>JAXDDW010000004.1:6150000-6762500 GCA_034670385.1 Hoplostethus mediterraneus | reverse complement strand
TGTCACGCAACTGGTGTGCAACTGTCACCGTCCCATCAGACAATGTTTCCAGTGTTCAGAAGCAGAAAGGTGCTTCAGTACCTGTAATTAATAAATTAGCTGTCTGAATGAACAGTTTGCTGGGCAGGTCATTTGTAAATCGCATTGTGTGTCATTTGGGTAGTTGTGTTGTCATAATGCAAAGAGGTAAGGATGCTCAATTGATTTCAGAGTGTAGGCTATTTGGCTTGTATTAATATGGCTGTGACATGGTCTGTGAGGTTCTTTGCTGATTGTGTTGAGGCAGGGCAGGGAGCAGGGATAGCCTATTGTGCTGTGGAATATGACATCCTCTGAATTGTATAGGTGAATCAAATGAATGGACTCACTTCTATCGAACAGATGGATGATTCAACTGAGTTCTTCAGCCTTCAGACCCATCTCTAGGGAGAAAAGATCACTTCCCTCTTCTATTAATCCTTCCATTCAGTTCCTTCCTGTGACCTCATAAAACAAGCTACACTCCATTGGTGCACATTCTTTTAAGTTGAGCATTCTGACAGCTGCTAATGAAGTAATCATTTGTCTTTGAATGTTTGTATACATGTGTTAATGTGCAAATGAGTCAACGAGTGCAAATGGTGACAATAGCACCATGGATAATATCTATTGCATGAAATATATTGGAAAAAATTGCAATTTTTATTTGTATTCATTTACAGTATGAACTACAATCTCAGGTATCAATAATTGAACGTCATCCTCAGAGAAATTAGTTTGACTCCTTACAAGCACAGTCTCTTTTTTTTTCTTTTTTTTTTTACAATTGAAGCACATGTAAAATCATGATCTGAAAAGTTTTTTTGCATGTTATTTTTGAAAATATTTTTTTGTAGAAATTTACCATTTGAGGATTATTCTCTCCAAAAATGAGAGAGAATATATATCCACTTTACCCTCCCCATACACAGACAGTTGGCAGAATAACACAGAAGAATTTGATCACCTTGGCTTAGGGTTTGCACAAAAATCAAGCTCACTCTGCTGGTATTTTCAAGTCCAACATTCTGCAAATTTCAGTCCTTAATTTCACTCTGGCATTCAAGAAATCTCCCCTACAATACATCCTGCTCATACTTTAGACCAAAGACCAATACAGAGATATTCCATTCATTCTAAATAACACAACCCTATCTCAACCTCAAATATAAAATCATTTCCAGAACCTTTTTTACTGTAGCCTGCATCAACATTGAATCATTAAGCCACCAAAAGCATTGAAAAGGAATTGAACATTAAAAAAGAAATCAGTGGAAAGGGAAAGAATGGTTCACTCAGGCTCATTGTCGAGTAGATGTCCTTGTTAACACAAGATGAGAAGCTGATGATTAACCGATTTCTAGACAGTGTTCATACAATTTAATTTACCGCCATAGAAATTACCAATCTCTCAAATTTGATTTTGCTTCCGTCTTGCTCACCATTACATTTAGGTTCCTGTTACGGCAGACTATTGTGGAAATTGTATGAATAAATGTAGTGTAGAGCTGAAACTACTTCATGTGTTGGCAGAATACCATATAACATATCTCTAAACATGCATTCTATTAGGATTATCTATTCTATTTTTTCCAAAAATCAGCTGCAGTTATGAAATCACCAGTAGGAACTTAAAAAGTGCTTGTTGCACAGGGACCAAAGCTAAAGGCATATCCACCACTCTGTACTTTCTGCACAAGGTCACTGTTTCCATGGTGACTGCCTGATGGCTAGTTTTGCCATATTCCTTATTCCTTATCTATTTTTCACTCCTTTCCCTTCATATCTGCAATATCTCTGTTTGAAGACCCCTCATGACCATTCTGGGTCTGGTTCCCCCACCCACCGTTCTTCCCTTCTCATCCCTACCGATGGTCTATAAATGATGCAACATCAAAGTGTGTGTGTTTTTCACTGACAAAAATGAGAGTGAGCAGGGGTCGCTTCAATATCAAAGGCCTCTATCCCCTGTTAGATGTTGGGTGCAAGCAGAGTGGAAAAGTCTCATGCTGTTTTGTTATCAGCTTTCCTCTGTTAGTCGGCAAATGAACTGCTGATACAGTTTAATGAGCTATAACCCATCTTCCCTTATTTGTTGCAGGTTGCTAGCTGCTTCAGTGAATATGTTAGCCCTGTCTGCGTTAGTCCGACAGGGTCACACTACATTACAAAGCAGCCTCATTTGCCTCTTTATCTGTGCTAACAGATGGACTATCAGCGCCCAAACTTGTGTGACCCTGGGGGTGATGGCAAGGTAACGCGACACTGAGTGGACGTAGATCATTACTGGGTTAACAGGGAAGCTGCAGAGTGGAGCCTTATGCTCCCCTTCATTTTCCCAAGTAATATTCTGCCGTCATGCAGCACATGCCGGCAGATAAAGCGAGACAAATGAGACGTGGCGAGGGGTGAGGAACGTGCCTGAGCTGAGTGAGAAAGACAATCAAACAAGCAAGGGGACAGTGAAGAATAGAGAGAACGGGGATAAAGTGGAGAGAGGGTAGGAATATCGAGAATTCAGGGACAGGGCGAGAGAAAAGGGGGAGTCGAAGCAGAGCAAAAGAATGGAGGAAGGTATAAGGGAGAGGTAGAGGAAGGTGAAAAGCAAGAACTTCATCTTAATTAATGTGAAGAATGTATGGCTGTTGTTTAGGAGCCACGGGGGAAATGCAAGTCTACTCATTTGGCTGCTTTACTCCTCAGGCATGCTGGCCCCATTGTTATTTAATCAACAGCCGTGTCATTAAAACATAGTATCTCATCTTGTGTTGAGTGACAGCTAGAATATGATGTCTATGAAAATACACCAACTTCATGTATTCTCTTTTATATACCTGTGCTAATATGCACCAGATATATTGAAACACTGCGCAAATAACTATAATAAAAATAAAACAATGTCCTCCAAAAGACAAAGTATATGATTATCAGTTAAAAGAAAGTATCAAATTTAGTCTATGGCATATCATTGATTTTAGTATAAGGCCCATTCCTATATTGGTTTTAACACAAGTCTAATTTGATACATCCCAGATTCACTCGTAGTAAACCATTCTTTCCCTTGTGCAGTATTACACAGAGAGAGAGAAAAAAGAGGAGCTAAAAAGCTATCACACAATTGTTTTTCTTCATTTAGCCACTAGACATACTTTTCAATAAATAATCTTTGTTTTTGTAAAGACACTTGTTAAAGTACCATATGTCGTCCCTTTCCCAATGCTGATTTATCACTCATGTCATCTGTCAAGTTAATGTCAATTTAATTTATTTTATCTTAACCATTTGGTCCATTGTCCTCCAGGTATGAAACTGCTGATATTGGATAGATGCAGGATCAGATTTGGGTCTCTTGTACATTGTCTTTTGAGCAGGCTTGAATCAGTAAAGGTTCCTGTGTGGCCGAGCTATGTATGGTACTGAGCATTGAGGGGTGGTGGTAAGTGCTCTTGTAGGTGTTATAGTGGTTGTAATGCTCCAGTGGGGGCAGCGATAGGTGTCTTTCCATGGCAGCAACACCTGCAAGCTCTTCTTCAACAGTAATGACCTCCATGGAGGAGGCAGGGCCATCAGGATCCTGCTGGTTATGCTGCTTCCTCATCTTGTAGAAAATGACCAGCAGAACAGCGGCCATAAGCGTGATGGCCACAAAGCAGCCAATGATAATCTTGGTGGTTTTCATTACCTCATCCAAACCGTTGAGGGCTCCCTCTCCATCCTGATCAATAACTGGAATAGTGTAAGTCCGCTCTGTGGTCCTTGTTGAAACAGGAGGACCTTTCGTTGTTGAGGACGACACCCAGCCAAAAGGAGGAAGTGGGGTTTGGCTTTCATCCCCAGGTGTCTCAATGGTCTCCACGGTGACTGTTGTAAAATAGGTCACTCCGCTGTTTTCCACTGAGGTGACATTAAGCACAGCAGAGGCAGAGATGTTGCCTGCTGTGTTGCTAACCATACAGGTGTAAGTCCCAGTGTCCTGCATGGTGACACTAGTAAAGTTCAATGTCCCATCATTGAGTACAGACAAGCGCACCTTATAAGCACCGTGTGTCACCAAGGAGCCATTTGGTGTAAGCCAGCTGATGGATGTCAACGAGCTTGTACGGCATTTAAGTTCTGCACCCATTCCTTCTGTCACATTCAGGTCAGTGGGTGGCTCCACGATGACGGGAACATCGCACTGGAAGTAGCTGTGGTCTAACTCCCCAATGTAGCGACCTTTGTAGTTTGCAGGGCTATGGCAACGGGCACAGCAGCTGGTATTGGCTGGTACTGTCTCCTTCAGCCACCAGCTGAGCCACAAGATGTCACAGTTGCAGTTCCAGGGGTTGTGATGAAGGTGGACCCTCTCCAGACGATGCAAAGGAGTGAAGAGATCATGTGGTAGCAAGGTAAGGTTGTTGTGGGCCAGGTTGAGCTCCACTAGTGACTGCAGATCATCAAAAGAATTCCTCTCAATGATTTGGATCTGGGCATGCATCATCCACAGCTTCTGGAGGTTCACCAATCCCGTGAAAGAGCTGGGCTGGATAACGGAGAGCTGGTTGCCTGACATTTCAAGTTCTTCAAGCCTGACCAAAGGTAAGATGTTGGGGATCTCCTTGAGGTTGCACATTCCTAGGTTTAGGTAGCGCAGGTTACTCAAGTCCTTGAAAGCTCCATCAGAAATGTAGGAGAGACGTTTGAGTTCGCCCTAAGTCCAGCCTTCGTAGCGACGGCACCCGGTTGAAGGCATAGGATGGTATACTCTCGATGGGGTTGTTCCGAAGCCACAATTCTTTCAGCTTGGATAAGTACTCAAAGGCTCCATTGGGGATTGTCGTGAGCCGATTATCAAAGAGCTCCAAGGTGTTGAGACTGGCAAGCCCATTGAAGGCGCCAATTTCGATGCTGCGGATGTGGTTCTTACTCAGCTGCAGGATCTCCAGATGGCGCAGGTGTTTGAAACTGTCCACCTTGATGACTTGGATGAGGTTGTCCTGGAGGTTTAAGTAACGAGTGTTGGTGGAAATGCCATCTGGGACATCCCGTAGGCTGCGACGGGTGCAGATGACTTTGCTAAACTGGTTACTGCATGAGCAGACAGAAGGACAAGTCTGAGCACGAACCAGCCCAGCCACCACCAGGATCTGAAGGGCCAACAGTAGCACAAAGAGGGGGTTGGACAGCGCCCCCTTCAGCCTACGACCTCTCATTGTCTGGTGCTGGAGGGAGGAGATCATTGTGTTCAGCATTCATAGTTCATCTGCGGGTTTTCTTCTCTGCAATGAGAAGAGAGAACAATATTAGGCAGTAACCAAGAAGAAGAATTTAGATTTTGTAAATGTGTTAAGGGGATTATTGGCATAAAACATGGAAATAAAAAGAACATCTATTAAAACAGAAGTACAATATGTATGGAACTGTAGATGAAGTAGGATTAAACAAAAAGATGCGGTTTGGCAGCCTCAGTGAATTGTGAATACTGTCCATCTGTGAAAAATCACAAGCTTTCTGTTAACTCCCTAACCCTGGCCTGTCCCAGATTTCCATACTCTTCAGAAGATGATGCATCTACACTGGAGGCCTAAAAATGAAAAAAAGAGAACTTAACAGTGAATCTGTCTCCCATATGAGCAGGATCTCTGAATTTCATGTAAGCCCCTTACTCATTGAAATCCTAAGCCTGGAAGTATTTAATATAAAAAGCTTCGGTCATGAAAACTGGAAATAAAGAAATAGTACAATCTATTGATGCCATGGGGACCTATTCATTATGGAACTGTCTCAAAGACAAGTCATTGACACTCATTCTAATCCTCCTCCTAGTACCAAAGCATTACACTCTGAATGAATGTGGCCTTCCACTGTCAAAACGAAATACTGTCTATGAGAAATTTCTACAGAATGTCTGCCACCCATACTATGATCAAGGCTGCTGTGTTTACAATCTGTTTCATACACACTCACAACCAAAAGGAAATTAAATTATTCTTGCCTTTGGCTTGTATCTATCTATGGCTTGTATATTGATGTAAAACACTACAATTTTCTTTTTTTTTCTTTTTTAAAACATTGATGGATGACATCTAATGATAAAATAATGATTTTTATTTTTCATTATGTCTTTTCTTTTTTACCTCAAGATTCTGCAGCCACACAAAATCCTGAGTTAAACAGTGCAATTCAAGAGCATGAGGGGTCTGATATTGTCCGCCAGTTTAATTCTAATTTTCAAATCAAATGATGTTGAAATTGTTTTTATCTAAGATTAGAAATTGTATTATAAATTGACTGGATTTGTATTTATTATTGCCATTTCAGTGTCTACGAATATGCCTGAATGTGCTCGAGATAAAAATAGAGCAAGACATCTCATAAACATAAAGCCTGTACCTTCCACTTTGAGTAAAGTGAGTGTCTCTTTATTGCATATACAATGCAAGAGTGTTATGAGCCCCTAAAAGACAATAATACAAACACATACATCAATATATACACCAAAGATTTCATACATCCAATCATGTATCAAATATGTCAGCAAATGCTATGACACGGACACAATTCTGTAATGCAGTTAATTCCCAAGGAGCAAAGTATTCTTGCCTAGTGTAAAAAAAACATTCAGGGTCCTTACATTTAAGAATTCTCCTAATCTCTCCCCCACTCTCCTAACTGAAGGTAAACTGGTAATCGTCTCTTTTGGAGGACACACGATCAAGAAGAAATGACTATGTTATGTCAGGTGTTTTCTAAACTGTAAAAATTGTGAAGTGAGATGGAAATGCTCTCTGGTGTGGCTCAGGGGCTGATTTAATCACCAATAATGAATCTAAATGTGGCTAAACAAAAAGATGTTTAGCACCAGCCAGGTTGCCACACCATCAATGGTGTGAGAAGCCTGCAGAGAGACAGCCCTGTGGTGCATCAGATGGAACGAGGCCTCCCGCTGGCAAGAGCTCATTTTGTCTGGCTGGAATTACAACAACTCTGCACTGCCACCAACGAGAAGAAAACGTCAGCAATGACAGACACACTCAAACACATTCATATAAAAGATCTCAATTCACATAAGATCTCATTCACTTCATTGTAACTCTGCATTATTACCTGACAGGAAATCAGCAGTAAGTATGTTAATGTCATGCGTGGCCCAAATTATAATGTCTGTCGCGTGATTTTCTATCACTGATTTAAAGAGTAATTGTAGCTTTGAGCCACATGCCATCTGTATCAAATTTATCTTAATGCAGTTATTGTATTTTTTTCAGCGGAGGAGCCCTCAACAGAAAAAGAGATGGTACCGTGTAATAAAAAACTTTGTCATCCTCACCTCCCTATAGGTTGGTGCAACACTGGATGGATTAATTTCATCTCGTCACACACTAAGTTTATTCAAAGCCAGAGAAAGCAATAGCTGTTTAAATCTGACATCCTGCCAGAAATGTAAAAATACACCCACCCACTGGCATTATACATTCAATTCAATTTGTGAAATGTGTAGAGGAGAGCAAGCTTGACAGTGTAAACTGCCAAGACCAAATAACGTATTTATTTAAGTCCTTGTGCTATCCAAATATCCAAATTAAAGTAATATACTATTTTGAAATATCGTAGACTCACAGTGTGAATGTGAGAGAAATGGTTTTAATACCACTCCACTCAAGTCAAATTAATGTAAATAATGCATCTATTTGGATGAAATAAGAAAAAATGTTGCATTATTGACTAACTTGCTTGGATGCATCTATATCTCTCATGCATTTTGCATTTACCCTTCAGTTTTGTTTTGTACAATGGCATCCAACCAAGTGAATAAAAGTAAATCGCAATTTGCATGTCCATTGGAATTGTACTTATTTGTACTTATTTTATTTGTACTTATTTTCAACATCCTGTCCTGTCCCTGAACACGACGAGGATCTACAACTGGAATTGGTCCCCAGGGCGCCAAAAGAAAAAAGGGCTGCCCACTGCTCCTGGCTGCCCCTGGAGGAAGGTCGGCAAGGATGGGATAAATGCAGAAGATAAATTCATTTTGGACACCCTACCTGCATGTGTGTGTTGTGTTCAGCGGTCACTTCCCCTTGTATGTGTTGTGTGTGTTAGTGCATGTGTGCACCCAAATGCTAATAAAATGAATCTTCTCTCTCTAATCTGACAAAAAGTCACAAATTCTGCAGTAATCATGCTAAGCTCTTGTGTGGCACAAGATTATAAGACTGATATACTGTCATAATAAAATAATAAAAAATAATATCACCCTCAGGCAACACAAATCCTTTTTCCCTTTTTCACCCAGCCAACTACATTATCTTTTCATTACTGCATTAAAAGGAATAACAATTCAGTATTGTATTATATTGTATTGTCAAATTAACATATTTGGTTGTAATACATAGAAAACAGAGCTGTCTCAATAAATGCCACATCAATTAAGTCACCCAATTTATTTGAGTTACTGATATGAGCTATTTTCACTTGCCCCGATGAGTGTATAATTGACAAAGTGAGTGGGTAGAACGTGAAGTGGTCTGGACTCGCCACAGCATCATGATGGAGAGAGACTGCAGCCCAGGGCTGTGAAGGCTGTCTGATGAACTTAATTTCCTCTGGCTAATTTATTCCAACACATTACTGATTCATTATACTTGCATATGTTTGTTGCATGTCTTGTTTTTAACCTAGTTTGTCCTGATGTTGTAACCTCTTATGCCATCTGGATCTAACAAGCATTGTGAACTAAAAAAATGGAGCCTGCAAGATACAGATGGTTTGAGAGTATGTATGATATCAAAAAATATTTGAAATCATGTCACAAATCATAACAGCTATATAAGAACATAAGAACAAAGCCAATAGTGTGCTGAAATTAGACAATCTATGTAGGGCCAGGAGAAAAAAATTAAATACAAAAATTTAAAGTAGCTTTTTAGAGGACCAAGTGCAACAGAACAACAAGGAGCCCAACAATTTCACAATGAGGATATGTACCCATTCTCAAATTCCAACAGTTTATCAATTAAATAGTCAAAAAATGTATTTATTATTAGTATTTACTGGTACTGGTACAGGGTTGGTAAAGGTTTTTCAACAATTCAGTTGGAAACTCTTAACTACTTAATCTAAGAAAAAAAGGCGTGCATGTTAAACAAATTAAATTCTGCATGTGAGTATCTAACTGTTTTGGAAAAATGATAAATGATGCCCAGTGTGAGTGATGAAGCTACATGCATTGTTCTTGTTAGTGATTCTATATGTATTGACTATCAGGGTAGATCTCTGTTTCATAGGATATAAGTATTAGAACTCAATTGACCTTCCTGGATAAATAAAGATAAAACACATTATGAATGTTGATTAATAAAATAAAATACTGTAATATTGAGCTTCAAAAGACAAAATGCATTCCCTTTGAAATAAACAAAGTAGAGAGACTTTCATCCTAGTGAACACGACTATGCTTTAGTGGTTTTGGAGGGCCATATACTGTGTAGTTGTTTACTGAGGAAGCCCACATCATACCAGTGCTTATTTTCTCTAATAAAGGTGAGGTCATGAGACAGGGTTGACATCCTGAATATTTGTCAAATTAAACCCTCTGGCAAAAGTCACGTCCAAGGACACATAAGGCTACAAATTTACCGGAAGGCAAACTCTGCAGACAGCAGCATGACTCGACTGTACATTGCTATGTGACCATGGGAAACTCATGAAAACTGTCTATTGTAACCCCCAAGCAGTTAAAAGATGCACGGTAAAATGCATCATTTCCGTTTCCTAAATAATGACTAAAAAGCTGGTAAATATGCACCCTTATGGATTATTAAATGTTTATTGGAAGGATTATCTCTTTTCATATCTTAATTGCCTTCTTCCTGAAAATTGGCCTTCAGGGACTCTTTAAAAAATAATGTAAACTTTGAATGAAAAGGAATCAACTCACTGATCTATCATACACTCCAATAAAGATAATGATAATGCAAAGTGCTCAACAAGTGAATCTTTGCAGCTTACCAAATACTAAATGTATTTATAAAAGTTATCATGTTGTGTGCTGTTGACTTTTCCCAAATCAAACTTGTTTTCCCACAATCACGCTGAGCTTAATTTCAAATTAATTCCATATAGTAGCTTTTGAGGGTTCCATGGACAAACTGTTTAAAATTCTTTACGCACCATCAACTTGTATATGGTTCCCAAGTAAACATTTGAAACAAATGAACGTTATCAGCCAAATGTCACAAAGCAGCTCCATTAGCAAAGTAGCTAATATCATCAACGAAGAGACCACGCTCTCTGTATTGTAATTGTTGACTAAGTTGTTGATGAAGTTGTTGTAGTGAGTATTTTCATAACCAAGTCACATTTCACATCTTTCCAAATGCCATCAGGCCTGCATTTTGCATGTTCATATTTTCGCCATCTGGCACAAACCAGGTGTACTAGTGTTTGGAAAGTGAATATGAACACGCTTGGAAGGGATGGACTACCTGCTTTGAGCTTTCAGGAGGGGTAGGAGGTGGTTCAGTTTGTAATAAAAGCAGAGCAAATACCTAATGTTCTTCACATCGCTTTTATGTACAGATTAATTCTGATCCTTTCACTGTTCTACAGCCCAACTGTAGCACTGCTCAACCAACTGAGCTGCCAGTGGATAGAACCGGTTCAAGGAATGAAAACAAAACCAAAAAAAGAACAATATTTTTGGCAGAAATGCAACCTGGAATGAAAGGATTTCTAACATCCCAGAACTTAACCATGATGATTAAAGTTACAATAAGCAAACTCTTCGCCTTGAGGCACTAAGTGTATTGTTTTTCATGCCCTCCTCCCCCTCAGTTGGTCAAGTTCCCGGCCTGACACTTGTTGTTGAGCTGTCTACCGCGAAACAGCATCTAGCCTGAGGCTGAGGTAACCAGCATCCAGCAAAGCCGCCACAGGTGTTGAAGAGAGCAGACGGTGAACACAGCCAATCATCAACTTAAGAAAAGCAACGCCAATAATGGTTTTGAACTTGTCTGCTGCATGTTTATTTTTGCTGTTCTTTCTTTTCTTACTGCTTTCGGCCATTGTTGTTGTTGTTATGATCTCCCTGCATTGTGGCCACAAGCCTCAGCTTGATAGCCAGAACCCAGCTCTTGCTGGCCACTCTTATATGACACACAGCAAATGGTATACACCCCAAAATGCCAATTTTCATGAAAATAGGTGGATTTAGGCAGTCACAGACACAAACTGATAATGTATAAAATGTCCTATTTATTTATTTATTTGTTTATTGTTATTTTCATGTAAGAATCATAAAAAATGATTGTAGCTTTGACAGGAAAACTGTTTAAATGTTCTGATAAAAATTATTTCCATTTACAATCCACTCCAGATGCTCCCCAGCAACACTAGAAGCATTGCTGCTCTTCTCTCTGTGACATCCAGACTGAGAGTGCTTCACACTCCAGTCCTCCTACACCTGCAAAAGGCAATTCCCTTCCCCCACCCAGCCTCACTACTGACTGAGCTAGGTGCTGGGGAAATAAATCTAGGAGGTTAGGCGCTGCTGATTTATCAACTAAACCCTTTTATTTTAACTGGAATAGAAATAATAGCCCTTTCGTTGACCTGACGAGTCTCAGACCAGCGAAAATAGAGTGAGTTTGTTGAGCATTTCTTATGCCCCTGGGATGGCATTATCCTATCCTTTTGTACTACTTTTGTACTATCGTCATTGGCTTGCCATAGCCAGTTTTAAACTGTCTCTACTCCTATTTCGCTGATTCCTGTTATTCCGTTTTAGTATAGTAAATTGTGGTTGTTCAGAGTGTAGGCCTTAATGCAGCCCTTTTGCTGCTTGGTATTTGTTGTCATATTTGCAGTGGTAGGGTGGCCATTGGTTATGGTACGATCACATTGGTTGAGCCTTCTCTGGGCTAGTTGTTGTGTGAGGGATGCTTTGGAACGAACTGGGTTTCTCAATCTCATATAATGACAGGAGGTACAGGCTACGCAGCCTCTCCTTGTGCTGGTCTCCTCTGCAAAATGAATTACAGGCCACTGCTGCACTGCAATCTAGCCTTGGTCAATAAACAGCAAAAATCTATATGAGGAATAATTCAAATAAGTTTTACGACGCTTGTTTTTTTGTTTCTTTAGTATTTAACGTGTTTGGAACATTTGTTGTTTGTTCACTTTACTTTGAAATCATGAGTCAGCTCTGAATGAGACAAATTTGAGATAATTTCATCTCATTGCTTGAACTCTCCGTACCTACAATAATTCAGTGGAATCAAAGTAACATGATCCTGATGGTATGGTAGATGCAATCCATGAAAATTATCTAACGTCTGATTTAGAGTAGCACTATCTGCTGTAGACATAGAATAGAAAGAAATGAGCAACCACTACCACTACTTAATGTACTACGTAATGTAACCACTACTTGGTTAAATTAAAGCGCTTTCTCCATCTGTATTGAGATAAAGTGTTTCATGATAGGAGGCTGCCAAAGGCATCAGAGGGAAGGTTGAGTGGGTCTCAGTCATAAGGTTCAACATGCTGTGATGACTACAGGGATACTGTAGGTTTATTAACGCTGGCCAAAGGAGTTTGTTCAGTCAATCCATCCCTACAGCCAGGGTGAGTTTAATTTCCAGATACTACATTTTCAACCAATGCCTTTAGACAGTAAAATAAGATTCCTATTAGATCATTTTAACCTTAAGGTTAGGTTAAGGTTAGGGTTTTTATGTCTAGGGGGTGGATCAGAAATATCTGTGTATAAATAAGCAGATATTAAAGAAAATGTATTACCATTTTCACTGTTCTGATCGTTGCCAGATTACCAAAATAAGCTTGGTTTGCTGGGCCCAACTAAAGAGAATGGACATTAATCTAGGTCTCTTCATCATGACCTACGAGAAGGGCAGTTTAACAACTGACCCTCCTTAACCTTTCCACATCCCCTGTAGGCAGAAGCAGTCCCAGATGGCATGACCGTATTACTGAAAATCGTCACAATATTTTGGATGACCGGGCTCATTTCCTCCAGTCTGTGATGGAAGAGATTAAATTAAGAGAAAGAAAAAAATTGAGAGTGATCAAACCGCCATCTGGAATTATGGTCAGACAGACAATCATTAAGGGGACTAAAACCTACAGCCACATTTTAATATGCTGTGAGGCAATATGTTACAATATTGTGTCTGAAAATACCACACAATCACACAATTCACCACCATCTAGCTTCTGACTCTCATAGGCTAATATTGCTCTCAAGTTAGTTCTTTCCTTCTACTTAAAGCCTGATATAAATAAATACAATATTCTTTTGTGCTCTTTAGTTTGTATGTCAGACCAAAACTTTATTGTATAAGAAAAATGTTGCTTAGTTGCCCAAAATATTTCATTACATGTGCAAAAAAGTGTGAACAAGACATTATTAATATGATGATATCCATTTTCCACTTGGGGGACTCGACTGATATTAATATCACATCTTAGCAGAGCCTACCGTTAGCAAGGAATATAGCACAACTATACCAGTGAAATAACATTACGTTGAATCAAAGGTAAACTTGGTGAAGCTGGTTATATTAAACCTTGTTGAGTAAGTAAACAGCTGATTTCAAGTACCTATAACTATAATCGATTTGCAAAGCTATAATACATTGTTTCAGGAAATACTGATATTGATATCAGTATTCAATCAACTTCTATTTATTGCTTATTTAAGTTTTACACTAGTTTCTCTTATTCTGGTGTTTAATTGCATATAGTTTCTCAGTAAGAAGGAGGAATCAGGGTATTTTTGTGTCACGTTGCCGGTTTTCCATTCTTGCAATCTACTGGGTCGAGACAGAATCAAATTCAATAAAACAGCACGGTTGCTTTCGGGGTGCCAATATTAGAAAGAGACAGAGAGGAGAAAGAGAACAACTCAGACACTTTCAAGTGATAATTCAATTCCCATTCACGTATTACCTTATGCTGCCTCCATTATGATAATTGCATGGGCTAAATAATCTGCAGGGACCTCCATGTTCAGATGCACTCTGCCAAGGCTGTCTGGTCTCTGGGAAGGGATTAAGACAGGGCGCCCGGGGTGGCAGACTGGCTGAATGCGAGGGCACTCTTAGTATTCATGTCACTTGTCTCGCCTACCAATCTGCTCCGTTAAAGAGATCTGTAGGATTGGCTAACTATAGGTGGAAGGGCATCATGGCAGCGTTGAGGCTAATTGGAGTGAGTGCAAACCTGACACAGTAAGCATGTTAGCATGACACAAGTTCAGCGGGGACAACAAGAGGTATTCCGTTTACATAGTTATTAAATTAGGATGTCATTCAATACATTTCTGATTTTGGTGATGAGCGGATCTGGCGTTATGTACCCTGTGCACACACCGCTCTAACATTCAGGGTACACACTACAGCCCCCATACATTACATACGAGCAGGTGGCAGCTGGGGTGCTGCTAGGTGAGTAAAAGCAGCCAGATATGCATAGCATACAGCAGTACTTTCACAGCAGCAGTAGTGAGTAGTGAGCTTCCTTCCCAGTTAAATAGATCACCCCCATTTGTGAAGGGCTCGTGTGACTGGTGAAGTAGGTGAACGCACAGCTGAGGGACACCAATAGCCGGCTAGAGTTTCCTGACTGAACATGCTGCATTCAATTTATTTTGAAAAGTAAATAATTATATATTTCGTTGAATAGGTACTGTCTGTCAATTATGCCATCATGATAGTGTAGGTTTCATCAGCTCAACCTGGTTCTTTTCAAGTGTGTCAATAACTTATGTTATTGCCTTCAGGGTTTTAAGCTTTACATTGCATAAAGTGTGAAAACCTCGTCGACCGAATTTCACGGTTTCATGGCCAGTAATCAAAACTGTTTTCATTCAGAATTGATGATAACAATTTAGACTGCCGCCTGAAAATGACGCATCCCTAGTGTAGTGGTGTTCTGTGATAAAAACCTGCAAAAGGACAACATGCTGTCACCTTCAACGTATTGAGAAAAGACAACAGTGCTGTATTAAAAATGACACAATACTAGCAATGTAGCTTCAATGGCCAGTTTTGGCAGGTTGCCGCTCCCTGCAAAATGCAGAGTGCTAGAGAGGATTAGTTCACTGGAGTGTCCTCTGTTCAGTCACAGCTATTTGCCAATGCATTCAGGCCGTTCTAGTGTGCAAATTGACTGAATAGGAGAAGTTGGAGGCATATCCCTCTGGACCTTTGTATTCACATTGGGTGACAGGATACTGACAACAGATGGCACCGTATTTGCTGGACTCCTGTGTTCTTTGTCTTGGGTTTGAGATAGTGCTACCCACCACTGAGCCACTCTCTTGCTTGCCACTATCTCCTTGCAAAACCTTTCTTGGGCATTTGCCCTCGGTCTATCAGTATATGAGAAGTAATTCACACCATATTTAAGTGCAATGCTGAGGCTTTGCATGTGGCCACATATCCCTATGCTGGTGCACTTTGGTAAATCTGTACTGAGCTAGTTATATACAACACGGTCTCGCATTTTCAAATGTTTAGAGCATGAACTCTGAAACGCAGGTTACATGGGTTATGCGACTTGTCATTTGCATCATTTCATTTGTTCGTCACACAAAAAGGTTAGCTAATGGTTAAATTCAGCAAAGTAAAAACACTTTGGTTAAGGTTAAGGTTAAGGTTAGGCAACTAATACAATTTGGTTATGGTTAGGGTAAGGTTTTGGTCAAATAAGTAACTCATAAGTAACTTTTTGCTGAAAATGAAAACTTCACTCACAGTAGAAAGCTTTGTTCTATGAGTTGGGAATTGAACCCACCCAGTTGGAGTTGAAGCCAAATGTACATACCCAACCTCCACAGCGCAGCGTTATTTGTATTTTAAGACAAGACAGGAGACCAGGCTGATCTGTGTCAAACAATAAATACACACGCATGCGCACACACACACACACACACAGCTGTGTAGAAATTACACACGCCTACATATCTTTTCCACCCTTGGTCGAGGATTAAACGCTAGTTAAATCCTTATTTTTCCAAATTGCTGTTAAATACACTTGAATAATGTGATAACAATGTGATAGTTTTATTGATCCCCGCAGTGAAGTTCTCTTTTCTCTCAGCCCCTTCAGGGAGGTCAGAGGATAGCATATTCAGGACAGCGTCCCTGGGGCTGGCAGAGATTCAGTGGCTATTCAGTGACTCAAGGGCAGAATAGGAACTGTGTGCACACAACAAGCACTTCCCTCTATGGCTGCACTGGTTGGACCATCTTAAATCTCTCTACTTTTAGCCGAGTACAAAATATCTTAAAAAGAAATTGCTAACCGTAGTAACAAAGCTTCTAGAACTAGGAGGTAGATTTTTCATTTGAAGTGAACATTAGGTTAACACCATTAGGTTGTCCTACTTCTAAGGCAATCTATTCACCTTCTAGTCTTCTATATAGAACAAAAAGAACAATGGGTACTCCTGACTATTGTTCTGAAAGTACATGGCTCTACTTTCATAATATCAATTGGGTACGTAGTGGCACTAGTTCCAATTATAAGTATCTCACAATCCAATGTTCCTGTACATTAAATGATTTGTAGGACACCAGCTCTGGTTAAACCATAATCATAAAGCAACTAGTCCATCCCACTACCGTGATTTGCAGCTGAGAAATGAAATTCACTTCAACCAGATTACTATAATTATCTACCTCACGATAAAGGGTGAGAAGAGGATTAAGGTCTATTTAAAAATAACCATCAAATATATTTGGACTGGATATGCGAAAGCTGATGAACAGACGCTTTCTCAGTGGCGTGGTTTTGATTTTCCCCTTCTCCTGACTCCTTTCATTTCGCCCTGTTAATCTGCTTTGATAATTCAGCAGGAAAGGCACGAGGCTCAGTATGAGACCGTCTTAAAGTCAGTCAGAAATCAAGGCAGGGAAGTTACAATTATTCGAGAGGCAGTCAACAATTTTGTAAAAGATAGAAGACTCAATTTCAAGTCTCACACACAGGCCCAGATCTACTAAGAGGAACACAAAACATCGCTAGCGGGGTTATATTGTTTTTCTATGCAAGGTTATTTGGTAGGCCCCGTGTTTCTCCTACTGTAGTAAACACCAATGGCCTGAATGTGGAAACACAAACATACCCTAGAAATAAACATACCAAGTGTCCTTTGTAACTTTGTTACGCAAAGGTTTGGACAAATATTGCTACTGATAATTATTATTACAACCTTTTATTAGCTACCAGGTCAGCTGATTAAGTTGTGCTTATATTAAGTTGTTAAGTGATTTAAAAGATAGTAAAATCACAAACAAGCACAATCATTATGAGGCAAGTAGTCAAGTCAAGTTTATTTCTATAGCCCTTTATCACAAACACACCTCAAAGGCCTAACTAGAGGAAGCGGATAGACAATCAGATTTATGACACAGTCAGTCATCAATGATCAGTTAACAAATTAGGACAGTTATGATGGTTACAGAATATAATCAGAACAAAAGCACATGGAAACAGGAACAGGTTCAAGAGGACTGAAAGAATTGAATAGAGAGGAGGACACAGCGAGCTTAGATAACAACGCTAAGGTAGCCTGGCCTGGCGAGCACCACCAGCCTAAAGCCTCTATGAAGATGAGGAACAACTCCCAGAAAAATGCTATAGGGGAAACAAATGGAAGAAACCAGAAACCTTGGGCGGGGCAATTCAAAGAAGCTCCTCCCATCAGGATGGCTAGTGTGCAATAGGACAAAATCTAGCTCTGTGTATCTAGTTCGGCTCAGTAGAATAGTTCAGTATGCATCAGCCAGGGCCCCCCTAGTAGTTCTACACCAACATGTTTCATATGTAATAAATTCATTTTAATCAATTCATTATCATCAATTAATTGGAGAAATTCTGTTCTACAACTTGCCACAACATCACCTAATTTTGTAAGCATCTCTGGGAATTCAGCCTTGGTGTTGCAGTTTTACAATACCGAGAGATCTCTGGGTTTCTATTTCAGTTATGTCGGGAAGCTTTTTTCATTTACATTTGCAAGTATTAATTTCATACATGGGACACAATTTATCAACTCTGGCATTTCAACCTGTCTACTTTCCAATAGGCTCATCCATCTTTTCTGTATAAAGGCAAACAAACCACTTATTAACAATATCAATGTAGTTATAACAACGGGTATCTTTTGTTCGTCTATGTACCGTTTAGTTTTAGTGTGATCAAAGTTAAGCAAGTGATTTATGTTATGAATGTATAAAGTTTCCCTCTCAAAATCACAAAAGATATGATGATAAAATATTTCATCATCACATCTTCAAAATTAAAAAAAAATATATAAGAAGTAAGCATCTTCCTTCCATTTTGCCCACTCCGCCCTAGACCTGTCTTTCCCCACCCCACAACTATTTCTTGACAAGATGGGGATCTGGGCTGTAGCATTGCCCACAGATACAAGATAACACAAGCAACCTCGACTGCAAATTGTTCATCCTTCACGAGCTTGTGTACATCAGGCATGCAGAGATATAATTAAAGGACTGAAGCAGAGAGGGATGCGTCATACATATACATTATTTTAGAAATATAATTTGTAGTATTACAGTTTTTTACGATTGCTTTGACTCATTTTGCACAGCAGAATTTCAATGTACAAAACTCAAAATGCAAAGTGCCAAACTGACTTTCAAAATTCATACTCTAAGACACTACATCCTATGCTGACATACAAAGTGCCAAACTCTAAATCCTCTGCTCCATCCTCAGAGTACAGCCACCTAACATTACAACAATGTTCAAATGCTTATTACTACAAACGCAGATCACTGAATCAATTCAACAGGTGTTTGTAGTCATGTGTCTTTACTTCCAGCAACCTTGCCCAGGTGAGAAGCATTGCAACACAATTGATAATCTCTTCACCACTACATAAAAGGCTGCTTAGAAACCTGAATGGCAGTTTCTGACAACATGGAGCAACATGGAGCAACATGGAGCCAATGAGGCCGATTCTGTGGCCAAATGCAGCAGAGAGGCAAAAGCACTGAAATGCATTTGTTTTGTTTTTTGTTACTGTAATTTTTGCTTTTACTGTAAAATACAGTTGAGTTTACTGCATTACTGTATGATTACTTTCATATACAATATACTGCAGTTCATCACAGGGGATCACAGGGGATCCTTGCTGTACTTCATTTGAAGTACCCAGTGACCCTTGCATAGTCTTTTTTGATGACAATTATTTAGTGTTAGACAGCATTATTTGATAATGGCCATTGTATTTGAAAATGCACCAATGATTAAACTTCAACGATGAACATATCCAATGTTCTGGTGCTATGAAAAACTTTTGCATATAATAGTCTCTCATTTGACACTGGTATTTTTATTTTGCATGCTATATTAGATTTTGAACCCAAAATGAGCAGTACAGCATTCTGTGTTTGCACATTGAAACTCTGTTGTGCAAATTGAGTCAAAGCAATCGTAAAAAACTGTAATAAATGCTTAAAGGCTTAATAATATCAATTAAACGTTCAATTGTTTTGTTAAAATGACTCTAGTTTAGAAGTTTAGAAGTTATACTAATTATATTAGTTTTTCATTATTATCATTATCATTATTATTATTAGGAATTGTATATTTATAAACGATGGCATGTCAGATGCACATTAAAGTGTCATCAGCAAAAGTCAGTATTTATAGTGTCTTGCACATGGTTTGCTATGTTTGTAGACACCTATTTATCTGAACTCCTTATTATCTGAAGTCTGCCTGCACCTCAACTTCACCTCAATCCTTAAGCGTTTTCACTTTCTTTCCTTGAAGCACCTCTCTCTCTTTCTCCATCATTTTCCCGCAAACCGCTATCCAGCTCCCTCTTTTCCTTGAGCCTTTCTCCATCTCTCTCTGTGTCATTCTCTACTCTCACCACTAAATAATTCCTTACAGAGGAAAATCTAATCAAATCTGAACGAGAGTGAGAAAGGCAGGGGTGGAGAGATAGTGTGTGTGTGTGTGTGTGTGTGTGAATCAGATTTAGAGAGAGGATAGAAAGAGAGAATCAGAAAGCAACACTGCGAGTGTGTGAGGGGGTTGTAGAGTGAGAGAATTGCAAGTGCATTAGCAGTCAGAGCACTTAGTGTGAGGAAGCCATTCATTATTCATTAGCTAATTCACCATGTATAGTAATTAAAATCAGGGCCCGCTCCAAAATGGAAAGAGTTATGATAGACTGGTTTTCAACATACAATTTTTAAAAGGGTTGTTTGTCAGAACTCATGCTTCAGGATTTTATGAATCATGTTTCCATGTTTTAAGTGTGCAACTTGCAGTCAGTACCCTTGTAGTGCCACAAGTATGGGGTGACAGCTATCTGATGTAAGACTAAATTCAAAATAGAAATCCACAAAAGTGCAGCATGCAAGAAACACAACATAGCCAATAAATACGAAACAATTTTAAAACAAAAATCTGCTTTTGCAACATTCAATATGTATTTATGAATCAAACCAGTCTAACTGTGAACTTTACAGATTATTGAGACAGAAATTTCTGTTTTATGGCAAATAAATACAATCATTACAGAAATGAATGTACAAAAATGTGCCATAGCCCATAAATAAAAACACCAAACACAAATATGTTGACTCTTAATTTTAAAATATATTTACTCTCGAGAAAAGACAAAAACGACATGCCATTTAATAGCAAAGTAAAGCAGGACATGTTTATTATACCACTGTTCAGTCTGTCGACTAAAGGAATTTTAAAAAGCTGCTTGTTTTGAGCTATATTTGAACAGCAAAGTTGCTGCTTTTGGCCTCATTTTGACAGCAGTGATAAAGGTGGGAGTCAAACTTCCAGCTGCTTTCTTAAATTATCTATTAACTGCACTTAAAAATCTTCCTCTGGGTAACTTGTGTGTGTGTGTGTGTGTGTGTGTGTGTGCGTTTGCGTGTGTGTGTGTATGAGTGAGCGCGAGATAAAAGAGAGAGCGTGTGTGTGTGTGTGTGAGAGAGTGAGCGAGAGATAAAAGAGAGTGAGAGAAAAGGTATATATATTTAGACTCCTCAATGTTGAAGTGATATTGATCTTACACATGAAAAAATCCATATTACACACTGCACAAATATGCAACATGTCCCATAAAGATGAAACTGAAACAAATGCAGAAACTAAAATAAATGATAAATGACAGAAATGAAAGCTACACTGAAGGCAAATGTATTTTATCTAAAAATGCACCCGTCTTATCAGCTTGAATTACAAAGTGCGGCTGCAGTAGAGAAGAGCGTCTCATCACCTCTAATTGAGACTCTGTAGATTTGCCCTATTTGCCCAAATGAAATCCTGATGTCAGGTATGTACACTTCTCCACCCACAGGAGGTAACAAATAAAAAAAAAATACCAAATCCAAACTGTCTCCTGAACAGCAATGAGCGAGTGCTCCGTCCAGAGAAAGCTGGGCTCACCAGCGTTAGATCTTTTGCCTCTCTAGTCTCTGTGGTTTCCTGCGGTATAAAGCATCACAGACAGGTTGGTAAATATGAGCGTGCTCTGAGCGGTTTACTGATGAGCGCGCTGTGTGCAGTTTAATGATGATGCGTTACAGGATTTCTGGGGACTGGAGTTCAAACCTCTCGCTGCCATTTGGAGCCGCCAACCAGAGAGGTTACCTAGTGAAGCTTTACGTATGATTGGAAAGGTTTTATTATACTTCATCTTCAAGACCACATAGCAACATTTACTATCAGGTGAATAGGCAATGTTCAAGAGTTCTGCTTCATGGACCACTTACCGCTGCAGTGAGGGCAGCTGTCACGTCTTTCACAGCTTCCTACACTGTTTTCCAACCTTAGCTCCCTTCACCTCCCGTGACCCCACCACCCCCACACGAACCCCCATCCGCCTGAAGACCTGCAGAGACACAGTGGAGTGTTTATGTGCTTGATGGATGTGTTGGCATGTGTGCATGCACACTTCTAAAATAGGCTGAACACAATGCTGTTCCTTTCCAAATGTTTCAGATTACCAATTTGTAGATGGAGAGCACCGTGTTATTGTTGAGATCTTATAAGGAAGGGAGAAGATTGTACAGACAACAGGCCTTTGTGTCAGTTTGAGCATCTTCATCCTGTGTCTGATGAGGTGATAGTAGAGGGAAGACTGGAGAAAATCAAACAGGAGGAAAGGATCATCACGATCTGACACAAGGTGTCCATTGTTTGGGTTTTGGAAATTTAGATCTGTGATGCAATACACTGGCCCAGTGTGCTTTCTGAAGGAACTCACATGATCATACACTCACCGGCCACTTTATGAGGTACACCTATCTAGTACCTCCTTTTGCCAGAACAGCCTGAATCCTTCACAGCATGGATTCAACAAGGTGCCCTTCTGTACATCACTGTTGTAAAGAGCTGTTATTTGAGCATTTGTGGCCTTTCTGTTAGAACAAGCTTGAACAAGTCTGCCCATTCTCCTCTGACCTCTCTCATTAACAAGGTGTTTTGGCCACAGAGCTGTCGCTCACTGGATGTTTATCGTACCTTTCTCTGTAAACTCTAGAGACTGTAGTGGTGAAAATCCCAGGAGGGTTCAGCTGTTTCTGAGATGCTGGAACCAACAATCACACCACGGTCAAAGTCGCTTAGATCACACATCTTGCCTAAACATTAGTTTGGTCGAACAAAAAGCTAAACCACTTCACCATGTCTGCAAGCTTTAGATATCGAGTTGCAGCCACGTGATTGGCTGTTTGGAGGAGCAGGCTATTTGTGTTAACGAGCAGGCATACCTAATAAAGTGGCCGGTGAGTGTATGTCTACCACTTCATGAGTTTAAGAATCCATTAATGGGGCTAACCTCTGGCTAACTTAATTCCCCCTTAGCTTGCTTCTTGAGCAGTCAAAAAGGTATGAAAAATATGTCTATTTTATCTGTATATATTCTTTATCTGCCGATTCCTCAGCATGTCCATATTGAGGGATTTATTTAAACCCGGCAATGGCATTACAGCACAATAAAAATAAAGGTGTTATAAAAGACACACTTTCCTGATGAGTGTTGGGTTTGTTACTGAAAAAATATAATAAATTACTCTTTTCTCATTTCAAAAGTAATAATATTACTTTACTTATTACTCCCCGTGAGAAGTAATTTGTTATACTACTCGTTAAATTACTTTTCAGTTTCCCCCCTCCCCTCATAAAAAACAAAGATTGTTTCCTCTTGCCTTCGAAATGCCTCACCCGTGCACCTCTGTGACTGATAACCAGACGCTGCAGCTTAGCTTGTAGTACCTGCACATAGTTTACAATTGACAACAATATTTTTGTTGTCTTTCTTCAATCAAAGTAATGGGAGTACTTCCAGCCGCTGAATGTAAACTCTTTAATCCAAGCTAGCTAGTGCAGTGTGTTAGTTATGAAGAAAATAAATCCAGGATGGAGATTGTCTTATTAAACTTAAATGTAAGTGACAACAATAGTAAAATGATAACAATTTCTTTCTCTGATTGGTAACTGTAATAGTATTACTGACAGTGAAATAGCAATTTGTTACACTCGCTGCTGCAGATGAAACTACACCTACTGCAAATGAGAAACAATAAGCCTCAACACGTTGAGATGCACACCCTGAATCTAATGCATGAGTTTTGCTACATGTCTTAGCTTTTTCTCTCCCATCTGGCTCAAATATATCACAATGCTTTATATACAACATGCTTCATAAATACTTTGACATGAAATGAAATAACACTATGGGCCTCATTTATTTATAAATTTATCGTATTTATGTGCGCACTAAACCACCAACGTGGGACTCATGAAACGTGCGGGAAACCTCGATTTGTTTGTAAAACAGGTGTATATTTGATGAATGCCAATCGTTCGTAAATTGGATCCTGTTAAATGCATGAGAAAAAAACAACAGAGTTTTTAGAAGCATCAGCAGCGGAGTCACAAGAACTGATAAAAGTAAAGCATGGCAAGAAATTATTAACGCTTTCAATGTTGTTTCAGCAGAAACACACACCGTTGCTGAGGTAAAAAAAGAAAGAGTTTGACATGAAACTAGATTGCAAAAAAGTATAAGGAGAAGTAGACGCGTATTATCAGCCACAGCAGGACGGCAGCACTGAGCTGCTATCCGACATAGATCAGAGGATCAATTAATAATAGGAGAGACCTCACTGTCGGTGTCCAGTCAGCATTGGAGTTGGACACAGATCAAATCCAGGCTGCACCTTCATCAGATGGTAGGACTATGCTATTGTAAGGCGTCCAGTCCATGTAATCAACCCATTACAAGTTGGATAATCTTGTGTTGTTATAAATGAGGACAGTTCGGTAAATATGCCATTTCAGCCTATTAGGTCATTTTTTTTCTACAAGGCCACTGAAACATCTTGTTGTTGTTGTTGAGGTTTGGCACTACTGTAATGGATCTTTCATAAAGAATAAGCCGTTCTAAGATCCTTCCTGCATGTTTCCAAACACATGTAGGATTTGATCATATCAAACGAACAAATTTAGATACAAACAAAATGATGAATCCGACTATGCTCGTAGAAATGTTCGTACTAACGTTATACAATCAAATCTGATTGTACGCATGTTTCGTGAATGAGGCCCACTATGACTATGAGGTAAAAGAGCACATGCTTTGAATTTGAGGGCATGCTCATCCTTATTTAATGACCAGTTAAAGAATAAAATCTTTTTTTGTATAAGGTACCTCCATTTCAGAATATATGAACAGATTAAGGTCATATTACAAGTAGTAATATTTCAAATAAAGTCAAAAGATTTTAGACACTAGAAGTGAAATTCTGCAACGCATAAACATCACCAGACCTGATATTTTACTGTCAGGTTCTCTTTCTATCCTTTCTGCATTTCAGTGTATTCCTATGATGATTCAGGCATGACTACACTTGGCTTGGAATGATTCTGTGGCAGTATAGTGTACATGGTTGGTTTAGACCAAAGAAACAAGGTTCTAAATAGAATAGAATAGAATAGAATAGAATAGAAACTTTATTGTCTTATTATCTTATTATCTAAATTATCAAATGAATCATTGTGTTTTATAACAGAGCTAAAATCATATGGATTTATGATCTGTTTCTAGAAAACAGATCATAAATTAATACAAACCGATCCATGCCTTCCATCGCATGCAGATTCAACATTGTAAATGTCAGCCTTCCGGTTACTAACTGATTTACACATTAGTGGAAAGTAAAACTTGTTTCTTTTCATTTTGCACATTTACATGGAGTTTGTATTCTGAATTTATTCTATAGAGCAGCAAATTATTTACATTGTGTTTCATAAAAACAGTCAATCATTATTATGTTTGCAATCATTTATGTGCCATGTCCATGAACGTTTTCGTCCTTCACATCCATCATGAAGAGTGGATTGTTTCTTCAATTAACATAACAACTTGTCTTGTGGCGTGATTTTAAGCAGATGAAAAAGAACAGAGGATGAGTGAATGGAAGGTAGAGGGAAAGCAATAGATGTTGGCTGAAGTCACTCTTGCTCTTTTCTCTCTGCCCTGGTGTAAATGTGGGTGTTCATCCCTTGAATACAGATGGCATTACACAAGCAATCCTCTAAACTGCTGAGACGCGCTAACATGCTGGTGTCTGGAATGGCCAGAGTCCGTCTCCAGTGCCTCTGCAATGCCAAACACCTTTGCTAATCTCACAGCCAAGAGCCTTAGTTTAGGATGTGGTTCAGAGGACATTTGTTATTACCTTTCATGTACAGTTAGTTCTTCAGTACATGTGTTGCATTGGTTTTGCCTAGCTTTTTGTCTGGATGTTGCGGTTAACAGGGGGCAAGCAGCCACTTTTGTAAAAAAAAAATGGAGCAACTCTTTGAAGCTGCCTGAAGGTTAGTCTGCACTGCAGAATCAGTGTATAATGGAAAATATTGCTCGAATGCACAATCATTATAATAAAAGAGAAAGAAAATGACTGTGGTGTCTCTCCTCTGGTCCACTCTCTCATGCTTGGGTGGTAGACTGGCTTGTGCCTATGACAATTAACCTTGAACACCTAGGGGAACAATTAAATTGTCCCTACTGTTGCACGTCTGTATAAATGTAACACCGCTGCCACATTGTCCTTATCTTGCCGGTTCCTGGTAGACTTGGTCTTTATTGTGCAAATTGCTATCCATTGTATCCTACCTTGAAATGGCTACTGCACAGAAAGCTGTACGTTTCTATAACTAACTATATAATAACTTGTTATAACTGACATGTTAAGTGAGGTGTAAATATGTTTTGAGACTCATTAGATATCGTTGCAAAGCGGACATGGAAACTGCAGTTGTAGTCCTTTATTGACCATATTGAGCGGGGTGTAAAAGAAATCTGCAATCAATTCATTGTTACACCGCAGCTGCATTTGCGGCCGTAGATGTTCCATGCACTGGAGGAAAAATTGTAATAAGCAATCAGAAGCACTGCTTGGAATTCAGGGAGGGATCTACTCCGAGGAGCACAAACCATCCACTACACATAGAAAAGGATAGCTAAGGCGGCTGTCACTAATTCTGTACTCACCTAACCAATAGCTGTCATACAAATGAGGTTGGTGCAATTTTGGCTTTCTCTGGGGCTTGAATTAAGCTTGGAAAACAGGTTGAATAAAAAAAAAGACATACATTAAATACATTTTTGGAGGTAGAAGCATTTCTGAAGAATAATGCTTAGGCTTTTTTTTTAGGATTTACAGTATGTAATCATTACATACTGTAATTTGGAAAATATTTGGAAAAATAAATGGCCTGCAGACAATTATTAAATATTAATGATACTCCACTCCAAATCAGTTTTATTTCAATACTTGTTTTCGCCAAAGGATAGCACATCGTTTACAGCCATGTCGAGGCATTGACCTGTGATGACGACCTTTAGGATTAGGGATCACCTTGTTGGAGTGGATTAGACCTTCTGCTGTGGAAAATGCTTTGATCACCTAATGGAAAAATGTGTTATCAATCTATACAATTCCAGTTATGAACCAAGCACACTGTAATTACAAAAATGATCATACGTTTTCATTTAGCCAATGTAAATGAGGTGTTACTTAATTTCCGAGCACCAGATGAAGTAAAAAGTAACGACCTTTAGCCAACTGTGTTTATTATGTTCAACGAGTGACGAGTGAGAGAAGTGCATGATTTATTTTTTTTATGAACTAACACACATATCCCCTGTGCAGAAATCAGCCAATGTTTTTCTCTGTACTCCTCTCTCTTCTATCTTACAGCTTAACTGTGTACCATACATACCTATAGATTCATGTTTCATTATTACTGTTAATCATACAGATTCTGAGGAGCCACCCTTGTCTAAAAAAAACAAATTCACAGTGAGCTAGTAAGTCAACATGTTTTTTTCGTCTTACATGCTAGACACTGTTTGTCCACACACACACACACACACGAACATGTGCAGGTCTCTTATGGGCCTCCTTTGCAGTGTAGCAGTTTGGATATCCTCAAACTGAATATAGGAGCTTGAGGGCTTGGAAAAAGGCCAGTCTCATCCCCTTGATTTTGGGTCATAAACACGGCCTCTGCCTAAGGACTGCGAGGCCTTTTAAAAAGGGACTCAGCTTGATTGGACACACTTCTGTTGCTCAGTCCCGACTGCTAGCAAGCCAGCTGATCAGAGAGGCAGAACAAAGCCGGTCTCTTACAAGCCAGTCTGCTCTCAACCTCTCCTACAGTAAACAGGCTATATAAGAAGATCAGCCTTTGCTTCACACAGCTTGTATCACAGCAGATAGCGGTAACTACTGTAGTCCAGACAGCAGTACAGCAGTCCAGAATGTTGTGCTTTAAAGTACTGTGAGGTATATTTAGCCCATGACAAGAGTATGAAATGAATGTTTGGGGTTCAGGGTTCGCTTGACAAGAAATGTTCACTTCGTTGTGCCTGGACTGAATGATCTAAAAGAGCAGAGCTGACTACAGCGATGTGGTCCGCCACCACAGCATGTCAGGAAACAAGCTCATATGTCAAGCCGGGGAAATGGGGGAAACAAAATGAAATTAAAGCTTTGTTTACGAGTCCCTATGCATTCCACGTTCGTCCTCTCTCGCTCTGGTGTTTTGAACGTTTAATTTGTTCATGAATATTACAACGTGCACCATTTGGCTCATGAATATGAAATAGATGGAACCACAGGCTCTCCCCCATTATCAGCAGTCGACACACAGCCCACCAGTCAGCTCTCTAGCTCTGCAGCAGGGTTTTCTCTTGTGCATTTAGCCAATCACAGCCAATCATAGCGTAAGCGGGATGTTAGCGTAGGTACACAGTGTTCGTGGATAACGTGTGAATGTATGGTATCACTATCTTCGCCAAGATATCTTAATGGATCTCACACACGCCTCAATACACAAACATTTGTAGTGTGACAGTCCTAATTCCCTTTAACACCAACTTTCTTTCAACATGCAAAAATAAGATTTTCATGTTTTATTTACTGCTGTTAGCTGAACAGTGAGATTCCTGTAGGAACAACTATGAAACATGATGCATAACCACACTGCTAATGCACCAACCATCGCTGCCCATCCTTTTACCTCGCCTTAAGCTGTATGGCTCTGCTCCAACATGCCCATATGCCCCTTAGCCTAGCTGCTCTAAACTTGCTTAAATGAGTCATGATGCATATTCTACCATCACTACACTAGAAGATGAAAAGACAACTGAGGGACGCTGGAGCACAATCCAAGAAACTGTAGTAGGGATGTGGACTCAAGGCACCTGACCTGGACTCGTCCGACTCAAGTCATACTTTCAATGAACTGAGACTTGACTGAGATGTAAAGTGCGTGAGACTTGACTTTTACTTGTATTCCAGTGACTTCAGAATCGATGTTGAATTGTGATATGATGACTTGAACAAACATGAATAGCTAAAAACTGAACTTGACTTGAATCTGGTTTTGCTGGGACTTCAGACTTGACTTGCAACTTGACACTTGACCTGACACTCACTTTAGACTAGAACCCATGACTTGTGACAAGAGCATGGGTGACCTGGCCCCCCTCTTGATTGTAGTATCTTTCAGCAAAAGCTGAAACCTTCTGTTGAGACAATAAACTGTGATTTGGTGTCATTTTCCTCAAACATCCATCAGCACAGGATAGGGTTACAACTCAGAAAATGTCAGATACGTTGTCAATCACAGAAATGTATACAAATTGACTTTCATACAGTCTAAACTTTCTGGCAACCATTGTTTCAACCAGGTAATGACTACTTTGCATTAGCCCACATAAATCCTAGACCAGTGATGTCAATAACCTGGCATGGAGGGCCAATAACATGGAGGTTGCCCATGCAAGCAATCACAACACCGGGGGCCAGATGTATAAAACTAGATTTAGGTGTAGAAATCTGTGTATGCACAAAACAGGAAACATGCATACGCTCAGATGTATAAAACCCCACCTGAGGGTATAAAATATTATATACATATTATACAAAACAATATTATATACATATATTAAACCGGACATCGCTGCAAATTGCATTTTGATGTTGGCCTGTTCAGCTGCTGTGTAAGGGAACCTGATGTATCTATTACTCAAAGAAATTATGCCACCCCACGCCATGGGCATGACCCGGCTCAGGGCAGCTCAGGATATCCCGGATCTGTCCGCAAGCTCCCGCTGAAACGTCCCCGTCGCTAAAAACCTGATTGTTGTCAATATTTGTAGATGGATGGGGATGGCAGGGTTCTCCGAGAGTGCCGTTCCAACACAGGGCCCAGTTCAGTACACAATTCGAAGAGAACAGCTCTTGGAAATCCAAAGCGGCGCATTAGCCAGTCATCATCATGGACCAGAAAATCAGTACAGTCTCTGAAGACTTGTTCTCGCCTAAATTGCGCAATACCAATATCTTCCAGCAACAGTATCATTTGGCACAGCCATTACGCACGGCTACAGCCTTTATAGTGTAGGTTATTCTTACTCCCCAATAATAGGCTACAGAATAATAATCTTTATTTATATAAAGATCATGTATTTATTTGTTTATTTATATAAAGATCATTATCATTATAATTAGTATAATGCATAGTGACAAACACATTTACTCAAGATAGAACGAAGTGAAGGCTTGTCAAAAACAGGTTGTTAACCACTCACGCTTCGGAGGTTTTTTTAAACTATAGATTACATCCAAACACAATGTAGTGAAAGAAAAAAGCTCTAAATAAAATGTCATCCAAATTCTCACTTTTATGATCCTTTTTTGGATCAAAAACTCAAAAAATGTGTATGGTACGCATGGTGTGGAGGATGCGTACCGGTATGCACATTCTAGCCGCCCGTGGATTTTTATACATCCGGAACCTGCGTGGAAAGTGACGTAAGTACACTTTTCGTGCGTACGCATGGTTTATACATTTGGCCCCAGGTGATTAATCAGTTGCGCCTTCTCTGCTTGAAGTGCTAATTGGAGAAATCAGCTGTTGTAGTGATTGAGTAGAAGGAAAACCTGCAGATTCTTGGGCCTCCACATGGTAGGTCACCACTGTTGTAGACTGTAATATCTTCAATTTAAAATCACTCCACCATAATTGGGTACTTAAGCTAAGGCAAATTATATTGAACTAAACATTTAAAATGGAGGCTTTTTTTAAATTACTGACATACAAGACACCAGGAATATATTCTATAACAGTTTTTTCTATTCCCTTTTCCTTTGAATTTGAAGGGCAGACAAAATATTCTGGTTGCAAACACTGAGGCTCACCAATAATACATTAGTGCAAAAAGGAAAAAATATGTTCTAACAGGACAGTTTCACCTCGAGAGAAAACACTGTGCTTGAACTATTTGTAGAAATTTGTAGAATCTGTTCCATACACTTGTAAAGACTCAATCTTGTCAGTTTCACATATATCAGCTTAACATTACAAGACTTCTAGATCTAGTAGTGTTTGAGTTGGCACACGTTACTGGGGTTTCATCCTTGCCACAAATTTAGTATATTCCAGAAACTAAAATCTACATTGTGTTTGCCAAGGCATTAGTGAATTAGATATTAATTCTATTTTACACTGAACTGGTGGCTGCCTCTTTATTGTATCACAAATAACTGTCTGTTCCCAGTCAGTTAAAACATAAACGAGTGGTTGTAAGGAATGTAAGATATTCTCATCAAAGAGCACCAAGTTAAACGAACTGGCAGGAGATATACTGTATATTAATATGTAGGGAGTTAGATGAATGGGGAGAAGAGAGGGGGAGAGAGAGAGAGTAAGAGAGAGAGAGAAACATTCAACATGAGCGAGATAGAGACTCATCATGACAGTCATCACTTCAGCTATTATCCCTAATTCTCTAAGGGAATATCTCAGTAAGGCGGAGTAAATTTGAGCCTGATAAGCAGGCAATGAGATTTGCCCGGGCTTTGTGACAAAGCCCTTCCAAGGGCTCGCCATAACCTACGTTTGAATTCGAGGCATCTAATGGCGGAAAAAGCTTTGGGTTTCCTTGAAGCAGGTGCGATTCTGTTGTGCCGTAGTGCATTTAAGCTGGATATGTAGATGCTGTGCAGGCTTGTCAGTGGGTGGTTTACATTGGAGGTTCATGCGCCACATGTAAGCTGGCTGCGGTCTTTGCAATGCAAAGATTTGATTCTCTTTTCTCTACCTTCTGTGAGTCAGTAATTAGCATAGTGACTCTAACTACACAACGTCAGGCACAAACAGAGAGAAGCACAATGGCATTCTCCAAGAAATTCCTTATGGCGTTGATGCCAAAGATGCATTTCATGGGGTGGAGGAGGGAAAGGACGTTTGGTTTCACAGAGAAAGAGGCAAAAGGTTAAGGTTAAAGGTGCAATGAGTACTGCCCCATAGCACAAAATAAGCAACACATATCTGTGGGGGTTTGATAGGGTTATTGATCAATACCAAATCTCCTGAGATTCCTGACATTTCTGGCTTTCAAAACTCACTTTCTCGGTTTTGGAAGAAAAACCCGCCCTCCACCTACTCACATTTTCAACTGCTCAACGATGGATGGTGTTATGAGCAAGCTACCGGCATTGCACATTTGTTCTCAAGCCAAATAATAAAATGACAAAGCAGTGTTATTATTATTGCAGTACTTGTGATCTTGATACATTACCTCTTCACTAGACATTTTCTTATGGATCTCTGCTGTAATTATATAGCTCACTTTTCTCTTGAACATGTTTGTTTATGTCACTTACAGGCCACCAAAACTGTGTCAGAGACCTGTCGAAGTAGTTTGAGTTTGAGGAAAATATCCCAAAGTAAATAATAATATAATAATAATGTAATCCCAAAGTGAAAAAAACATATTACATGTGTTTTGGCAGAATAATAATACCACTGGTTACATATAAAACTAAACGACAGGCTTCAGATGGAGGTCAGATATTGCCCTTCACTTAGTTTGCTAGCATCTTAGGTGATAATTGGCTTCAACAGAGCCATTTTTCTGTAGAACTTAATTTGCCTCTGTGAACTTGTTCTATGACCATTGCTATTTCAAAAAAGACACAACCGTGCTAATAATTCCCATCATTGATTGTTATGTCAACTGTTGGTGAGTGGCTTTGAGATGGTACAAAGGCATGAACTGTTGTATAAAAGCCATAATTGCCTTGAGGATTATGCCTTCTTCGGTGCGGTGGGCGGTGCTCAGCTGTGCCTCCTATTGCATCACCGTTGTACCTATAATCACAGTAAATAATGCTTACTTTTATTATTATTGTATTATTGCTATCCTATGATATTTGTAGGTTGTTGGGAATCTATAGAGGAATTTATAGGGAGTATTGTGACATTTACAGTAAATGCCTTTTCGCTGAAGAGGCATATGTTCAGTGCCCATAGCCTGAACAGATACTCTTTCTATCAGTGGCTCTTACTTGAGTTGATGGCTGGTTGCTGCTGCCAGCAACATAGTAAACAACACAGATGGTGAAGTAAGACACCAACCGCTGCCATCAAAACAATTAATTTGTCATAATGACATTTATGCTATGAGTTATGCTTTTGTAGGCATCAACACTGTCTACATAACACACAGCTAGGGTTAATGAACTGTGCAGATATAGATACAGATATAACACGGACAGATACAGCCTCTTGTACCGCACCACACTAATATTTGTTGAAATGAAAATGCAGACTGGTGAATGACATGGAGCAGGATTCACTGAATAATCCCTTTTCTGATGCACAAAAGCGTAACTTAAGCTGCTACAGTGAATACTAAGTCTCTCTCTCTTTAGCCTCTCCAGCCTGGCGTACATTGGACTCTTTCACACCCGAGCAGTTCAACTCATTGAGATCGGCCTGTCTCCTGACAAGACACAAACACGTGTTTTGTAGAGGTGGTACTGAAAAGATACCGTGCACTATCTATCAAAATGGAGTCGGCTAGAAGTCAGTCTAATCTGAGGCTACATCCCACTTGTTTATTTATGACACACACACACACACACACACACACACACACACACACACACACACACACAAGTGCATGTATAAATGCACATAATCTTTGGTTAAGTCTCGTACATTAGTTAAGATCACAAGCGCGGCACAGGCCTGGAGAGACTATGCTGTTTTTCACTTTATCCAGACAGGACCTCAGCTATAAATTAACGCCACTCCCCACACCAATCCTCAAATCACACAGAGAGATATGCAGAAGGCCAGGGCGACAATATAAATTGATGAAACAACAAAACAGTGCCCCTGTGTAGTACAGCATATCCCTCAAAAACACCAACTGACCCACCAATGTATAAAATTAAATGTAAACGCAAGACAGAAAATAGTCATTTGAAAATGAATCAGCATTTTTGCTAATGATAGGTTGAAGTCAAGGACTTTTCAAAAATGGACATTAATCTCATCCCATTTCTCAGTTTCAGCAAATTTTATTTTGCCAAATACCATCATCAGAGGCATTCAAGCTTATAAGAAGGTTATCCGATCTTTCACTAAATAAAAGGATGCAGCTAGACCCACTGGGAAAACGTGTTGAATCACCATTGACTCCAACATAACATTCTTCAGTGAATTTCAAAGTCATCTTTGTCTGACACTGAACATAATGGATTGCATGCATTTTATTAACCACAACAAAAGGACAGATTTTCAAGATTGCCATCATACTGAAATCAATGAGGCTTTATTAAAACACAGGGCTGTTGCACTCTTGAACTGTGTTCAGTCTTTTCATTCTTGAGCTGTGAATAGAATAGAAACTACAGACTGCCAAAACCAAGGAAACATTTGCTGTTTCTTTCACACAGGCGTGGTCCCTAAGATAATTGCACCATTACCATCCCATCATGCCTAGCGTTGTGTACAAAAAATGCTGGGCAGACCCAGTTGCCCATTATTTTGGTTACCACGGCTCAAACAAGAGGTCTATGTAACTTTGAAAGAGGGCTGATTGTTGGGGCACATTTTGCAGGAACATCAGTGATGAAGACTGTTAAACTTGATCTTTCATGAGAAACAGTGGCTAAGGTGGCGTTGCCATGGATGTCTGTAAGAAAGACATCATTACCTAGGGGCAACGGTGAACAGAACCACATGATCCTCGCCTGTGAAATCTAAGGTGTAAGCAGGCGGCTGCAAAAGAATAGTCCATCAAGAACTTCACAGACAGGGACATTATGAGAGAGAGGGGATGCAGTGCACAAACCCCTTATTACACCTAAAAATGCACATTTGTGAATCGAGTGGTGCAAAGAACACAGCCAGTGGTTTACTGAGCAGGAAAAAAAAAATCTGGCGAGATGAGTCATCCTTCACCCTGTTCTCAACCAGTGGATGAGTACATGTGTGTCACGCACGAAAAGAAATCTACTCGCCTGAGTGCTTATTTCCCACAGTGAAGGGTTCTGGCTGTGCTGTTGTAGTGTGGGGTCCTGGCATGTTTTAGATCCATTACATCCCTTTGTGGGCAGGTAAATGCCAATACATACAAAGTCACTCACATTCATCCAGTGTTGAGCTATTTCTATCCCAATGAGAATGAGAGTGGACTCTTACAAGGTGACAAAGCCCCCCCATCCAAAGGGATTGTATGGACACCGAATGGTTAATGGTTGAAATGATGACACCAGTCACCAGTTGTCAACCCGATGCAGCACTTGGTAGATTTTGTGTTTTTGAATGACGGGATTTCTTGTGGAAAAAATGGTGTCACATTTCTCCAATAAAAGTTCCAGACATTTTTAGAATGTCTGCCAAGATGCACTTTAGCAGTTAAGGTGACTCATGGTGGCCAAATGCCCTACACTGTCAGAAAAAAGGCACAGAGCTGTACATTTTATTTTATTTTTGTACCGTTGTCAAAGGTAGTTAAGTGCGAAAGATATTGGCTTAAATAGATGCTCTATGATCTTTCCTCTGTTGACACACCCCTTTACTGGAAGGGCTCTATAGTAATTCCAACTAACTCACTTAATCAGTTTATCATCAATCTCTCATTAATCTATTGGTGTGCTGGCTAGAGCTAAATTAAATGGGCAACCCAGGCTTATGTGTGTATACAAATGTTTGCATTAACACATGCAAATGGTGCCCACCTCTGAGTTACAGGCCCATTCTTAAACACTCAAACACTTTGTTTTATAGTGGTAGAGTTGAGGACCGACGTTGAGGTTTAACTGGAATGTTTTTCACTGCACTATTTGTAATTTGGGAAGTGAAGTCTGTTCAAAATGCAACTCTCCTTCCCAATCCAGGCATAATGGAGGTATTTTCAGAACCTTCCACTGATGGACAGCTCCCAAACAGACGTGACAAATCGCTGTAATGCCAACGATATTGAATCCCCTATATTGAATATGATTATGTTTCAAATGCAGTGTACTTCTAGCTCGACACCTCGCAGACTTTGGATATTGGACATTTTTTTTTGCTCTAGGTGAAATCAGCCGTGAGAGGGGTGCCGAGGTTGTGAGGACACACTGGGTCAACATTCAGAGGCGAGGAGAGGAAGAAATGTGTGTCAGGAAATGTGTACGGGGGAGATTCCATAAAGAAAAGGCTTAACCTCTACATGGGGGGGCTACATGGCATATTCTAGTTAGAAAGCGTCCTTCCTGTAAGGCTAGCCTCCCCACCTGGCCAATCCGGAGGTCTTTTTTGCTGCAAACGTGTATGCTGAGAATACCTGAACTGAATTTGAATCACCATATGACGTAGGCCTTTTCCAGCAGTAATGTCCTAATGGCAACAGGGACTACTAACAGACCCATACAGTATCTACCAAGCCCTCAACACACACAATTTGTTGCACCAACTACCACCCACCCCCCCAACACACACACACACACACACACACACCCACACACACACACACACTCCCCCGCTCTGTGCTCTCTCTGTCTGTCTATCTATTTACCTATATCTATATCTCTCTCACACACACACCCGGACACACACACACACACACACACACACACACACACGAGAGAGGATGCGACAGCTATTATAGCCTATCCGCAAGATGGAGAAAAAAATGTATCGCAATAGAAGTATCTCTCTGCACATTGAAGTATACGAGGCAACCTGGAATCATGGGTTTAAATGACGATGGATAAAACCATGCAGGCTGTCGGTCTGAATGAGAATATATGACAAAATGATGAACAGAACAGCGGGGTTTGGGGTGAATGCTATAGACTACTTACGCATTTTCTCGAATGAATGAATTTCAGGTGGAGATCAGTGCAGAAAAATTCACCAGGGCCCCGGTCCCCGTTTTCAAGACTTGCAGTATGACCGAGGCACAGATCTCCATGTGAAAAAGGACTGGAGGCTGCTGCAGTCGGCGTCTTTTCGATCACTGGCGCAAGTCAACGAAGCTTGCGTGCGAAGAAAAATGGCAAACATTCAGAAAGAAAGAGTTGCTGCGATGTAGCCACCATGCCCGAGTACCAGCAGCAGCCTTGGGACTTGATATTCCTCTGGGCTGGGGGGGTGTTGGGGGGGAAATCCTGCAGAGTTTCTGAAAGGGGATCAAGTCTATAGGCGTATGTCAAAAACCCTTTGCAGTCCTAAATTGACTCCAACCGGTGGATTCCTCTTCGAGAAAAAAAAAAGGCAGAATAGGTCGCGACCAAAAAGAAAAAGCACAAAGTGGACTAATTTTTAATTGATTAGGAAGTCGGGCTACCTATGCGCGGATCGTTTTCACAAAAGGAATCTATAGGGTCAGTGGACATACGCGCCAATTAACAATTACCTATTTAAAGCATTGTTGATTAGAGCAGCGTGGAAAGGGGTGCAGAGCGTCCTACAAAAAAAAAAAACGAGAACGCCTATTGGATAAAATTAAGGATATCCGTCCCACTGCAACCATCACAAGCGTCGCATCAGGACAAATGGATTGCCATGGGCTATTCTAAAAATCGCATAGCATATGGCATACAGTATTTTCTATCAAGCAGACCGGGAAAAAAATCCACGAGATGCTATTTTCCCGATGCGGTCTAGTGTATTGATTACATAAGCGCAACTATTGATAATAATTCCGCTTGTCAGGGAAAGTGTGTCCGATCCGATGATGTGGCAGCATCATATCCCGTTTGTTGCAAATAAACCGGGGTGTCACCGGCTCCTAATGGTTCCCCCGCTCGCTGCAGTCCATGACTTGAATAGCGAGCACATTGAATTCACGGTCTCCAGGCGCACCGAAATCTGCCGCGCGGGCGCATGTGCACGAGAGCGTGTGTCTGTGTGTGTAGGTGTGTAGGTGTGTGCGTGTATTGCCCAGGGACCACTTTAACTTTGCCCACTTTGCCTGCGTGCCCATCTGTCCATTTAAATCACCCTGAAGTCGTTAATTATCAGGGATCAATAGTATTAACGTGTAAAGCCCAGATCTGATGTCTCTGTGTGAGTAGGTGTGTGTGCGTGTATGTGTGTGTGTGCGTGCGTGCGTGCGTGCGTGTATGTACGTGCGCGCGTGTGACTCTATTCTCGGTGAGGTATGGTTGCCACCTACAGGCGTCAGTCTCTATCCTGCCATCCACAGCGGACCATTTCCACCGTATACAGCCACACATCATAAGGGCTCAATATGGAAGGCTTCTCTCCCCTGCTTATTATGAGCGTGGATAGAAGTGCACGTGACCCCTATGATAAAATATAAAGGAAATTATTATTCTAGTATTCTGATAGGCGCCATTACATGCAGCCTAATAATGGGACTCAATCAATCTATCAATTTATATCTATCTATCTATAGTACCAATACTATGGTAGTAATAATAATGTGATACTTTATTGATCCCCCCCTCCACAGGGAGGCCAGAGATCAGAACAACATTCCTGGAGCTGCAAGGTTCAGCGCTTTGCTCAAGGACCCTTCGGCAGGATGGATGCTCTTCAGCAGGGGGTCGATGGCGGCTGTGGCTCAGGAGGTAGAGCAGGTTGTCCTCTAATCAGAAGATCAGAGGTTTGATCCCCGGCTCCTCCTGTCCACATGTCGAAGTGTCCTTGGGCAAGACACTGAACCCCAAATTGCTCCCGATGGTCAGGCCAGCACCTTGCATGGTAGCTCACTGCCATCGGTGTGTGAGTGTGAATGGGTGAATGAGAGGCATATACTGTAAAGTGCTTTGGATAAAAGTGCTATATAAATGCAGCCATTTACCATTTATAAGCTGCAATACACTCAGAAGTGAGACCATAGAAATCTGGATTCAAGACTGGTTTTCTCCTCATTATATGTCTCTAAGGGGAGCCTCTCAAAACACAAGCCAATTTCCCAGACATAGATTAAACTTAATTCAAATTTAGACTAAGACCTAGACAAAAAAATAAACAATAAACAGGTGAGTTACCTGTGTTGAAGAATAACTGTGTAGATTTCTTGAATGTAATTTTTAATAAGGCACACTAATATTAATGGGGTAATATTTACATAACTCTGAAAGATTTAAACACTCAACTACAGACACTAGGGATATATTTGATATATTTCCTATAATCAGCATTTTATGCAAGCTTTGATGAATTATTAATATTAATTCATAGGGATCTCTTGAGTGGAAAAAAATATATCAGTGGAGGTTATGAGGGGAGGGGTGTGAATCACTTGTAGCTTGTAAATGAGAGCCTCAGCAGATCTGGAGAACCAAATCAGTGTCAACCACACTGAGTCAACAAGCTACTAAAACATGTTCAATATACAGGTATATGTCAGACCTCTGGGGGGAAAGATTCAAGCATTAGGCATTTTTTGACCGCTTGACAGCTATTATTACTTGTATTACTATTTCATAAGAGAGAAATTGGAAATGATTTAGGGCAAACATTCATCCTTATCTATTTTTCTAAAAAATAAATCAGAAAGGCTTTCTTAGAAGTTGCTTGACTTACTGAATCATTTTTGGATTGGATTAACTTGACTTCTTGACTACAGACAGACAGACAGATAGATAGATAGATAGATAGATAGATAGATAGATAGATAGATAGATAGATAGATAGATAGATAGATAGATAGATAGATAGATAGATAGATAGATAGATAGATAGATAGATAGATAGATAGATAGATAGATAGATAGATAGATAGATAGATAGATATCAGATGAAATGGTCTTCATGGTGTCAATCCTTTTCTAGGTTTCTAATTACTAGATAGATTTTTAGATGATCATGAAAAAGGGTTCTGTATAGCACTTTTTATAATGTTCACTAAACCCCAAATCATTTTCATATAACTCCTTTGGACATGATACAAATGAGAAAGAATATTGAAATTTCAAGACTTTTTCACGTTGCATTCAGTCTTGTGGGGAGAGGGTTCTTCTCACTGACTTATTTAGACATCTAGGCTTTAAAGCCTGTCAAACAAATTGAAAGACACAGATGGGAAAAGCTATGCAAAAGTGTTTAACAAATCATGGGTGGAGATGGCTTTAGTTGGTTCTTTTTATCCCCCATTTTGGTCCAAAGCCACTTTACTGTCAAAATAGATTTGGCCTCTATATTTCTTTTTTTTTTCTTTTCTGTACAACATTGCTTCTTCCTTTCTATCTTCTTCCATCAGCCTATTGGGATCTTTGGATCAGCTGCTGTGGTATGTCCCATGACTGCTTTCTGGGACAAACATCAAGAAGCCGAGCTGGGAAAAAGATGGAAGGTGGGAGAGACAGAGAGACAGAGAGAGAGAGAGAGAGAGAGAGAGAGAGAGAGAGAGAGAGAGAGAGAGAGAGAAAGAGAGAGAAATGGGATTCTCAAGCACTACCAAGGTTCTTCAATTATTCAAATGACCGCTGTCCCTCTGCACTTGTTCTCTCTGCCTGGTTTGAATATTAAAATGTCCGTCCCCAAAAAGAAAGATATCCAGAAGATGAAGCCCACGCAGAGAGCAAAGGCTGAGTGTGCTTGACTCCTCGCACCCCAGCCACAGCATTCGATGAGCGGGAGTCTACCCCATGCATCTGACTGCATGACTTTGAAGAGGGAAGTATTCCTGTCACGTTTGGCCTAAATTCCATTACAGGCAGGCTGAGGGACTGCGTTATTAGCATTTTGAAGTGCATACTACCTGTATCTTGCTAAAAAAAAGGAAATGCCCATTTCTGTCAGGAGTGCTGAGTGCACCTTTAAGCGGTAAAACAGTCACTGATCCTTCCTTTGGGACAGCCTCCTGGTACATTGTGGGTCAATATATTTATCACCCTACACTGACCAAGGTAAATACAGTTTACATTGGTGTTTGACCTCACGTAGCTACACCAATATGTGTCAATATTGGCCTCATCAAGTTTAGGGTGCATGCAGCATAGCAGTTCTCCAGTGAAACAAACGCTAGGCCAGTGAACATAATGACAAATGGAGGCACTAGAGATGTATTTGTTGTGCTGCGTTTAATGTTTGCTTAGCATATTGTCAGTGAAAACTAACACAACAGACACCAGTTATTATTATTTATTTTGGGGGATCGGAGTCAATGTTGGTTGGTTTGTTAGTGCATGTCACCCATTCAAACCTCCCCAAAAATGTTCTATTGGTGCATGATTTTTTTTTGTTCACATAGCATACGATCACCAGTGAAGGACGATGGACCTCACCGGACATGTTTTCACTCATTGGAGAGATTCCAGACAATTAAAAGGGTCAATCTGGTTATGTGTGTTATACTAGCCCTTTGTCTATTACAGAAAAAATGACACATTGAACTGAATGGAAAGTTGCCAGCTCGAGTTGCCCATGAAAATAGCACTTAATGGCACTGGTTGTACTAGAGAGGTCCCAGTTTTGAATGTGAAGCAGGATGTTGCTAAAAATGTGTCTTGAATAAATAAATAAATAACTTTAATAAATAAAAACTGAAAATATATAAATGTAGCAAACATCTATTTTCTATTTTTGTTTTTTCAACGTACCAAATGACTCTGTCCCAGAGGAAAAATCTTTTGCTCAGTCGTCTTTTCTTCATCTCCTAAGAAATAGGGGAGATCTCAATTTCATTTTGTGATCACCTCCATCTGAAATGGTTCCCCTAAAACCCCCTCAGGAGCAATGAGGAGACGACAGAGAGAAAAAGGATTCTGGAGACTTTATGAGATCAATGTGAAGATGCTACCATGTGACATATATAATGATAATAAGCTCCTACTATATGGCTGTTGGCCTTGTGGCATCAACAGGAAAATGCAACAGTATTACGTTTTCTTTGAGATCTTTCTCTAATCTTATGGTTTCATATTCAGGAGAGCTGAATGGCACTCATATCAGATCGTTTGGAGACCTCTTGTTGTGATCAGAGTGAGATCAACATGAGCTTTTATGTGGTTGTTTCTCGTGAGTTGAAATTGAGAAGTAGGAGAAAAAGCCTTCAGTCTCATCTTAGTGTTAAAAAGAGCTCATTTGTGTCTAGGAGACATAAAAGGTAGAAATATGAGATCTCTTCTTGGATTTTACTTTCCTCTGGGGTGGGAACCACATGTGAAGTCAAAGACTCCGCCACTGCACTGAAACATATCCATTGATGTGCTTTGAGTTGAAACTGGGATATAGTTGCCACTATAATCACCTTGGCATGGTTGCATTGCAAGTGGCCTTTGCGACTGATATGAACAAATTGGTTGATGTTGCACTGAACAATACAGCCTGTGGTCTTGATTACTTATGTTATTATTCTGCTCTTTCACCATTCTGCTTTTGCCCAATGAATTAGTAGACATTAAAGCCCCCTCCACTGACCTCACAGACAATATGAACATTGTCATTGAAGCATGTAGATCTTTGGTTTACAAAGCAAAGTAGGAGTGACAGCTAATTTCTACCAATCAAGAGAAGACACAGCTGAGCCTCCTTTCGACAGGGACGTGATTGGTGGAAATAATCGGACATCACTTTCTGAAATGCTTTCGGGGAGGTTTAGGAATTTGAAAGGTGCGATACTGGAGGAGGACTTTAATTTGGAATGCCCTCGATCAAGGTCCACAAACCAGAGTGAACATTGTACCAGCAGCTTCGGTTTATTTGTCCTCATCAGCTCATCTCTTCACGGCACCCAGTTCAAATCAACGATATTGTCTGTACGGTGTAATACGGGGGTAGAATTGTTGCCATAGACATATCGATATGTGTATTTGCAAGGTCTTTAGGGTTGGTGGCATCCAAGGAAATATATGTTAAAATGTCTTCTGATGCTTCTGACACATTTTGCAAAAGACAGTAAAACAAGAGTTAACAAAATAATGTGTTTCACCCTTTTTATAGGTTGTAGCCCATATAAGCAGAGAGCAGGCAAACAATGAGTTATGCAAAGCTGCCTCCACTTCCATGCCAATATGGATACCTTGGCACTTAGTCAAATACACTCCTACCTCCCATCTTTGTTGAACACCCCTGTCCAACAGCCTTGTTTCTCCAGAATACATTATTTTGATTAATTACACATTGAATTTGAATGACCTCCAAAAGACGGACCGGGTGCTGGTCATGTGACTTCCTGTACAGGCCTAGATTTCTTTAAAGCACGATAATGAGGCTTCTTAGCATAAACATAAAGGTAGAGGGAGGTTTTCTGGCCGCTGCTATGGTATTATTCTGCATTGTTTGTTCAATCCACAGCCTGGTAACTTCCTCCACGTTTTTATTTTATAACCTCACACCAACTCGCTACTCGGGAAATTCTAAATGCAAGAGGACGGTGATTAATGCAAACGCTTTAGGCACTGAGAAGTGCAGAGGGACACCAGTTGAGGAAAAATGTAGTGTGTCCTGTTATTTTGTCAGACAGCAAACTGAAGCAAGCCGCGGCGAAGCAAACCAGACCCTAGTCGTTGATGACACTTCCCGATGTGTTTGTTCTCATACTGCTGTGAGAATCGGCTCATCGCGGCACATGCCTGTCATATTTCATCCGAGTGGTGTGATCTTGAGCCCTATGCATACAGCATCTTAAGTTTCAGAATTGCTCTCAAGAGGAATTATGAGAAAAGCCAAAGAATAGTGGATAAGTAATTCATGATTTTCTTTCTTTCAGATGAGATTCAAGAGGGGCTAAATGTTTTTGTCTGCATAAAAATGTTCTGTAAAGTGCAAAAAGGTTTCAAAAATAATGAAAAGTTTCAAAATTAAACAAAAAAAAATACTATCAAGAGCAGTAATGTTAAACACTATTGCAGAAAAATAAACATTTAAGACCAAATTTATATTCTGAAAAATCTAGGGTGCCTAAGACTTTTGCACAGTACTGTAATTATAATGGATAATAATTTGAATTTAGACCATTCAAACCCCACATCACAGAGTGCAACAAGGACATTGTTCCTTTGCTCATCCCCCTGAGACCATCACCAGGTTGAGTTATTGGTGGTGCTCCTGAAGCGAGTAGCAGTTGAGTGTCTTGCTTATAGGCAGGGAGGGTCTCTGGATGTCAAAAAATGACCAAAGCAGTGACCTTCCATTTGCAGGATTGACTCTCTTACACCCTGGGCCATACAGCCATATGCAACATTAATCTCTCAGTACCGATGTACTTCATTTACACCTTGAGAAAACACAATATACATTTGATTTACTTGAATTTCAGCTTTTGACAAATGATGCATGTGTATTTGAAATTATTGTCTGGACAAAAAAGGCTGGTGCTTGACCTGAGTTTGACCTGGTAATGATTTCCTCCTGTACAAGACCCTTATGTTTCTGCTGAAATGATATGAAATGACAAATGGAGCTAGGTGACTGATGCGCTACGCTCTAGGCATTTACCAGTACACCGAATTTGATGTTCAACCTGTTGTTATATCAAGTTCATAGTTATAGTTACAAACAGTAATGCAGCTTCATTTTATATGATGTACGAATTGAGTGAAACAGGGCAGAGCTCACGTGACTGAAACAGGCAACAGGGGGCAACCAGGGTCAAGTCCCATTCCATACAAAGAAGTTTTCTGCAGTTGATAAAGTCCATTCATTCATTTTTATCAAATGTTTTTCTTATTTAACCATGACCAAAACCTTCCTCTAACCTTAACCAAAGAGTCACCTAACCTCACAGGAAGTAGTTTGATTTGATTTTGGTGCATGTGCAGTGATAGGTTATGCAGCTGGCCACGCGCAGGTATAGTATGAATCGAAGGTGCATAACCTTTTGCAAGATATTGTACGATCATTGTTGTGAGAACACGTTACAACCTTTTGTGCCATAATGTAGGGCGAATGTTCATACAGAAGCCCAATTCAGGTGTCAAAAAGAATGATGTACTAGCCTGCCAGCCTTGTTGAACCTGCAAATGGTGACGATAGAGGACATCAGGCTGTAATAAATCTACAGGATCATCAGACAGGCGGCACCATTCACTAACTAACTAATCTAAATATTACATTCACTAGCCATCTGATCTAAATGTTGCAGGGGTGAGAGTGTGAGTGAGGATATGTCACTGGGGTTATCAAGTGCGCACCTCTCATCACAGATGCTATGTTATTATCGTACTCAATTCTACACTGATACTTGACTCCTTTTAAATCAGTGTTTTTCTCTGTCAGTGAGAAGGTGAGGTTTGTGGAATGACTGAAGATCACCTGGAGGCCTCTTCACAAATCAATAGCGCCCTCATGGTCGACGTTATCTCCTAAGGAGGGGAGTTAAGATTGATTGTCGTTAAGCACTTTACAGGATGGAAAGAGGATGAGGACGGATCATAAAAACGCCCACACACCACCCACCCATCTCTCTCAGCTGCAACAGAGTGCAGCCAATCAATAGTAGCAGGATCAGCAGGAAAAATAATGGGGAAAGAAAAAAAAAATCAAAATCAACAGGGAGGCAGAAGTAAAAGTGAAATAAATACAGAATAATGGCACAAGGAATGAATAAGGCCTGTGTTAGATAATGTGGTGAGCAAATGTAATTGACTCATTGTAACATTGAGTCAAAACACTTTCATTTGTTATTTTAATGCCACATTTCGTTTTAATTGATTCCTTTTAGATTCATTTTCCATTCATATACATTTACACATAAACAGCCAAAAAGAAAGCATTTACTTTTCATTCTTTTTATTGCACTCTTTCATTCCCCCCGTTTTATTATCTGGCTGAAACCATGCCCATGGGGGTTTTCACAGGCTTATACAATTGACTTTTTTTTTTAATATTTCAGGAATTTAATTAGAAGCAACATTAACTAATTTAATCACCTGATAGTCCTCACTTAAGGCACCGTTAATTGTTGTAAAGATCTTAAATTTATCAGGTATCTCTTTATTAATAGTCAGGAATATTAGTTCCACACAAAATCAACTCAAACCCAGTATGAACAAGACAATAGATTTGTTTTCATATGAATAGATAGTCTTGGACTTCCACAACATGAACATACTAAGAAAATAACAATAGCTTAACCATGCTCTCTCCATTCACATTCAGTATATTATCTTACAATGAGAAATTGTATGATGCAATCATATAAAATATAATTTGCTATATCACACCTGCAGTGATGAAAAAACTGGACTTGCGCTGGTCTTGGTCTTCATTTGGTCTCAACCCCCTTTGGTCTTGACTCAGACAGCCTAAAGTGGTTTTGACTAAAGACCTGATGAGGTTTGGCCGTTTTGTTTTCTCATCAGGCTGGTATCCTTCAGTGGTGCACACAGTGGAAATGCAACAGTGTACTGTCTGCTTGTGGATGAGTACACCCACAAATTTGACAGCATTTTCATCATCTTGGTACGTGGAGAGATGCCACTAATATACAAAAGTGGATTGTTGCCATTTACTTTCACTTATAATAATCAAGTAAATATGCCAGCTATAGGCACAAACCTGTGCTGCTCAGCAGATGTACTCATTATTGAACTGTTGTAATAAAAGCTGCACCATATAGTTTTACAGAATAAATGTAAATGTGTGAAATGTCCAAAACACATTTAATATAGCCTTAGTACTGAATAAATATGATATGATGCTGTTTGAAGTTAGAAAGAAACTATTTTGCTGTGGTGATCCTTCCCTCCTCTTTATACAAGACAAAGAAGCATTCTGAACTTACTGTTGGTTCCCTTTGCTTCAAAAGATTTTGGATATATGAGATTCTAAATCAGTTTTAAGCATTTTTGAGTATATATACTCAAGCACTGATTTAATGAATAAGGTATACATAAAGAAAGATGCTGTCCATTGGGCTAGTATCTAAAAATAGATCATACACTTTGTTGATTGATGTGCATGTGATTCTGTAGACAGAAGCAACACATTACATAGCCTTTCTACAATGTCAATATGTCTATACAGTAGGCTGCATCTTTATTTCTAAACCTCAAACCTCAAACATTCAAAGTATCTGGTAAACCCAAATGAGTGTATGTGGGGGCACACTTTCGACTGGTTTCTATGGGGAAATGAATCTGCAAAGTCTTGCAAAAGTAACTTCTAAGCATCTAACCACCACCGAGTCCCCATCTAAGTGTTAGAAAAGTTGTGGGAGAGTGACACTTTTGTGCTTGTTTGATTGCAGAGAATGTGGACATTTTGGGAATGATGCACCCAACAGATATTCCACCCTACACTTGAGTACTGTAGCATAGAACGGCTGTAGGGGCAAACATCCATTGAGATATACTTGAAGAATTTGGTGCAGGCAGTGTATGATGAAACAATTCTGCAAGGATAAATCTTAGAATATTTAGTTCACTGTCTAATAAAAAAGGTTTAAGGTTTTATTAGTGACTGATGTCTTGGGTGAATGATTTCAAGGGCAAAGTTTAAATGCTAGTGTCGTTTAAATGACAATTGAAGTTCACGAAGTGCCTCATATTCATATCTATATCCATTTCTGTAACCATATCCATACATATAAATGTCTTACATGTCATTTCTGTAGACTCCAGACCTCTTGTTAAAGTGACAATGTGACTGACAGCCAACTCTTTATAAAAAAAAGAGTAACTGTGATATTTGCTAGCTTCAAAAACACGAGGAACAAAGCAAACATATTAAATATGAATGAGGCTTTGACAGGCATGCCATCTTAAAAACCATAAAAGCACCTGATAAGACATGTGTTGTGTAAACATCTTAGAGATAGGTGAATTACTATAAATAGTGATTACACATATCTCAGCAGAGTGGCTTTTTATGAGTGGAAAATCACACGGCCGCCAGATAGCACTCAAATGATTGAAGAAATGATTGAAAAAATAGGGAATGAGTCATGAGATGTTTCTTAAGTAAATGATTGACAGCACTGGGAACATTAAAGTGAATCTGCTTTGAATACTATAAAGTACAAAATTGAAGGTTGGTTATCACTTTTTCCATTTAAACAAGATTTTACGAGTAGGATCATGGAAAAAAAGCTAAAGATCAAAAAACATTTTTGTGACTGTCACTGGCCTACAATTCAGCTGAATTTAATGGTATTACTCTCAGCCTGGGTTGTAATTCTTCCAAAGATTATTTTATAACTGAATAGAGTCAAACGGCCATGACTTAGATCTCACTGTGACTTACTATTTTTAACCCTATTTTAATACGAGAAGCAGCATATTAATATACAGATACCAAGCTGTTCTTTTGCATGGCACAACACTCTGAAGCTGCTGCACCCACTTTAATATATGATGTATTTTTCTAACATTAACCTCAAGTAAAAATGGGACCTATGTGCTCTACATCTGTCTGCACCTGTTCATAAAATTGGACACAGTAAGGATAAGGACAACGCTGGGATCTACCAGTCAGACACCACTCACTGCTAATGCTGTAGGTGTAAATGGAGTCATGCTCTGTTGAAAGAGTAAGGGTTGTGCGCGCTCCTCTCATCCATCACGTTTGAGGCTGTGTGTATCTGTCTATGTGGGCAAGGATAGAGGGAGATGCTCTCCAGCCGGGCTCAGGAGATGAGATGAAGAGAGGATGACAGATGACGGATGAGCAGCCGTCATGGTTTCCTAAGAGCTCAGTGAGACCTGTCTGCTGGCGGCATGTCTAAATTATTACCTCAGCTCCACAGTTGTTTGTAGCGCTGGGCTCAGTCCTCCGTTATTCTACGAAGACCACAGACCTTTAGATTTTGTGAGCTCATGAAAGAGCTTAATTGGTTTTCATCCTTCGCCTTCTGCTGACTTTAATCTATTTTTCACTGGACTATCTGCAGGAAATAAGTAATTCATCTGCATATCTCATACTCAAATGTGTATTTTTTTTAGGATGCTAGGTTCAGAATACCTATGTTTATACCCTGATAATAATCTAAAAATTCATCTTCATCATATAATATATATGTGGTGATGTTGATTCAAAAACATGAATGTCAGAGCAAAGGCGGTCCATCTCACCGCCGAGCAATCAAAAATGCTTTGCTCTTCTCTTTGCCAGAGACCCGCATTCAAAATCTCAGATGTGAAGGTCATCTATTTTTCATTCTCGGTGCCCAATCTGACTGCGGTAAAAAGATCTGGGCACATGTGTTTCGTGCTTCTAGGATCACTTGTTAAGTCGTATTGCAATGTAAACTTCATTATATCTGAAGAGAATCACAATGAGAGTGTGTGTGTGTGTGTGTGTGTGTGTGTGTGTACGTGTTGCAGGAACAGCTGGTCTCAAGTGATCACTCCTATTAAAAAATATTTGATACAAACAAGCCCTAATGATGAATCCTGCTGAATACTCATTAATTCAAGAGTAAAGAAAAATGTGTGGAGTTTGATCTGCTCCCTCCAGGCAGACTCTCTTGCTTTTAGCTGGGATAGCGAGGGGCCCCGTCCCTATGTGTGTGCGATTGTGGCCCCTAGACAGAATGCCTGGCAGGCAGGCTCACAGAAGATGTGGGCTAGATACATGTCTGTGCTATAGACACTGTGGGCTAGTGCTGAGTGTGTGGTTCAGCATGCCAAGTTGCTGTGGAAGAAAGTAGGGCGAACAATGCAATCCCAAATACAACTAAGGTGGACGGTTTGTTTTGTGCTGAAATGTCCATTTTCCATTTGCAAATAAAACAGCGACAAGAAGTCAGTTTTATAATAATGTATAAGTACAGCTTATATGCAGTCCCATGGCGCATTCGTGGTTTTGCAAGCTACAGCTAGCTAAAAATGATTTCAAAACACATATCACTTTCTGCAAATATCAGCCATAATCCATGTGAGACTTGAATTGTGACAAAAAAAAGCCTTACCTTTTACTAGGTAAGATCCATCCATCCATTCTCAAGCTGCTTATCCAGGTCAGGCAACAGGGCAAGCAGACCAGACCTTCCCCAGCAACTTCCTCCAACTCCTCCAGCGTGTCCTGAGTCTACCCCGGGGTCTCCTCCCAGTCAGTCTTGCCCAGAACAGCTCCCTGGGGGAGGGTATCCATACCAGCCCCTCACCCTGTCACGAAGAGTGAGGCCAGCCACCCTGCAGAAGAACCTCATCTCGGCCACTTGTATCCTCTATTTCATTCTTTTGGTCACGCACCCAGAGATCTTGGTCATAGGTTAGGGTCAGAACAAAGATCAACCAGTAAATCGAGAGCTTTGATGGTGATGATTTGTCACCTCAAGGGCTTTTCAGTGCAGCAGCAGTGGCGTTTGTTTCAGCTATCTAAAACATCAACAGTAAACGTCAGGTTTTGATGTTAGTCCCTCACAGTCAAAGAGCAAGGACATTCAACAATCACAGGGGTATAGAGGGGCGAAGAGTCACGACTGACCTGAATTTTCCTCGTGACGGCTCTCCTGAGGCTACAGCACCATGGGGACAGCTCCGTGGGAAAAAGGTTGCTGCTGTTACAATTGGAGCCATTACATTTCAGTGTATTTTCCTATTGCGTGTATGAAATTGGAATTTTGGTGGTTAAAACTATTGATTATGATGATCATTGCATCTGTAGTGTCAAATTCAAAGATTATCCCCATGTACTCAATTTAGTTTCATTGCTTAACTGAGTTCAGCCACCCCATGATATGATAAATTAGTGTTATTAATAGCGTTCCTGAAGCAGCAATTAGCAGCAACAAGGCACCACCAGAGGGCATCGAAAAATCAGCATCTGCCCAGCCAAACATTTGTAGGGCATCTCCAACAGCTACTTTTAACAAGAACCCTAGGATGCAATGGGGGCAATCGGAAAAAAAGCAAAGCTTTGGGACAACCGCACACCTATGGGATCTAAAAAAAATGACAGCCAAGCTGAGCTAACATATGCTTGAGATGTTGTGCTGTGGAATGGTAGTGAAACTGTCATCTAACTAAAGCAGGTCAAATCTCAAAGTGCCAGTCTGATGCAATAGTACACTAATGGAAAGTAGTGGCTTTCTCAAAAGCGGCCACTTCACAAGCTGTCATAATAGGTTACTAATGGAAAGTAGTGGCTTTCTCAAAAGCGGCCACTTCACAAGCTGTCATAATAGGTTACATCCTCTATCGATTGATGGAGCCCTACACTGTTAATTCTCCCATACTGATGGCCCTTTTTTACAAGTGCATACTATAGTAAACTATGTTACCATCAAGGTTCAAATTAAGCACTAATGCAGTCATTCAAACAATCCACTGGATCAAACAACCTCCATTCCTCAGATGTCAGATAAACAAGATATCAAAATAAAACAATATATCATCCAACCCCTACGTTGCATACCGTTTAATCCAGATGTGAACGTAAACTGGATTAGAAACACGTCTGCCAGATCTCCACTGGATGAATGCAATCATGTTATGTATGAAATATATGAATAAGAAGTATTTTCTAATATAGAACATTTAGAGGTTCAACTGTGATAGCTGAGATCTGAGTCGGCAGCTGCATAGGCACTCGGTCTTGTGCCTGCTTCTTGAACTGATAGACAAGCAGGGACGTGTGCCAAGAGGAAACTAAGTCCCTTGCAAATCCATTCACTGGGAATGGTTGTCATCCCTCCAATCCATTCAAATTTGATTTGGCAAAAAGCATTTTGTATGCCAGAACCATGAGCTCGAACGGGTGCCAGATGAGGGGGAGGTGAATGAGGCACATGCCCAGCAAGCTAAATGAGTCAGAGGGAGGATTCCCAGGGCTCATAATAACACACTTGTTTAATAAATCTACTCCCTCCTTTTACAATGATGGTTTATTTAGCTAGGATATAGGCAAGTTAAGATGAGTTAAGAAATACTTAAAATATAGATACACACATAGAGAGAGAGGTAACAAATAAAAAGAACTGGGGGGAAAAATGAGGTACATACACACCTGTCCCCTGCGTCTAGATTCCCATCCCGTGGCTCTTTGATGAACCAAATCGATTTTTTTTTGTTATAGCCTCTCATGATGTTGGCAATGTCAACTTTTACATGTTTAGTTGTCCCTTCTACAGTCGACCCAACCATCAACAGACTGTAAAATGACCGCATTGCTAGTGTGTTACCTGTACTCTGCAAGATGTGTATGCAATCCACAGAATGACACAATATAGAGTAACACGCTCTCTTTGTCTCATGAACACATACACACACACACACACACACACACACACACACACACACACAGGTTAACTATAGGTCAGCAGGTCAGTACTTCTATATAGTCTAGTTGATTCTCTGGGATGTACAGGAGTTATAAGTTATGAAATATGACAGTATGTAGGCTATTACCACTCCACTCCATGCTCTTATCAATAGCAACCATGATATTTTTTCAAACAAGATGTCACAAAAAAAGATTTATTGTCCCCTTGTTTAACTAGAATAATACAATATTCAAAGAGGGATTGAAAATGCATACATTTTTGCTTTTACTGTATCTTGCCTACATCAATAGTAAGATCAGCCATCTACATGCTGATCCCTTATGGGTTAAAATGTGAATGTAGCCAAAATTAGTTTGGACTGTGCTTTCTTGGAAATGCCTAATACCCAATAAACATTTTGAACATTTTTGTCTTGCATGTTTTTCTCTCTGGATGAACAATAGTGGCCTGTTGAATAATGTCAAGAGGTTTGGAGAATGGTAACCATGGTTACAAGGAACATGTCACAATGTTGGAAGAGCTCTGGCTCATTATTCTTAGTAGTGTATAAAATGACGTGTTTCCCCTTTTACAGCAGAATGTCTGTGATTCGTAACGTGTAAGTGTAAAGTCAAGAAAGCTTTGATGATCCAGCCAGGATGAGAAGGTGACTTTTGTTCTAATTAGTGGACCTGTTTTTTGAATAGCAATCAAAGGTTGTATCCGTTGATGTCATTCTGCTATATCTGCCCCTCTGATGGACAGACTTTCACATTAAATGCCATTGATTTAAGTTAAATTATTTACAAACCCATTAGTCATGTCAAAAAAGTGTATGATGTATGTGACACAAGGCGACTGTAAACATGTCATCACCCACATATTATGCATTCCCTGTCTGGGCTGATTTGTTACTTATCTATACCTGTAATTGTAGCGTTCCCTTGAGCTGTTTCAAAGGTATCTGAGATATCGCGTAAGACACAGTGACAAACTCCGATGTATTCCTAAATACATCTCAGTAACAGACAATTACTGAAAAAAAGCAAGTAGATAGATTTTTGTATTTTTGTATTGTGGCCATAAGCACACATGTCCAGAAAGAAGGGTGACATATAATTTGAAAATCATTTTTAGAGTATACATTTTTGAGTATTGTTTCTTGAAATGTTACTGTAGCTAGGGATTATTTTTCTTATTTGCTTTCATATTGCCATCTTACCTTCCATAGACTTTGGTGTAACTCAGGATAAGTCAGGAGACACGTGGGGAATTTCATATTCTGACTTGGGCTGTGTATGTGCTTAACTCTTTTGAATAAACTACACTATATTGCCAAAAGTATTCACTCACCCATCCAAATAATTGAAATCAGGTGTTCCAATCACTTCCATGGCCACGGGTGTATAAAATCAAGCACCAAGGCATGCAGACTGTTTCTACAAACATTTGTGAAAGAATGGGTCCGCTCTCAGGAGCTCAGTGAATTCCAGCGTGGTACTGTGATAGGATGCCACCTGTGCAACAAGTCCAGTCGTGAAATTTCCTCGCTCCTAAATATTCCACAGTCAACTGTCAGTGGTATTATAACAAAGTGGAAGCGATTGGGAACGACAGCAACTCAGCCACGAAGTGGTAGGCCACGTAAAATGACGGAGCGGGGTCAGCGGATGCTGAGGCGCATAGTGCGCAGAGGTCGCCAACTTTCTGCAGAGTCAATCGCTACAGACCTCTAAACTTCATGTGGCCTTCAGATTAGCTCAAGAACAGTGCGTAGAGAGCTTCATGGAATGGGTTTCCATGGCCGAGCAGCTGCATCCAAGCCACACATCACCAAGTGCAATGCAAAGCGTCGGATGCAGTGGTGTAAAGCACGCCGCCACTGGACTCTAGAGCAGTGGAGACGCGTTCTCTGGAGTGACGAATCGCGCTTCACCATCTGCCGATCTGATGGACGAGTCTGGGTTTGGCGGTTGCCAGGAGAACGGTACTTGTCTGACTGCATTGTGCCAAGTGTAAAGTTTGGTGGAGGGGGGATGTAGTGTGTGCAGGAGACATCATCTTCCTCACTCTTCCTCTCTGGACCAGACAGGATACCTAGCGACACCTCAAAGACTAACACATTCCTTCCCCCAAGGCCTTTTGATCAGGTCAGGACCCCCGCCGGGCTCCTAGGGTCCCAAGGAACCCCCCTCTCTCAACAAAAGGGTGGCTCTCCCCATGAAACCGCCAAAAGTAACACTTGGCAGGGCCGTGTAGCCGCTCTGGTGCCATTTGGAAGATAAGGGCCGGGGAAGTGGACTTAACCTGCATCCCAAAGTGGGGGACACACTAAGAGAACAAAGAAACTCTGGGATGTGTAGCAAAAATGAACTTTCCTTATATGTTTTATTAGATTTGAATAACACATCCTGTGGCAGATGATATACCCTATGTCCCAATGTATTATCTTGCCTATTCAAAGCACACAGCATGTGTTATTAAGATGTTTGTTTTACTCATCAGGGTTTTGTGGTAAGACGGTAATGTTTGGTATCATACTGACACATTTGTGGTAAGGTGATTAAATATGTCACTTGCATCCCAAAAGGATCAAGAAAAACAATGTTTCCAAACCTAGGTGGAAATGCAGTTTTGGCGAATGTTAATCACTGAGCATCAGGCCATAAATCTGAATGCATGCAAATGAGGGAAACACCTACGTTCCCGACTTGCTATAAAGCCCGCTGAGCCCTTGGCTCTCTTTCTCACTTCTCTCTCGAAATCTCACCAACGAAGAAAGCAGGACAACTCCTGCAACGGGCAGACGGGCAAAAACTCAGGCGGAAGGACATCAAGAAATATCAAGAAACAGAACTCCACCGTCCTGCAGCCCGTCCCGCAGCCCGTCCTGAAACTAAGTTTGAACCTGGCTCCAAGCTCTTCTCCAAGCTCAACTACCAGATCAGCTCTACGGTGAATATCGACAAGGTGCCCGCTTGAATTCACCCAACCTGATCCAGAAGACTACGTAACCACGTCAGAAGCCAGCCGCTCCGCTACTCTGCTCCCTGAATGACGTGTGCCAACACATCGACTCTTCCCTCTACCTTCACTGAGGTGAACTGTTGGCACGACTACCCTGACGAACCACGGTCCCGGACCGCACTCCACATCGGCCCTCCGGACATCGACCGGCCCAGCCCAACACGTGCATGTGTTTACCTGGCTACGGCGACTGCGCAACGGTTACCACGGAGACGAGGACGCCGCTGACACCCTGCAAACCAGACGGTAACCAACTTTCTTGTTGATGCACGGGTGATGCCAAGGCAGTGTTGAACTGTGAAAGTGAGGTTAGAATACTCTCTCTCTCTCTCTCTCCACTATTCTCTGTCCTTCTGTCCCGAGTCTCCCGGAAACTGTCAGCTGTCCTCCAAGCCATCTTTCGCTGTGGCCACATGGTCGCAATTAGACGTATCACAGCTCAGGTCGTTTTGTCGGTGCCAATTTCCTTGCCATCCTTGACCCCAATATCATTTGCCACTCTTATTTGATATATCCTCTGCCACTGTTTAACTTCCTACTTTGTCAGTTTTACTGCCATTATCTGTTTTAGTTTAGTATACATTTATTCATTTTATTGGTGTTTTATTTACATAATTAATAAAATCTTTGCATTTATAAAGAACTGGTTTTTGTGTGTCATTGATATATCCTGGACATGAAGGTAGAAAATCACTGAAATCTAGAGCTCACTTCTTTTGATTATTAGACTGATATCCTTATAAAGAGACTATTCCAGTGTAAACTGGTGGTGCCCCAAGAGTGTTAATTGATAAGATATTATACAAGATATTATTATAACTCCTAAACCTTGTGGAAAGCCTTCCCAGAAGAGTTGAAGCTGTTATAGCTGCAAAGGGTGGACCGACGTCATATTAAACCCTATGGATTAAGAATGGGATGTCACTTAAGTTCATATGCGAGTCAAGGCAGGTGAGCCAATACTTTTGGCAATATAGTGTATATTGAAATGTGTCATTTGCAGTGGACCCTGGCATGCCAAGTTTTTGAGGAACAGGGTTTACAATGCTTATCACGTATCCCCTCTAAAGAAAGCACTCACCTTTAAGTCCAAGAACTTGGTTTTACTCAGTTTGCAGTTACCTGATTAAAATGAACTGCTGCTTGGCTCATAAAAGACAAGATTTATCACATTCATTTTTTTCAAATTCATATTATATAAAATGTCAGCAAGGCTACTCATAGGCATATTAGCCCATTTGCGACTGTAGTGTAGCTGGAATGCCACTGGAACGTGAATTATGTGAGAGGATGTCTTATTTGAATTTATGATCATAATGTATTTCATTTTCGTTGGGTTAGACACTGCCTGTAGACTTCAAGGACAATTGAACAGGCTATAGGGGCTCTTGATATAGTAAATAATGAGGGCCTATGAATTAGCCTGTTTTAAATTTCATACAATAATAGACCTGATAACTTAATCCAGGCTCTTGCCTGCCATCAACATCTTATGAGGGAACCATTGCTGACATTGTCAATCCATGCAGACAAACAAATGCAGTGCAGATTTGTAATCAAAGGCCTAATGAGTTTTATTAATGTATTTCTCACCATCAGAGTCATTTTTCTGGCTACCACTCTTTTGGACAGGGTTAGGTTTATTTCTAGTGGTATTTATTTGTATGAATGAGTTTCAGTAGATCTAACCCAGAGTGAAATTCAATGCCTGTGTTGAAGTGTGCAGGATCAACATAATTTATGGCACTGGATCAGCTGGGGCATGTGTGCCTTTTGGAAATTAGGATTTAGAGGAATATTATGAATCAATCAAATCAATTGGGAGTCTGGCTCCCAATCTGTGACCCAAGTCACTTTTCCCTTTATTTCTCTCCTGTCCTTTCTGTCTCTTATTACTTTGCTCTTGAATAAAAGCAAATATGTATTATAAATGAAGGCAAGTATAGCGGAAGATTTGTACCAACAAGCTAAAATAAATGTAACATTTTCATTTGTCATCTTTCTTGTCCAACCAATTTGTTTGAGGATCTCTTAAACATAGGAGCCACAGGGAAACAGGCCTCTGGTGAGAAGAAATCCAAAGCTACAAAGATAAAACTGTGTTCTCAAAGCCAATGCTGTAATGAACCCTACATGTTTGAAGTTAGACACCCGGGCATCTCGTCCAAGAATACCAAACTCAAACAGCAATAGCAAATAATAATTTTGATGGAACTTCATTATTAGGCTTTTCTCTTACTATATCATAATTAAATGGCGGTCCATCTGTCTCTCACACGTACGTCATAGGCATACACAGTTCAACCACAATAATCATCTGCACCCCTAAGGATTCACCATTAAGGCTTGTTTATAAAAGGTTCTTTTTAAAAGATTTTTAATTGTGAAATTGAAAAGCTGTCTTCATCCAGATGCTGGGTTCACAATACCAACTCTGATAATTGCTTGTTTGTAATATAATGCTAGTTAGCAGCAATCATCCCTCTTATTTGGCAAGGTCCTACTGCTTTCCAAGTTTCCAATTATGATCCATTTTTACAATTACTTCTATTTTTAATTGGTGTAAATTGCTGTTGCACCGGACTGTGGTGACTTTGATGGAAATCATAATCAAAATGATGTCAGTATTATGATGAAGTACTGTACAGCAATGAAATGTTAAGAACTCGAACTATTAGATAGAATATTAGAAAAATATTTCAGTGTCATAATAATGACACATGATGTCATGTTTAGAGTCTGCAGAAGCATTGTAAGTAGATTTTTGAAAAAAGTGGATTCTGTAGACACACACCTATTTACAATATATGCAGTAGGGCCTACATTTATTTTGAAATTTGTAGTTACATTAATAAATGTGTTTAGAATTAGAATGGATAGGAACAGTAATTCCTGGTGTATGTGATCAACAATGGTAGATCTATGATGGCGATTTCAAAGTAGTCATCTTCCAAAAAGAGAGATTCATTGCTGTGATGTCTACTCAGCTTACCAGGTATATTAAGACTAGCATATAAAACTTGCAAAATCTCACAAAAATATTAATGGAAATAGGATGATATTATTATATTAAGAAAATAAATATTCAACCTGTTGTGAATGTTTTGGGGATTTTTTTTTATCACTTATAGGGTAATTTGTGACTAGAGAAAATAATTTTATTAGCTTTATAATTTGACTTCTACAAGGTTTTGAATGTTTCAAATAACATTTTGGTGTAAATTCCTGAACTTACTAAACTTACACATGCCTATCTGAAGTCAAATGATGGATGTCCCTAAACTTCCTACTCCTCAATGCTGTGATGTAGGTTATTGGACCAGCTACACCTATTCTTAATTTTGATAACTGCATGATTTCCCAGAATCCTGTTGTCAAATATCTTGGCATTACATTAAATCCTACTCTCTTGTTCGAGTTGCAAGGGTATTACTAAAACTACATCTTCATAATATTGCTAAAATTACACTGATCTTAACAACAGCAAATGTGGAAACCTTAGCACATGCATTTGTATTGTCAAGACTTGATTACTGCAACTTTTCTCTGATTACTTAATACTAGCATTAAAAATATTGACCAAAATGATACATTTTGACCACATAGCATCCTGTCATTCATCCTGTCTTCCCTACACTGGCTCCCAATTCATGCCAGATGTGACTTCAAAGTGCTTATCTATCCCAGAAGTCATTAAGAAAACTGCGTCCAGGAGAGCTTTTTCTTACTGTGCTCCCTTTCTTTGGAACGGTCTCCCTGCTGCGATTAGAGAGGCAAATTCTATTGATGTCCTTAAATCAAGCTTAAAACCTATTTATATGGTTACCATTAGGTATAAGGTTAGACTGTTAGTTAGCACTAACCAGATTCCTGCTGATGGGAATGTAGTCTCTCTGCACCTTTTCCTTCATGTTGGTGTGCGTCTATGTGACTCTGACTTAGTGACTAAGTTGTGTGTATGGCTGTGTCTCCTACCTCCAGGCAGTATTGGTGTCTTTGTGGTCCCGGAGTCTTCCTCCCTCATTGCCTCCAGTGATAGTTGGACTCTCACACTTAACAATTGAATAGAGAGGTCATTACTTGAGTGATTATGTCATTATGTGAGAGGATGTATTATTTGAATTCATGATCATAATGTATTTCATCTTCGTCGGGTTAGACGCTGCCTGTAGACTTCAAGGACAATTCAATTCAAATCTTGATATAGTAAATAATGAAGGCCTATGAATTGGCCTGTTTTGAATTTCATACAATAATAGACCAGATAACTTAATCCAGGCTCTTGCCTGCCATCAACATTTTATGAGGGAACCATTGCTGACATTGTACATGTTTGAAGTTAGACACCCGGGCATCTCGTCAAAGACTACCAAACTCAAACAGCAATAGCAAATAATAATTTTGATGGAACTTCATTATTAGGCTTTTCTCTTACTATATCATAATTAAATGGCGGTCCATCTGTCTCTCACACGTACGTCATAGGCATACACAGTTCAACCACAATAATCATCTGTACCCCTAAGGATTCACCATTAAGGCTTGTTTATAAAAGTTTATTTTTAAATGATTTTTAATTGGGAAATTGAAAAGCTGTCTTCATCCAGATGCTGGTTTCACAATACCAACTCTGATAATTGCTTGTTTGTAGTATAATGCTAGTTAGCAGCAATCATCCCTCTTATTTGGCAAGGTCCTACTGCTTTCCAAGTTTCCAATTATGATCCATTTTTACAATTACTTCTATTTTTAATTGGTGTAAATTGCTGTTGCACCGGACTGTGGTGACTTTGATGGAAATCATAATCAAAATGATGTCAGTATTATGATGAAGTACTGTACAGCAATGAAATGCTAAGAACTTAAACTATTAGATAGAATATTATATTATTTATTATTATATTATAATATTATTATATAATATTTCAGTGTCATAATAATGACACATGACGTCATGTTTAGAGTCTGCAAAAGTATTGTTGAGCAGATTTTTCAAAAACCTTGATTTTGTAGACACTCACCTATTTACAATATATGCAGTTGAAATTCAACTCTCGTGAGATTTCAGAGTTCAGAGTTTTTGCAGGAAGAGGATGTGGAAATGTGACAAAGGTGGTCTATGAAAGCAAGAGGGTTGACTTGTTGCAGGAAGAGGATGGTGGAAATGTAAATCAGCGTTGGAGAAGTGTGTTGGAGTACAGAAAGCGTAGTTTAGAGTATATGTTTTTCCCAAAGATTAAAAACAACAAAAATTTTTGGCGTTTTTGCGCATTTCCAAACTGTGCCAACAAAATGTTGAGGAAGACTTTGCACAGCTTTCATAGAATACCTTTGTCAGGTTTCTACCTTCCTCTTCCTGCAACAAGTGAACCGTCTCGCTATAGACTACCTTTGTCCACTGTCCATTTCAGAGCGGGACTTCGCCTTGAGCTAGACTTTAGTTTTCTGGTTAAATAAAGGTCTATTTCTGTGGCGATCCTTTCAGTAATAGTGGACATACTTTGACCTCACGCCTATGCCCCTACAGATTATGTCGCAGACATTGAGCCTGTTTTGCAACTGCCGACTGAGCCGATCTACCGGAGCAATTCCAAAACTTTCTGGACCAATTTTGAGGTATAATAGGCGATTTTGTGGATATAGAGGCCAGGTTTAAAAATCCCAGAATTCCCCTTTAAGTTCAATGAGGAGGGCTACCTCCTTCATTCATACTTTTGCCAGCAGGAACAAATACACCCGCAGCTGGGTGGCACGGTGGCGCAGTGCCTGCACTGCTGCCTCACAGCAAGAAGGTCCTGGGTTCGATTCCCGCCTGGGGCGCTGGTGAGTCCGGGGTGCCCAGGTGGGTTATCTCCCAGGCCTTTCTGTGTGGAGTTTGCATGTTCTCCCTGTGTTCACTTGGGTCTCCTCCTGGAAAGAACCCTGTCTAAAAACATGCAATATCCAGTCAACTGTCCCTGACGAGGACGGCAACAAACACCTGGAATTGGTCCCCGGGCGCGGCTATCGTCTGCACCCTCTGCTCCCTGGCCGGCTTGGAGGAAGATCGGCGAGGATGGGATAAAGAGATTTCATTCAACTTGGACACTCTAAAAAATGCGTGTGTGTTGTGCGGCCACTTCCCCCCTGCATGTATAGTGTGCAATGTTGCAAATAAAGTCCTTCTTCTAAGCTCTGCAGCGTCCAACCACCCTAGCCCATACTCCTTTCTCCTCCCCTTTCCCTATTTGTACCCCCTCAGCTGCTTCCGTGTTTCTATCATTTCAGCTGCCTAAACCGCACCAGACTGACAACCAAAACAACATATAGCATTTTTCATCTATCTGAAGCCAACTACACTTTCAATTTTAAAATTATCCCCATTCACCTGTCCCAGTGTCCTCTCTTCCACTGTATTTCGCGGTCAGGCTCACTTTCAGCTGCAGAAGTAGCCCCTGCATTTTGAATCTCCTGTCCGAAGCCCTCTGCTAGATCCTGCTAAACACCACCAGTCTGTCTTACATCTCCTCGATGACTTCCTCATAGATCCTCCGTCCAACCCCTCAGGTTGCACCCTCTCCAAACTCAAGCAGTCTTCGCCCAGCTCGGCGTCCCCCTGTCCAAGGAAAAAACAATTGGCCCCCTGCTAATTTGTTTCAGTGTCTTGCTAATTCACTTCATCCCTTCCCTTGTCTCCAGCCTCTATCTTTTCTCTACTTCTGATGGCCAGCGCCGCCCTGCATCAGCCGGCCAGGAGGCCACCTTGCCCCGGCAGCTGGTAATGCTGATTTGCTGTGGCCAGCTAGCCTAGTTGGCCAGTCACCAGATTCAGCCTTTCAATGGAGGCCAGCTCGCCCAGCTTCGGCAGCTGATACCTGCTGTCCGCTGTGGCCAGCTAGCTAGAAGCAAAACTTGCCCAGCTTCGGCCAGTTTGGTAACGCTGGTCCGCATTGGTCAGCTAGCCTAGTCAGTCAGTGCAGGTCAATCGGGCTCCCATCATTCCTCACCAGACTCAGCCTTTCTTAGGAGGCCAGCTTGCCCAGCTTCGGCAGCTGGTATAACGCCGGTCCGCTGTGGCCAGCTAGGTAGAGGCCAAACTCGCCCAGCTTCAGCCAGTTTGGTAACACTGGCTCGCTGCAGCCAGCTAGCCTAGTTGGTCGGTTCAGTTTAATTAGGTCCCCATCATTCCCCACCAGCATCAGCCTTAGTTTGGAGGCCAGCTAGCCCAGCTTCAGCAGGTGGTAACGCCAGTCCACTGTGGCCAGCTAGCTAGAGCTAGCTAGAGAGATGGTGAATGTAATTTATGGCATTCAGTATTTGAATGATTGACTATTGAGTGTGATTGCTATAAATGTTGTTTCACTGCAATAATGGAATATTATAGTAAATATGTAGATGAGAGAAAATCTCATAATCAAATCAATTTCTATTATTTTCAGAGGAAAGTCTTGCTTTCAGACAAAGATGGACCCTACTATAATAAGTTCTCCCCTGAAAACTTAGCTTCTTTTGCTTGGACAAACACCACAGAATGGATCTCTTGCGAAAGCACCATTAATGAAGACATGCCTGCAGTCAATGTCTCCACAGCCCCAAAAAACTAAAGGGCAAAACCGTGTCAAGAATACTGAACACAAAATGCAAGAATTAACTTAATTACTGAATTATAAATACATAAGAAATGACTTAATAAGTAAAGAATATTTGATGGTTACTAGTATGCTTGTCACTACTACATATAAGGGTTATTTGATCGTTGGCATTCATGGATAATCAATTTAGAATAACCTTATTCCCCTTTCCTTAAGCATTTTTACACATTTTTGGTCATTTCATGTGAAGACAACTGACATTGTTTTGCTTACATTGTTTTGTTGACGTTCTGATGAGGGTTTTGCTTGTCTGTACAGCTTAAATAAAATTGACAAAAGTATCTTTTTATTAGGGGAATGAGGCAGATGAAACACCAAATGTATAGTTTTTAACAATAAGAAACTGAATGCAGAATATACACTACAAAGACCACATTTTCTTGAACCCCAGTATGTACTGTACATGCAATGTGAATAAGCACTAATAGTATTAATAACTTATATCAAAAACAATTGCTTGACTTTTTCTTTTGGGGTAAAGGACATGAAAGGGTAAAGGACATGACATGCACTGATGTAATTTTCAATATATCTAAAATATTCTGTCAAACAATTATAGATGCATCCGCACACAAAACATCAGAGCCTTGATAAGGGAAATGTGTTCCTGTTGTGGCCTTTTTTGCTTTGCCCATCGGAACCGGGTGAACGTCTGCCATCTTCAAGTTAAAAAATATGCACACTTTTTTACAATATTTGACTGTTGTCGACTAAAATATATAATAAAAATAAATGTGTCATTGTAGATCTGCCTCGGCGTTATTTCTGACAACCCTAGCACCACCGCGGGAGTGCTAAATATTATGGATGGACTTGCACATTATGTCCCAAGAGTGGATGGGAAATCCTATCCTATTCTCTGCGCTGGTGATGGGATGAGCATTGAGAGGATGACACTGCCGCCGAGCAAGAGCCAACGGAGCAACACCAGACCTGAGGGACTTGTGTTAGCTCCTCAGCAATTGCAAAAGGAGTTCATTGCATTTCAGGTGATTTCAATATTTCACTAAACATATTGACATGACATGGTTATGAAGCAGCGGAGCTTATTCAGTCATAGACCGATCCCACCATGGCGCCACAGGAAGTCTTTCCTGCCGGCTGCCATCAGACTTTGTAACTCCTCCCCTCCCCCTCTACAGCGCAACTGAGGACAACTCAACTGAACACACTCCTCGTACCGAAACCAGGGACGACCACCTCTTTCCCTAACCCGGGAATAGTATCCAACCCCAACCCCCACCCCTTACCCTACACAGGGTTCAAATCCTCCCCTCCCTTCACACTCACACATACTGTTTAGCTGTGTTGTCTAGTTGTGTTGATGTATCAGTTAGGCAGGCTTGTACTGGTATGGCTAAAGGCTAGGGTAATGCTTGGTTGATGGCAGGCATTAGATGGCAAGGGTTAAAGGGAGTTATGAGGTGGTGGCATGTTTCCAGGATGCTGTAATACACAGTTAAGCCTTCTTGAGGTGTCGTGGGCCTAACTTAAGGAAACATTGGTGAAGGTGCCTACTCGATAACCCCAATGATGTACTGCATACCGCTGTTGGCTAGGGTACGTAACTGGCGAATAGTGCAGCCTGATGTCTGCTATAGTGTTGCATCTGATGTGTTTACCTTGGATTATGGCACAAGGGATAGTAACATTTTGTCCTGTGTATTAATGAATGCATTCTCTTTCACATTCATTCATTGCCCTGCACTTTAGACACGTTAGCCACTCCCATCCCCCTTTCACATTCATTCACCCATTACCTTTACTTAACTCTGTATACATGTACCATCCATTCATTCACTACATGTATTTTTATGATATGTCTTGTTTCACAGGACATGATGGACACATTGCTGTCACAAAGGAGCAAGGGTGTACTCTTGCACAAATACTGAATTAAGAGAATTATACACCAAATAGTTCTGAAGACTGTAATTCTTGTGTTTGTTGAGGTGCCTATTCTCATCTGGAATTGGCACATGCAATTTGTCATCTCTGTCTTCCTCAACACCATACAAAAAGACATTTCAGTTTTCATACAGGAATATAAAAAAGACAGATTGTTTGATAATGTTCTGGGGAGAAAACATAAAGGTTTCAAAAAGTTTACTTACCCCCAGAGAATCAGAGAGCCGAGGAAGATGGGTGTGACGATGAGGACCCTTGCTGAGGAGATCGGCTTGTGGCAGCTGTCCGCCAAGCCATCCTTCGCTATCGCCATATTACCGCAGGTAGACTCATTACAGCTCAGGTTGCTTTGTCTGTGCCAACTTCTTTGCCACTGGTACTTGCTATATCATTTGCCACTGTTGCTTGCCATCATTGAAATCGAGGGCTCACCTCTTCTGATTATTAGACTGATGTCATTATAGAGACTATTCCAGTGTAAACTGGTGGTGCCCCATGAGTGTTAATTAATACGATATTGATTACTAAGAATAACTATAATAATTGTCAATTTTCCAGAATTTATCAAATAGTCTCATAGTTCATAACGAAGCAACACGCTACAGCTACCTTTATTCTGTTGTGCATGTTCTATCAGTTCTTTCACGCTTGGGTGCACTGTCGCATGGACTGAGCGAGGGAAAATGTACATCAATGCTTTTCCCTCCTGTCCATCCCTCGAGCAGCATCCAACTTCATGCCAGTAATTCATGACACTGTCAGATGGTCCCCAGTGCACCACCTTCCTTACATCTGGTATTTCTACTCCCAGGCCAAAAGCGATGGGAGCAATGACACATCTGATGGTGCTGGCCTGTGTTGTACATACAAAGACTATTCTTTGTTGTGTGGTTGTATCAGTGTGGTTGTCGTATATTTCTATTATTTTATGTTCTGTTGTGTGTTGTCCATTTTTCCATGCCATATCTCCTAGTTCTTTCATCATGGCTCCATAGACTCGTGTCACCTGGTTGATGGCCCTAAAGAAGAATGAAGTCGCAAAAATGAAGACATTTTTTCATTTATAACCAGTTCTTACAGGCACAGTTGTGTCACTCTTTCAGGAAATTTGTAAACTTGCCTGCAGTGAATGATGGTCTTTGAAGTGTTAATCCCAAAATCCTTCAGTTCTTTCACGATCCGGTCAACTTCTTTGGTGAATTCTGCTGTGCCACATTTCTGAACCGAGAGGTAGATGTTTTCCCTAACAATTTCTAATAAAAATTAAATGAAAGGAGAAAAAAAACTAAAATGTCCTTTGCATTGGCAGTGAAATTAAAATGATGCTATCTTGAAAGACTGTGTCAGGTAGAACAGCAATTATGTGCACTGCATCTCTCTCAAAATGCCTTCTATTGAGCACATCTGAAAGCACTTCCTCTGTTGCTGTTGCTGTCAACATTAATACTGGCTGAGAGGATAGCACACAGAGAATGCTGGTAACTTTGGTGTAGTCCTCTCAGAATGTTGTGCCCCTTTAGAATACAAATGTAGTTATTATCAATCTTGTGCAAATGACATCCATTCATGCCTTTGCTTGGCAGAGATTGATAAAGCATGGGTATAACTGAAAAGAAGAGCTGGAAGCAGCATATAAAGCAAATGGCATACTAAAATGATAAATTGTGTCTTAGGTTTGTAGCTACTAAGGGGACAGTTGTCTTAACAGTGTTAAAGTAAACACAATCAGATTAGATAATATTTGAGGATACTTTAGGATACTATGTTGTTGTGAAATGCACCTCATCTATGGCTAAGAGACATATTTTTTCTCTTGCAGATTTAATCCAGGACCACCACGGTTCATTGAAAAGGCGCTCTGGTGACGTAAACACTAATGTCACCTTCCCATCCCATATCCCCCGTCAGATTAAAGACATTATTGAAGTCATTTGTTGTACATCAGGGATGTTCACATTTATTTTTATTATGATGTTTTATAGTTTTTCCTCTTTGTGTAGGATTGTATTGTTGATACCAGTTAAGAAAATGTTGTAATTTTTGATTGATTAATTTTTGATTTTCTTTGCGTATTTATATGTACTTATTTATAGTACTGTGTATATATATATATATATATATATATATAATTTTTTTTCACGATATGTCCATAGTGTTGAACCTACTGTCTGTATGTTTTCTGTTCATTTTGATTTCATTATAATTGGTATTGGTATTAAAAAACCTTATACATACTGTTATGACCTAGGGTCATAATAATAAATGTTGGAGATGTGCTGTGTGTGGGTGTGTGTCATTGCGTTGTTGTAGGTGCTGCCCAGGGATTGGCTGGGATCAACCACAGGAGCGGCTGGAGAGAGCAGCTGAAACTGCCGACTGTGGATTGGTCCATATCGGCGTACCACCAGCTATATAAGGACTCCATCTCACAAACAATTATAGGCTGCAGAGTTTGCATGCAAAATTTGGAATCTGTAGGGGTGAGCTGCCTTTGTTTTGTGGTTTTCAACTTTGACCCTGTTTTTGTTAGTAAGAGAGGTAGTTTTAGTTGATTGTACCCTTGGTTTCTTTTTCCTTTTCTGATAAGATTAGTTAGTTTTGTGGCTAAGATTTAGTTCTTTCTATTTGTTGTTTTGGCCAGGGCTCATTCTGAAGCTTATGTGTTGACTTTTTGGATGAATAAATTGTGGTAGCCATATGTCATATGAAATATTGTGGTAGACATATGTCTGTTCAGCACACAGCTGCTGTTAATAACATTGCTCTGTTGGCTTCTGCCCTGTCATCATTGACAGCTGGGAAGGAGTCCTTCGGACCTGATGAGGTAGAGACGGTGGCAAAGTTTACCGGCACCATCCTCCAACTCTCACTGCTGGTGGCAGCGGGGTTTGGACGGTGCATGGCCTGGTCTACTATAGCACAGAAGGCCATGCGGCTCTCTCATATTTCCATAGCGGAGCAGGAGAAGCTCCACTTGATCCACGGGCCTCTGTCGCCAGATGGCTTGCCAGAGGAGCTCCAGGTCAGCTCAGGAAGCAGTGGAAGCTGGCTCCTTCCTGGGATCCCCCACCCAAGCCTGTCATTAAAGAAAAACGTTTGAACGAACGACCTTACTTATTCCTAATGACAGCTAATTCCTCTCGTCTACGGGTTCCTGATGCTATGTCAGTAGAACCCGAGACTGTAATTTTTTTGTAAGGGTGAGAAGGGCTCTACCCTCTCATCCTGCCAAGCCATTGGTACACTCTACGCTCTACGCTTTTCTTCTGAACAGTCGAATGGGTGTCCGGGGAAAAGTAAGAGGCCAGGGGCGGATGTAGCCCTGGCCATACCGGCCAAAACGAGGCTCGTCCCTCAGGCCCAGGAGTGGCTAAACATGCGCTTCTCTTCCCAACAGTTCTGATGGCTGTCTGGGGGAAAGTAAGCGACCAGTGCCGGACATAGCCCACCTTTTGGGGGGGCCCTTTTGAGGGGGATCACACAGACCAGTGTGATGGCGGTAAGGGCTAGAGCAGCGGTTCCCAAACTGGGGGGCGTGCCCCCTAGGGGGGGCGCAGTGGAACTACAGGGGGGGCGCGGCTGTATTACCAACCCACACACACAGGTACATACAAACACACCGGTAAAACAATATAAAATAAAATCATAAAAAATACAATTGCAAACAAGTTGTAAAGATAGGGCACTATATCATATGGTTGCACCTAAGAAATAAAAATAAAAATAAATCAAGTGGAACCAATGTGAAATGCACTGTGTTCCCACCACGCCCCCCAGAGCGGCTCATGTTACAGACCGACTAGCGGTAGCGGAGCAAAACCCAAAGAGAGAGAAAGAAAGACACAGAGCGACACAGAAAGAGTAAAGAGAAAAGGATAGGAGATAGGAAGGAAGCAATATACCAAGATGGACAGATTTGTGACTGGTGTAAAGCGCAAATCAGATGGCAAGTCTGTTACAGATGTAACAAGTGACGCGACCACCACAACAATGGCACAAAAAAAGGTAAAAGCAAGAAAATATGACGAGGCATATCTGTCCCTGGGCTTTACAAGCACTATGGTTGGCCAAGAAGAGAGACCGCACTGTGTTGTGTGTCTTAAAATACTGGCGGCAGACAGTTTGAAGCCCAATAAAATGAAACGACACTTGGAAACCCACCACCCCGATCATGTGAACAAGCACCTTGATTTTTTCAAAAAGAAACTGGAAAACTGTCATGCCCAGCAGAGTCGCTTTTTCAAAACTGCATCTGTCCCTGTGAAAGCACAACTCACTTCCTACAAAGTAGCCTACAGAGTCGCCCAATGCAAAAAGGCTCACACAATAGAGTTAATACTACCTGCCTTAAATGCCTTAAATTGTTGCACTGTTCCTAACTTTAATTTTAACATTTGATGTTAATTTTACTTGAAAATATATTCAAAAATGTAATACAGTTAATATGTTTGAAAGCAATCTAAAGTCCAATCTTTTTGGAAGTTGATTTTATTATTGCTATTTTTTTTTTCAGTAAAACAAACTGAACAATAAACTGTGAAGTGGAAAAGTGAAATGATATGTACTTATTTTAGAAAGAAAAACAAATCTTTTATAGATTTTATATATCATAATGCAATTCATTCAAAACAAAGAAGGTACGACCCATTTGGGGTGGGTGGAGGTGGGGGTGGGGGGGCTTACAATATTCCTATATCATCAAAGGGGGGCTTGACAGAAAAAGTTTGGGAACCACTGGGCTAGAGAATACAGGACGTTCATAGACAATGCTCCTCAACTCTAGAAAGGTGCGGTTCTCAAGTGGTTGAATGGTACATTGAGGGAGGGACACCCTCTCATGTTCAAACACTGTCCACCACTTTTCGAGGTTATAATAGAGACGAGGCTGAGCGACCCTGCGGCAAGCTCAGCCTTAGCAAACGAGATAAACCGTCTCCTGGACAAGGGGGCCATTGTAGTTGCCCCGTCCAGCGAGGCTCATCACGGTTTTTACTCCCGTTATTTCTTGGTTCCCAAGAAAACGGGGGACATGAGGCCTATTCTGGACCTACGCCGCCTCAACAAGCTAGTGGTGGCAAGAACGTTCAGAATGCTCACCACCAGAGCACTGCTAAGGTGTGTGAGAAAGGGCGACTGGTTAACGTCCATCGATCTCAAGGATGCTTACTTTCATGTCCCCATTCTCCGATCACACAGGGAAGACACAAGGTCACTAGTGGTGCATCTCTCCCTTCTGGGCTTCTGGGGTGGGGTGGGTCTCTCCCCGTTTGGCGCTCTGTGGCAGACTCTTCCCTTTGCTCACATAAATGTGCTGGAACTAGCCGCAGTTTTGAAAATGCTGAGGCATTTTCACACCCTCGTTCAGGGTCGTCATTTGCTGGTAAGAACAGGTCTCTGAAAGGTTGATTCTTCAGGACAGGGGGTTGTCGACAGCAGTGATTGGTACCATTCAGAGCGCACATGCCTCTTCCACTATCACTGCTTACGCAGCAAAAGGGAATTTATTTTCAAAATGGTGCGACAGCAATGGCGCCGCCACAACCTCTTGTTTGGTAGGGCAGGTGCTTTAATTCCTTCAATCCTTGTTGGATAAGGAATTATCCTTCTCCACCATTAAGGTCTACAACTGCTGCTGTTTCAGCATGTCATGTTGGCTACGATGACAAGCCTGTTTTCAGTCATCAGTCATCAAGAGATTCTTACAGGGGGCCAGACGCGTAAGGCCAGTCAAATGGGTGTTAGCACCACGCTGGGACCTTCCCACTGTTCTAACAAAGGGCTAACAAAGAGTCCTTTTTAGCCGTTGGCCCCTCTAGACACTCTATAGTTTAAGACTGTGCTGCTATTCGCGCTAGTCTCATCCAAGTGTGTCTCCAGAGCTGTCTGTCTATCAATGGGGATCGCTCTTTTACTTTGCTCAATCCCACCTTCCTGCCCAAGAACATAAAGAGTTCCTATCGTTCTACGGATATTGTGCTGAAGGCTTTCCATCTGTCTCCTCATTCTAATGAGTCTGAGGCGGAGTTACATTTTCTGTGCCTGGTATGGGCACTTACCATCTGTAACTGCCTCATATTGCCAGTAGTTTTGATTGTTTATCCTCCCGTTCTTTGGTTCCTACCTGTAATGCAGTATTCCTAGAGGCGGAACTAATTACTGCCGACCTAGTTTCCCATACGTCACAATTAATCAACGCACCCTGCAAGAACGGCGCGAACGAAGAAAACAATAGATGCTAAGTTTAAATATAAAAGATATATGCACATAAAGGAAGAAAGAAGACAAAGATAAGGACGACGCAAGCAAGATTCAGCCCCTCTTTTAGTAGTAAGCAGCCTACGAGGTATGTTTGGTTCTAATTAATTTGTATATGGTGAAAGGGTGTGATAATTATATGAGCAAAATGTTACAGCTGCGTTTTTCTGTGATATATGTGAAGTGCATAATTTACATGTGAGTGTATGTAGTGTGTATGCAAAGTTATGTTTTTATAAGTGAACAAACAATTACAGGTTAAGCTGCAGGTAGTGCTATGATGTGTGTGAAGTGTGTGTATTATCTTATGCTATGATATACCACCTTTGTATAGCTGTAAGGACATACATATGTGCATTTTGTTTATTGTATCCTTTTATTTATTTATTTATTCTCTTTGAACCGAGTTCTCACGGGTTGGTCGGACCTTGAATAAACCCTGTTCTTAACCATGACCTCGGGCCTTGTGTCTACTACTTGGGGGAGCTACAGTGAGAACTCGTCTGCTCCGCATGAGTAGCCGAGGAGGATATCGCGAGAGAGCAGCGATCCAGAGAAGGGATGAAACATCTCCACATCGCGCGTGTATGTTCTACTGCCATCTACACAGCAACTCAAGAAGGCGCAGCCCACAGGAAGGTCCAGATGACCTTAGAGTGAATCCCAATACACCCCTTGGCCCTACCCCTCCGTTTTGCGCGTTCACGTGAAGGGGTAGGGCTGTCCTAATATTCTAGATTTTAAAAATATTCCAACCGTAGTATTATCTTAGTTTAATGTCGTTTCAATGTATTATGGACCGTTTCTTTATAAAAAGCATAACAAAAAAATCGCTAATATGCCGATGTCTCTACTTCGTTAGTTAGTTACGTTACAACATTGTTTTAGGCTGATTTGTGCATGACAGTCCCGCATTTTGACATATTTACATGTCGCATTTCCCCCTTTGATGGTATATGATGAAATATAACTAAAGTCCAGCAGCGAAGTTGCTGCACTTGTTACGGCTCCTCTAATATCAGTGCAGACTGGCAGGGTAACGTTAGGAGCGGCTTGCTAGACTACAGAGCACCGCTAACGCTATTCTGTCATGAAGTGGACTGGTAATGAAGCAGTGGTCTTTTTTATTTGATGACTTGTTTGATCGATTGGTAGCGTGAAACGTATAAGTTGTGAACGAATCGTGAGCGTCCATGCTTTTCTATCTCCATCAGATGAACGGCAAATGTCACTGTGATAATACCATTGTTGCCATAGTAATCTCCGACAACAAACTCGTCCCGTCTGCTTATCGATGACGTATCAGCGTCGAAGTGCGATCCCAATACTTAGGGAGATATTTTCTGGCCCTACCCCTTGGCCCTCGGTAGCGAGGGCCAAGGGGTAGGGCCAAGCCGAAGCCATAGGGGTACAAATAAGGATTGGGATTTGGCCTTAGTGTGAAGTTTGCTGGGTTTTCATATCATAAGTTAATGTTTACTTACCTTTCCATTGAAGTCCATTGATACTGACACTGTGTTGATATTGTGATTGTGTTTATTGATGGTTACACTGTAAAAAATTGTTAAAATAAGTAGTACATTAAGGCAGAACTGCATTATAGTGAATTTAAAGGTGAATTGCTGTTACTTAACAAGTGTTTAATGCATCTGTAACTTACCTATGCAAGAGCTAATACCTTCATTTGTTTAATTATTACTCATGGCGATTTAAGTTAATAAGGCTGTAAAACAAATAAGTCAAATTAGTGCTCAGCTGCAAATTATAGCCCAGTAGTCATAAGTCAATAAGATAACTACTCAACTACGCTAAGGCTACATTAAATCTGACTTTATTAATGAGGTAATTAATCAGCTAAAGGTAATATCAGATTCAAACCAAACTAAAGTAAGTCAAGTAAAATGTCAGAGTTTGAGGTTTCCCCTGAGAGTGACAGAGAGGGTGTCAGTGATGACACACAGCAGCACTGCACAGACATGCAACCACAGGCGACCGAAGGCACAGGAGCTGATAACCACACTTCCTCACAAGAGCCACAGAGAGGCCAAAGAGTCTGCAAGTTAACGGAAAAGGGCCAAGAACTGCACGATGAGCAAGTAAGAAAGGTTGCACACCGTTTCAGTGTGAGCTACGAGAAGTGGAAGGCTATCATTAAGGATACCAAAAAGGGCGCTGAGTGGACAATGCTCAAACAACCTGCTGCATGAACACATCACTAAGGTGAGCAACGCCTCAAGGAATCTGAACTCTGTTAGAAGAGTTAAGACATATTGACATTCCAGACCACGACACACGTCGCAGAGTAGACACCTGTGAAGCAGTAACAAAGACGATAATCAAAACTGCAAGAGGTTATCTAAACACAGGAAAGGGTGAAGGTCAGGGGGATGAAGATCGAGGCATGAAAGAGACAGAGTCTGTATTCAAGCCTGCAGCCTCAGATAAGACAAGCATCAAATCTCACCGCACCAAGTCCTCTAAGTCCTCTGCTCATTCTCGAAGCAACTCAAAAATCACATCTAGACGTTCAAGCCAGTCTTCTGCCCACAGACAAGATGCCGCTGCTGAAGTTGCTGCCAATGAAGCCACATTACAAGTACTGCTAGAGCAAGAACATTATATTGAAGAACTTGAACGACTTGAAGCTGAAGATGCAGAGAGAAAAAGGCTGCTAGAGGCCAAGCGCAGACAACTAGAGCGACTGGAGACAATTAAGAAGCTAAAGGCTGCCAAGGCAAGACAGCAAGTATATGAGCAGAGTGAATGCTCAGACGATGAAATAGATGAGCTGCTCCATCAACGTGTCTCTCTGAAGGAGAAAAGGGAAGTCAAGCATGAAAATAACCTGTTGCAGCATCACTCTCCACCACAAGCTGCGACACTTCTAAAGCAAGAAGAAAGCACAACAGCTCTTGTGAGAGCTTTAGCAGAGTCCATCAGTGTGAGTCGTCTTCCTATACCCGAACCAACAACATTCAATGGCGACCCACTCAGATTCAACGACTGGAAAGTTTCCTTTCAGACACTCATTGACAGGAAAACCATACCAGGTGAAGAAAAGATATACTATCTGCGAAAGTATGTAGGTGGAACTGCCAAGAAGGCCATAGAGAGCTACTTCCTGCTAGGCACAGAGTCAGCTTATCATGCAGCATGGACCATCCTAGAAGAGAGGTATGGCAATCCATTCCTCATTGCCAAAGCCTTCAGAGACAAGCTTGATTCATGGCCCAAGATAAGCTCCAAAGGCAGTGTGGAACTTCAAGAACTTGCTGACTTCCTCCGCAGCTGTGAGGCTGCTATGTCTCAGATCAAGGGTCTTGAAGTACTAAACGACTGCAACGAGAATCAGAAAATGCTTGCTAAACTTCCAGACTGGTTGACCTCAAGATGGAATAGAAAGGTCATAGAAGTGGAAGAACAAAGTCAAAGGTTCCCAAGCTTCAGCCAGTTCGTCAAGTTCCTCACACGTGAAGCCAAAATCGCTTGCAACCCAATAACATCCCTCTACACTCTAAAACCAAGTGAAGGTGAGAAGAGCATGGTTTCAAGGAACAGAGGTCCTGGAGCAAAGGTATTGGCAACAAACTCAGACGGAAAGGCTGCCACCACAAGCTGTGTCTTCTGTGAGAAGACAGGTCACAGTCTACACAAGTGTTATAAATTTATGGATGAGACAGTCTCTGAGCGGGTCAAGTTTGTTCAAGAAAGGAAGTTGTGCTTCGGCTGTCTGAAGTCTGGCCATCGCTCAAAGGACTGTGAAAACAGAAGGATCTGCAATACATGTGAAAAAAGACATCCAACTTGCCTACACGATAATCGCACCAAAGAAGGAAGACTGTTAACAAGGCCTGATAGAGCAAGAGACTGTGACAAGTCAAAGGAAGGTAACATCGAACGGCCACAAGATAAGGCAGCAAGGACATCACGTGAGGCAACATCCAATAGAGTTGTCCAGAATGTCAAAGACACTCATACATCCACGATCATCCCAGTGTGGGTGTCAGCCATAAGTGAGCCTGATCGTGAGGTTCTTGTGTATGCACTGCTGGATACACAGAGTGACACAACCTTTCTCCTTGAAGAAACAGCAAAGGCTCTACACATGAAGAACGAACCGGTTCAGTTAAAGCTCTCCACAATGTCTTCAAGAAACACAGTTGTCTCCTGCTGGAAACTGACTGGTCTACAAGTAAGAGGATTTTACTCAGACAGGATAATCCCTCTGCCTGTGACCTACACAAGAGAATTCATACCTGCAAACAGAGATCATATTCCCACACCAGAGACTGCGAAAGCGTGGCCTCATCTCGAACACATCGCAGATGTGATAGCTCCTCAGCAAAGCTGTGATGTTGGCTTGCTAATTGGCTACAACTGTCCTCAAGCTCTTGTCCCAAGACAAGTAGTGCCTGGTGAAGAAAATCAGCCCTTTGCACTGAGAACGGACTTGGGCTGGAGTGTAGTTGGCTATGGCAACCTAAGTCTTGATTATGGAGACGCGATTGGAGTGAGTCACCAGGTCATCGTGAAGCAAGTGATACCAGGTATTAGGTCCTCTTCAAACCTCACAAATGAAGTGCACTATGTCCGTAGAACACAGATCAAGGAAGTAGTCTCACCTGCAGACGTCATCAAGGTGCTGGAATCTGACTTTATGGAAAGAGCTTCAGAGGACGGCAACATCTCTCAAGAGGATCTCCGATTCCTGTCAAAGATGGAAAAGGGCATCAGGCTCAAGGATGATGGTCACTATGAGATGCCACTGCCGTTCAAGAAAGAAAGACCCAACTTACCAGACAACAAGGTATGTGCCATCCACCGTCTCAGATGCCTAGAAAGGAAGCTGAAAAGAAACGAGCAATACTACAAGGACTACAAGACCTTCATGGACGAGACCATAACCCGTGGAGATGCAGAAAAGGTTCCAGAAGAAGACATTAGCAAGGCTCCAGCATGGTACACACCCCACCATGGGGTGTATCATCCACAAAAGCCTGGGAAAATTTCGCGTTGTCTTTGACTGCTCCGCGAGGTTTAAAGAGACATCCTTGAACGACCATCTCCTGACGGGTCCAGAGTTGACGAACACCTTGGTGGGAGTCCTTTGTCGTTTTCGTAGAGGTCCCGTGGCGATCATGTGTGACATAGAACGCATGTTTCACCAGTTCCATGTGAAGGCAGAAGACCAAGATTACCTACGTTTCCTGTGGTGGAAGAATGGAAATCTTGAAGCCCAACCTTCCATCTATCGGATGAAAGTCCACTTGTTTGGTGCAGCTTCCTCTCCTGGCTGCGCCAACTTTGGACTCAAACACCTCGCTGCTGAAGGACAAGGACACTTCAGTGAAGACACCATCCAATTCATCCAGAGGAATTTCTATGTTGATGATGGCTTGGCAAGTGTAGTGTCCGAAAGGCAAGCAATCCAACTAGTAAAGGAGGCAAGAGAGCTTTGTAGCACAGGCAAACTCCGGCTACACAAGTTCATCTCCAACAGCAAGGAAGTCCTAGCCACAATCCCTAAAGAGGAATGTGCTGAAGCTGCCAAAGACCTGGATATAGCACTGGGTGAACTACACATGGAAAGAGTACTCGGTGTCCAGTGGTGCGTGGCTTCTGATGAGTTCCGGTTCAGAGTGGTCGTCAGAGATCCCTACCGGAGGGTCTTGTCCACGGTTGCTTCAGTATACGACCCGCTCGGATTTGTGGCACCCTTCATCCTGGTGGGAAAGGCAGATCCTGCAGCAGATGTGTCGTGACAAGCTCAGTTGGGATGACACCTTACCTGATGACCTTCGACCCCTATGGGAATTTTGGCTCCAAGACCTGAAAAACCTGGCCGATGTGAAGATCCAGAGATGCTATGCTCCTCTAAACTTCAAGGCCCAGCGCTATGAGCTCCACCATTTCTCCGATGCCAGTGTGTCAGGGTATGGAGAGTGCTCATACCTCAGAGCGGTCAGTACATCAGGTGAAGTCCACTGTACCTTAGCCATGGCAAAGTCGAGAGTCGCCCCTACTAAGGTCACAACCATACCAAGACTAGAGCTGTCAGCAGCAGTGGTAGCTGTCCGCACCAGTGACATGCTCAAGAAGGAGCTGGAAGTAGACTGCTTACAAGAAATCTTCTGGACTGATTCAAAGGTTGTACTTGGATACATCAATAATGAAGCCAGAAGATTTCATGTGTTTGTAGCAAATCGTGTGGAACGCATCAAGCGAAGCACAGAGTCTGCGCAATGGAGGTATGTGACTTCTGAGGAGAATCCAGCAGATCACGCCTTGAGAGGTCTCACAGCAGAGCAACTTGTAGCATCTAACTGGTTCACAGGCCCAGACCTTCTTTGGCAGAAAGAGCTACCAAGTGGAGATGTCAAGGTGGGAGAGATCTCAAGTAGTGACCCAGAGCTCAAGAAGGCCCAGGTTCATGACACCCAGGCAAAGGAGGTGAGGTCACTGTTAGATCACCTGCACAAGTTCTCCGACTGGTCAAGAGTGGTGAAAGCTATCGCCAGGCTCAAGCGCCATGCAAGGGAAATCAAAGGCCTCAATCCAAGGTCCTGTGAGGCCACCAGTTTAGAGGAAAGGAGAGAAGCAGAGCTGACCATAATCAAGATGGTTCAAGAAGCAACCCTCTCTCAAGAAATTCAGTGCCTCCAGCGTCATAAGGAGACGCGGCTCAAGTCCAACAAGTTGCACAAGTTAAGTCCTTTCCTAGATGACCAAGGAATCATCAGGGTGGGAGGCCGCTTAACTCATGCTGCCCTACATCCACATGTGAAGCATCCAGCGGTTCTCCCAAGAGACAGTCATGTGTCGGCATTACTGGTCAAGCACTATCATGAGAGGGTGCACCATCAAGGCCGGGGAATGACCATGAATGAGCTCCGCTCCAATGGCATATGGATCCTTGGATGCAGCAATGTAGTATCATCACATATTTACAAGTGCACTAAGTGCAGGAAGTTCAGAAGAGGCATGGAACAACAAAGGATGGCAGACCTCCCCGAAGATCGAATGGAAACAACCCCTCCGTTCACTTACTGCGGGATGGACTGCTTTGGACCATTCTACATCAAAGAAGGAAGGAAAGAGCTAAAGTGTTATGGACTATTACTTACCTGCATGTGTTCCAGAGCAGTACACATTGAAATGCTCGATGACTTGACCACAGATGCCTTCATTAACGCTCTGCGTTCCTTCATCGCCATTCGTGGAACAGTACGGCAGATAAGATGTGATCAAGGGACGAACTGGCGTGGTGCAAGGCGTGAGTTTGTTGAAGCATTGAGAGAGATGGATCAAGAGGAACTCAAGGAACTGGGATGTGAGTTCATCATGAACACCCCAGCTTCAAGTCACATGGGTGGTGTCTGGGAAAGACAAATTCGCACCATCAGAAGTGTCTTGACATCTATTCTAGAGCAGTCAGCCAAACAACTTGACTGCTCCTCTCTTCGAACGTTCCTATACGAAGTCATGGCGGTCGTGAATAGCAGACCTCTGACCACTGATAACCTGAATGATTCATCCAGTCCAGAGCCCTTGACACCAAACCATATCCTGACCATGAAGTCTACGATCATATCCCCTCCTCCTGGGAAGTTCGTCAAGGAAGATCTTTATCTCCGCAAGAGATGGCGTCGAGTTCAACTCCTAGCCAACAACTTCTGGTCGCGATGGAAGAAGGAGTACCTCTTAAATCTCCAGCACAGACAGAAGTGGATCAAAGACCGCAGAAATGCAAAGGTCAATGACATTATTCTGCTGAAAGATGATGCGACACCACGTAACCAGTGGAAGTTGGCAAAGATTATCGAAGTTTACCCCGGAAAGGACGGAAGAGTGAGAAGACTCAAGTTGCTAATCAGCAACTCAACCCTGGATGGAATGGGAAGGCGCACCTCCAAACCGGTTCACCTGGAGAGGCCCGTTCAGAAGACAGTTACATTGTTGGAAGCAGACTGAAGACCTCTTATACTCTCTCTCAGTCTATTAGTTGGTCCAAAGTTAGATGGTATTTTGAATTAATGTTTGTATGCAGCATGTATGTCTTTCCAAGTTGTTCTAAGAAATCACTTGTGATTTGGTGGGAGTGTAACTGCCTCATATTGCCAGTAGTTTTGATTGTTTATCCTCCCGTTCTTTGGTTCCTACCTGTAATGCAGTATTCCTAGAGGCGGAACTAATTACTGCCGACCTAGTTACCCGTACGTCACAATTAATCAACGCACCCTGCAAGAACGGCGCGAACGAAGAAAACAATAGATGCGCTCTCTAACTAAGTTTAAATATAAAAGATATATGCACATAAAGGAAGAAAGAAGACAAAGATAAGGACGAAGCAAGCAAGATTTAGCCCCTCTTTTAGTAGTAAGCAGCCTACGAGGTATGTTTGGTTCTAATTAATTTGTATATGGTGAAAGGGTGTGATAATTATATGAGCATAATGTTACAGCTGCGTTTTTCTGTGATATATGTGAAGTGCATTATTTACATGCTATGTGAGTGTATGTAGTGTGTATGCAAAGTTATGTTTTTATAAGTGAACAAACAATTACAGGTTAAGCTGCAGGTAGTGCTATGATGTGTGTGAAGTGTGTGTATTATCTTATGCTATGATATACCACCTTTGTATAGCTGTAAGGACATACATATGTGCATTTTGTTTATTGTATCCTTTTATTTATTTATTTATTCTCTTTGAACCCAGTTCTCACGGGTTGGTCGGACCTTGAATAAACCCTGTTCTTAACCATGACCTCGGGCCTTGTGCCTACTACTTGGGGGAGCTACACCATCTATATTCAGCGCACAGCTGCATTCAGGACAACGCAGCAGCTGTTTGTGTGTGTTGGGGATTCCACCAAAGGTCGTGCTCTGTCACACTGGTTATGTGAGGGTGTCTCTTTAGCCTACACCAGATCGTGCTTGACCCTGCCATCAGGTGTCAGTGCTCATTCCACGCGAGGCGTGGCTGCCTCATCAGCCCTGTTTAAGGGTGTGTCGGTTGACATGCGCTGCTGCTTCTTGGTCTTCCCTGAGTCCTTTTGTGCGTTTTTACATGCTTGACATGACTAGGGGCTCCTTCAGCCACTCTGTTGCCTTGCCTTCTTCTCCATCCTTCCCCATTGCTCTAATTACTACTGCTACCACTGATGCTCAGTCTTATTTTCCTTGGTTACAGTTCGTAACCCTGTACATAAGACTGATGCGCTCCGGAGGGACAGGTCCTGTCCACCTAGTTGGGCTGTTCAAGCTGTAGCTTTCCCGCTAGTTTTACCTGAACCATTAATTAGAGTTTATTGCCTAGGTTCCACCCCTCTATGCTAGGTACCACTAGACGGGTTGGCATGGTGGCTTGTCATGCTGTTAGGTTAGCGCCAGTATGCTAACACCTTTTTCATCCATACGCCTATGTTCGCATGAAGAAACAGCAGACTGTGTACAGGGATAACTGATAACTGTTTGTCCAGGCTCCCTCTTGGTGTCAACTGAATGGTTCAGCGAATACAAGATGGCAATGGTTTGATTATACTGTATTTTCATGTGATGCATGAATTTGAGTATGAATCAAACATGACCAGGTAGTACTGGATAATGTATGCTATTCAGAATATGCTTGTGCCCAGCAGGGGTACATCAATCGGGCTCTGAGAAATAGAATGATGGTTATGTACTATAACTCTAGTTCTATGATCGTAGGCAAAGCCGTTCAGCCTGCCCCCTCCATGGTTCGCAAAAGCTGAGCAGCAAAGGAAAAATTGTAACAACAATGAAATGTAGAGACTTTTTAGTACCACATAAGGGTGCTATCAGCAGGCAATTGGTTTTAGAAAAGATGATGACAAGCAATGACAGGTAATCTGCCAGCACTGCTATGATGTTATGCCAAACAACAAAGGGGTTTCAAAAAATGTCTTTGTTCATGTTAAAGACTATGAGTGTATGGCTGAGCAAACTGGTAAATGCATGCAAAAATGCCCATGCAAAGAAGAGCAGTGGTGACAGCATGAATTAACCTCTTGCCACATTACTGTCACCAAGGTATGTGGTTACAATTAACATGATAAAAGAGCTGTAGTTTTCTGCAGTAACTATTGTCTAATTACTGAATGCAGCAACTGCTGATGTAGGTATCTTCCGTTCTCAGAAGTGATTCACTGCAGCTCCCACATGTCTGTTAGCTCAGTGACAGCAGTCTTCTGCTCTGCAGACAGCTCTTCATCCCCCTCTAGCTTGAAGAAAGAAACACTTCTCTTCGGTCTGACCTTCAGAGGTCAGAATCCAGTAGTATCTGGGAGGCACAAGGGATAAGGTCATCCTTCTGGCCCTTCAAAAGCCTTGGGACATCACCATTGCCTGCAAGAAACAAATGGACAAAGATGGTCATGCAATTGCATCCAATGTGCAGCAGGTAATTCTCACTGGGTTATTAAATAGTCATGATTAAACAATGTACATATATAAAAAAAACAACTGACTCTCTTGTACTGTCACCTCACAGCCACAAAACCCAACAATCCCCAATGTACCCTGAAATCCTGTGAGAAACACTGACATACCATAATGAATATGGAATCCTGATTGCAGGGTATGCTTAGGAAACCTTAGGAAGTATTGACTGACACCATCACCGACAGCAGCATTGCCTTCAAGATAGAATAATCATGTTTTTACAAAAAAGCTGTTTACGTGCTGCTTTATTGATCGGATTAAAGTATTAATCAGGTTAAAGTTTATTAAAATGAATGCCTACCTTCAAGTACACAGTGAAGGGTGTAGGCCCACTTTGTTTTGGGGGATATGCAATAACACCCCTCTCTCTCTCTGGAACATTATGTCTAATGTCCATCATGAAGCGAAGGGATTCAGAATTTGCTTGTTCATGCTTCTCCTAAAAAGTGTTGCAGCGCTTAAAGGGTCGGCAATCTGTTATCCATTCTGCAAACAAATGAATGCCTACAAATTAGGATTGAGAGTGGTAGTTTAAGTGTGTATGTTTGAATTCATGCAATTTTAGTGTAGCCTTTCACATACGCATACATTGGCTCCATTAGCTATATTCACCCAAAAGTCATCAAATAGTCATCAAAAGATTGGGCCATTTTGTAGTAGAAGTAGCCGTAATTCTTGTCCGAACAACCAACCCATTAAGTCTGAAAGCCCATGAAATGCATACCTGGCTTTTGAGTGGCACCCATTGCTGATGGTCCAGCCACACTGTCATTATCTCTGATCCTAGAATTGCCATGTACAGTGCCGGTATGTCAGCCCCTAGAGCCCCCCCACCCCTGCATGGTGGCTGTTGTGCTGGGGGGCCCTTAGACTCTGTTGGGACGATGCACAACTTTCTCTGTCCTTCACATAGATAAAATACAAATCGTATTAGCATTTTGGGACATTTGTGTGACATGCCCTTTTAAATGCAATTTGATTATGAGAAGTACATTTCAGCAAATAGGCCTACACTATTCCTATCATAACTTCTACTGTCCCCTGTAAACAGAACAAGGGGACAATGTGTCATAGATGTGAAGCATTTACAGTGACATAAACAGGGGGACTTCAAGGTCTTCAAGATTTGCTACTGTGTGCAGTCATATTTTTACAGGGTGCAACACATGTAGCATTTAACACTTTCAGAATGACATGGCCAATGCACAAACTAGGCAATGGAGAACATCTATTAAGAGAGTGGCTCTGTTCCTCTCCTTCCGAAGGTAGTATATTTTGTCTTTGTGTATGAAATATTTGGGGACATTTGTATGGGTTTCAGTTGCTGTAAAAATGAATAGCCGAGCACACAGGCTCTGAAATGCACAGAAAAGCCATGCTTGCATGCTTCAGCCAGACAGTTGATGCATGCATGGAATAATAGACTCAGCTAAAAAAAACAACTTAATAGAGTATTGGACTCATATTTTGCAAAGGGGAGTTATAGTTACACATCCAGTGATGTTGGTGGTCATGAAGAATAAACTATGATATGGTGGAGTTGACAGCCAAACTGACCAGCCACTATCAGAATAAATCACCTTGAACTGACCAAAACCTTCGAAACCCAGTCAGGAATTAAGGCCTGGAAAAAGTCTTAAATACTAGAAGGGCTGTATTGAGGAGTGTTTTCTTGCATTTCTGCCTATTACGAGCCATAAAGGAGATGCATTGTGTAATTCAGTTCTAAGGATTTTATTCAAGATGGACATTGATATTAACAACTCAATCATGGACAATCTTATGATAGCTCGTATAAAGGCCAACACACAGTCAGAAAAAATACAGAGCTGTACATTTTCTCTGGGGCTGTACTTTTTTAACAAAAAGGGAAATACAATAAATATAATTGTATGGAAGATAGTCAGGGTGAGAGACCTCAACGTGTGTTTTGGCAAATGAAAGCTATTGAAACTAAGATGGTATTTAGAAACTAAACTCAAGCTACACAGAGAAACAATTTGAGTTTTTTCTTTTTTTAAGTTGCAAGACCTGAGGATATCACAATTGGACACTGCAAACAGAAATTCACTTAAGAAAACAATGAAGGCACATCTTATGACACTGCATGGTACGCTTTCTGACTACTTCCCAGAGGGGAACAGTAACGGACAGTTCATTAAAAGTTGAAGTTCTTAAACAGATTGTAGGATTGCTACAAATAATCGGCTAATCCCTATTTTAACTTGGATGTTTTGTTTTATCTGTACTGATAGTTGTCCAGTTGTCATGTCTGTGTACAATTGGTTTGTCTTTCAAACTGTGTCACAGATTTCCATAACGCTAATAATTGCTAGAAGCAGATTGGTTGGGACTCCAAATGAAGGTATCTTTGTTAACTACTTGTTGTTTGAATACATCAAAATGTTAATAAATACATGTTTTTTAAGTTTGCTTTTTTTGCTTTGCTTTGCTTTATTTATTGGCTTGGGTGGTTCCTGAAACCGGTCGAGAACCTGTTCTACAGTGTCTGACGTCTATCAAGTACACAAACAAGTGAGAAAATGAAAAAGCAATGAATCCTCGGAGCCACAGTGTCAGCCGTCAGGCCGTAGTAAATTTACCTCATCAGGCTAGTGACAGAGCTGAAGAGTAGCATGTTCAGTGTAGCTTTGATTGTTGTGCTTGGCAGTTATGTGGACAATCAAATAAGATAGCGCCCCATAGTGCCATAAATACAAAGTATAAGCAGACTTTATATACACTTCTCTTTCTGTGGAGGAATCGCTTTCATGTTATGTTAAGATGGTAATGTATAACTATACCAATTGATTGTACAATTTATTTTGATAATGCGAGTTTGCTGTTTTATTTACATTATTTCTTGATAGAAGTAAAAAGGAGTTATCTTTATTCCATGCACTTGATGTTTGCATGGGTAGCGTTATGTAGAGAGGCTCCTTGGGACTAGCTGCTTATGTTCCTGTTCCAAGTAGCTTCAGTTCATGTTTTGGATTTTGTATATTTTGTGGCTAGTCGGCACATTTGGGAAACACTACCCTGACCCTTCCTCTTAGCCTTGCCTATTTGTCATCAATTATGTGTCTGAGCTCTTGTTTATTGGCTCTTGTTATTGGATACACTTATTTGTCTTAGCTCTTGTTTATTCAATTCTCTTAGGTAGCTAACTTATTGCACTCTTACCTTAATACTAGTTATGCTCTTAGTTGTTTGTTTAGGAAGGAAATGCACTTACAATTTCTGGTGACCAGTAGTTTTCTTGCCTACCTATGTTGAATACACTTATTGTAATTCGCTTTGGATAAAAGCGTCTGCTAAATGACTGTAATGTAATGTAATTTGGTCGACTATCTGATGAGCTAAACAGTTGAACATGGTAGTGATGCTGTCTTTGTTTTCTGTTTCTTCCATCGATACGTATAGTCACTGGTCAAAAAAAGCAACTGTCTGTGAACTAATGACGTCTAACATATTTCTATATTCCCTTTGTAATCTCAATGAAAGGTTCTGCTAAAAAAAAATGAGTCTATATCCATGACAGTCGTAGATACCGAGTTACCAGAGTTACCAACTGCCTGTTATGATACATCCCATAATTAATTGAATTGTCAGTGAGGAGCAAGGTGATAAACAATGAACTGACAATTCATGATTTTGAAATTACTTGAATAATACATTGAAGTCATACCAAAGTAGCTAGCTTTTGATAGAGGTGTATGGGTGTCAGAGGGGATTTAGTGCATCTGTGAAAGAGAGATAATCAAAGATAAACTTTTAATACTTATATATTACCAGGACACGAGAAGAAAGGACTGGAGAGGAGAGCAGAGGACTTAGGGAGGTTAGGAAAGAGAAAAGAGACTAACAGAGACAGTTTGTCTGTGAGGGTATACAAATAAGTCTGATACAATAGATCATTCATAAGGACTACTCCTCATGTTTTGGACTTGCAGGATTAATTGTACTTTCTGTTCTTTCCGGAACAGTAAATGTGACCAGAATTTTAGAATTAATTGACAGAATGAAGATTACATTACATTTTTGACACAAAATATTTTAATTCTTGATATCAGTATTTTTGCGCCATTGTGGCATGTTTTTAGTTCATTTACAAGTAAGACTTTTCAATCAACGATAATATTGTATTGAAGTGCAGAATTTGTGCAAGTTTTGTTGGTGTGTAGAAAAACAAAATGCATGAAACTGGTCCATTTTAAAGTTTAATTTAAAAATGTCATCTCCCAGGGGACCTTTAGACCTGCACCTTGTGCTGAGCCCGATATGCTGCAACGTATTGACAATTAATTTAGAAAGCTCAGCATCTTAGTAAGAGACTTAGCAAGTCCCTCCAATGAAGCATTGCGTCAGTTCAGGCAGGTCACGTAGTCATGAGCGCCCCATCAGCTGATCGTCAGCTGATCCAAGCAAACTCAATCATTTTTTGACACTTCAATGAGGTGGTCTATTTAAGCTGTCAGCTACTTTCATCCCTGTGGTTCCTACCTGCTACATGCTGTTGTACCGGTGGTGCTGCTTACTCCCTCTACCACCCCAGCCTCCTTCTTATTAATCATATACTTGCAGTGGTTGTCTGTTCAGTATTGAACCAAGTCTTGAGTCACATAACTGTGTTTTGTTTTCAACTAAACATTTGTTACTGCACAGGGTTAAAAAATTGCAGGAGTCAACATCATACCCATGATCATCCCATGCCAAGCCAAGATCTAACTGCATCCTGTCCACAGGCATGTGTTGGGTTTAGTGTGTGGATCACTTTTGTCAAAAACATTCCCCCTCCTCTCCATCACTACTCCCTTCATCCCTTTACGATCCAGAAATGGAGGTTTTTGCGTGGGATTTCACCTGCTGTTCCCATGGCAGAGCAGACAATAAAAGCTGCCTGAGCTATCTCAGACAGAGGGAATCCATCACCTATTTAACGCATCAATACTGTCCTTTCCTATATGTGTTCCCACTTAAAGTTGGCAAACACGCTATTGGAGATCACTGTCTCTAGTAAGGCTGGTCTACCAACACAAACTTTAGAATTCACAGAATCAAAAGAAAGAAGAAAGAAAATACAGAAAATAATTTGTTCAGTCTCAATTTATCTCTTTTAAAGAGGTTAAAGAGCTACAGAAATACCAATTTGTTTGGTGCATGGTAATTGCATCCTTGTGTGATAAACACCACCCTTATGTATGACAGGCCAAATAGAATGTTAGAATTGTGTTACTATGTCACAATGCAATTATATGAGCAATCTTTTAAATGTTGACCATGTAAATTGTTTTTTTCATCGGTAGCTGTCTGTAGAAAGGAAAACGGAAAAACCACCTCACCTCAAGATAAATTAGTGAGCTTAAAGTGTGTGTGTGTGTGCGTGTATGTGCACATGTGACAGTGCGCTCAGTAGCTGACACACACAAGCGTAAAGTACTTGTGTTTGAATGTCAATAATATTAATTTATATCACCATTTGGCCTGTCACAAGGCTTTTACTGAAGCTAAAAATCATAACACTTTTACACTTTAATCAATATCCTCAAAAATATGGTGCGGCAATGAGTGTTCCTTTTCTCCTGAGACATGGGTGCCAAACACTTTAATACAACTTGAACATAATTTATTGGTTGAGAGGCGCCACTACAGCACTTCAGCTGTTATGCATCCCTCGATTGATTTATAAGGCTGAGAAAATTAACATTTTCTGCATTGCCTATAATGAGATGCCCGGCATGATTACAAATAATATGTGTTCCACATAAGACTCCTAATGGCTCAAGTGATGAAGAGGAGGGTCAAAAAATGTCTGACATGATTTCTTGTATAGCCAGGCAAAATACTGTGTATCACATTTATCATTTGATGAGCAAACTGTTAACTGGAAACAAGCTACTCAAATGAGATCAAACAGAAATTCAACCATGCAGAGGGTCAAATTCAAAACATCTTTGGTAGGAGTTCTCAGTAATCTCTGAATTAGTGTGGAAAATGTGTGATATTATATGTGATATGTTATGATGTAATATAAAATGTGGACCCATACTTGCAGAGTATTTTAACTATACAAGAAACAAATCAAGAAAAACATGATCACATATTGCCTGGCCACTATAAATCCTTGGTTTATACCTAGTCCACCACATCACATTTCCTCTTTAATGATGTTTGGTCTCAATCAATGGTCTCCATGTTTGGCAACAACCCAATACTGCTCAGGGAATGCCATGGGATGTCAGGGGATGCTTGTCTACCTCTGGACCTGGACAGCTTGACATCATTGAGGGAACCATGAATTCTGAGGGAAGCCAGAGAAGTCAAGAACAGAAAGTGGCTGTTCAACAACACGATGATCCTAAATATTCAAGCAAATCGATCAAAGAATGGCTCAGGAAGAAGGAGTGGGAGAAAATCCCTCCAGGAAGATGATGAGACTGATCAGTGATCAGTGGAAGTTATGGAACAGTCAAAGTGTAAATTTATCTGTGCATATTCTTTATTTGTTATATCGCCATTAAGATTTGAGGTTAAGATAATGATTTTCTAAGGTTATTTTTCTATAATAGCCTATATGAAATAATGACCACCTTCTGTAGGGGTCACAAACTTTCAAGCATGACTGTATAACAGCTGAGAGTAAAGTAGATGAGACAATACATAAACAAGAAAAATTATCTGTAAAATAATTTATAAACGATATATTTCTCTCTACTATGATATGAGTTGTCTTTGGCTATAAGCTGGTCACTGCCAGGCCAATTTCTGTGATGGTTAACGTTGTGATATCCACAAAATTAGAGGGCTTCTGTCAAATAGCAGGTAGATTGCATTAGTTGAATCTAGTTATCAATAATGAAAAGGCTATTTACTTACACGTTTACACTATGTGCAATTTTTCCCCCACAATCCTCTCTAACCTTGACAGCAGCAAGAGTTTGTCATATTCATTAATCTATTATTCATGGTTATTCTTGAGAGGACATAAATGTTAGTGATCTATTTCTTCCCACTTTTACAGTCTACTTAACATGTTGAAATTGTTGCCAGCATATTTTTACATAACCCCACAATTGTCTATTCTCTACTTTATTTCTTTTATTTTTTATTTTTTTATTGCTATATTCTAGTTCTGTGCTTATATTCTATTTAATTTCCTCTGCTGAATCAAATTACTTTTGATTTACTTTTCCCCGAAGGGATCAATAGTTTAATCTTATCTTAAACACACTGTTGCATGTGATCTATTTGATCTATTTATTTATTTGGCTATTTGTTACAAACTCCGCCCCTTTTATGTGAGCACACTCATAGCTGGATTGGAAAGTCCTGGATTGACGGAGTGTGTGGATAACCACCGTTGTGAGACCAATTATCTGGGATTGCCATTGTCGCAAAGATACCCTGACTATGTTAAACATCCTTTGTAAGACAGGCTCCTACTTCTCCCTGTGGAGTCAATAATCAATAACTTTAGTCTGCTGCTAACTGTTATCAACACAGAGGCCGACCTCTCAGAGGTTTCTACACAACTGTGCCTCATCTCATACAAAGAAGGTGTGATTGGCCGCCCCTCACATTCAATTCCCTTAAACACAATTTAACCTTACTTATTAGCTCACAGAACAGTTATGCACACTGTGCAGTTAGTCAGTGAACTCCTAGTGTGATCGAGTGTCAGACACCACACCCACTGAGACCTCTTACTAGCATATTATGGAGCAGGAAATACAGAAATAAATACAGAAATAAATGAGTAGGGAAAGTTCTTATTTCTTGTATTCTGCATTGTTTAACTCAATTATTTAATTAATTGTCCCTTTTTCATTTCTTTATTTATTGACAGATTTATCTGCATATTATGTTATACTTTTATGTATTGTATTAATTAATATTTATTTATTTATTATTATCTAATCATGGCCGATTCTGTCCTCCGTACACTATAACTATATGTTGAATCGAACAAATGGACAGACGTAAAATGAGGACTAAAATTACCACTGAGCAATTGCGACATTAAATTACACAGGAAACGCTGTAACAGAGAATGAACAAATATTTTAAAAAGGTCTCCTATGATGCAAATGAATGCCTATTTCATTATACTATGAAATTAATGAACTTGCATATTTTAATGACAAAATCATTCAAAGTCATAATACAAAACAAAACCTTCACCACTGGTATACCAAGCAAAGCTACACTTGATACTAGAATCGCAGCTGTATATCCCTCTGAATGCATTTCATTTCTCATTTAACCATTCATTTCACTGAATGGTTGTTGGGCTAATACCAACTAGTCAATATTTAATGGCATGTATAGTGATCATAATTGTGCTGCATGTTGACAATTGTTTAGGGTGTTGAGTGGTTCAACGCAGGTTTCTTTGTTCTGGTTAACAAGATACTGTCTTGCATGCGACGCTGAAACGTCATTATGAAGCTTATTATGAAGATCTGAAAGGTCCTCTGTATTATTTGAAAACCAGTAAAACTGGCCTGGGAAGGATTTCATGAAAGGGTTTTTTTGAGGGAAAACAAATACGGTAAATGGCTGCATTTATATAGCGCTTTTATCCAAAGCACTTTACAGTATATACCTCTCATTCACCCATACACTCACACACCGATGGCAGTGAGCTACCATGCAAGGTGCTGGCCTGACCATCAGGAGCAATTTGGGGTTCAGTGTCTTGCCCAAGGACACTTCGACATGCAGACTGGAGGAGCCAGGGATCAAACCTCTGATCTTGTGATTGGAGGACAACCCGCTCTACCACCTAAGCCACAGCCGCCCTATATTGTTTATATTAATGAATATAGACATAAACAAAAGGGCTGTATGGCAGAGCAGTCCCAGTTGTCATCAAACAACTAACCCTGGAAATGTTATGCATTACATTACATTACAGTCATTTAGCAGACGCTTTTATCCAAAGCGACTTACAATAAGTGCATTCAACATAGGTAGGCAAGAAAACTACTAGTCACTAGAAATCGTAAGTGCATTTCCTTCCTAAACAAGCAACTAAGAGCAGAACTAGTGTTAAGGTAAGAGTGCAATAAGTTAGCAACCTACTTTATCTTAAACAAATGAGACAAATAAGAGAATCAACTAAACAAGAGCTAAGACAAATAAGTGAACCAAATAAACAAGAGCTAAGACATGCCATTATGCCATGATATTAAGGTTACCTACCTACTGTTGAGCTGCACCCTGTTCCTCCTTAACGTCCTCTCCTTCATCTCCATCTGCCCTTCATGATGGAAGGATTTAATAGGTGAAATCAACAAGGATTTCACCTGAATTCACCTGGTCAGCCTATTTTATGGAGCAGGTTTTGTCCACTCAGTGTAGTCTGACTTTGGGTGAAATCTTTAAGATACATTATAGGCATTATTCACTATACCATCATGTCCCCTCAGATATTGATATCGATATTGATTGATATCTAACACACATATACAATAAACATGGATTGTTTTGATGCTTTTCATTTGCGAGTCATTCAGTTTGTGAAATAATACTTCAGTAATTCAGCCTGCCCCTTCTTTCTGTTATTAGTGCCTTCCAAAAAAGGAGTTGGCACCAAGAGATACTGTAGTTGAAAATGCAACTAATGTTAAACTGTGATAAAATCTATAATCTTTATTGACATGCTTGTGTGAATTTGTGCCCTGTGGAAGCAGTTCACCTCGGGGTGTTGTTTCACCTCAGGGGTGTTGTTGTATTCTATTAATAATAGCTGAAGAAACAAAACATTACATCAGGAGTTCTCAAGCGTTTTCATGTCACGGACGCCCAAATAGACACACATTTGATCCCTATTTGATAAGATTTATAACTATATGACCGTTCCACTGTACAATTTCAAAAATTAGAGGCCTGCCTATTGGAGGTCAAATGTTGGATGACCCTAAACTTCTTACTACTTAATGGAAACAAAACTGAGATGCTGACCGTAGGACCAGCTAGACATAGACATTTGTTTAAGAAAAGTACTCTAAATGTTGATAGCTGTGTAATCTCCCAGAGCCCATAAGTTAAAAACCTTGGGGTAAAATTCGACCCTACCCTCTCATTCGAGTTGCATATTAAGGAGACCACTAAAACAGCATTTTATCATCTCCGCAATATTGCCAGATTGGACCCATACTAACAGAGGCAGACGCAGAAACTTTAGTACATGCCTTTGTATCATGGAGAATCCACTACTGCAATGTCCTGCAGGTAACTGCTGCAGGTAACAGAGCCTTTTCTTACCGGGCTCCCTATCTCTGGAACAGTCTGCCTGCTTCAATCAGAGAGGCAGGCGCTATTGAAATCTTTAAGTCAAGGATGAAAACCCATTTATTGTCTTTATCATTTGACCAGCCTTGAGGGAGTGGCTCAGTCTCGTCTCAGAGTAAGGCTAGACCAGTTAGCTCATCCTAGCTCAGGGTCCTGCCGATGGATACTAGCATCCTGTCTACATGTCCTATTCTCCTGGTCTACCTGTTCCTGTCCACTGACGCTGGTCATGTTTGTCTTCGTGAGTGAGAGTGTGTGTGTATGGGTGTGTGTGGGTGTGTCTCCTATCTGTTCCAGGCTGCAACCCGGCAGAGTTGGCGTCTGCGTGGTCCCGCCTCCTAGGACGATGCTGACTGACCGAGCGTTGTGTTCTCCTATCTGGGCAGTGTTGGCGCCTGCGTGGTCCCCTAGTCCTATGATGACGCTGACTGAGGTGCTGTTTGCTGTGATGACCCATCAGATCTGGATATCCCACCCAAATAAACGTTTATGCCTTGTGTATACGCTGCTTGCCCAAACTCGCATCTATTGCTCCAAATGCCTTGGTAATCTTCTGATTTCATGATGCCCTTAATACGTTGGAGACATCCAGTACCCGAGGCAGCAAAGCAGCCCCACAGCATTATTTAACCTCCCCCATATTTGACTGTAGGCAGGGTGCTCTTTTCTTTAAAAGCTTCATTCCATCCTCTGTAAGCCAAGCGTTGATCTGCATTGCCAAAGAGCTTTAATTTGGTTTCATCGGTCCACAGAACATTTTCCCAGAAGGATTTAGGTTTGCCCAAGTGGATCTTGGCAAAGATCAATCGGGCCTTCTTGCGTTTCTCTTTCAGCCGTCTTCTCTGGCCTCCGACCGTAAAGCCCTTCTTGGTTCAGTGTCTGGCGTATAGTACGGGCTGAAACCGTTATTAACCCAGACCTCTCCAGGTCAGCCTTGAGATGGATGTCACGTGAGGTGTGCGAACATTGCGAACTGTGGAAACAGGAATACCAATAACAGTTTTTCTGCTCAGATAACTCTTTTCTCTTCACCATTTTCACAGATGACCAGGGAGGCATAACAGACAACCTTCAACCTGTGAGTTGAATTACGCTGCAAATAAGAATTTTTTTTTTTTTTTTTTCAACAAAATTGATTTTAATTATTCAATTTCAAAAAGGCTGGTCATGGCCACTTTTCAATTTTGAAACCATAAAAGATTTTTATTCTTATTGTTTGTTCATGTGCTGTTGTAAATCGATAGATGAATGTGTGAAGACCGAAGGTTGTTTTTCAATTTCCAATCACTGTAAGTGTAACAGGTTAATGTTGACAACTTATGAATTTCACCAAATCATTCCCTCTTTCTTTTGGTTTGGGTCTACATCTCTTCCTGCCGCATGTGTTACCAGAATAAAGTGAACAGGATTGATCCAGGTCAGAACACAACGCAGAGGAACACGAGCGATTAAGGAAATCTTACTAGTATTTCCGAGGGTCACATTGTTTATGTGCATGTCCTGAATTTGATGAATCTTTGAGAGTTCAGAGTTCATCTCTGCACGTTATGTAGAATACTGAAACCCTCTGAGCTTGCTGTGTGAGCTTTACAATGTTATATTCATGCAATGGGACTATGTTGACACTCCACATTTCCTTTGCAAGTGACTTTAGCAGGAGAGAATCCCGTAAAAATCAGTCGATGAGGAATCTTGGCAGTATTAGCCAAGCAAGAACGGAGGTTTTCTTTTGTTTTTTTGTTTTCTTTTAAAGGAGCCTGCGGCGTACTTCACTGTGCTGTCTGCTCTAAGCGAACACAGTGGAGGAGGCAAATAGGTGGTGGCAATAGTGGGAGCTTGTTAAAAGAAGAATAACATGAGAGATGAGTATGCAGGAGACTGGTAGCATGCTGTGGAGGGGTCTTCAGGCACTGTCTGCGATGCCAGAAACTAATTCACTAGCCCAGTGCTGAAATGACAGGGTAACACTGTCCATGGAAACAGCAGGAGTCCATTTACGCTACACAGGGGAGTGTTTTCACTGTCTGGCAGTTTTCCTGAAAACATACTCATATTGGCTTGTTGTGTGCATGCAATGTTATATATGTCAAAATATAGTATAAGTAACCTTTGGAAATTTGTTTTTAAGTGTATTAATTAAATGTTTTTGATTTGGGCAAGGAAATACAAGTTTGAGATTTTAATGTTATCCTAGATAATATTTAGAAGAATTGTCTGCATATAGTTTACAAATTGCCTAATAAAGTAAAGCCTTAGCGATAATTCTCTCTGCATTATATCAAAACATCAGTTGAAATTGTTGAAACCACTGAAATTGTTTGTTTTTATTTATTACAAATTTTTACTTTCTATGGTGGAGCTACAATTTGTTTCCTTTTGAATTGACTGGGCCTTTAAAATAATGATGACTGATGCTATTAAAAGCAACCATTCTGTAAATTAGATTATACATTCTGATTATAGTTACACACAGGCTATAAATGTGGTACCTTCGTTCAAATAAGTAATCAACCCCTCTCATATTTTGCTTTTTTAGTGTTACAAATATTTCACAATGCATCTCAGGAGAATTGTTTTTGTCAAATAAAATAGAGGACTTTGTATAAATCTCACCAGGAAGAAGAAATTAAGTTAAATGAATCAGAATAATTATAAAGCTGGGAGAGATTAGAAATCTGACTTTAAATTGAAAGAAATAAAGATGAGGTGTTAAGGTGAGGCAAAATCTGAACTAAAAATTTTAATTAAGAATCATCATATGTTGTGTGAAGAACTATTTAACATTGCATACATCTTTATTGATCAAAGAAAATACAACAGAACCACATTATGGATCAACTGAAATGTACAATATGTTCATGCATGACATGCACTGAGACCTTGATTCGGTACAATCAAAGCTGAATAGGAAAGCATCTGAACCTGAAGACCTTGATTTGACAGCCGCTCACTCATGAGTTACCCCACAGTGCAGAATACTGCTTCCGGATCAGAGGCATTCAATCTCCTTCAAGTCTGAATCTGCTCTCACCATCAAATTCCATCAAATTTGAATCAGACCGGTCTAAAAAGGCAAATGATTACAATGTGTTCTCCTGATTGAACTCCAGTGAACTTTCTGCAACAAATGTGATTGTCAGTGATTGTCAAACAATTCCTTTCTCTTCCAAAGGGAGGGCTGAAGGATCCAATCCACACTGTTTCATCTGGACGGCAATGTCAAACAGATAGTCGTAGCATTCGCACCTAGAAGATGCAGCAGTGTTTTGTGTGTTAGAGAAATACATTTTTTTTTGTTACAGACACAAACAGACCAAAAAAAGGCATAAATTAAAGCTCCTAGAAGTGAATTAGTGCAGGGAGGAAAATGCTCACATGGTCTTGGTTTTTTCCCATGACTCGCCCCACACGTAGACCCCATGCCGGCGGACCAGGACCGCACATGATTCTGGGTACTCCTCCATGGCCCGAGCCATCCGCTCCTTCAAGTCCCGCTCTTCTGGGGTGTTCTCAATGATAGGAACTACCAGGGTGTCATCATACCTGTGTGTGCAGCGTCTGAAGTTACCACTCCCTAAGCCGAGTTTGTCTTTGGTGGATTGATCAGTAGAGGTCACCCACCACTCTGGCAATAACATTTGAATGCTTTGAATTGAATCGGGGTATCGAGATGTTTTTAATGCCGGTTAGAATGAAATATAAGACCAATTTCAATTGAAAAAAAACATGAAAATGAACTGTAGACTATTCAAATATGGTTGCATGACTGGACTAGTTTCTCAACAGAAGAACATGCAAACAAAAAATAAGCCTAACCTCTAAAATTGAATTTAAGACTTAAAATGCAATATTGAACTGTATTCAGGACCACTTAACGTCTTCAGCTTAAATAATATAATTTAATTATATATTACTTTATAACATTTTAAGACTTTCAGGACCTGCAGGCCATCTGAGAATACTGTTAAATACAGTCTTTTGGTGTCTCTGTGTTCTCAAACCTCTGTGCACTCCGATTAAACTGATTAAAAGAAAAATGTTGGTAAATCATTCAAGGACAGTGAAGTGGATAGAGCATGCTTTAATAATGAATTGGCCAGATCAGTCAACATGCCAATTAGAGGCCACATTTCTATTCTGTTGATTTTTTTTTTAAATTTTAATTTGTAAGCAAAGCACCTACAGTACTATCGACACCCTTAAAATGCCAAATGTTGAACTGTAACTAGGAACTGGCGAATCACAACAGAGATGCTGATATGAGTGCCAAAATACAGACATAAACAGATTTAATTCAGACATGAAAATGCTTGGAAACTCTCTGGAGTCTACTAATTTTTGATGCTCAAAATGTCACGGACTACATTGCTTACCTATAGTTGGTGCCCGAGGTGCCCTTACGAATCCCCTTGATCATCTCCTGGTGCGTTATCCTGAACTCTTTGCCGGGATACATCAGCGTTGCCATGACAGCAGCCTTAGAGTGGGTGTGGATCACTGCTTGTGCGCCTGCATTTTTCCATGGCAAATGAAGATTTAGCTTTGAGATTTTGAGAATGTAATCTTATCCTCAGAAAACCCTCCTGGGTATTGTTACAAACCACGTTTCTATCCGATAGAATTAAACGGCTATGTAAAATGGAACTACCACATAACCACATAACAGGGGGAAAAAAGTGTTTACACTCTATTATTATTAGTTTTTCCATCACTATTTAAAGCATTTCCTAAGTCCAACAACTTAAAGGTGTTACCACCATAAGTGAATGTAAAAATGTACCCATGGTATTTAGGAACATTTATCAAACATTTGCAGTTTCCATTCAGCCTTTTTAATTAGACACTGACAGACAATAGGGTATATCAATGATATCATTCAAAACAAAAATTCAGTGGTATTCCCACCTTGACAGGGCTCCAGACTGGGACCAATTTGGCTGCATATATCTGCCCAGTGCCATTAAAAAAAAAATGAATGGGTCCCACTGGTGCAACTTGACTCATGTGATTCATTCATGATTCATACTGAGGCATAATACAGTTTCGCCGTTTTATTTAAACTCAAAATCAGAAAATTCAGTTCCCACTGGAAAAAGACACATTGTTACATCAGTCCCAGGCTGCCGTTACCCAATTAGTCTCAATTGGCGGCAGCAGGTGTCGGATACGGGGAGAACCAGCCTACCAGCCAAGGAGCCGTTGGCTGGGAATCAGGCTGCCATCTGCCGCAGGTTTCTTTACTTCTTATATATTTTTCAGTGCAAAAAGCAAATAGAATCTTTTAGATAAAAGAAAGCAGCTTTTAAAAGCAGATGCTTGTCTAAATAAACGGAATAGAACGTCTGTGTCAATGTCATAACAGTCAAGTGAGCTAGGATCTAGGATTACTGACTCTGAAAGTATGTAGATGAAAACAAATAGTCCACATTTTGGTGACGTAGCTAATTGATAACGTTTAGCTAATATCGCAAACCATTTTCCACATTTTCCATACTCCACAGTACATATCGTCACGCTTTTGGATCGCAAATTATCGTCCCACGATATATCGTTACACCCCTAGTTATTACTGCTTACAGTTTTCATATACGCTTTGATTTCATAACAAATATCTCAAAGAAAAAGTCAGAAATGCAATACTATCACAGATTTTTGGTGTATAAAATGTTAGTCTGGAGCCCTGCTTGATATGTATGTGTGTGTGTGCATATATATATAAAAAAAAGAGAGAGAGTCTCACCTCTCATAGTGTAGGCATTCATAAAAAGGGGGGTACACTGACTCTTCTTTAACTTCTTCCAGGCAGGCGGACAGCTGATGTCCCTCTCCTCCACGTCAGACACGAACATGTCTTCTGGCTGAGTGAAATAGAAACAGAGAATAAATCTGTTACATGAGGTAATGCGCACTAAGAACGCACTACACCTCGTCATCAGAATCCCACCCAATCAAAAGTCACCTGTATTCTCTCTTTCTGGACTCCTGACGGTGCAATATAGATCTGGTCTCTGTAGGTCATACAAGGTGCAACATGAGTTTATTAATATCATTGAGAGGGATGAGGACAATACCATAGTTGTTTAAATAGGCATCATAGATAGATAGATAGATAGATAGATAGATAGATAGATAGATAGATAGATATTTTATTGATCCCTGGGGGGGGGGGGGATTCTGGGGTTGCAGCAGCATACAGTATCACAAGAAACAAAATGTACAAAATATAAAATACTAAAATACTAGATAATAATAATAATAGTGCATCAAGCTAAAAACTGGACTCTTATCTAAGAAAATGTTATGCTGTTTGCCAAGCTGGAACTCCATGATTAAGACAAACTGCTAAAAGAAAATCCCACTAAAGCCATTTCAACCACCAGCCATAGTCCCAAAGGCAGTTATTATAAGTAATGTTTTTGTACTTCTGTCACAGGGTCTCCCAGAGAATTCTGTTTTTAGCCGGGACTAAAACGGACAATAAGTTACAGCGCAACTCAGCTCCCAAACCTACTCTTCTGTCATTTTAGGATAATTTTACATCCTAGGGCCTTGGCCACAAGACTTGTTATAAAATACCCTGTATTGTATGAATCGATTGATTTGCAGTGCAACACAGCCAACCTCACTTCATCCCCTCCAAGTTTAACACTTTTTTCATCTGTTAAGTCAAGAGCCTTAACGTTTTCCCATTGACCTTGGAGGATAATGCCATTTTACTCTTCTATTATCTGGCATCATAGCTTTTGTCTCTGATGGAGTATTGATCTTCAGTGCAAGGTTTGGCATGGCCACTCCAGCTCCAACTAACTTCAACAAGGCCAATGCAACAAAATCGAAACCGAGATGTGCACTTATGACAAATGAAAATATATTAATTAAAAATGACACAAATTAAGCTTCTCTTGTACAGTTTAAGTAGTTGTTAGTTTTGACCACTACATGAATACCCTCAACGGCCCAAAAATACCAACAATGTGAATGTAGCAGGAGAGGAAATAAGGCAATTTTGGAGTAGTATTTAACAATAACAAGAAATTATATAGATCTATAGAGTTTGTGACCATTTAGGAGCTCAATACTTTGTCTAGTGGCATGATTTCATCAGAATATAAAAGGTATCATGCTAAAAAACACTTTTGGGATGCAGAATGCTTCCGTCTGCATGAATTAAATAACGGCATACATGAATCTGAAGTCTGAAGGAAATCCAATTTATTCTCTACTCAATTTCAACTACAGGAGCATTCAGGAGGTGTATCTAAAATGCTGTCAAAAGTCAGTTTTTATATTGTGGCAGACTGGGCAGGGGGGTAGTGCGACCACTAGCTTAATTCTCTCCTGCATCCAGCCTACACCTCAAACCACACCCTCCCCCCAGTCTGCCACGTATATGCATTGTGATTCATCGTGGCCCGAGTTCAACCTGAGAAGTGCAACATGGTGACTTAAATTTACAGTTTAAATTGAGTGGAGTTACCATAAGGTTTACTTGGAAAGAAATCTCCAAGAATATTCAACAAATGGGTGCTGATTGTTAAAAAGATATACAAATATAAAGTTAAACAAAGGTGTGTTGATTAGTGAAATCAGTTTGTGTAGTGTTTTGTTGAAATGTAAATCCACATACTCTTGGCTATTGATGGCATGTAATTGTGACCACTGCTCTAGAGTGTGTTTCAGATGCATTTTGGAGGCATTGGGAGCCATTAGTTAAGTTGATTAATTAAATCCACATTTAAAAAGCAAGGCAATGGATGAAACTCAAGTTGTCCGGGGTAGATGGAAGGTCACGCTTAGTCACTAGAGATTGGGAAAACAGATCAAAATAGATAAATCTGCATACAAACCCGCGTCTCAGACTGATCCCACCACCTGTCCCAGTCACCCATCCCAGCTGGTAGAAGAGTCGGCATAACTCAGGGATGAGCACACGAGGATGCTCCTTGTCCTGTACCAATCACATGAACCAGAACTGTGTGAGAAGTAAAGAGATAGCTCTGTTTATTTAAGAAGTTTATCATGAACCGTGAGACCTTTCAGTCCATTCTAAAAGCACTTGCCTTGGCAGTTTGGAGACATTTAAGGCAGAACTTGTAAGCAATGCAAATGGAAGTCAATGGGGCCTGAAAATCTTAACTCTGAAATATCACATAGTATTTCAAACGGTTTCCTAACTCTTGTGTAACATATTTTACTACATAGACTGACTTAAAAAAAAATTCAAATAAATATTTTTAGCCCCGAAGACAACCTCTAATATTGCAAACAAATACATAAACTGATAATTTAATACTATCTAGGATATTGTCGTGTCGTCAGCAGAATAAGATATTGTCAAGTAGTCAAAAAATATATTTAAAAATTATAACAAAAAAGTTCAAACAATATAAAAGATGTAACTCTGTAAATCTGTCTAATTTATATAATAACATATTTCATAATGTCTAAAAGGACTCATCAATCAATGATGAACAAGGCAACAGTAAATATGTCGTCACCAATGAATGATAGTCGCTTTTACAGCCTATCAGTAGCAACTCTGTCACTTTGTAATTGCAGTGCCTCCTTGGGGAAATCAGTGTAATTTTTAAGAAGTCACAACAAAGCGGTGAGATATGATGAGATGCAATTTTCACATAGTTTCATTGAAATCCAATCAGTGGTGTCTGACATATTGTGCATGGCACAAGGACAATCCAACCAACCAAACGATTTCATTGAGGGGGACAATTATGAAGGCTTCTTAAAATCCTGACCTATCCCTTTAACCTTTAAGTTCCAACTATGTTATGCAGAGGCCCATCAGCTACGTGGCGTTCGGTGTAACTGATAAATTCCGTCTCTTTGGGAAGGAAATCATCACTGGAAGGTACCAGATGTTCTCACGTGTCATCACTACTTCCATAATCACTATTACTACCAGGGCTGCCCTCGGTCACTTGTTGGCCCTGAGTCAAACTTGTTCTGGGGTCTCACCACTTGACTCAAAATGATCCAAATGACCCTATCTGAATAAATTGTAAAATCACTAACTTTAGTGTTTCCCCTATTATTTTGTGCAGCAACAGCAACAGACCCGCCGCCTGTTTTGAGCACCAGTGTATCTCGGAAATTGTATAATTCTTCATCACTACTTATTTACTAAAAAGAAGCTGATATTCTACTTCTACTTCATAGTGAGGTTGCAGCACCACTACTGTGTCTATGTAATGGGAATTATTGTAAATATAATCAATACATAGATATTTACAGAGGAAATTGATCAGCCTATTAAAGCCCCACAAAACATTTTGTAAGTTCTGTCTGAGACAACTTCGGATGTCTCACTTTTTTACGCTTGCCTGTTTCTCTGTAGACTCTTGACCTCCATCTTGACAACCATTGCTTGTGCCACACACAGAAGACATTCCCTGTAAAAATGAACACATTTTAAAGACAGTTCACAATACCAAGAAAATATGTCTGGAGCGTGGCTGTTAAAACAGTGATTTTAGTGTTACATGAGACAGAACTGCTGCTTTTAAATCCCATCCTTTTTGTTTTTGTTTTTTTACCTGACACCAGCTTCTCCCTTTAGCGAATTGCAATGCCACAAGCAAACTGGAATGCCCCTTTTTCATGGTGCATGCATTCCATATGATAAATGCATTGCTGTTAAAGTAGTTCTTGTATTTCACTTTTGATGGGTTTGCATTTAACCTCAGATGCCGTCTAAGTACAGATAGGACCATCAATGACCTTGCTTGTTTACTGCTAGCCTGCTTTTTATGATTAAAGGAGGCTTCAGGCAGGATGCCGTGAAAATGATCGTGCATTGATTCAGCGTGTGAATTATATTTCAATTCTGACAACATTCTACACCATCTTCCCCCTGCAGGTCACCCAGTGTTTGTAATACAACATTGCCCCTTTCCTTCCCCGTCTCCGGTACATCGTATCCTATATGGGTAATTTATTACAACAAGCAAGATGTTTATGACAAACATGATTAACTAGCCCGGATTCAGGCCATTTTCTCTTTAGGTAGGGAGAGCCGCATGCCAACATTTGGCAGCTTAAAAGGAAACACTCTTGCATACTCTTAAACTGTTAGATATCATCAATTTGTGATGTTCAATGCATTCCAAGTTATTTTGTGATAAAGCGTACAACACTTTACAACTTTACTTTTTTGGTGTACCCACTGTCCCTCTTCCTTCCCTCTTTACTTCTACTTATTGATTCCCCGCACCCCCAGAGAAGGGGTGTGAACATGTAGCTTTCAATCAAAAGGTGGGTGTATGGGCATATAAATACACTGTAGCCAGCTAGCCAACAACTTTGTGAACATTGGCATGCCCCTTACTCAAAAACACAACATGGCTTGTGGCTGCAGTGCATTCTGGTCTACTGAGGCTACTGTCAGTGGAGAAATTGGTGTCTCTTTTTCTATACGATGGATTTCTCCCTGTCTGAATTAATTGAAATTGAAAAATGGTGAGCCAAGGAAGAAGCCCTTGCTCTTTGATTCTGGGGTACAGACACCAAAAACATTTACCATTAATGTTTTAAATAACTGAAAAATATCCTGCTACCAAACTTTGTTGTAGCTGTGCTCGAAATATTGACGTGACGGTGTCCATGTCTGGCCAGTTACCAGCAGGAATGAGAAAAATACTCTACCAAACAACAAAATTAATCCAGAAATGCATGGTACATCACCAATAGCTGTCCTTTAATGTTTCCTTGCTCAGATGGAAACCTTGTCAGACATGTCATTAAGACTCTGTAATGTGAGAGTCTACTCCTCATTTCTGCATGTATTCAAGCCATCCTAATGACGTCAACTTTTTTAAAAATCTGGATCGCTAGATACAGTGGCTTCGATTAGTATTCAGACCCCCTTCACCTTTTCCACACTTTGTTGTGTTATACTTCATTTAAAATGCATACATGTTTTTGGGCCATCAAACAACACACATAAACACATACATTTCCCCAGAGCTTTCCCTATGCCTGATCGCTTTCAACTTTCCAGCTATCTCAATAGAAAGTACAAATGTGCAAAACCTCATTTTTAAACACATAATATAGCCCAGAGCTGGCTCATTTTTGCTGTCTTTCATATTTGGATGATCAATCACTCTTAACCAAACCTAGCACATATACTGCCGCTCTTCCTCTTTTAAAAGAAGAATAATGAAGATCCATAAATGTTGATCTATTTGCCTGCCGTTGTTTTTTCTGAATCTACCTTGCGTCTTCTGACCTTCACCCAGGACTGACCAGTTGAAATCCAGCCTAACCCGCTGCTTTAATGAGTCTACGTGACCGTAAATGTCAGAGCTGCCCACCAAAACACGCACGCACAGACACACCGAGCGTAGAGAGGTAAAGTTGATTTGTGTCCTGGTATGAACCTTGACGCACCCGAATTGGATTCTAAAGCGGTCTTACGCAAAACAACCAGCCTAGTCAACTAAATCCAACGTACTCCACATTCCCGTGCAGGGTACCTCGGACCCTTTGGGATTCTTATGTCGTAGCGGTTTCTGTCTCTCCCAAAGGGCCCTGTCCTGCTGCACTTTGATTTATTAACGCCGTAATTTCACTTATCCAAACAGGTGTCCGTCAGTTTTCACGTATCTACTTTCACTGCCGAAGCACGCGGTACGTCACCCACGCCGGATAAACTTTTAGACTCAGTTAAAGACAAGTAAACCCAAAGTTTACCCAAACGGTCAACGGACGCACCACCACGGGCTACTGTGCGAGACATCGCTCGTAATAGGACTCGGTTGGTGCGAGGCGACAGAAAGCTTAATTTGTACATATTCCTCATGAAAAACTAATCGGGGCTAATCTAAAAACATTCGGGGGTTAGGACCCGAAAGAAAGCCCCAGGCGACGTCACTGACTGACTTAGACCATGGTAACAAATAACGATAACATGTAGGTTAGCTGACTGTATTGTGACATGACTACTGTGGTTGGACCTCTATTAAGCAATCGAAAATATATGCACAACTCCTTACCTATTCAATATGTTGTGAAACCTGGTAAAGTAGCCGATCTCACAACTATTTATGAAGCCGAGTTGACATGTAGCGCTGACGTCATCAGTATGCGACAGAAAACGCAAACGGACCTATGCTTGAAAGCAAAAAACGGACGGGTGGGGGGGGTTTCAGTTGTATTTTCTTATATACTGTGTGGTCTATCCTTACTGCTAGTACATGTAAAGTTTCTCCCTTCCTATTTCTTCCTTTCCTCATATTGAATATTATAGTATATACTGAGTAGTAGCCTATATACTGAGTAATATAGAGTATATACTGTTTCCAATCAATGTTGGGCTCGTTACTCCAAAAAAGTTATATATTCCTCGTTACTCATTTCAAAAGTAATAATACCTTACATATTACGCAATATGACAAGTAATTCGTTACACTACTCGTTACATTACCCCCCGCCCCCCACACCGCCAAAATAAATGGAGATTGTTTCCTCATACCTTCAAAATACCTCGCCTGTGCGACTGATAAGCAGATACTGGCAGCTTACCTTGTAGTACCTGCAGTGCGCATATAATTGACAGTGATATTTTTGTCATCTTTCTTCCAAAGTAATGGAAATACTTGAAAACGTCTCCATTTTAAATCCAAGTGTATGGCGCGCACCAGGTGTCCTTTAGTAATGACGAAAATAAATTTAGATTGGCTTATTAAACTTAAATGTGATATGAAGAGGCGATAACAAAAGTGATATTGTAATGATTTATTTATCTGATATCTAATATTACTGTACTGTTACTCAGTAAAGTGTTACTACTGTTCGTAATACCTTTTTTGTACTAAAGTACAGCATGAAAACATTTTACAAAATGTAAAATGATTTCTCCTTTTGTCATTTTCTATACACATCTTATTGCATCTCATATTTGATATTGTCTGTCATACATTATTATCTTATTTTAGCAAAATACAGGATTTGATGTAGGCCAAACTATTCCTTCTACGAGTAGGATGAGTACACCAGACTGTGTGTTGATAGAAGATCCATTGGTGTATCAAAAATTCTGTCTAATACCTTTATTTTAGCAGCGTATTTGATTTTGTTGTCCTACAGCAATATGTATTTTCTTTTCTTTGAATGTTCTTTCTCTCATTTAAAAGTAAGCCAGAAATGGACAGGAGGCTCACTGAATTCCCTGGAATCAGTTACAGAGTTTCACTGGAGTTTGGAAGCTTCATCACGTCTCAACATGCTATGTTGCCTACGTGGTTTCTGTAGCTTTGCATAATACTTTGATATCTAGGATCCCTATCAAGGAATGAACTCTTGATAATCAGCCATTCCTTATCGTAGCTTGGCTATCGCTTCTGCTGGGGAAGGCACCTGAATGGGGCGAGATAAAAAGAACCTAGTGTATATTCTATAGTTGTACAGGTCAGTCAGGGGCTGCCTCTCCTCATACTTGGAGGGGTCATAGTAAACTGAAAGCTGCACACAGTTCATTATTGTTGTTGTTGTTGTTATTATTATTATTATGGTTATTATTATTATATTTTGTCCCATGGTAGATGTGGCTCTGGCTAACCTGAAAGGATTTTCAACCTAGATTCAAATACAAAGTTGATGCACTCAATGCAATCTTGTCGACTCAGGGGTCCTTCCAAGGTGCCTATGGGCAGTTTAAGTACAATCCCATTATAAAAACACCAAGGATAGAGATAGAGAATGGAAAAAGAAACATTTGTTAAAGAATTGAACCTAGCTCTACACTGGCTCCCTGTAGCAGCTCATCCAGTTCAAGACCCTGGTGCTAGCCTATAGGGCAGTGAAAGGAACAGCTCCTTCTTACCTCCAGGCTATGGTCAAGCCTTACACCCCCGCACGACCACTTCGCTCTGCTGGATCGAGGCGACTGGTTGCCCTGTCGCTCAGAGGTCCCTGCGGCCGATCTACATGGTCACGGCTATTCTCTGTCCTGGCCCCACAGTGGTGGAATGAACTCCCCACTGATGTCGCTGCCCATCTTTCGCCACAGGCTGAAAACCACCTATTCTAGAAACACTACCCTGACTCTTCCTCTTCAAGAAACACTACCATGACCCTTCCTCTTCAAGAAACACTACCCTGACTCTTCCTCTTCAAGAAACACTACCCTGACCCTTCCTCTTCAAAAAACACTACCCTGACCCTTTATAAGCAAATAAGTGACATTTATATTTGAATTTTTAAACACCACTGAATTCACAACATTGAAATATTTTACTTTGAAAACAATGCAACTGAATGTATTGGTTTTGAATTCTTCAAAATTCAAATATATCATTTAAAGTTTTGCAATTTCAAAAACTCAATTTCACATTGTTCACAAATTAAGATCCAAAAATGTAAGTTTCAGATATTCAAAACTTCTATTCATGTTGCTCAAATTCAAGTGGTCAAATTCAGATCCAATAATTTAAGTTAAAAAAATTCAGATAGACTGTTACCAAGGACAGGCAATCGAGTCTGACTGCAATAGAACAGACTTGACCATGTGGTGGGAAAAATCACCAAGAGCCTTTTATTAACAAAAAGGACCTGAGTGGTGTAGCGAATGCCGACTATTACTGGTTCCAAAAGATCTGTTGCCTCTAAAACACTCACCCACATTTTAAGTAACAAAATCTATAAAAGCATTGACACTGCCATCTTTTCTAAACAACTATTCAGCTCTCACCAGCATATGGAAGTTTAATTAGTTGTTTTAGCAACGAAGCAGGAGTTACTAAAGGACTACACCACCTTTCTGAAGTGGCGATACGGCAGTGTCAGAATGGAGCTGATATGGGCTATGACCAGTTTCTTTTGATACTTCATGATAATGGACATGAGTGCTGCAGGGAGAAGTCGCTGGGCTCTGTTGCCTTGGGGCTTTTGAGACAGGAACAATGGTGGCTGCCTGTGAAACATGGGATGACGGCCAGGCAGAGGAAGGGATTGAATGTGTTTGGTACGATGCCTGCTAATTGGTCTGCACAAGCCCAGAGGACGTGCCCCTCAAGTTCTGCTGCTTTGCAAGTGTTGACCCATTAAACATTTGATGTATTTCCGTGATAGATGGCATGAGTGTGTACACGTACACACACACAAGAGCCCGTGTCCTGTTCTGGTGTTTGAAATTCTGGTAACCTGGAGATGTGTGTGGAGGTGAAAGTGTGATTTCTGAAAAAGATCCTTACAATTCCCGTATTTGCAGAGCTACATTCATTAGGCAGCATAAAGTAGATTAGACCTTTTGTGTAGACCGTTTCACTCCACTTTTTTAAATTCAGCTTCTTTTACTTTTCCATACTTTTACTTTTACCTTTCAAAAAATTCTTACCACCACTGATAACAATGAAGCTAGTGTCAGGGGCCAACTGTTCACTGCCTCATATCAGGGCTTCCTTTCTAATTTCAACCAGAGTAAAGTATTGCTCCAAGTCCACAGTATCTCAAATTAAGTACAGTACTTAATAAAAATACCCTCTGCTGCTGCTCGGTCGAAGTGAAGATGTTTCATTGTTAGTGGGCAGGCCAATATTTCACTTCAGAGCCTGAGCATTCAATATCTGTTCCATCTAATATTAATGGGGCTTCCTCAGATTTTGTCTCTTGAGATTTGCCAGATGTTGTAGCATTATGTGTAGACCCTGAATCGCTATATTACTAACTAATAACCTAACCTGTGGATGAGAATAGGATTTGTGCGTTTGAACCCTGAAGGAAGTGCTATTGTCACTATGCGTTATAGCCGTTATAATTTAAAAGAATTCCACTGTGACATTTCCCACTGAAAAGCACACCTTAAACAAGAACTGAGGCTCTTCTGGGAGTGGAGGGCAAGATTGGACAGGCGCTTGCCCACGCACACTTCCTGAGAGTCAAACATGGGAAGCGTCTCTCCCTGTGAGTCATACATGATGACTCTTACAAAAGCCAGAACCTGCTCCATAACCGTGAGATTTCAGTGCGTCACTGCAATCACGACACACACATTGCGTGTAATGAACTTGACAGACGTATTGTGCTGTGTAGATATTGTAATTACTAAAAAATGCACATAGACCAACCAGTTATTATGATAGGTTTGTGGCTGCTCTTGTGGTGTAGGAATAATGAAATATATGAAGATAAGATTATTGTAAGAAGATTGTATTGATGAGAAAGGGTGTGTCGTTTTTTTTCTTTGATTATCTTTTGTTTTCTTTTATCTTCTGTATTATAAGTGTAATGTAATGTATGTGTATTGTATGATCTTCTACCAGCCAGAAGATTATACTTACATTATAGTCAACTTGAAACACCAGCCTTCTGTCTAGTATTTCGACTTTTCCCTTTTACTCTTCTTTTTGTCTTAGAAAGCAATGATGAGAGCTTTCCCAGGCTCTTTAATAACCTAGTTTCACAACATGTAGCCCAATTAAACCAGAGTAACTTGATGGTATTTAAACTAAAATTGGATAGTATTTTTAGTTCACTACTTTTTATTTTATTGTTTTATTGTAAGGCAATTACCAACTATTTTTAGCTATAAAAAAGACTCTTATTTATTTATTTTAACCTTACACACCATACGATGTTAAAATTCCTTTCACTTGTTTATGTCCACTGTTTTTGTCCAGACTGCAGTCTCTGTTAAATGGGTGTTTGAGTGAAATTGTAGGAGTGAAAGAAAGTTAACTTTCATTGCGTTTCTTCCTGTGACAAATCCAGAAATGGGTTTTTGGTTTGCGTTTATGTCCAGACTCTGTCGTATTCCAGACACTGTCGTATTATCTTTCCACAGTGAACATTCCTTGCAATTCATTTGAAATAAAATACAATTTGTGCTGACATCCTAATCAGTGGTATTTTACAGTCAGGTGATGTTGTACTACCCTGACCCTTCCTCTTAGCACTTGCCTATTTGTTTTATTTGTTTAAAAAACGTAAGTAGGTATAACTTACTGCACTTTTACCTCAGCACTGGTTCTGCTCTTAGATGCTTGTTTAGGAAGGAAATACACTTATGATTTCTGGTGACTACTAGTTCTCTTGCCTACCTACTGTATATGTTGAATGCACTTATTGTATTGTATTGTCACTTTGGATAAAAGCTAAATGACTAACGTAATGTAATGAAATGCAATGTATTACATGACACTGCAAATGTAGATATGATCACTTTTAAACATACAATTATTTTTTACTATTTTTCCTAAGTAACTTTAGTTAACAAAACGATTTTTTTATTTTTTTTAATTTGCTGCACTTCATCTTTTCCTTGTGAAGTAACTGGTAGCTTGTAAAACACTTTGATAGTAGCATCCCCAACATTCCCAAAAGAGAGAAAAAACTAAACTTCATATGGGGTGGTTTATCTACCATGTGTATTGTGTGTGGGGTATGACAGGGGCAAAGAGGAAGTGTGAGGGCATCACTGAGGAAGAGGGTGTGTTCACAGGTGTGCCAGCCCTCCGGCATGTGTCACCAACCACCCTTTCACTGATGTGACTCCCACCCTGGTACTGTGTATAAAAAGTGGAGGAAAGATTTCATGTGCCTCCATTCATCAGTTCAGTGTTCCACATACCTCCAACTTTCATACAATAACATTCAGTTCATCCCGCCATCAGCAATTTCCAGTCTCAAGATGAGGAATCTTCTTCTTGGGGTTATTCTTGGACTTTTGACCTTTTTTCAGCCAGTAGATGTTTATGGTGAGTGACATCTCTCTCTCTCTCTCTCTCTCTCTCTCTCTCTCTCTCTCTCTCTCTCTCTCTCTCTCTCTCTCTCTCTCTCTCTCTCCCTCTCTGTCTCTCCCTCTCTCTTTCCCCTAGATGTTTGTGAGGTTATAATAGGTGAAGTGATGTACGATGAAGTGAGGGAGAAACCTAAAAACTTGGGGTCTAAATCCAGACAGAAGTATGTGACACTATTTGATGCAGCTTATCACATTATTGTGTATTTCATTCTCATCTAGGATATTTATCACTAGACAATTGTGTAATGCTGGACTTGCAATTGAACAGCAATATAATGCAATTCTTCCTTCTATTAAGGACGTAGTTTTGCAGACAGACTATTGCCGGTACTAATCTACATAGACTTCTGGGATGAAAATAATTCCCAGGCTGTCCTTTTGGTTACCTTGTGAGTCAGCAGTTATCGCAGCCTCACCTAAGATGCTCCTTATGTTTCAGGCCTGCCTCATGGCCCCAACTCTATCTCTAAGAATTCCAGAGTACGATTACGTTGTTGGTGCACAGGTTTCATTGGCCCTCTTGACTACACACAGAGGTCTTTGTAAAAATGTTCCTGTGCTACTCCAGGAGGTGCATTAATGCGTATATCCTGAATAAGGTGAAACCAAAGATCAGCGAAGAGCCGTTATACGAGTCCAGGCGAACAGTAACTTGAACAGTGATCACCAATACTGAACATGACTGGACAGAAATGGTGAATAGAGATGTATGATGCAATTCTGAAATGATTTTGTTTCAAATGTATTAAAATGCTTTTTCTTTTCTTCTTTTTTTTATTATGCGAAAAAAGAGTCTAAAAAAGAGTCAAAAAGAGTCTTTTAAGAAATTTAAGAAATTTATTCATTTTCCATACTCGCTGATTAGGGTCACGAGGGAGGGGGGGTTGGAGCCTATCTCAGCATGCATTGGGAGGAAAGCAGCTGAACATGTCGCCAGTCCATCACAGAGCAAAATAATTAAAAAACTCACAAATCACTGTAAAAAATGAACATGAACATGGAATAAATAAAGCTGATGATGGTCTTAAATTTTAATGACCTTTTTATATATATATATATATATATATATATATATATATAAAATCTGTATCCACTGGCTGATAATGGTTCATCATCAGTAGCTTATGTTAAATGCAAAATTCTGACAGCAGCTTGGGGTAGGGAAATTGAAGTCATGGTGTACTCATGGTTTACATGGTGTACTCGTTTTATTGGGTGTGCCAAAAGCTGGTATGCTTTAATGAAATTGAATACTTTGATCAAACTGCCTCTCCCTTGTTACCACACTCATTCACTATTAGTCATCTAAGTTAGTCATTGGTTCTGTCTGGCCCTACAACTCATCAATCACCTCAGCAGACCGCAAGTTCATACAAGAAGTTTGGGTGAAGCATGTAAGCCGTTTCTGGTAGTTTTGCTTTGTAATATATCAATGCTTGGTAAAGCTTCTTTCCCCTCAGGTCAAGGCATGACGCTAGCAGGGAAACACTTGTGGTGATCTTTGGATTTTTTCTTCCCTTTGTCATATAGCTGTAACAGAAATTACGGCCGAAGCTGAGGATGATGTTTATCGAGAGGCCATAATAGATGGGTTCATCGTGGACCACTCGTCTTCAACCACAACTAAATCACCCAAACAAACCACAACCGTCCAACTACCAGACACCCAGCATCCCACTTCAGATGAATCTGATATAATGAAGGCCAGTGGACCTGTGGAGAGCAGCACTAATTACTCAGTACAGGAAGGGAGCGGAGACGATACAGAACAAGATGTGCCAGCAGAACGTAGCACTACGCCATCAACCACAGCTGGTGTTATCATGAAGGACGGTCAAGGAATGTTTCTGGAAATGGAAGGCTCGGGCTCGGGATTGGGCTCTGACTCCGGCTCCGGCTCCGGCTCCGGCTCCGGCTCCGGCTCCGGCTCCGGCTCCGGCTCCGGCTCCGGCTCCGGCTCCGGCTCCGGCTCCGGCTCCGGCTCCGGCTCCGGCTCCGACTCCGACTCCGGCTCGGGCTCGGGCTCGGGCTCGGGCTCGGGCTCCGGCTCCGGCTCCGGCTCGGGCTCCGAATCGGGATCGGGATCGGGATCGGGATCGGTAACGGAAACGGAAACGGAAACGGAAACGGGATCGGGATCGGGATCGGGATCGCAATCGAAATCGAAATCGGAATCGCAATCGGGATTGGGATTGAGATCACCAAATGAATCAAAACCTGAAGCTAAACCAGTGCCAGTTAAGGAGAGTCAACAAGCAGCCACTTCTGGTAAACAGTCTACACCTATCCTAATAGTTACTCATAGTTTTACATCTTATTAATGGAATACATGTTCTTTGATTGTCTATGAAAGATTTGACTTTTAACTCACTGCTTGCTGAACCAAAGAAGCACACAAACTCCAATTAACCCTACTTCATCCCAGCAAGGTCACCAGGCATGTCCAGAAAAAGGACATTTAGTAATCCAACGAGGAATTTCTGTAGGATTGGTTCCAAGATATTTTTAAACTCTTAGTTAGCCATGTTCATGGGTTTACACAACCTAAAAAGTGACTGTTGCTAATTCTGCTTACTTACTCTATCTCTCCCCTATCACTAGGTTTGCTCATCATCTTTGGTTTTGTTGTTGGTGTGGCAGCAATGTTAATGATCTTCATTGCCATCGCTACTAGAGACAGGTGAGATTTTTCACAGCTGCAAAAACATTATTTTTGACCATATAGCTGTATTTTAACTATATATGACCTCTCTATCCCGTCAACACTGGGGCACAACATACATCATCTCAATGTAGTAACATTAGTCCGCCGCGATTTTAGAAGTGCAGATAAGAACAGAGCACCCAAAACGATAACTAGAAAAGCCCCATTTTCTAAATCCTTTTTCTAATTTTCTAAATTCCTCCTACAAAAGTTGAGAATGCTATCGTAATAATGCAATGAAACACGACACGCACACATAATACCGAGAGCGTGACAGAGCTCACTTGTGGACGTGTTACTGCAGGCATTGATGTGCATGTTTCACTGTGTATTAAACCAGGAAGATATTTTTTTTTTGCGTATGCTCTGGGTGAGCAACTTTCGAACTTTCGTTCGTTTCGTTCCTAATACCTTCTGTAGTTCTTCAACATACAGCGGAATGGTCTCAAGATAAATACAAGGGGTTAGCTAGCTAAGAACGCGCTGCACAAATGACTAAAAATATACTACATCTAATTACACAATGGAAAGTGCAATGTAAGCACATTTACTGCCATTTTAACCATGACCATTCATCATTCACAATTTAGCCACAGCATCCTCTCTCAACTCTGCTGTGGATTACCCAGCATTCTGTCTCATATTGCCGACAATGCATTACCTACTACGACCAGAAGATGGTGTTGGCTCCATTTATGCAGGAATTGAACCATATCACGCAACATAATTTATATACACCATTACATGCAACTATGTTTTTATCATTACTTGCTGCTTAGGTGGAATAGACCAAACCCAGTATGTCAGAAGGCGAGTGAGGCAAGCTCCAAAGACCAACAGATGGAGCTAGAGATGGAGACATTTCTTCAGCAAGGCGGGCCCAGGGAAAATGGACACGCAGCAGAGTACACAGTCATCCCCCTGGACGAGTTTCCAGACGAAGATGCCTTGCCTTGAGACTCCAAGGCAGAGCCTTAGTAGAGGCCTGAGACTCGTCATGGGACCACAACATTGTATTTTGAGCAGATTGATTTGATCAGAGGAATGAAATTGCTGGGACTGTTGAGCAACTGGTTTCTGTGGACCTTCAAGGCCCTGAGCCCAGTCAACGCAAGAATCCTGGCCTTTATTTTCAGCTGACTTCAACTCTCGACACACCTGTACTTTGAAACTACAGGGATTGTCTTTGTTGGTGTATTTATTGTAATATTATCATGTAAACTGTTTTCCTCACTGTAGAATACAGAAATTGTCAGGTAAGAAGCGCAAAGGCCATTTATATCAAATACAAGTCCTTGCAGTATTTCATTTTCTGTCTTTACATTGTAAATATAGTGCAAATTAAACATTTGTAAATTACAGGTCTATCAGCAGTGGTGGGGGCATGAATACGATTCTGTGTCCAGTCATGTTAAAACATATCTTTTTTAGGCCGTTTTTCATATTAACTTAAATTCTGATGTTGATTGTAATTAAGCTGCAGTGTGGATTTCCTTCTTACTATTAAGTACATATCATATCAACCCACTAATTTGTTTTGCATGTACTTTCCTGATTACCTCCATAGTGCAACTATTTCAGTTTTACATGCAGTTTTGGAATGTTAATATCATGATCTGAAATCTGACGGCTCTCTATTGAGAAAGAAATAAACACAAAGGCAGCTCATCAATAAACATTTATTTGCTTTCCATTAATATTTACACATGAGTAATAAAACATTTATACAGTTGTAGTCCATTTGTCTGACAGATATTTTTGTGCATGCTTATTGTTTATTGAATTTCACTTGAGAACTTAATCCCACTCACATTCACACAGTCAACATCAAAGGAAGCGTGGTGCTACAATGAATTTCAATGGAGGTGTCAGACGAGAGGAAAGTGTTGAATACATACTTGGACCAATATGTGTATTGAATCAAAAACAGATAGAAAATGTAAGCGTAGTTATCTAAATGTACATTTTTACATAAATATTTTTAGAAAATCTCTACTCCTCTCTACTCCTGCTCTTATTTACAGCAAGGGAGGAACACATAAAAAGAAGACATAGTTGTAAACTAATAGATAATGGGTTTGAAATTAACTCAGGATGAGTGACGATGAATCTTTTCCATTTTGGAGAGAGACAGTGGCTTGGTTAGGTATAGATACAAGTACACATGCTGTAGCTGCCAACAGCAATATTCTCAAGCCCACAAGATTGTCTTTATATAACTTTGAGAGAACATGTTCATTTGACTTTCAGTCCTGAAAACCTAAAATAACCAATTAACAATAATTCAATAACATTCACTCATCATTAAACAAGTGAAAAGGTTTTTTTTTTTCATATGCACCCTCTCCGTCCATCATTTGGAACTCTGCACAGTAGTTCAGCAGTAAAGTGATAGTATAAACAGCATCTAACTCTCCAAAACAGACAAAACTATTGTAAATAGACAACTAAAGATTAATAACCTAGTGGACCACTACCCAAGGTAGGATAATCAACATTATTCTATTGTTGTAACATTTGTTATATGGTGATCTTTTTTTTATAGAAACTTATAGCAAAAACTTCTGACAGATGACAAAAAATGTCGAATTCTATACAATTGAATTATACACTTGACCTAGATAGAATATATACACAAAGTGCAAGGAGGCACTTTAAACATGAAGATACAAGCTGGTGCAAAAAGAGATATAAATAATCCAGTATTCAACTAAGCTTGAAACTGAAGATTTGCTATATACAGTAAAACTCAAAGTCTTGCATAGATTCAGCTAATGATAAATGGCCTGACCATCAAATTTGTCCAAGTCCAGGAGGCAGGTTTTAGTGCGCACTGCTTCTAATACAGTAGCAGTCTGATATTCTAATAAAATGGATAGAGTTACTTTTATCCAGCAATGTCTTAATCATCACAATGACTGCACTTTGTAGTTGACATCTTCAAGGCAAGGTTGTCATTTAGCAAAGAAATAAACAGTTTGAAACAAAACACAGAGCAATGCACTGGTCTGCCCAGAGTTTGAGAGACAACCCCTCTTTCTCTATATATTCAACTATCTGTCTTTCTTTTCTTCCTCTCTCTCTCTCTCTCTCTCCTTCTGAAACACACACACACACACACACACATATATGCGTACATGCATTCCAACACACAAGCATACGTTTGTACAAACACAAACTCAGTGCTTCACACATAATGAATTGATACAAACATAAAAACAGATTAAAAACTGTTGATGCGATGGTGACTGCACATGGGCGGCAACCCTATAACAACTCTATTTGTCTCTGGATCTCTCTCTGCAACGTAACCTGCACAGTTTGTTTCGGCCACTGTTTATAAATACGTTGCCACATTCGGAGGCCACACCCAGCCCTCTTATGGTCTAAGTCCTGAGCTAAGCTCCACTACTTAGGCTTGACCACGTGTGTGATATCAGGGTGTAATCCCTTAAGTCAAACAGTCAAAGGGTTTTACCAGCCTGCGCTTCCATCATCCTGCCACAAGGAGCACTGTTTTGTTTAGTTCTCTTTGCTTCGTTTGCTTTATTTTGAAAATGAATTGGCTCAGTGTTTGTGAACATTTTATGAGAAGGCAGAATGTTTCAGAAATGATTGCAATATATGAAACCATGGATAGTAATATTTAATAAATACAAAAATAAATCAATGGTTAACGGAAATTCTGCCCTTTTGACTTATATTTGCTCTAGGACGATTTACTCCAATTGTCCACTATCTCTCACTTGGTCCTTGTATGATATTGAACTGGCAAGGCCATAATCCAAAAAACACACATTATCAACTCTGCCATTTAAACTAGAAATAAAAGCATCAATACAAAACAAAAATTAGATGTTGCAAAATGTAGAAGTATTCCTTCCTTTACATAACAGAAAGCTTGCAGCGGCACCAAGTAAGGCCCTGAGTGTTGACAACTGAATGTTTGAAAGTGCCTGACATTGCACCACTTCATTACAGTTTGCATCGAATCAGGACACGTGCGAGAGCTAGTGCAAGTTTGTGAGTCATCATAGTTTGCTCCAGTAGTCAACCTGTTGAGTAACTGGGGGAAAAAAAAACTGTCCGACCATAGTTTGGTATTGCAGAGCTAATACTTGGCTCTGCTAACCTTCATTTTTTTGCTTAGTTTTTTGTTGTTTTTGTTTGTTTTGTCGGCAGAAAGGAAAAGCTGGTGGAACTCAGGGTAAGGCGCAGCAGCATCTGGATCTGCTTTACTCGCGTTTCCATGGTTCCTCCTCAACAAGAGAGAACTCTGCAGTCTTGCCATTTCTGCCCATGGTAACCTGTAAGCAATTATCAAGGACATCTAACTATGGGGCCAAGGCACCGTCATATGCAAACCGTCAAAGGTTGGGAGCAGAGAAACCAATGCTTCAATTCATTCAGGCCATTTGCCTTGAATTTACTGTGTGAATCCCCAATGTTTCCAAATAGAAGAACATATATTCTCTCTGAATATGATACACTGATACAGTTTTACACATGACTGTGTTATAGTCAATGCGTCAAGCAGAATATCAAACAGGGATGGAGATAATTTTGGCCATGTATTTTATGGATTCTCTGCCCAACCGAATTGCCAGAATCATCAGTTAATGAAAATAATCAAAATGCAACTTTTTTACCAGACAAAAAAGAACTTTACTTTACTGTTATCTGCTAAAGAGTAAGCTACAATATATATAGCAAATAAGGATTTGATATAGGCATTTTGTGTCACTTTGATGGAACACAACGAAATAGCAGTCTTTATGTATACCAGTGGCAACAAAAACACGTTTTAAAAAGTCAACCAAAAACTGAAAACTGGAATTTGGTCAGGGCTGCCACAAATACATGTCCAATTAAGAAAGAAACATGCACACACTTGATTAGAAAATCAATTAAGTCACATCAAACCAAAATACAAATCAAATATGATCCGATACAAGACAAAGCTTAGGAAAGGTTGATGCTTAAAAGTACACCTTGATAAGGATTTCAAGTGAGCTTTCTTAAAGATGTTTTCAAAAGCAAGTGTATAATAACATAAATGGAAAAAAAAAATTTTGAATGCTTTTGATTACCTATACACTGGTATCCTAAAAACTGCTTGTTCATAGGATTAACAGGTGAATAAATAAATATTCAAATATTTATTTAGCCTTTTCACCTTTTAACATCGTTTTCAATGAAAATATGAAATGGTATATTCATGTATGCACATGCATGTCAATATATGACAGCACATGAAAAGAATGACAAACACAGGCAAGTAAAGAAAGACTAACACAGACAAACAGCTGGGGAGGATTCTCTACATACAAGTCTCTATATCCGTTAACGTCAAATGTACCTTGCAGTCGTCTATCAAGATTGAGTTGTGGTGAGTGGCATATACATTCTGGTTGGTGTTATTTTCATAGTAGGATTGCCTCTTTGCCATCTCAAAATCCTCAGGTCGGGTCTGTTGGGCATCGAACATGTCAAGCTCGTCTTTGGAAAGGTGATACACAATACCCGCTCCATAGGAGTCCCCGACCACATTGACAGAGGTACGGAACCGATCCCTGTATGTTGGAGGGGAATGTGAGGAGAAAGACAACAAAAATGACCCAAAGCAGAATTATACAGGAGAAAGGCATACAATCAATGTCTTTTTCAACACATTTATTGCTTGCTTTGTAATAAGGTGGCAAAAAAATGAAAAACTCAAATCAGAAGTTCAATCAGAGGTACAGTCCTTTAAAGCAATGGTCAAGGTAGTATCAAAACTGTACGAGAAAAGCATGATTTTAGCTCATTTAGATCGTTTTCATTTATGACACTATGTGCATGATGATATTTCTCATTAAATCTTTTGTTGTGATGGCACATTCTAATGGAAGCCCTAGTGATGTGCTTCAAAATGATTGACACTAGACTGGAAAGTTGTGCATCAAGAGCAGCAGAGAGGAATAATCTGATAGGAAGAAGCTCACAATGACAATTACGTATTTAGAGGAAATCTTATATGGGTTACTTCTAAAAGTTAAAACCAAAATCATATATAGGTTGGGAAAAGTGTTTCTCTATGCTTTGATCAGAGGTACGTGTGGAGGGTGTACTCACAGCAGCCAGTCGACAGCTACCAAGAGACTGATGTCCTGGGTGGGCAACCCTACCGCTGTGAGGATCAGAAGCATGGTTACTAGTCCAGCACTGGGGATACTGGCTGCTCCAACACTGGCCAGGGTGGCTGTCATGCTGAAAACGAGATGAAGTGCAAAAATAAATAAATAAATAAATAAAACACTTCAAATCACCGATGGGGAATCAAACAAGTATAATGAAGAAAATACGCATTTATCTTTATAGTCTGTGGATTGTGAGACATTATTGGAATTGTGTGGTTGATATGTGCATTTAAAAGCATTTCAGTTGATTGGAAAATGAAGCAGCTCAATTCATGCATGCTCAGTGATACTATAACTATTGAAATAAATCCAGTCACCTCTGTTTGAACAAACTGTGCAGTTCAGATAAACAGATGTTACTGCGTTTGTTCATCAATAACAGAATAAATAGTATACAGTAAAAAGCTATTCAACCTCAGGTAGACTTGACTGGTACGAAATGCAAATTTATTACCAATAGTTTACCTTGCAATGTATTGTTTCAATGATATCTCACCTTACAGTAACAATCTGCCCCCAGTCAAGCTCAATGTCATTCATCTGAGCTATGAAGATGGCTGCCACGGCCTCGTAAAGCGCTGTGCCATCCATGTTGATGGTGGCACCCACCGGGAGTACAAAGCGTGTTACTCTCTTGTCGATGCCCAAGTTTTCTTCTAAGCATCGGAATGTGACAGGCAAGGTACCAGCACTGGGATGAAAAATGAGAACAAACGCTTGAGTGTACCGGAAAACACTGTGACGGTATGCAAGGAAATTCATTAAAACTTTGCTAACTCTATACCCAATTCAACACTAAGCTCTTATAACAATTTATAAAGACTGTCTGGAGAGAATTAATTTGATTGGATCACACTCAATGATGTTCAAATCGTTTTAAAATTCATTTGACTTATTTTACTATTCATACTGAAATATATTCATATTGAAATGTGTTGATTCATGCACTGTCAATTTATTAAGAAGAAGAAGAAGGAGAAGATAGGCTAATGCCTTTTATGAGTAGAACTTCACTATAGGAAAAGAAAAGAAAACATTTTATATTGGTTTGAATTTACTTAAAGAAAGTCAGAGAAAACAGTAGTGGTTGCTTTGTTTTGTCTGTTAATTAAAAGTTGTTTCTGGAACTTGAAAGAACTAAGCTCACCTTGGGAGGGGAAAGAGTGCATCCCATGTCATTAAAAAAAACATGAAGTAAGGAAAACGTGAAACAAAATAAGAAAGGGAAAAACGAGAAATTATTGCTAGTACGACGTTACTTTTTATCACTGAAACAAATGTTCCTGTTCAATGTTATATAATGAGCAGCCATGATGTTTTTTGTTGGAATGTTTTGCTTTATTAGACAGTCGGTAGAGAGAGACACACAAATACTGCCCTCTCCAGTTCCAGAGAGTAATAATCTTAAGAAAGGCAAAGACAAAACAGAAATCTCTCAAACCTCGATGCTGTTCCAAGTGCTGTGACCCAAGCCTGGAAGATTCCCATGAAGAACTTGTAGGGGTTTTTCTTGACTATGACAAAATATATCAGCGGAAGAAACATGCCACCGTGGATGATGAGGCCCACTATCACAGTCACCATGTACATCCCCAGCTGCCTTGCAACCACCTCCAAGTCATCGATTGAGATGATCTTTCCACAGATGAGGCAGGCAATACCAAGAGGCGAGTACCTGTAGGTAGATACAAGGTATATGTATTACAAGGTTACTGTTAGTATGTGGTGGTATATATTGTTTACAATATGTCACATAGGTTGACAATATTAATGTGATCGGAAAGTGGTGAGTTTGCTGATTAGCTAACTTTAGATGTGGAATATTTTGCATGGATATAAATTTCATAGAGACAAAGGGAAACAAATGGGGAATGGTTTGGCAAGTTGGAATGATATTTGTGGTGGACGGCACTTACCACATAATCGCGCCAACCAGCTTCATAACAATCTCATTCAGGATATTGAAGAAGTCCAACATCAGTTTGGCCTTTTCTCCCATTTTCCCCATAATAATTCCAAAAGCAACAAAAAATCCAATCAAACCTGTAAAAACAATACACACAAATTTCAAATGCTAATATGACAAAGATTCACTTACAAAGATATAAGCCAATTGTACAGAGTAATGCATTCATACTTCTGCAATACTAGGAAAACAGACACTGTAAGCCACTTCGAAGGTGGGAAAATGGTAAATTTAATGCATTGGCTTTTATATGGCATTGAAAATTTAAAAAGGCTGCCATTTCCTTTCAGCTGTGCAGTATGAATACTCAAACTTTTCACCAACCAAGGACATTCATTCCACCCTTGAACTGAAGCGACCGCTTCACTGTGAACTGTGGAGGTGCTTTGGTCCTGTTAGTGGGTACTTGTACTTTGGTGATTACTGTCTGGATCTGGAAAAGATGTGAGGACAACAAACGTTAGAGCGACTGACAGGAATCACAATGTATACAGCAGGTGAATGAAAGACTCCTACCTGTTGGAAGCATGCCTGGACCAAATTCTCTGGAAAGAGATTTCGGATGAGATCAAAAAAAGCATCCACACTGGAGACGTCATCATTCTTCTTTCCCTGTCCAAGATTAGCCCTGAGTTTGGGGTTCCCTGGATGGATGACCAGCACCAGGACCACTCCCAGGATGGCAGCAATCACCGTCGTTGACATGTAGTACACCATGGCCCTGGTGCCCAAGCGACCACTGGATTTGGCATCCAACCCAGCAAGTCCTGTTGGCATGGGAAGTTTTGTGGTTATCCAGTGAATGTCAAATATGAAAGATATATGCTAAGATGTACTGTATATTGCACATACTGTACACTTCCTCTATTTATATACATGTATGCAATGTATACAATGTATGTATATATTGCATTTATCCTTTTTTACAGGCTGTTTCGGATCAACTCCAGTCAACGCCTCACAACTGGGCTTGGTCCTGATTGGCTCACCTCAGTAAGCAAATGCTAAAACCTTTTCAATCAGGCAAGTGTGCAGCATTAACTGACTTAAATTAACTTTCTTTAGGCATGACATTTAAAATTGGTTGAGAAGTTAAAGTAATTAGGGATCCAAACACCAGATATGATTGGCCTGATGGTGGCGTTATAACAAGCAACTTTATGTTTTAGCCAATGTACAGCATATTTCAACAGCCTACATCATAGTTATTCCAGGGAATTTTGATATACGTAGCCATTTGTTACATATTGCCGCCCTACCACATGCCGCCTTGACCCAGTCCCCTCCCCTCTCCTTCAGTCTACTGCACCTGAACTCCTTCTCTTCCTCATCAACACATCTCTGGTGTCTGGATGCTTTCCCTCTGCTTTCAAGACTGCCACCCCCCTTCTGAAGAAACCAACACTTGACCCCTTGCGTGCTGTCTTTAATTAACTGTCCTTGTACCTCCACCAGAACAACCTCTTGGACCTCCACCAGTCCAGGTTCAAGGTGGGTCACTTGACCGAGACTGAACCTCCTTGCAGAAACAGAAAACAGAAAACTCTCTCTCCTCTGTCCTGATACTCCTGGACCTGTCTGCAGTGTTTGACACGGTGAACCACCAGATCCTCCTTTCCGCCCTTGAGGGGATGGGTGTCTCAGGCTCTGCACTACTCTCCATGTTTGCATCATACCTGATGGGTCACTCCTACCAGGTGACGATGAGAGGGTCTGTGTCAGAACCACGCAGGCTCACTACTGGGGTTCCGCAAGGCTCGGTTCTAGGTCCTCTTCTTTTTTCCCTCTACACAACATCTCTTGGCTCTGTTATCCACTCCCACGACTTCTTCTACCACTGCTATGCTGATGACACCCAGCTGAACTTGTCATTTCCCCCCTCTGACACACAAGTGGAGGCACGCATTGCTGCATGTCTGGCAGACATCTTGGAGTGGATGTCGATGCACCACCTGAAGCTAAACCTGGACAAGACAGAGCTGGTGTTCCTCCTGGCAAAGGGTTGTCTGCACCGAGACTTGGCCATCACCAATGATAATGCTGTGGTGTCATTTTTGGCAAACATTGCATCAGTGACACACTCCTGCAGATTCCTACTCTACAACATCAAGAGGATTCGCCCCTTCCTCACTGATGAGACGGCGCAGGTGTTCATCCAGGTTCTTGTTATCTCCCGCCTGGACTACTGCAACTCCCTCCTTGCTGGTGCCCCGGTGTCTGCCATCAGACCTCTGGAGCTTGTTCAGAAAGCGGCAGCTCATCTGGTGTTCAACCGGCCCAAGTCCTCCCACACAACTACCCTTCTCCGTTCTCTACACTGGCTCCCTGTCAAGCCTTACGACCACTTCGCTCTGCTGCCTCGAGGTGACAGGTTGCCCCGTCACTCAGGAAGGAGGAAATGCACTTACGATTTCTGGTGACTAGTAGTTCTCTTGCCTACTTATGTTGAATGCACTCATTGTAAGTCACTTTGGATAAAAGCATCTGCTAAATGCCTGTATTGTAATGTAATGTAATGTAACATTTGGCCAAGACACAAATGAAGTTGACAGTAATGATGTGCAAACCTAAACATTCAACACTAGAGCAATAGAAAATATATAAACCAATGTACAAGGAGACATCTTTTGGACAAATCTCACATTAAGCAAGAAATTAAATATGTGTTTTTTCAATTTGCCTGAAACAATATCCACCCACTCTTCATTTCCTCATGGGTGGCACTAAGTAATGCCAATCTGATTTGTGTGACTGGTATCAGTAATCGAGCACAGTATCAGCTTTGTGTGCTTGTGTGTGTGTGTGTGGAAATGGTTCGTGTCCTTCTTAGTAGATCCAAAAGGCAAAAGGCAATGACCCAGTGCAGAATCCATTTTTATACCTCACCCACCTGTGACCAGACTGGAAACAACGAGAGGCAAAATAAGCATCTTCAGCATCCTCATTAGGATCTCTCCTGGGAAGCCGATAACCATAATAACATCGGGATGGAGTGGTGATATATGCCGCAGCAGCATTCCAGAAATGGAACCCAGGAACACACCTGAGAGAATGACAGAAGTCAAATAACAGTGACACGCTGATGCCTACAGACACATCCAATCTATGAACAAACTGAAATGAGTTATTAACAGCCTCCTCTTTTCCACAACCCAAATAAACGCACCCACAGAGTTTATGTAATTAAAAACAGAATCCTCTCTCTCACCCACGTTAAAGTTTTTTTGGCGCAATAATTAAGCAATGTGACACATTTTCACGTTTATTTATAACAGCTGATTCAAGTAATTATACTGATTGAGAGTAATTGAGGCTCTCAACAAACTCTTATGACGAATCTTGAGCCAAACATTTTCTAAACAATTTCTTTCCACACATGCCAACTAAAGCTTAGAACAAAAGTGTAGATAAAATAGAGAGATAGAAAATATAACTACATTTTTCATTGAATCCTCACTATTTACTTCATCACCATGAAGTAAGAACACACAACTGTGAACCATTCAATATTTTAAATTATATCTAATCAAATTTTCTGATGCAGACTCAACTACAACTTACCGAGGATGGTGAGAGTCAGAACCATGTTCTTCATGATTTTATCACATATTCCCCCACATGCAGCCTCTGGAGCGTCATCTATGGGCTCCAAATGGCTTTCATGCATCCTGACCTCCACTTGCTTCTGCATTTTGTTCACACTGAAACAAGAAGGCAGACAAGGTGGGATTCAGTATTGAGTGATTCTTCGTAGTTGGTGGATTTCCACACTATATATGATTTCTTTCAAAAAGCCACAATTTAGTCATCAAAACATTTGAAAGCAAGATGCAGATGAGAGAAAAATTAAACTATGCTACTAGATGACAACAGTTCATAGTTGGAGGGTAGCTGGCAGGCTTTTGTGTATTATTATGTGTTATTATTATTATGGATTTAATCCATAATAATGACTTGACCATGACTTTTTAATTTGTTATACATGAAGGTAATTATACGTTATTTAAATGTATACATTGGACAGTGTCAGGAAAAGTGGGAGAGAGAAAGGATACCGTGCAACAAAGGCGATGAACTAGATTCAAACTCACAATGGCCTCAATAGATGATATACGACCTAGCCTGCCGAGCCTTGAGGACATCCCAAAACTATTCAGTGGGTCATCTCACACAAGCTACTGCATGACACAAGCCTCTAGATGTTAGGGTGTTGTCTATAGCAGGGCTATAGATTTGAAATAGACACCGATGATTCATAATTACTCATTTATTGTGGGGAAATATTGATATTATTACATGCTGGACCTTTAAGGATTCTGAGTGTATGCAAAGTTGTAAAATGTTCAGATGGCTTTCAATAATCAGCAGACTCAATAAAGCAATAAATAATTGCATAGGAAGTGGTTATATTCTGCACTGTCTATTCCAAAACTATTCACTATTCCAGTTTAACTTAGTACTAAACTTTGTTAGTACTGAGTTAAATACCATTTGTTACTTATATTCTCTCCTCTGCTGCTGCTACTTGTTGGATAGATGTTTGAGATAATCCATTTCTGTTTTGAATCTGAGACTTGCTAAACTTGCATGCAATAGTGTATCTTGAGTGCATTCATAATAGTCTTCTGGTATATATTTACATGCACGTGTTGAAGGTCTGTGGTCAGTGACTTGTGCTTATGTTGTGTGTGGTCAGCACACTCAAGTGGTCTGAGGATTTCTCCAGTTGTTGAGACACCTGGTAATCTTGCTGCTTAGAGATCCTAGACCTTCATTTCAGGTCATCCCCTCCTATCCATTCCTTCATCTTACTGCATCATCACATCACTGAAGCAACAAGTACCTCATGTTTGTTGTGGTCTGGCTTAAACCCTCTTTGACTTAAAGATCAGCTCTCCCTAGTGCATCCTTTAAATCCCCTATAGATCACAGACGTGCACAGTTATGTAACTTTGAATGCCCCTGTCATTTGGACGCTCCCGTGTTGTCACAGATCAAACACCTGAGCCAAGCTTTATGACTTGACCACCTGGCATATTGTTTCTTACATCTATACACAAAGGGAAAACATTAAATTGTCTAACCCTAAAATCATGGGTTCAGTGAAACGTTTTCTCAATAAAAAGGTTTTGGAATACTTCTTATTTTCAGACAATTCTCTGTAGAAAGTTGAGACAAAAATTGTATTGTATGTAATGTGCTTTCTTTTATATTTTCAAAACTAGATTTGTTGATGTATTATTTAAATTCCTTTCTATATAAGACATGCAAGGAAACAGTTAGAAGTTAGGAATAGAGCAAGTGTCAAGTCAATCTTGACCTGTCTGATACATTGTGCTCTAGCACTAATGAGACATAAGCCCTTTAAAGAGGATACAATTAGCACTTCAAGTACACAAGTGATTGAATTGCGTAACATGAAAAGTCAAGGTGTCACCATCCTCTGCCAAAAGTCTATACAGCAGTTATAGGCAGTGGATTACTGATTTGATTCACAACCTTTAGACAACTAACTACTCGAAAACCTCTGAAACAAATCATTCAAGACCAATGGTGGACAACAATAATCAGTCAGCAATGGGATGGCTTGAGCAATATAATGGTATTCATAGTTTGGCTCCAAGCAAAGGAAATGTTTGGGGAGTTGTTACATGCAAGTCGACAGAACCCCTGTAGGCTGGTGATTATCAAGACCTCTCGTTGAGATGTAGTTGCAATGTTGATGCAATTCTGAAGGAACACATCCTTCATCCACCATCAGTATCAGTAACAGGGTATCACCAGTTTAGCCTTCCAACTATTATTTCTGAACATAGCAGAGCTACTACTGTACTATTGATGCATCATTCATCCTCCAACCAAGAACAGAGAATGGTGCAGCCTACCAAACACACAAACTATTGTCATATTACTACAAGTTACTGGAGCATTCTAAAGTTGCTTACCAGATGCTTTGTATGTTGCTTGGGATCAAAATTGTATTTGTAGAGAGTATCTACACCGCCATGGGCTTCAGTGAAAAAACTAACAAAAGCATGACTCATCCATTTGTAAATCCAGTCAGAGTCCCAAAAAAGTGCAAGAGTCTTCTATTCCCTGATGAAGGGGCTCTTGAAAACAATCTGCAGAACCGTTCACAAACCAAGAGGCTCTTCCTCAGCATCCAATGCATGCAGACCTTTAACAGGAATATGATGAATGGTATTCACAATCCCGGACGCCTGCTCATTCACCTACAGGTAAATGTATAAAGGTGAACTGAGTAACCTGCAGGTCTTGCTGAAGGCTCCCAGAGAAGAAAGGTGGAGCCAACCTAAGCTTAGTTGTAAGCAGGGAGTGAAAATCCGTGTTGCTCTTTTTATTTACTTCTATCTCTAATCCTTTCAACCAGAATGACTAGGATGCACGACCAGATCAAGACTCACAAGGTCCTGAATGAGTGAAAGAAAGTCTGGAGATCCAAGGATAAAATGGTGGTCGTCTTTGATTGGGTGCCCATTTAGACAAATACACAAAGATATTTGTGATATAATTGTGAGAAATCTGTGGAAACAATCATTTGTGAAAAGCCTGCTTGCACATCCACCAGGGGAAATGCAGGAATGGCTTTAATAGTCTATTGTTTCAAGGTCCATATGCTGCACAGATGCTTAAAAACAATCACAGAGGTTTTGTAGAGCTTGGGTTTTGAACAAGCTTCTCGCCAAGTTGTCAGGCGTTCAACACTGCCTTGGTTCCATGCTCACAGCCGTTAATCACTACAGCTGCTTTCAGCATCAGTAGCCCACAATCAATTTCTAGCACACTCAGTGTATCGTGATTCATCATGTGTTACCATTGTCAAGAAGGGTGTGCACACAGGCACCACTCACCAACATCCCAAGCTCACTGGCATTAATAGGGAAGAAGATGTAGATCTGGGCAAGATTATCGGGACGTTCCAAACATAAATGTGAAGAGTCATTGCCAAAGAGGACAAGCATCTCTTATCAGGATTGCTATTGTGGCATTTTTTCCTTGAATAATAAAACCCTTTTTCTAGTCTCACTTTCTTATCATAATTATAGTTGAGGTAACACATATTTGATAATGGCTTGTCGTATGTGTCCTGTACTACTAACAAGAAAGGTGTTCAGATCTGGAGTTTATTTTTGCCTTATACAACCTATGTGAACTCAGCATGGTGTTAATGTTAAGTGTGTTATATATTTAATTAATTTCCATGCTTCAGTGAACCAGTTAAATTACAGACATACAGATTAAGGCCAAATCTTTACTTCCTGTTGTATGTAAGTATGAAGTTCACAGTAAACAATAACTTGCAAACTAATGCTGCCTTCAAGTGCTCCTCGTACATAAGCTCCTACTTACAAGTTCAAAGTAAATATGACAATACACATTCAAGTGCTTTTGGTCAGAAAGAGTAACACACTGGACCCCAACAGCTGCAGTGTTTTGGTGGCTGATGTTTCACTTTACGAACAGCTATTTTGTGCTGCGGTGGCAGAATGAAGAGGAGAAAATCCATGTCAGGCATGTAACTGATATCTTCATTACTTTATAAAAGCAAAAATAGTGCAACAACTAAAAGTTATACAAAGAGTAAAAAAGTTATTTACATAGAATACCAAACAATAACCTATAGCAATAAATTACATCATTGTTACCATCAGCTGACATGTCTTACCTGCTCCCCGCTCCCTAAACATCACATCTTACAGAAAATTCTGACTTTCCCAGGCATATTTACCAGTTTGTTGTTCGCTCAGCTCGTAATTACGATATTCCTAACAGAGCTTGAAGGCAGCAAGTGAGCAAGCTTCAGGGAGAATCTATTCCCTCAAAATAAAAGTTGCGTACGAGACCAAAACAACTGAATGTAGCAGTTGCCTAACAGTTTGTTGAGTGACATCGAAAAATGTACCCAAGCATCAAATGTAGTTTAGCTAATCTGTATTTCTCATTACTGACAGATTTAAATGCAGGGAAATAATGCAAAACACATAAATTAGCAATTTCATTTCAATCTTGTTTCTGTTCTTTGCAAATAATATGACTTTGAATAAGACAATAAGAACATAATTCTTATGCTGCTCTCCGATCAGTCAGTATTTTGTTACTGGTTCCAAACAATACAGCAGATATTCAAGAGCATAGCAACAATAGCTATTATTGGTCTTGATTTTAATCCACCATGGTACTATTACGTCAATGCGTTGGTAGCATTATTTTCTTAGAGGATGTGACCATAGTACCATTTACTCTCTCATGATGGTGTGGCTGTGGTCCTATTTGCTCTCATGATGGATCGGTCATGATATTATGCATCTCCTCTGATGAGGTGGCCTGATAGCATTTAAAATTCAGTCGTTATGATGAGGCGGCCATGGTACCACTTCATGCCTTATCCAGGGAAAGCCATAGTATTGCTCAATCACTGTGCTAAAAAGTGCCCAGTCTGTGTTTGTAGAATCACCACTGGAACGTAATATTCCAGCTGTAAGATATGGGCCTTTTTTTTCCCTGCCTGAGTGTTACTGGGATTAAGGGTTACATTATATACATTATATCTGCGGGTGTGAAGCGATCCATCTCTTGAGCTGTTCTGAGTCCTTGGACAGGGAAAGTGAGACGATCGAAGGGCACATGGCAAACCATTCGTCCGCTGCTCATGCCCCCGCCTTTTCTCTCCTTCTTCGCCAAGCCGACCTCATGCTGCACCACCTGACAACACACGCCACGCTTAGACAGCAGGTGTCTATAATTAACTAATCTGTTCTGAGCCATCCTAATCCAGCACACATACACACAGAGATGGATCAGATGCCCTTACTCACAGAATGAGACTAAAGCTATGATATATGAGAACATATTTCCACAAACCGCAGTGGATGGTTTAATTCTTTTGTTAACGCTAATGGTTGTTTGCGCCTCCTACTGATCTCGAGCTACTCCAGCCTCTCAGTTACAATAACCTACACGACCTGAATGTCACACGAGAGGTTATATGCTATATTTAATTCATAACAAAGTGGCTACCTTAAATCTTGCTCATAAAATCATCCTGGTCAAATGGAAAATACTATTCTTTGCTACCTCACACCTTCTATGTACAACCAAGTTAAAAAGAATACATCTCCCAGCATGCTCTGACCGCTGTTACGTAACGCAGGACACATGGTTTACATGTGCAAAGGTCCTTGATTGCGCAGAAGGGAGATTTAGTCTAAGGATACCTCAACCCAGGGGGTCAGTCAGTGGGCAAAATGGTGGTAATTCAAGGCCCACAAAGCATGTGAGGATTATTATGGTTTTCTGAAGGTCCCCTGTGCCCACACACTGTGCAAGCCTACAACCCAGAAGTCCCACAGAGTCCCGCTCCCAACTGTTTCAACAGATAAAGATTTTCTTTGTGCAGGTGAGGCCTTTTTGAACTCTGTGATTTCAACAGTAATTGTCATCACGCACAAACATCTATGGCCTTGTCGGTGGCAACGGTGTCTTTTGTCGAGTAACTGCCCATTCTTGCAATGAATGAAAGAGAATGACCCAGCTATTCATTTTAAGGGTGGTCCTATTTTTTTCTCTCCTTGTCACAGCAACACAGTAGGAGAATTTCAGTCATGATTTATTCTTTTGGATATTCTTTTGCGCCTCAACTGCATCCATCCTGCAATAGAAGCAGCCCATTTGAGCGGTCCAACTATGTTTCCGCTATGTCTGGGGTTGATGAGTGAGAGTGAATCTCACAATACCCCATAGGATGCACAGTGACACAAGGGTAGTTCAGGGTTACATCCCTCATTTCACTCTTCCTTAAAATAATTAAGTTGTTTTATGCCAGAAAAAAAAAAGCTTTTCCTGTCCTGAGATGTCCTCAAATGCTTGACAATCATCTCAGATGAATGTCATTAACCGTAGGTGACATATACTTTAAGCCTTTGCAGTATATTGGCTGCAAGAGGAAACTGACCAACCCAAATACACTCAGACTTAGATTGTCTTTGCACTGCTGATTTTCACTGGCAGGTGTTTTGCCAATATCCTTGCTTGACTTGTGAACCCTGCAGACAGGAGCACCGAGTAGGAGTGAGTCCATAACCAAACGCAGCACCAACCATGTTATGCTCAGGTAGGCTCAGATCTGGGTCACAACACCAACTCCACTGTAACAACTTATCACTGTCACGGATTGGCACTTGCAACTGAACTGACCCATCCTCAGCACAAGGTCATGCTTTGCTTCTAGAAATTCTTTCCCCACCAAAATACTGTATGACACTAAAATAAAATTAAGAGTCAGTATGAAGGAAATATCTGGACCTTTCCGGCTTCCCATTCTAAATAGATTTGCACTGATAGGTCACATATACATCCAAAAATCTCCTCTTAAAGAAAGGATAATGTACCTTGCGTGATTATCCAGCATCGGTATAGTTGCATATTAAATAAAAGGTACTCACCTGTGGAAGTCTTCTTTAAATTTGTGGGCTTTTTTTTTTACTTGGAAAAAAAGTTTGCTTGCCTTCAAATGAAATCAAAACACAACCAACATTTGCTGTAAATATTCTCTCTTTGAAATATATTCACATTAGTTTTGGGAGAGAACTCATTCAGGTGTCGTAGCGGGTTCCTCCTCTTCCCCTACTGTAAGGCATGGAAATCCTTGCACCTCCCCCTTGCGACCCGAACAGACAGACACATACACGCATGGACGCAATTCCTTTCCTAACACTCAACACATGCAGAATGCATACCCATACCCACACGGAAGGGTGGGGTAGGGGAGTGGAGATGAGAGGTCAGTACCTCCTGTCTGTTCTCTCAGGTGTTCCCTCAGTTAAAGAGTAATACAGAAGATTAGCAGATATTCGCCCCCCACTGTTTTAGCATCATGACAACTTGGATCCCTCCTGTAGTGGAAACATTAAGGCCACAGGGTAATAAGTCACCTCACGTGCAAAAATGAATACCAGGTTTGAATGCATTTGCTTTTACGTTGATAACATTTAGTCATTTTTACTGATGTGGTTCCCATTTCCAATTTTAGGTGTGTAGTAGAGTTGCTAATGTGTTCAATTCTACGCTTCTGCATTTTGTACTTCTTCAATTGCCAAGTCAGTTTTATGTGAGAAATTGGGCTGCCATTCATCATCTGCTTTATCCCCAGTAAGTTGCAAAGACTGGCTGCTGTGCTACTCGTTGTTTAATTGGCCAGGCTTAAAAGGTGTCCTGAGCAAAGCTGGGGAGAACACACTGGGTGTCTGCGTCTCAGGAGTAAGAGCTAACTTTAGCAAATCCTCTCAGTGTGTTTCTCAATGACAGCACATGGACAGTCTGCAGAGAAACTCACGAACGCATCACTTCACATGCAAACACACACGGCAGACACATGCGCATATTTACTTTAACAGCGGAACATACAGTCTGTACACGGTGTACGTCCGTGCACATCCAGCAGCTCTGAAATGCATGAAAATATGTGCAAATATTTTTCATTTCATCCTCAATGACGACCTATTTGGATGCTATAATCCTTATAGCATCAAATACATTCATAGTTAATTATTTAAGTTGAAATTTGAAATAAATGCAGGCAAACTATGAATGTAAAAACTGCCCATATCAAGTTTGTAAAATGAAGTCTCCCTGCACATGCATACATGTTTAACTTTGCAGATATAATGACACATCCCTGGAGGCAAATTCTCTTTTCATGTTCACCCCTTCCAGGGAGGTTACAGCACAGGTTCAGCAACAACATCCCCTGGAGCTGTTAGGGATCCAGTGACTTGCTCAAGGACACTTCAGCAGGGCAGATGCTCCTTGAGACAGGTCTGGTCTCCTCAAACACTATAGGTGACCCAACCACCTAAAGTTATTATTATTATTATTATTATTATAATAATAATAATAATAATAATAATTAGTAGTAGTAGTGAATAGTAACCAGTTCTTTTGAAAAAAAAAAGTTATTTCTTGCTAATAAAGAGGTCCAAATTCAAATGCCACTTAGATGAATGTGCTAACAAATAGCATCGCTATGCATTTCAAGCAACTCGTGGTGACTTATTTGAAATCAAGACGGCCTTAGCAGAGAGATCAGCGACAATGCAATAGTGTTGCATTTAAAAAACACCTCTTAATCCTGAAGGTTAAATTGGATCAGTTCAATGTCCACACAAGGGGAAAGTCTTTTCTGCAGCTCACATGATAGAAATGGTGCAAATACATACAGTGCAATAACATGTATAACACAAACAGTTGGTGTGCTGGTCAAGCAGTTCACACATCATATGGTATTAATGGCATTTATAGCATCACATTCGTACAAGCGTGCCCTGCCAATTTTCATGCTCTCACTGTCACCTTAATAAATTCCACTATCTGAGAGTCGAGGACTTCATGGCGCAGACTGACTGTAGTATGAAACAGATAAACATTTAAAATGAAAGTAACTGAAAATCTGATTTAAAGATATCTATTTCATGTTTTCCTGTATCCAGTCGCGAAAGTTGACTATTTGTGTCTGACCTGTGTAAATCTCTTGATGGCAGTTCCTTTGCTCGTAGTTGAAACTCTCTAAGCCAAGCATTTCCCAGACAATGCTGGAGGCTTCCTGCGTCTCGTTATGACTTGACAAAACGGTGCTTGTGGAGGAAGCAACAGATGGTATGGTTGTGATTCCCGGGATAACAGTGGGACAAGGGCTGTCAGGACTGGAAGCTTTCCTAATGATACACAGTACATTGTCAGTCATCATTGTGCTATGCGCTCCACTTTGTGCAAATTCTTTTTCACACTGCGCAACATCAGCCAACTGAACAAGTTGAGTCTGGCCCGAGAGGGTGTAGCGGCTCTGCGCTACCATCCACCTGGCAGTATAGGCCTCCCGCGCTGTCACCTCTCCACCTTGCATTTTGGGTAGACACACTGGCAACACATGCTCGCTGATCTTGGCCTTGTCCATGAGTTTGAGCACGGCCAGATCGGAGTCCAGTGCGGAGTAAAAATTGGGATGCACCAAAATATTGGAAACCTGGTGGGACAGAAGGAGAGAAACATAAGTGTGACTGAAAACGGATGTTAGCTGCAGCAGATGATTACTTGAGAAAGCTTGTTTTCATTTCAATTGATGTGCCCACTTTTGATGCTGTTGAAACACCTGTCAAGATCAATCAAGTACTCCTCAAGTAGCTCAAATATTTCAAATATATTTATACCCAGGTCTGGTGGGACCTTGGTACGGAAGTCGTGAACTCATATTTTATTAATCCTGTGATCTCCCGTTTGAGATGACAACTTAATTATCTCATTATCTCGAGATATCAAACTTTGTTTTCTCGACTCAGGACTTAATTATCTATTATCTCGAGATGTCAATTGTTTGACCAATCGTTGTCTCACCTTCTGACATTGTCAATCCCACTTACGTCTGTCTACACTTTGGCTACACAAACAGGCTAACTGGCTTGCCTCTTGTGAGGGAACAGCAATGGAACAATCAAGTTGTGATTTCAACAAAACAATTCATTTGTTATGTTTGTTTCAACTTGTGATCTTGAAATATCGGGATTAATAATATATGAGCAACCATGGCCGCTCCTGGCTTCCATTGGCAAAGCAGTAAGTGCACAACTAAATGCCTTAAGATTTCTTACAGGACATTATTTATGAGCATGTGCACTAATTTTATCCAATACTAAATTCAAATATTTCAGAAGATTATCGTTCAATGAAGATCCATTGCTCAAGACAAAGTGCTTCAGCATCGCATCATCGCAAGGTTTGAGTGTTCAATGCTTTTTTAAATGAAAGGTGTGAAATCACACCAGCCAAGATGAAAACCATTGCTAAGAAAAGTGAAACAAGAGTGAAAGAGTGAAGCAACAGTAAATTCAATGTTCTATTGCGTCAACTGATTCAGGAGACAAATATAATAAGTATCATGGATTATCTCATTGGGCTACAACAATTTGTGACTGGTAGAAGGTGTTATACCCTGAGGTGTTGCATGGTATTTGTCTTGTCCTGGGAGGGCCGGTGTTGCCTGCCTATGACCACTTTCACATGGGCTGGGTGGAGTGGCTGCTGCTTGTCCTTCTCTACCACACAATGAGCTGCAAGCAGGATGCTGCGCTGGGTGACTAATGCCCCGCTGCAGGCCAGGTGCCAGAATGTGGACTCCTCCGAGGGCCCCTGCTGGTCTGAGATGGGCAAGACAAGATCCCTCTGGGTGCCGGCACTGTGATCCGAAGGTGAGCGGATATAAACGGCAACATGCCACGGCCACTGAGCTTCTGTGAGACTGTGTGTACTTAAAGTGGCAACTTTGCCGCACACTGTGTTGAAGTGGGAGAGAAGTAAGAGTGTGTCAAAAAGAGAGAAAGCATGAGGATTTAAAAAAAGGAAATGGCATTTCATATCTCAGCAGGGGCGAACACAATCTTGGTTATCTGTAGAAACTGAAAAAACGTATCACTTCTAAAGGATACTGAATCAATTTATCACAGTAAGATTTTCTGGCTTATTTCTGAGTTGTTTGGTTTTCTTTACCGAGAGAAAGCTCTGTAACCCTCTCTGTCGACTACAGCGTTAAACACACTGAGTAGGACACAAACATCTCTGAGCCTGGTGCAGATTTTCATCTACAAAGCAGCTCTGGTGATGCGGTCCTTCACATCAAACTGGGTGTGAACCACTGCTGTTGTCACCTGGTGAGCAGGAGACATGTCGCCCGCTCCACTTGCCGGTCTTCAGACAGGTGCGTTGGGAGCTACCGCTGTGGCGGTAGAGCGGGGAGGCACACCGGTACTCAATGCTTGTGTAGAGTTGGTGAAAACCACGAGGCAGCTCTTCTGAAGTAGCGTCTTCTCTTTTAGACCGCTTGTCCAATGTATGCGGGAGAAAACTGGGTGCCAACAAATCATATACCTTATACCTGGATGAGAGGTGGAGTCTTTGGTCTGGACTCTCCCTGTGGCAAAGAGACAGTATTTGTCTTAATTGCTGTTATGTATGTACACTTGAAAGGCTTAATGTGGGTAAATCATCACCAACTACCAAGAAATTCGGTTGTGGGAAAACGGGGTAAAATGAGCCACAAAATAAATGTTCCTTTTGAAATAAAATACATTTATTTCAAACAATAATTGCTATGTACACTTAGGATTGTTGGGCATTCATAGAAATCAAAACATTTTCTGTAGCTAATACAGTTTTAGAAACAAAACACAATTAACCTTAATTTTTTTGTTGTTTCGCTAGGGCTTGACCAGCATGCCACTAGTTCAAGGTGGTTGAGAACTGATGTAATATATAGTTATTTGTTTGCTTGGTAGTTCGCTCAGTGGACTAACAATCATGTAAATACAATTTGTCAGTGGCATACCTTGATATGGGATGTGGCCTCACAACCCTCTGTTTCACGAGCTCGGACACTTTGGGCTCTCGACAGGCTGTGGAGGCAAATCAGAGTGATTATTATTATTAGCCTCTGAGTCGCTGTAATGGTTGTGCTACAGTAAAATAAATAATTGTGGGCTAAGGAGAACTGAGGGAGGCCCAGAGCAACACTGTGAGAGTAAAGATTAAAGAGGCACATTAATTATAATGAATAATGCAGAACCATTACTGAGGCATACTTAATAGCAAATAGCCTAGGCTTACTGTACACTCATTTTGTCACTCAATTTCAATATTTTTGTCAAATATTTTCCTCCTCATCTTGTTCTCAAAAGAGGTAATTTGTCAGGTAAATCGGTAAATTCAGTTAAACAAATTGTGTGAGTATAAATATTTTCAGCCGACCCACATGACCCTGCGGTGGAAAAGTAGTTATCTTGTGCCTGATAGTGTGTTCCCAGCCCTAGTCTAAAGAAAGTACCTCTCACACACTTTGGTGGCCAGCTACTCCAAGAGCCATTGGAGTGACAGGTGCTCTGGTGGTTTCCACTCAGAATGTAGGGGTTTTTACAGAAGAACTCAATCGTCTCCGTACTTCCAACCGTGTTAGGAGCAGGTTTGTAGTAGCCGTTGAGCACCTTGGGTGGAGGGGCACACCGGCCCCTGCTTTCTTGGACTGTGCTGTTAACTGTGTGTGTGTGTGTATGCGAGAGAGAGAGAGAGAGAGAGAGAGAGAGAGAGAGAGAGAGAGAGAGAGAGAGAGAGAGAGAGAGAGAGAGAGAGAGAGAGAGAAAGGGAGACAGAATAAGAAGAGAAGAGGACATGATGGACATCAGTACACAGATTAACACAGATTAACAGAGTAGCCAAAAGCATAACAAGATGCATCCTACCTTTTATTATTGTCCATATCAGGCCAATCAATGTAATTTTTAAATGGCAGAACGCAATGTCAAAATGCATCATCCTTCCAAGTTTCATCAAAATATGATCAGTGGTGTCTGAGATATCACATTTGGGTTAAAATAATGTGACCTTTACCTATAGTGCCCCCATTAGGCCAATTAGTGTAATTTGTAAGGATAGCTGAATTTGTGTAGCAAGTTTCAAGGAAATCCGACTTAATGGTGTAGGAGTTTGTAGGAGTCCTTTCACAATCTGTCAAAATCGGACCAGTAGTGTAGCAGTTATGGTCTTTCAAATTTTGAAATTTTGACTTTTAATTAAAGCGCCCCCATCAGGCCAATCAGTGTAACTGGATGGATGGACACAGCCCGATCCACAGTCTTCCCCCCCCACGTGACACCATCTGGTAAATACAAGGAAAGGTACCTTTAACACAAGTGGGTGCTGTGCCACTCCAAGTACCATTAGACAGACAGGTCCTTTGCTGGGTGCCAATCAGTGTGTAAGGTGGGTGGCACAGGTAGCTTACAGATACGAGCCCCTTCCCCAGTCCATATACTGGCAGGATGTACCCTTTCACTGGCTTCTCTGGGGGCTGACAGACTTGACTCCCAATAGCTGGAGCTGTGGAGAAATTTTCTGGCTGAAACAGATTGGAAAAAAAAATGCACTGTACCAACATCAAACAGAAAAATGAATAAAGATTTGTGTAAATCTGCTGGAGTATGTAATATATTAACATAATTAAGACAACTCCGATAGATCACACAAGTTAAACCTCATACTATTTTAAAGTCTACTTTTGCCTTGCTGGGTCTGATGCACCTACTGGACTGAATCAGGGATCGCACACTGGGGCTGTCAAAGGTCAGGTATGCAGTGACCCACATCTTTTGCAGGTACTTTTGCATGAAAGGTATATTACTGTACAAAGGTGGGTGATAAGTTGGAGCCAGGATCAAGTGTATAATCAGACTAACCTAACTCTCCAATACTATGCCTTCAAGCTAGTGGACAAGAGTGCCTGTGAGGGAAAAGGATGGAAAATGGGGGTGTGAGTTAGATATGTAACAGGGGATGTGATCAAAGAGGCCTATTAGAGCTTGGAGAGCATAAGAAACACTAGTCTCTGAGTCGCTGACCATTCTTCTCACACCGTTGCCCCGTGTACCTGGCTGTACACAAACAGCGGAATGAATGAAGTGGGTCCAGGAAGCAGGTACCATGGTGCAAACAGGGAGAGGGGCTGCACACTGCATTGATGGAGAGCAGAGTAAGGGCAACACAGCATAACAGTAGATCATCTGCATCATGATATACAGTTATATGTCAAATAACTGACATATACAAATAACATATTTTACAATACAATTGTGTGTGTGTGTGCATGTGTGTAGGTGTTGTTAAAAACAAAAGAAAATCTAATTTGTACGTACTTGCTAAAAGAACGGTAGTAATGATATTAGAACACAAATGTGTCATTCCCAATTCAACAATTATTATACCTACCTGAATTCTCCTGAAAAGTAAGAACAAAGCCATCAAAATTGCTGTAGCCATCTGAGGCAAACAGGATGTGCAACACGTTCCCGGAGCTTTTAATTGGAGGAGGCAGCTGATCCCCACAGAACCGGCCAATAACAGGGGAGTTCAGACTGTCGCCGTCACGCACTTGGATGTAGTCGTAACGGCAGTTGTGGTCAGGCTCCAAACTGAGCATTGAAAACCTGCAATGTAAGCAATCAGAATCTTTTATACCAATCCTTTTTTCAATCCAATATGAATCACTTAAGGGGGAATTCCGGTATTTTTAAACCCGGGCTCTATTTGTTCATATTAGTCATTTATACCCCAAAATAGGTACAAAAAGTTTTGGAATTGCTCCGGTAGATTGCCTCAGCCGGCAGTCGTGAAACAGGCTGCAATGGCTGCAACGTAATCCACAGGAGCAAAAGCGCACAATCAAAGTACGTCCACTAAAAGTGCTTGTTTTTGCAACTGACAGGCTCAGATTGTTATTGGAAGTGTCTGACAAAGGATCCCTACAGAGATAGACTTTTGTTTAACCAGAAAATGAAAGTCCCGTTTGCGAGATTTCAGAGCGAGACTTCTTCTTGAGTAAGACTTTTGTTTTCGCACAGTCGCCCCTGCGGATTACATTGCAGCCATTGCAGCCCCTTTTGCGACTGCCGGCTAAGGCGATCTACTGGAGCAATTCCAAAACTTTTTGTACCTATTTTGGGGTATAAATGACTAATATGTACAAATAGATCCCAGGATTAAATGTATCGGAATTCCCCTTTAAGTGTTGTCTCACGTAGGACAATGTAACTGCTGGGGCTTGAGCACTAGTCTAGGCACAGGCGTTGTGTTCTAAAACAAGGCTGATATTATGTCTCATACAGGGCTACCTGACTATATCCTTGTCCTTAGTTAAGAGTGGTGCTGAGTTGAGCCCCAATGGAGCAGAAAGAAAGTAGAAATCTGATATCCAGCAGACAAAAAAAAACACCCTTTAGCCTCTAGAGAATTATTTTAATAGCTTTTTGGGGAAAATAACACATTGGAACATTGCTTTCCATTCTAGGAAAAGGATTTGACTTGATGTCACAACTTTGAAAGAAAGACCCACCGAAGCTCGATGCTGTGGCCCCGCTGCACTTGCACTCTCCATTCACATCGGGCGTTGGTTGGGTAACTTTCCAGGGCCAGGTGACCCTGGGACCATTGAATGACTCCTCCACAGGCTAACCATGAAACAATCGTAATTATTTTGACATAGTAAGTGCACATTCTCATGAAAGATGTGTTCATTGCAGCTGCATTTAATACAGGCATTTTTGCTTGGGATCAGTAATGTGACATGACATAGTGTGCAAAGGGGCAGACAACTTCCAAAAAATGAGATGACAGTAAGTCTTCGCCCATGGATGATCCACCCAGCCATGTGTGTGTGTTTGTTTGAAAGAACCAAATGAGTACAAGAATTGAAATTAGTAGAGTAGAAGAAAATAAAAACATTGAAAAGCCTCCAAAGTGAATTTTGTCAGTCCTCAGGACAAAAAGGTGCTGGGGTTTGGGGCTGTAGTTAGAATTTGGGTCAGACTGAAATTAGGAAAAGGGTTCCGGTTGGCATTGAGTGGTTCTGTTCAAGCTTAGAGGTTGGGTTTGTGGAATTGCAAGTAGAAGGAATAGCCTAAAGTAATTTCTGTGTGTGTTGGAGAATGATCACAGTTCATCGAGATTTTTGACTCATTGTATTCCTATTCCATACCTCTTCTTTTAGCAAAACAGTGCCAAAATTATACAGCCTATTTCATTTAAATGTGCTTTGCAAAATTCATCCATTTTATACATATTAGAAGACCACATGCAGAAAGCATGGCAGGTAACTAACACTGTTCCATAACCATAGGTTGCACGATTCGTCATACTTACAGAGTTCCTCAAATCTGGGCCTCGGGTCCAGAGTACTGCTGGTTTTCTATTTTGCCAAGTAGTTTCCAGTCTAGCTGTGGATTAAGCTGATTGATTAAGACCTAGGATGCCAGGTGAATGCAATTAACTTCCTGGTAGGAGAGAAAACCAGCAGCACTCTGGACGCCGAGGCCCGGATTTGAGGACCGCTGCTTTAGAAGGTTATTAGCATCCTCAAAATGAACTGTTCGCAATTATATCAGATGAAATATTTTAGCATGGTAGGTGTTGCATCTACCTACATAATTGATATTTATAAGCCAAGATACAGCTGGATTCAGAATATTATTCTATGGCATCAGAAAACATCAAACAATAACAATACGCTGCTCACTTTTACAGTCCCCTCCACTCCAGCCTTGGCGACATGCTGTACAAAATCTCCCTCTGATGAAGAAGTCGTCGTTGGCTAGCCATGTTCCATTGTGACAACTTTTGCAGTTCTCAAAGAGACTGCAACCTGGCAGGGAGAAAGACAGGAAAGAGATGAGAGTGAGCTGAGGGCAGATTACTATTACAGATTACTACTGATCATGTTGAAGAGTAAATACCCGACGAGGTTAAGAAGAAATGCTGGGACTTCAAAAAGAGCATTACCGGAGAAGAGGGGACCCCACTGAAGGAGGAGAGGGGAATAAATGGAAGAACTGGGTAGTTAGCATGAGCAGCGATAGCCACCGTGGCTGAACAGACAAAGAAAAGAGTGCCACCAACAGAAACTCAAACTCCATCAACAGAAAATCCAAGGGAAAAGACGGTAGGCCTACTGGACACACTGTTTGATTGAAGTGATCTCTGGGAAGAGCAGTGAGAAACACCAGAGCTGAGCACCAAAGATGGAGACAAAATTAAAAAAAGACGAGGATCTCACGGATTACCACTTTAAGGAATGTCTGAGATGAAAGTGAGAAAGTGTACCTGGGTGGAAGATGCAGGGGTCACACTGATCCAGAGCATTGCGGCAGCAGGGAACGGTGTAGCCCACCTGGGACCCTTTTGAGGGACACCTACACTGGATCAGGTGGTACTCACAACATGGCCGACACATGCTGCTCCACTCAGAGCTCGGGCAGTTGTTTTCTTTCGCTGCTTTGGAATAGAAATAAAGGACAATGGAGTGAAAGCGGATTCTGGGAGAGGCTCAACAGGGATCCCAGCAAATAATAAAATAGTTGCGTATATAAGATTCAATATTTTGGTCATAGGTTTAATTTTACTCAGACAGTTATGAAAGTTCAAATGTAAAACTCTCCCAGATGCTGGTCCCTAAACTAATATGTATCTATTTGCCAGTCTTTTACATGAAGAGCTGTGAGATGCTATGCAATATATAATATACATACAGTGCTGTATACAGACATACTATGCCATGTTATTCTTATTCCAGATTGAGGCACATACAACCAAGACAGCAGAAGTGAGCACATTATGACTCACCCTCCTGAAATAACTATACGATTAGTCAGCAAAAGAATCAACAGGCTGTTCAAAAACTGGCAACCCAACAAAGAAGAGGTGAAGTGATACACGGATTCTCTTTGATGTTATACAGGGACAATATTCAGACAAATGTGCAATGAAGATTTTTACTTACCATGTGGCCAGGCTGTCACACAAAAGCAGAGCATGACGAGGAGGTAGTACAGTTTGGGGTCCAGAGGAGTGGGCATTGGTTCTCTCTTCGTGACTAGTGCCAACTGGCATAACATAGTGAGCATGTTGGCAGGCAAGCTCAGTGTAATGAACTCTTAACGCCCCAAAGCAATAGCGCCAGCACAGCTCTACCTGCAGGTCTTCCTGTGTCTGCTCAAAATGTGATGTAGCCGTGGATTGAGAATTCTCCTATCTCAGCATAATGGATTGAGATCTTTAACCCTTTCCTTCCAACATGTTTTCATTAGTAACACTCTGAAAATGTTCGGCTAACAGCTGCATTGGGTCTGCATGCAGCCCCAGTGTCTCTGCTAACTGTTGTATTAAAGAGTCCCGAATGAGTACTGAGTAAATAACAGGGGAAAATACTGGACGAGGATGTGGAAAAAGCAGCCATGTTAAATGGAGAAAACAGTGATGGGTGGTGAAAAAATTCTGGAGAAAAAATGTTCCATCTGTCGGTATATAGTAAGCGATTTCAGGGAAAGTTAAATTGGACAGCAGTGAATCGTGCCCTTAGGCAGGTGAGAGCAAATAAAATGATTTTTTTCCACTCACTTTAACATTCGCGTCTGCATGTGATTTATCAAACCGACTATGAGGACAAATATCAAATCAAATCTTAGCTGTCATGCTTGGCATGACAATTTCAAAAATATTTTTCTAGACACATAACAGATGTCCTTTCTAATGAGACTATGCAGTGTTTATGATATCACTCTCTATAGATTTGCCAAGAGCAATGGAGCAAACAGGCTTGTCACAGCTCATTTCAATCACAAGGTTTCTTTTCCATTACCTAAGCCTTTACCTAGGAGTTTCCATGTTTCCATATCTGCTTTTGTCTTCCTCATTGTAGCAAGTTGTGGATGGAGTTAAGCCTGAGACAGACTGAGATAATACTGCATGACCTCAACTGTTGTTTGCCTCTCAATTTAAAAATGGCATAGCCTGTTGCTGTATATACTGATATATACAAGGGAGGTGAAGAGGGGAGGGTGGGCCTTCTTTTCAAATAAGGTCGTCAGGGAGGAGGGAGAAGGGAGGTGGTAGGAGGGTGGGGATGAGACGTTTTTTTCGGGTTGGAGGCAGAGGTTTGAATTTTAGAGTGGAATAAAGCAGCTTTAGCAGCAGATAGAGAGGAGGAAAAAGTGGAAAGGAGAGATTGGAAGATAAGAAGGTCCTCCGGGAGTTTGCTTTTTCTCCATTTTCCACGACTCAGCCACTCTCAGGCTTCGTCTATCAGTACGCACTGAGTCCGACAACCAAGGGGCAGGTGGAGTTTGGCGTGCAGGCCTGGAGGTGAGGGGACAGAGATGGTCCAAAGAAGAGGACAGAGTAGAGAGAAGAAGATCAGTGGCAGTATCAGGGGGTAGGAGAGAGAAGGATTCAGGTGCAGGGAGGGCAGAGAGAACAGAAGAGGAAAGATCAGTGGGGGAGAGCGATGTAAGGTTCCACAGATGTGCGGGGAAACAGGGAAAGTCTTGGAGAACCTGCTTCAGATTCCCAAAGACCTTAGATTGGGCTGACGATTTATGTTCCAACAGGACGACGCTAAGCATAGAGCCAAAGCAACTAAAAACTGGAATGGCTTCAGAACAAGAATGTCGAAGTGCTTGAGTGGCCCAGCCGAAGCCAAGAAAATCCATCCAACTTGAGCAAACCAAGCTTGAGCAAAAGCAAAAAATCCTGCAAGGAAGAATGAGAGAAAATCTGAAAGTCCAGACGTGCCAAACTGATACATGCTGTGCCAAGACGCATCCAAGAAGACTTAAAGCTGTAATTGCAGCCAAAGGTGCTTCTACAAAATATTGTTGAGTGCTTATTTAAATGAGATATTTCTGCATTTAATTTTCAAAAAATGCACAGAAATGTAAAAAAAATGTTTTGCTTTCATATTGTCATTATGGGGTATTTTTTATGGATTGAATCTCAATTTAATCTCCTTTGAATTCAGGCTGAAACACCACAAAACTCAGTTGAATACTTTCTGAAGGCGTTGTATAGAGGGAGGGATTACCCTTTGCAACAAATGACATCTGAACAAGAGGCCACATTTCTCAAGTCAAGTCAAGTTTATTTCTATAGCCTATTATCACAAACAAGCCTCAAAGGGCTTTACAAACCTAACTAGGACAAGCTGAGAGACAATCAGATTTATGACAATCAGTTACCAAATTGTAAATCAAATTATGACAATAGTGGTGTTTACAGAATATGATCAGTACAGAAGCTACCGGGATAACGGATTGAAAGGATTTAACAGAGAGGAGGACATAGCGAGCCTACCTAATCTGCTTAAGGTAGCCTATCCTGGCTGGCACCATCGGCCTCAGGCCTCTATGAAGACAAGGAAAAACTGAAAAGAAAAACCCTATAGGAGAAATAAATGGAAGACACTTTTGGTGTGGCAATTCAAAGAGGCTCCTCCCACCAGGCCATATAGTTCTGTTTATTAAGTTCTCAAGTACTTGCGTTCACTAAGTACTTGCAGTAATTCATTGCACTCTTAAAAAATGATACAGTATTTTGTAACAGTTTTGTAACATCTCTGTGTGTCTTCTTTGGGACAGCACACATATGTTGTTTCAGTTGTTGTTGTTGTTATTATGACACACATTTTTGTGTTGTTGAAATGAAGAAAGGTTGAGTGGATATGGTCAAATGTATTTGAAGTAAGACAGAATACTAAAAAGAAATATTGTTCAAAATCATTCAAGACTCAAGTCAACCTAACGTGCAAATGAAGACAAATAATGTTATTTATGATTTGATATATATATCCTAACAATAAGGCGTGGCTGAGAAACTTCAGACCATCTACCTGACTAGTCTCAAAAGGAATGTAGTCCTGGTACATCTAGTACTCGCCCTAGGGGAACACTTCTGGAGTATTGTTTTAATTCTAACATCAAAACTATGTGTGTGGGTGATACATATTACAGCCCTACCTGAAAACCTGAGTAAAATGCATGTAATGACAGCAATGCATTTGTTTGAGATGTAGTCATGCAGCTGCAGCAAGGGTGACGTTAAAACATTAAACTATATAACCAACAGGGGGCATTAGACACCATTGCAACTCTCATGACAACATGAGGCTGTGCCTGGCCAATGTACATACAGTAGGAAGATGATGTTAATGATTCTTTATTGGTTAACAAAGAAAATTTCCCAATAGTGATTAAAACACTCAACCATCAACAAACTCAAAGACATTACATGACCATCACCTGGAACCGACGAATATGAAGAAAGTGTGGCTGACTGCTGACTGCTTATGCTGCTTATGCAGCCTTTGACGTCAATCATTCTAGAAGATTCCTCCTCCTGCAGTGTTGAACTTGACCCAAGCAGAGCATGGGGGGGGATCAGATGTTCCCCAAACTAGGCACAGGATATATACAGATTTGCATTGACTGAGTAATAACTTAAAGTAATAACATAAATTACAACAAATCACAGTATTATTTCCATTTAACATTTCAAATGATGCCAAGGCCATGGAAGATGGAAAAAAAAGGAAACAAGAGGGAACATAAGGCGTGTGTTTGCCTGCAACACCTACAGGCGTGAGTAATGAGTATTCTCAAAAATAACAAAATATATTGTAAGTTTCAATTTGTCACATGGTTATACAACTTTCACCAGTGTTGCAGGGACAAATACACAGTAAAAAGTTCTTGACATCAGAGGCAGAGGCTAATGTTCTCTGGTGCCTGTAATCACCCTTAGTGCTCGGTCGGCTGTAATTGGCTCCCCTGTTGCTCTAACAAGTGTTTCAGTGACTGGTCGCTCTCTCATCCAGCAGAACTCAGGACATTTCACTGAGTTCTGCTTATCAAGTATTTGTCCATTCCTGGAGTTTTCATGGGTGATCATTTGAGAAAGAAAACGCCTTTAATTGTCTTACTGGAAAATCTGTGTAGCTTAGTCTGATTCAAGTACACTCTTGTAACCATGGTGAGTAGAAAATGTCTGATTCTGTTTCTCACTTACCACAATGATAATGACCTTGATCTGATAGAAATGTATCTTTCTGTGTGGGCGTCAGGGCACAGTGTCAGCTACTGAACAGCACTCGTGGAGGTGGCAGGGATTCAGTGTTGTGTTCAGGAACACTTCAGGCTTGAACCTTGATCCTTTGGTTGAAAGGCACCAGGCCCCTCAACGAGAGTTTCCATCTGCAGAGATTCTAGGCAGATGGTCCAGGCAGCAGAGGTCCTTCTATATGGCTGCAAAAATGGTTGGCCGAGAGTTTTAGGCGCTAATGTATTCCACCTGCCACCCAGTACTTCACTGACTCTCCTATGAGTTAACAGGTAGATAGACACTGATGTTGAACTGGTCTTATGATGATCAGAGGAGACCATTGAAGGCTGATGTTGATGTTGATGTTGATGATAATGATGATGATGACGATGACGTGCTCATTGTGGTATTTTGTTTTGGAATGTAGGCATGTCTAGTCATACGGCACTCTGCTCAATGCTGTGTGAACATTTTCCAAAAGGTGAACTGGGTCGAAACATATTGGCAACATCTGAATATGTGATGTTTCCTAACATGTTATACCTGCATGTTAATATAATAATAATAATAATAATAATAATAATAAAAATAATAATAATAACTTTAATTTAAGTGCATTCTGGGCTTGTTTTTTATTAAGTTAAATTTATATCCTTGAAGGAAAAACAAATCGCACTGGTTTACTCAGGACCTCAGGACTCATGAGAATGGAATGGCAACTTTTGTTATTATTATTTTTTGTATCTGTATGGATTATCACTAAGTACCATTTGGTAAGGTACTCCATGTAACCCTTCTAAAAACCCTTCACAAATTTACGTAATAACATTAAACTGAACATGGAAATACTTTGCCTGATGTGCTCACTCACTACAACCCACATCTGCACTCTGCTGCAGTGATTGCCTGCCATATGCCATGTCCCATAGCAACCATGAAAACTGAGGGTCACATTTCTTAAGTACTTGTATAAAGCAATGATTCATTGAGGAAAATTAAGAGGGGTTGTGTGGATATTATCAAAAGTCTTGGAAGAAAGACAGAATCATAAAAAACATTTGTCAAAATCTAATCAAGGGTCCAAGACAAGGGCTTTAACCGCTTGATGCCCCACTAGTACTTCATATATTGATCTTTTTGATTCTAGGACAAAGCTTGCCCTGCGAGCTTGAATAAAATGACTAATGCATGGGCTAGGATTTACGAAAAGGTGGTTGATTTAGTGACAGTAATGCATTTGTTTAAGATACGTTCAAGCAGCAAGGAGAGTTAAAACATTTAAACATAAACATATCACATATAACAACATATCTTGAAATTCAGCACTCAGGAACATTACTTGTCTAAATTGTTTCCGATTAACATTTAAAATGGTATAAAACAGGACAAACGATGTTGTACTGTGATACAGGAGTAAGTAATGAATATTCTCTAGACAGGCTCCTCCAAGTTAAAACTAGGTTTGCCCTGAAGATGAGTGAAGGATAATGTGTGTGTGTGTGTGTGTGTGTGTGCGTGTGCTGTGTGCCTGTGTGCCATCTGTGCCACCACATGAACACATGGTTATACAACTTTCACCAGTGTCACAGGGCCAAACACACAAAAGGACTTTTTGACATAAGAGGCTAATGTTCTCTGGTTCCTGTAATCACCCGTAGTGCTCGGTCGGCTGTAATTGGCTCCCCTGGTGCTCTAACAAGTATTTCATTTGGAGGCCAGAGAGAGCAGCTAGTCGCTCTCTCGTCAAGCCCCGTCGCTATATGGCAGAACGAGCACCCAACTTGTGTGTGAAAAATGTTTTTAATTGTTCTGTTAATGCTTAAATACTCATTGTCTCCAAATTCTGTTTTACTCACACTATCAAAATGATGGATGGAGAGGTTCACCTGGTCTCAGCACGTTTTGCAATAATAATAATAACTTCCATTTTTAGAGCGCCTTTCAAGGTACCCAAGGCACTTAACAATAGGAAGACAATTCGACAAACAAAGGACAAAGGACAAAAAGGCAAAAAGGCAGAAGGCCACAATTCAGCAGCAGGGTCCAAAGACCTGGCTGGAGAGGAAGGTCTTCAGCTGCTGTTTAAAAACATCAATGGACCCAGCATTGTGGATCTCCATAGGGAGTGAGTTCCAGAGGGTGGGGGCAGTCACTCTGAAGGATCTGTCCCCGAGAGTCTGCAACCTGGTGTTGGGGGTGATGAGTAGTCCCGTATTGGAGGAACGAAGATTTCGGGAAGGGGTGTAGGTATGGAGGATTTTGATTTGAAGGATTTTAAAGGTGATGCGGTACTTGACTGGGAGCTAGTGGAGGTGGATGAGGGTGGGGGTGATGTGCTGCCAGGCTTTGGTGCGGTTGAGAACCCTGGCAGCAGAGTTCTGAACGTACTGAAGCCTATCCAGGGATTTGCTTGGGACCCCGGATAAGACTCCACTGCAATAGTCCAGACGGGAGGTGATGAAGGCGCGAATGAGGGTCTCTGCCGCAGAGTCGGTGAGTGAAGGCTGGAGTCTGGAGATGTTCATGAGGTGGTAGAAGGCAGATTTTGTGACAACTTTGTTTTCTTTAGTCTTGTTACAAGGACGAAGACCATCATCCATAAAGCACAATTAGTGCTGGTTTTGAAAAATGGGTCTTGAAAGAATACGAATTTTACATTGTAGGTCTGGTATTTCAGACCTCTTTGTAATGGTATGATTGCCTTCCCTTCCCTCCAGCAGATGTATGATTTCTCAGTTTGCACCATTGGCCAGTAAAAATCTTTTAACTATGTAAAAATAATCAAGCAATGTATGACTTCAAACTTCTGATATGATGAATTAAGTTTGTAAATGTTTCTTCAGGGGTTCTTTTCCACTCAGTTGCTACAGCGGGAACTACACTTTTGGATCTTCAGAGTACGTCAGCATCGACTCCAGTCTTAATTAATAGTCTAGACCAGAGTTCCTCAAATCCGGGCCTCGGGGCCCTGAGTGCTGCCCTAACCCTACCAGGAAGTCAATTCCATTCACCTGGCATCCCTGGTCTCAATCCCTGATTAGACAGCTAGAATAGAAACTACCTGGCAGAATAGAAAACCAGCAGTACTCTGGACCCCAGGCCATTTTGATTTGAGGAACTCTGGTCTAGATCAGTGGTTCTCAATCCAGTACTCAAGGACCCCCTGTCCTAGAGGTTTTAGTGCCAGCTCTACTCAGGCACATTTCATGATACCTTAATTGGATCAGGTGTGCCTGAGTAAGGCTGGCGCTAAAACCTCCTGGACAGGGGGTCCTTGACTGGATTGAGAACCACAGGTCTAGACAGATCATGTACCTCACGTTGGAGTACCGTGATTTATTGAATTGGAGTCACGACAGCTTCAGCTTTTCTGGTAACACTGACCTCTCTATACACTCATAACGAATCTTCGTGTTATACCAGTGTCTTAAGCTTTAGACAGGATTCTTCGATATCATTGGAAATGTCTTTTCGTCAACATGGATTTTTTTCCCCATTGAGAATAACAATGTTTCTTATTTTACATGGTTTTACTTTCATCCTAGCGCACTTTAGATCATTATCCAATTTGGCAAGCAGCGAAGGCAGGGACGATGCTGTTGTAGCAATAGTTATCGCATCAATTGTATATTCCCTGATGGGGCGGGAGGCACAACTCCCTCTGCCACCATTTTCCTATCCACAACCCATTTCAGTGCCTTCATGATTACATCCTCTGCCATAATAATGAAAGGGAGATGGTGCACCTTCCCATGATGCCAATTTCCAGGCGCTGACATGCTGTGATAGATTCCAGGGTTGTAAAGCACATTTCTATGTTTTGGAAAGAGGCTTTAATCTGATTTTTGGTATCCTAGCAGAATGCTCCTCACCAAACGTTGTGCAGTACTGACCCAATTACAGGAACACATTTCTCTTTTGTTGTTTGGCTGATTGAATTTAATGCCAAATTACATTCTTGTGTTCTAACCCTGACATTCCTGCTTTCTACACTGCCATGAGTTAATCTAATCCTTTCTAAGTCATATATCAAGGCTTCTACATTCAGGAGTCATACAGGGTGAAATGGGTTTATTTCTTATTTCGGTTTCTCATTTTGGAATTCAAATTCCTCCTGCTGTATGCCATGAATTCGGGATTATTTGCTTCTCCGTTACTACTTTTACAAAAGCTTCCAAAAATAGGGGACTCCATTAGAGTCCTGGGCTGACAGTGCTTTTCTATGTGCTGCTGCAGATTGCACCTCTTTCCATTTTGACGGGGCTAAAATCCATTTGGTGATCTGGCTCTTCAATCGGCGGAATATCTGGGCGAAGCCTTTTCTCACTGTGGGTCTCTTTTAGCTTTTGGACTTACCACTCTTCTCCATGGTAGAACTCGGTGATACTGCCCCATCTGTTCTTTTCTTTTTACGTTTCTTCCCGAGACTCTCTGCCCTCAACATTATCAAATGATCCGTGAAGTTTTGTTTTTTTGTAGTGCATTATTAACCTCCCGTCTTCTGATGTCTCCTCCGCCAATGTGCTTTGAGCTTCTTCTTTTCCAGCTCCTGTCATTCAATTTCCTTACTGGTGTGTAGACTTTGATTCTCATTCTTCCTCCTCTGTTGGAAATATATCTACTCCGTAGTCGTAGATAATATCCACCATTTTATCAAATTTAGCTGATTCTTTCAGTCTGTCAAATGATATAATGATGTAATGATTTAATGATAAATGTCAAATTAGCATTGACAGATTCCCTTTTCCTCTTTTCAGTAGCCCTAGGACATTTCACTCAAGCTTTCTGCCCACTTATCTCTTCCTTCCTTGCTGTCTGAACTCTCTGCCCTCCAGACCTTACATTCCTGTGGTAATGCCTGTCTCCTCAGTGACGAGGGCATTGATGTTCTGTAAAATGTGGTTTCCTACAAGCCGCCAAACTTCACCCAAATGATTGGACCACCTTCTCGAGAAGTATTGATCAAGATGGCGCCCTCTGTCAAGCACCTCTTCTTTCCTTGGTGCGTTTTACAGGCTTCTAGTAATACGCTGCTCCTTCTCGTAGGCGTTTTCATGCTGTTGTGTTATCTGCCGGTGAGTCATTTTCAACACATGCTCCTGCAGATTGAGAAGGTATTCTTTCCCTATGCCTTGACATAGCACGCGACATAGCATGCATTTCAAGATGTGAAAACTGGTTTCAAGATATGAGAGACGACAAACTCTGATGCAAATGGCATCCTGGTAGATCAGTGGGCTAAGGCGCATGCCATGTCCTGGGTTCGACTCCAGCCTGGAACCCCCCCATCCTTCATTCCTGTCTCTCTCCACAGTATACTGTCCAGTAATGAAAGCCACTATAGCTACTACTGCTTCTCACATCCCACCAATCGCATTATGTCATAGTAAACTAGTTCAGAGGGGAATGACGAATGTCAAGCAATTAAGACGACCTGTGGCAGTGGCCTCAGTCTCTAGCCATTAAAATGTTAGGCTCCATAATATTGTGTATCCACAAGGCTACAAGTGCTGCTGAGGTGTTCAATAAAGATGGTAGCCATAGTAAGAAAATTTTGGGAATTTTGCGTCAGGATGCAAGACCAATTGTATTTTTGATAAGCTCAATTGAGACAGCAAATCATTAGAAGCCAAAGTGATGCATGTGGGCTGACAGTATAACTATAAACCTTGTATATTTGCACTTGGGGACTACAAATGACCCCTGTGCAGTTCTCTGCAGAGTGCAAGAGTCTTGAGAATTATTGGTGTAGAGTCCCAACGTACCTGTAGTCTGCAGAAGGGTCTGTCCTCCTACCAAACCCAACAGGGCAGTAACAGTGGATGAACTACTGGAAGGAATTACAGGAAAACCACATCCAGCTGCACTATCAGCTCTTCAAACACCCACAGCCGACAATACACAACAAAAAAAAAAATACTAAAACATGGTTGTTTCAGTCTATGTTACTAAACTAGTGAATAGTGTGAACAATCACACATCACGGTAAAAAAACAACAACTATAAAACCCATTGTGGCACCAGCACTTTGATAAATATTAGTTAGGTTATTGTATATTTGTGTATCACTGGAAGGATGAAGGTAAGGTATACAGTGCATAAGATCAATGTAATGATTTGATTATTCCTGGGAAGTATATCAGGGTGTTGTACTGTAGTATATGAATTTCATGAACATTAAATATATATTTTTTTCAGTTTTACAGACTAGAGGTGGGGAAAAATACTGACACAGTATAACATTTCAATACAATACACAACATTCTATCAGCACAGTGACGCCCACTATTGTCATATTTATCATTTGTTAGGGTTGGGTGAGGGTTCATGTTCTTCCTTCAATTCCTCTCTTCAAAAGGGAATTTATGAACCCATATTGATTTGTAATACCTAAATGACAGACAACTAAATATATCCTGCGATTAGAGATCTACTCTTCAGTCTGATTTGAACCACCCACCATTGCCCCTGGTGAGCAGTAAGTCAGTCTTACAAGCAAACATTTGTACACAACATATCTTGCAAGCATTTATTATTGATGCAAATGACAAACTTGAAGTGTGTAAGACCCATGCACATTACCCCATTTGCATCACATCATAAAACCTCATCATCAACAAGTCTTTTTAAGAATTTAACATAATACTGCTATCCGTTCTAATCCAATAGGAACAATCATGCAGCAAATTATTAATTCTTCAAGGATAGCATGAAAAGAACATATCAGATTGGAATGTGTTGTGTTGCGTTTGTGTTTTCAGAGATACAGATTATTGTCATATCTTAAGAGATACTGCCAAATCATATTACCAAATAAATACATTACTCAGGAAAAGTGGGAGGATACATGATGGTTATAAACATAGTCCTTCACATCACAGCTTGCAGCTAGCAGCCCAAAGTATATAATGAATATTTCAGCATATACTTTGAGTTTGTGTGTGCCTGTGGTAGTTGGTCAAACATTTAACTGGGAAGCGCTACAGTGCTGGTCAGCATTACTGACACCCCTTGAAATTACACAAGACAAGACTTCACATCATCATGGTTCTATATTCATTCTAAACATAAGCCTTTACACTAAAGAAAAAAATACCATATCAGATACAATATCATTGTACCTGATTTTTAATACATTAAACACATCGCTAGTTTTGAATGTACGTTATGATGACAACTGTGCCATGTCATCTGTACATCACGAGGACCACAATTGTCTAACGTTGTGACATCCTCAAAAACGTCCTAATACCAGGAGTAACACAAGATAAACAACGCTAAAACGAGTCGCAAACACTTAAAAATTACTCAATAAATACGGCGCGAAAATAAGTATTATTACGCAAAAAGAAAGTGCAGAAGTAGTTAGTTGGAAGAGCTACTTTCCAACTCATAAATATTGAAGAGTGAATTATCAAAAAAAATATCAAGGGATGGCAATGTTGCTGAGCAGTATTGTAACCTGTCCCCCATCAGTCTGTCTTGAAATATTTTTTTTAATTTAATTGGGAGATCGTATATTCAATCTATAGTACACCTCCTACTCTCAGAGGTCACACCCTTTGAAATCTCTGTACTTGTGTCACTCATAGCCAAATCCTTTGTATCACTGAGACTTTGAGATGATACTATAAGGGTGAAACACATTGTACAATTGCTATTTATTAGTCATTACTCAATAGGTTTTGTTTGTAGCTGTGGTAGGGATCAGGGTAGTTACAGTGCAGGGTGCAGTATAGTGGGAGGTTGATGCGTAAGGTCGAGGGTTCCAGATGCATGTTGTCCTTGTCTTACACCGTCAACAGTCTAAAAAAGATAGAGCACATGTACCAACGTCACAGCAGAGTCACGATTGATAGCAATAGCAGGGTCATAACTGAATTGGTAAGATGTGTGGCATTGAAGGGAAATGCCACCTTTGGGTACTTTTACACTGTTATATATCAATCTGTAATGTTTAATGCATTCCAGGAGTTATTTTGTGACGCCATCTTGCTTTTTTACTACACATTTTTTAAAATGTATTTATTTGGGGATGTTTTGTCTAGCTTTTAAGCAAATTATTCCATTGAAGTGAAAAGTAAATTATACAGTTTAAATGAAAGCGTAACACAACAAATAACAGAAACCTAGTAGATATATTATATTTTTTATAGTATTCCATTTGGTGCTTTTGAATAACATTTTTCTTTCAATTTTGTTTTAAATCTTTCTTTCTTAAATTGTGCGTTCAATTCTCTTTCTCTCTGTCCTGATTTCGGGTTTTGCTAACAAAGCCAAGACCAAGTTCCCTTCAATACATCATTACTGAACTTAATGGGATTTAGGGTGGACTTTCCATTAGTCACAATATGGTGATGTGGTTATGGATGAAGGGTTTCAGGTGCACTCCTTCACAGAAAACAATAAATCATCACATTCTCTTCAAAATATACCAAAATACAAAAATAACAATTTCACTGAGTTTTTTCCGTCCCAATTCCTCGACTGATTTCACTAATTATATTGAACAAGAAAACCTCATCAATACCAGCATTATGCTTGTTTGCAAAACTAAATGTACTTATTTTAAAATAGGGCTACCTAAGCAATTAGAGTCTCTATGCCCCAAACCTGTGTTGTTCTGCTTGGATCACCCAGGGTCAGTTTGGATCATCAGGTGGCTTAAGGGAGATGCAAGCCTCAAATATCCTTCCTAGTTCAACATCAACTGACCAATTTACATTCAGAAGCAGAGAATTTTGTGATGGGATGACACCTTACCTGTCATGGTTGTGCACTTTCTGAGCACCAGGGAAGTTTTGGTGGTCTGCACCTCTCAGGCCTTTGCTCCTGCTCCAAAGGACAGTTCCTCTTCCTTGGTGGCAAGTGGTCCAATGTGGCCGTCATTGTGGCTGCTCTGGCTTTCTGACTGGAGTGAAACGATGAGTCTGGGGCCACCAGAGACCCTGTTAGAAAGTTTGGACGGTTGACATTAATTCAGGTAAAATTCTGATGCTGACTGAGAATGTGATATCTAGAGGGCAGCATTACCCATAGAAACAGATGATATATAAGCCAGGGCCAATATTTCTCTAGCACTCTAGCACTTCACACTATCCTTCTTCCGGTGTTCTAACCTATGCATTATGGAAAAGTATGCTCAGTATGATGTATTTATTTGAGAGGTAGTTAGGCAGAAAAAACATCTTTGAATGCATTAAACAATGTTACCAACAGAGGGCATGCCAAGACTTCACAATGGCATAATGTGGCTTTAGGGTAACATGAGGAAGTACTTGGCCAACGTAGATACAGTAGGAAGATGACAGCAGTGTTCCCAGTAATAATGACAACACTACCCACCAACAAACTCAGAGCCACAATTTGGCCATCACATTCAATTAACAAATATGAAAGAAGTGTGACTAACTGCTTATGCTGCTTGCAGCCTTTGACGTGTCAATCATTGTAGAAGATTCCACCTCCTCCTGCAGTGTTGAAACTGACCCAAGCAGACCTGACAGAGAGAGAGAAGAAGGAGGCGTGGGGGATTAAAAATGATCCAAACTAGGCTGAAGTATGTGGTGCACCGCCGCAATATCGCCACAACCACCGCAAAATTTAAAAAAATGTATAGAAATTGATCTAAATTGATCTCTAACGCTTATGAGGTGCAGGGCTCCAAACAAAAAAAAATTACCTAAGGAGCAATATATATATATATATATTTTAGGGTATTTTGCCAACAATTAGTGGACAGGTTCTTTTAGGCCACCCAACACACTGTAGGACACAGGGATTAATGCAAAAAAAATTTGACTGAATTTTTTTTCAGGTCAAACCGTATTGCCCAGTCATCAATGTGCTACATCACACTTTGAGAGAAGCCCCTTTTTTCTGCCGTGCAGTCACTTCCCAAAAGCTCTTCTGTAAAAACGCAGTATTGTGTACGTGCACTCAGCCCAACATACCTTAATCTGTTCTCTAATACTGCATTCAAGTAGTAAGATGGTTTTAATAAACACCATTGGTATATACTCTAGATCAATAGCATTTCAAAAGAAGAGGGTGATTTTGAATAGCCTTTGTATTGTCCGTTTCTTTTCATGTAATTTCAGTGTTTTCAATCTTTTCATTAAAACTTTTTACAAGGCTTGAGTTTGTGTTGTAGTCATACAAATAATTAACCATCTACATAACTTTTCATTCAAAGTTTTTATTTTTCTTGCAAGATCATCTCACATAATGCTTTTTGTGAGCTTGTTATAACAAAAAAGAACCAAGCAGCATTAATAAACAAAGTGCTAAAACCTACTAGGTTTTATAAATCTTAACGTGATATTTGGGTAGATTTCCATGAGTCGCGTCCCCCTCCCGATCTGTCAGACATGTGCCAGACAACTGTCTGGTCCTTACCGAAAGGGGATGCGTTGAACAGGGTAGGCTATCATTTCTGCCAGCCTACTAGCTGGAAGTGGGAAACGTGAAGATAAGGGCTGACGATTTAGATTGTGGTCATGTAGGCTACATTAGCCTACGCCTCCAGGAATTTAACAGGATTTCGACATTTCATGATTCAGTTAGTAGGCTATCCACACATCAGCAGGACCATCATTACCTACCTACTTAGACCCGTGAAACCGTTCCGATGCTTTCTTAAAAAGTTAATAAATAATAAGAATATCCGCACACTCCTTAAACGCTCCCAGAGTGATTTATTCCACAAAGGAAAAAACGTTTCGACCACGAGTGGTTTTCGTCAGGTAACGTTAGCCTATCGAAGAAAAAAAAAAGTTACCTCACGAACCACGCACAGGTTCTTTATTGGTTGATTAAAATTGATAGGCTTTACGAAACCACAACAAAAACGTCTGCAATCCCTCTGATTATTATTAGCCTTTTTTTGTTTTTACAATTGACGGAAATCCGTCATAGCGACGGAGAACTTTAATCCATGAGGACAATGCACTTACTGAGTCCCTTGTAGCTGGAGAGCTGTTTGTAGACTTGTTTCATTCTCTCAATATTGAGCCGGCTCTGTTGGGCATGGTCAAGCATGGGCTTGGGGTAGTCCACTCCCACCACACAGTTTGCTGCTTTCTGCACTGCATGCGGGGCACTCCACGGTTCATGGATGTATCGGTTTGGGTAGTTCCTTAGTTTGGGGATGTAACGCCTGGAAACACATACAAACACACTGCACGTGTTACTGTCAAATGCTTTATTGTAGTGGTGAACTTGGTCATGACTATTGCTCCTACTGCTCCTCACATCCCACCAATCACATTATGTCATAGTAAACTAGTTCAGAGGGGAATGACAAATGCCGAGCAATTAATAAGACCGCCTGTGGCAGTGACCTCAGTCTATAGCCATTGAAATGTCAGGCTCCATTATATTGTAATAATGCTAATGCTAATAATGCTATTGGTTCTCAATACAGATATGGTATCCGTACTATCCATACTGTTGGTTTTGGTTTAGAATGCAAGACCAAAAGATTAAAACTTACAAAATGTCCTTTTAAAATATTACATTTTAGAATAGGAGAAATACAGAATAATGAAACATAGAAGTACATATCACAGAGAAACAGCAAACATGTCATCCAAGTTACCTGAATCAGCTTAAAGGAGATTGCAAATACTATTCATCTTAAGACACATCTATGTGGGTTAACAATTACAATCCTGCAGAGGACCACCCAAAACCCTTTTGCAGTTCCCATGAACCAACCTCATGGGTGCAGGGTTCTAACGTACCTGATGTAATCTCCAGAGGGGTCTGTCCTCCTACCGAACCCCACAGGGCAGTAACAGTGGAAGAACTGCTGGAAGAAGGAGCTACAGGAAAGCCACATCCAGCTGCCTGCATTGATGCTCCAGTCTGCATCCAGCAACAGCTCTTCAAACACCTGCAGCAAAGGACACATAAAACATATTGCCTAAGACCTTATGTGAACAAGTGAATAGTGCAACCGTTCAGACATGTAAAAAAATACAAATAAAAAAATAAATAAATGTAAAAACTATACAAATCAGAGGAAAAAAAAATCATGTTTATCATAAAACGCGCTGTGTTTAATGCTTCCACTGTTCTCACAGCTGGTATTCTGAATCCATGAATCACATAATGTTGAGAAGTTGCCCTAAGAGTCTCCATGAAGCCATATTGATTTGTAAGGTCTAAATCACAAAATCTGTCCTTCCTGGTATTGACGACTTTAACACTAGGATTGCCCTGTGCATACACACTGAGTATGCTTTACTGGGTACACATAGCTAGTACCTGGTAGGACCCCCCTTTAGCATTAGGACAGCCTACATTTTCAGAAGCATGGAATCTGCTAGAAATGCTCAATGCTACCGCTCATGCTACCAACATGCTGTCGCACCTCATCTCAAAAGGTCTCCATCAGGGTGACTGTGTACGCCATAAACTAAAGCTACTGTCAGGCAGTATGGATGTTGTTTACATCACATTCTGACCGTGCCGTCAGCATGTCACAACAGGACTTGTAGGATCATGTTTTTCCATTCTTTAATCGTCCAGTTTTTGTGATCACGTGCTCACTGTAGCTTCATCTTTTTATTCTTAGCGAATATTGGAAGCGCATGGGCCACAGCAGACCGTGCTGGGTCCACTTCTGTCAGTTGAGTTGTTTTTATTTTTGCCATTTATCTGACAGTGAACAGTAGAGAGACAGGAACGATTGGGAGAGACATGGCTCCTAGGCTGGATTCGAACCCAGGATGCCGGATTGGGATTTTAAACCTGCACGCTGACATTTTTATGTGAAAATACAAGCGCCTTATCAGTCTAGTTCATGAAGTGGGGCTGTGACAGAGAAGACTGGCCCCTCCCCCTTCATTGAGCCACTGTAGATTCGCTCGATTCACCCCAATTAAGTTAGGTACACTGGCGGAAGCTTTCTCCGCACACAGGAAATGAACGACTCAAGACTTTCGAGACGACACACAGTTCCAAAACAGCAGTGAGTGAACTAGCGCCTCTGCTATCACTACAGAAAAATGGATTTATGAAGAGCAAAGATGACTGAAACCGTTTTCTTCACCATTTCCACCCCAACAAACCACTAAGAAATAGAAATTTATGTTCAAGAAAAGTATAACAGTAAAAAGAGAAAGCGACAAAACTAGGTTAAACATAGGTGGTGTCTATTCCAGGTAGGTATTGAAGTCTTCAAAAATACAAACAGTTATCACTTGCTGCCACTTGGGGCCGCCAACAGCTAAATCATAGTGCAGGCTTAACCGTATCCTGCACGTGTATAAATGCTGTGGTCTGCAGCGTCTAACGTAGCACATCCTCTGGCTCCTCCTCCTTTACTCTGCTCTAGCTCTAACAGATACAGCATGGTGTGGGATTAGAAATTTCAAATAACATGTGTGACTATGCATGCAAGCTGCCTACACGTCTCAGAAATCCAGCATTATGTACCAATTATTGTCTTATTTACGTGGAACCACTAGGCCTCATCGGGGGAGAGCGCCATAGTGACAATAAATCTACAATTGGCAAGGGACAGGCTTAGCGCACCTTCATCCCACATTCCCAGCTGAGCCACAGGTCTCCTCTTGTTAAGAAGCAGGCCACAGCATGCCTGGCCAGGTGGTGGATCCAGCCCTCCTGCTTCAGCTGGGTCATGATGGCATCAATCCAGGGAAACCCCGTCAGTCCCTCAGCCCACTTAACCAACGCCTCGGGGTTGCGGTCCCAGGGGATCTGCACACAGATAGGGTTTCCTTCCATGCGGTCGAAGGTGCGGTTGTTGGTGGCTACCGTGTAGAAGAATTCTCGCCACATGAGCTGACCGTAGAGCGAGAGGGGCAGTGTGTCGTTTTTCCTCACCTGAGGGGTGGGTTGAAAGAACAAGAGAACATTTGAGGTGTACTGAAGAGAATGGATACTTGGGGGATGATGTGTTAAAGATGAGGGGTAAAAAAAAAAAAAAAAAAAAAAGAGTGAATAATGTTGAAAATGAACGGTCACCGATGAATAAACTACCAAGATGGTGTCAAACTCAAACGGTCAGGGTCATCAACATGGCAGGTAAACAGCAAAGAGGATAACAAAAGTTCAGATTCATCAGTTCTGAGTTAGTTTCATCAAAAACAGTTAAAAATCGGGAGAGAAAAGACACTTAGAATTGTAGGCTAACAAAGCTGCTATTTATTGTTTGGAAATGAGTTTGACTGCTTCACCTTCATGTAGAGCTCCCGGAGTCTGAAGTACAGCTCTCGGCAGGAGAGGCAGCCAAACCGAAGGTAAGGACTGAGGCCTGTCGGGCTAGCCATGAGGGAATCTGCTCCTGTTCGTGGACGCTCAAAGTTTTCCAGCCATCCCTGTATCAAAACAAAAGAACAATGAGTTGGGCAACAAATTATTCACCAACTTAATCTTTAATTTGTTTCATGTGTGAGGACACTGTGAATGACATATCCAGCTCCATCCAATGTCATAGACACGCCCAGGTTTACTCACTTTTTTGTCCACATGTAGGTTCAGTCTCTGTATAGCCTCAGTTTCTCCTCCCTTCCAAGTGGCGGGTGCCAAGCTGTGCGTCTTAAAACCTATCCAAATACGAAATTTGTCTTTGATATATCAATATTGTTATTTGAAAGAAAAAAAACAGCAAATAGAAACACCCACTCTCCTTACCTAGTTCCTTGAGGGAGGGGACTCCATAGTGTTGGTCATGTTTGGCTGAGATGTGAGTAGGGCAGCTGTCCATCTGCTGGCGGGTAACGGTGGGGATGGGCTTCTTGGGGAGCCCCAGCCGCTGGATGATTGCCTGGAAGCGCTTGAAGGTGAGTGGAGGGGTGTTATTGTTCATTTCAATTATCCTGCAACCAAAAAAAGAAGTGTAATGTGGGAAAGTGGAGAATGGAGAGTTTGGTTAATACTATTTCTATTGAATTTAGTGGAATAATGATTCAAATACAGGCATGATTCACAAACACCACTCCAAATATTGATGTGAAGTCTATACAATCTTATTTTAGGGAATGTGGTATCTGGATTTGTAAGCTGTAATCACATTACAAATCACATCATTTGTAATCACTGAAACTGCCCTTCTCAAGGTTACTAATAATCTCCTTATCAATTCTTGGGTCAGTACTGTTCATTATACTGTCTCTTTATATATATTGTTATGTCATATATATGAAGCTGTACAACAAGTTATAAAACACATCATCCCCCAAGTATCCATTCTCTTCAGTACACCTCAAATGTGTTTTTGTTCTTTCAACCCACCCCTCCGGTGAGGAGAAACGACACACTGCCCCTCTCGCTCTACGGTCAGCTCATGTGGCGAGAATTCTTCTACACGGTAGCCACCAACAACCGTACCTTCGACCGCATGGAAGGAAACCCTATCTGTGTGCAGATAGTGTTTCCTTCCTGGCGAGAGGTCTAGCCTGAAGACCATGTTCAAACTAGCGGACGTATTTCTGCAAAAATGCAAGAGCCAACTTCTTTGTCACTAGGGCAATGGTTAGCCTTCTCTATACTTTTGTCAACAAGCCTTCAGAGGAGTTGTATAGCTTTTGTTTTCCATAAAAAAAAAACATCCATGAGTCTTGCTATTGCACAGTGAAATAGACCTCTGGAAAAATTTGACATTTTATATAACAGTACTTTTAATCACAAGTCTAATATTAAACTGTAACAGCTTTTTTTGTTTCGTTTTTGAATACTTCCTCAATATGAGATATGATTATCACATAATATATGAAATATGTGGTATTCATTCTGGGAAAGAATATTTCACTCAGACAACAACATTACATCATAGACAGTTTTATAGCTATATAGCTTGCACATTCCTGTAGTTTCATTGTGCAGTCTGGATGCCAGGGTGACTTTCTTCCTGTCGTATCTTAGCTAACTCTTACAATATAGGATGAGAGACATGGAAAAAAACCTAAAGATGGAAATGTTGTTTTTCTCAAATTATTGTTGGGAAAATTTGTCTTTGGCAGATAAATAAGGGTAACCCAGCACAATGGCCGGTAACTTTTTGAGATGACAATGTTTGAATTCCTCGGTTATAAACGGTTGTTGGTCTTTGCCCTCTCAAACTTTGTCTCTGCTGACCACCATACACTCCCGCTGACTGGCTGCCTGTTGCATTGACTCTACACAAAGCGATGGCATCCAACCTTCTCCTGTTTCTCCACTGCCTGAATGGTTAACTAGCCTAGCCAATAGCTGAAACATAATGTTATTTCCTTGTGGCAAGCAGGTGTGAGGCCATTACAAAGAAGAAATGAAGATGATGACAAAAAAAAAAAAGTGGTACAAGTGAGTGAGTTTTAAATGAAACCCCCCAAACTCTTAATCAAATATTTTGCAGAGTACCTGATTATATACACCACATAACATTGAAACAGGGTAGGGTGAGAGGCTTGGGTTGCCTGGTCTGACAGCACATGCTTACGTGATTTTGCTACTTAGATTGTCACAGCACATGTTGTGCAGTGTGACTGTGTGGGCCTCTTTCATAACCAGAAGGGGGCAGCAGTCATGCTTCTCCATTGCCACAGAACATGTCTGGATGTATGAATAATACTCTATGTGTGTGTGTGTGTGTGTGTGTGTGTGTGTGTGTGTGTGTGTGTGTGTGTGTGTGTGTATGTGTGTGTGCACATCAGAGTCAATACAAAAAAATGCAATTGACTAAAATGCATGCAGGGCAAATAGATTCAGCCAAGACACCATTGTGCACCTTCTCACAACCTTGCATGTTACAATAAATACATAACATCAAACACAGATGTCTCAGATAATTATTCATTGTCCATAACCATTTATTCCTATACAAACTTACGGGCGGACTGAAGCCTATCCCAGAATACATTGGGCAGGGAGGCAGGGGTACACCCTGAACAGGTTGCCAGTCCTCAGACAATTATGATGTGAGAAAATAATGCATGTGGGCTATTGAATAGGGTAACTGTTGCTATGGCGCTTTCCAATTTCAATGAGGCCATAGGTGCAGTACACACATCAGTAAGCTATTCAGCTCTCTATACTGTTAAGACTCAGATGCTTCACTCTGTGCCACAGATAATTAGGTCTTCGAGCATAAAACCTATATCTTTGAGGAGAGCAAAAGTGCAGGATGTACTTTTCCTTTTTGAACAATGATAATGGGGGATGGCAATGACGGGGTGATGTAATGGTAGGTTATATCTAGCCACTTGCTCATCCCTATTATACATGTACACGTAGACATGTACGTAAAACAACAAATAGTTGTGTTCGTGAAGCAGAAAGTCTTGAAGACCACTCTTCCCCTAAGGTTCCTCATGAGCTCATTTGCAAAAAAACAGTGCAAGGATTAAAAGACAAAGTAAGGATCATTCAATGGGTAAGATAAGAAACTTAAGTGCTTGTATCCACATCGTTTTTGTCCAGCAACAGGAATCTCATCTACTACATGAATCATGTATTCGATGTGTATTAATTGTATTACCTGTCCAGGTTGTAGAGAGTGTGTGAGTTACGGACATGCGTCTCCACCCCAAAGTCCTGTGCCATCTTAAGGATGGTGGCATCACGCTCTCTGCCGTAGGGTTCGGAGTCATACTCAAAGGTCAGCCGTGTGACATTCCATTCCTCGGGAAAGGAAAACAGAGGCGTTACATACGCTGCATTTACATGGCATTACAATGCTATACCAATATATTTCTCAATATACTGATTTGAAATTCATAGCACTGAGCTATCTTATTACTTCCAAAAAAACTGTAAATTAAAAAAGTAGTTTCAATGATGTCAGTCATGCTTGCATTCAGTAGCTGTAGACCATAGAGCTGATGGTTGGCTGTGATTCATTTCCTATTGCCTACTAGTTCATCAGGTCGGGCCAGTCATCCCAGAATGTCCACGTCAAATTATGATCATATTTAAATAAGGGTGTTTCTCTTTACACAATTGGTGGAGTTTATTTCATTTGCAAGAACTCCAGGCATGAAAAAGATAAATTTAGTAAAAGTAAAATCTATAATATGTGTAACAACAAAGCAGCAGAGTAAAGTAAATAAGTAAATCCGCCTCAAGTAAATATTTTGACGAAAATATAAAACAATATATCTGCCTTGGAGTATAGGCTGGCATACAACAGATGCCTGTGTAAATGCTGGCATAATTACTAGATGTGCTTATCTTAATGTTCAAAGACCACAGCAAAATGGCAGCACAGCTATGCCTGGCAGTTTGCAATCTGCACAGAAGATATGAAGCAGGCAATTGTCTTGACTGAAATCCTACATTCAGCACATCTAACAGAATGTATTCAGCATCTTTCTAAGGCAGTACCTCTTTGAGGATCACTTCATCAGTTTACGGTATAATCCACTATTGTATTCAGATCTTCGACAACAATGAATGCCATAATTAAGTATTATCACATAACTTTATTCAACTCAATCCCCAGCCTCCCAAGCTGTTCCCTCTATTCTCCCTCTATTATTTGAGACAGTGTCGGATAGATGGATTAAAAAAAACAAAAAAACAGTTGGGTAAACAACCAAGGGATTAAACTGGACTATGCAGCACCAAATTAATACTTTTGCACGTTGGAGATTTCAGCTTGGAATTCAGGTGTTTTTAAAAATGAAAATATCTATTCTGTTTAGGAGAGTTTGGGTTATATCAATGCCATCATGAGGTTGTGACATAAGTCATGATACTTTGAAACAGAAACAAAATAACAAAAAGGAAAGGTGTAACCATTCTTGGGGGTGATTTTGACAAGTCATTTAAAGCTACTAATATAGAAAAGTAATACCATCAAAATACCATCATTTTCGACATACAACTCACATGCTATCCAGAGTAGTCAATACCTCAGGCCATTTAGATATTTGCCATATTGTGCAGATTTGCCACTGCCTTAGTTTTCTACTGAATGTGGAATGGGCTTTAAGCACCATAACAACTCACAAAATCCACATTAGATGTAAATGTCAGGCTTCCAAATTTGTTGTCAATGTTTTTTTCTGTTTTTTCAACTGCGCCACAGAAAAGCCTCCTCTTTAGATGTTAGACAGTGGCATTTTTACATTACAAACCTACTGTATTGACGAATCACCACAAAATGGCTAGCGGATATTATAATAATACAGACAGAACAGTGACCAGAGATGTGAACTTCTTCTAAGCTACTTTGATGTAGTTGACACTTCTAAGCTACTTTGGTGTAGCCAACACTGTGGTCAGTACACAGAGAGCTTAGTAGTCAGTAAATGAAGAGCTTAGTTTTGTTCTATCTGAAGTACACCCTTTTACCTGAGCAATTGCAGGTCGCGTTTGTTGAGAGTGTTTGGCTGTCACTCCCCAAGGAGTGGAATGGACACCAACTGCCACTGTTTACATCAAATTATTTACCAAATATTTAGTCATATAGCGCATGCTCTGAGCTGAATAATGGGCAAAATGACAGAATTATAACTTACTCCTCTGCCAGCTTTCAAATTATATATTAAACTCAAGGGTGGCGTGTTTTTGCATGATGAAGGTGGCTCAGCCAAAGCAGCTACAATAGACTATGACAACAGGGGCTAAGCTGTTTACAGAGATAGTTTGAGAGTATCAAAATGTGTGTGCGCATTTGCAGATGTATATATATATATACGTAACCATGTTGCTTGATAGAGATGCTCGGTTACATCTCTTGCATAAATCATGGCCTTTGAAACAGGTCAATTACCACTGTCTGCATTTTTCATGCTCGTCTGTGGAATTGCCTACTGTCAAGCATAGTAGTGGCTAGCCGCTAGACATAACCTAATGGGCTGGTCAGGTTAGGAATGCTGGACTCTTTAATGACAAAAAACACAGCCATTGTATGCATTTAGAGATGTTAACATGGCACACAAATAGTGATAAGTGACGATACTTACTGAACTGCTTGTTTGACAGGAAATTTGAAGTTAAGGAATTTGCATGTTATTTGTAGCTCAATCAATTTGTGAACATGAACAACTCTCTCCCAAAGCTAGAAACAACTAAGATTTTAATCTCAACAAGAAGCAAAAAGGCTGGGGCAGATACATTGACAATTAATAGAATATCATCTTGGCAGACTCATAGTATTCATTTGAGCTCATTCCTCAAATAAATGTCCCAGTTAATCTCATTGAAATCAAAAATAAAAAGAAGTGGGCACCCATGTGTGAAAGTCTGTAACTGAATGTGAAACAGGGCAGTGCTGAAAATACAGGTTAAACACAAAAATGATAGGAAATGTTTAATTTGCTATCACATTCCATTCCAAGGACTTGTCATAATATGTAGGCAGCCAGCTTTGAGGACATGTCAATTTCAATTCCAGCCCTCATAAAATCATATGTGACTTTCCCATTTCCCGCTACAAATTTGATACCAACCTTGAACAGGCGTGGAAAGACATCTGTGGGTTGTCCACGTACCACAAATAGCCTTGAATTTAGTTTACGGAGACTTGTGTCGAGGTCCTCCAGGGACTCCAATAAAAACCTGAAAAAGGCAAATATGACAGCAAATTAGCTTCGTTGCTGTAGTACCACAGCAAGTTACTTGATGTGGTATGCAGTTTTGTTTGCCTCTTTGAGTAATGAATTCCAGATTTCATGAAATTAACTTGTTGCGCTGCATAATACATTTATTCTAGTTGAATCTGACTTGGTTTTTAAAATATTTCACGTCTTGTCCCAAATAACATGCTCATTAAACTGGCTATATGTGGACAAAGTATTTGGCCAGTGACAGATTGTTTGATCATGTGTCCCCACACTGCAATTACTGTGGAATGGCACAGTTTCCCTGAGGTTAACGTGAAGGCTGTCAGCTTTAATTTAAGGTGTCTCAGCCGCCTAAATAGTTAAAGAGCACCAGCCCATTTAGTTCACTGTTTCCCCACTTGAGGGCCACCATATAGTAATATATAGTATAGTAACGATCAAAAATCCTGTGGCAGACTCTAATACTTTATGTCATGGATAGTAACAATTTTATTGTACACGTGGTGATATGGTATCAGACAATGGACAATGGTATCCAGTCGTCAAAAGCCTTCACATGTTGATGTTAACTGAGTTAATTAGTGACGTGGGCTGGTGAATTCTAGCTCCAAGAGTGTCAACGTGACAAAATCCACTTTATATTAGCATTTGTTCATTTTTGTAAGCTAGCCAATGTTGCTTGCAATGTTAGCTTGTGTTACGCTAACTGGTTTGTTGCCAGTTTGGCCTGATTTAACTAACGTATTGGAGCTTCACAGTTTTCTTTCTGTGCTAGTTGCAATGTTTGTAGGCAAAGTCATTGAGAGAACAATGTGAAAGTAGTTTCACATTTTATTTTTTATCAACTTTACTTTATATAGTTTTAACACTGACCTCCATCGGTTGAGTCCAACATTAGAAGAACGTGCGAACCACGGGTCCAAAATATAAACAAAACGCACAGTGTCCGCTCCGTCCAAAGCCTCCTGTAAAGCGGGGTTGTCGTGCAGCCTCAGACCTTTGCGGAACCAATGCACGGAATTAACCACCATGATTTCAAAAACTCTTTCAAAAGGTTACAATGTTTGAGTTTAAGAGGTTTGTCAAAGTCAGCACTATCTCAATGTTTTGCTGTATAACCTAAGATCATTCCCCATGTGAACCACGTTACTCTTGCGCCCGAGTTTGTGGTATATTTAATGATACGAGGCGTTATCCACTTCCAACTGTCTAGTCTCCCATTGGCTCCAGGTCAGCACGTGCAAGAGGGAGGGAGAATCCTTGGTTTTGATTGGCTATTCCACACGTGTAGTCGCCACCATGTCACGTTCCTGTATCGTGTTTACAAACTAAGGTTCCAAAGATTTGACCGTGTGATATTTTATACGGTGTACAATGTTTCCTCTTAAGTAAATGGATTTTTGTTGTTGTTCTCACCTGGTGTAGTCTTGGCTATTTGATAGCACATTGATACACCGACTAAAGTACTGGTAGTTAAATAACCTTAATTTACAAAGTGATCTATGAAAAACACGTAAAAACAAAACGAAAGTAACAGTATGCGTGTACCTAAGGTCAAGTTGAACACAGGCTACTGTAGTGCTTGCTTACCTGCCCCCATGCTGCCTCAAGGTGCTGTCGGAAATTTCTAATTCAGGGCAAATTAACGAGAAAACGTGAAAAGCGACTCTAGAAAGTAGCATATGTTATTAGAATATGACATTATTTGGCATTCTGTGCTTTAACCTTTAGTTGTCACGCATTTATGTTTTAAAGAATCAAGTACACGCTTAATGCACGCTTTCCCCTCTTCGTTCTGCCGCTGCAGCACAAAGTAGCTCTAGGACGCTTGGTTTCTAAAGTAAAGCAACAGTCACCCCAAGCTACTTTGCCACACTGTACATTCTGTTTCCGACCAAAAGCACATGAATGTGCTACAAGTCGTATTTACAAATTCCGGAAATGGAAGGGGGGATTGATGACGAACGGATGAAGGCAACATACGCCTCGTCTCGCGTTTCCGGCTCCCTGCAGTGCAGTCTCGTGCACCGTGCGTTGAGCCACCGGTGATTTTATGTAAGCAACATCAATGTTTTATATAAGGTTTACGCAGCCTATTCTTTCATAACATGCAAACAGCTGCAACACTATGCGGAAAACTGATATACGGTAGAAGCTCCACTGTCGGCCATTGTTGAAATGAGACAGAAATATGCCAAGTTATAACCTCGAGAAACTCTTGAACTATTTGAATCACCAATATCACGGTCGAGTATCAACACGAACCTTTTCACCATTTCTTTCCGTCGCAATTTCTTCAAAGTTAGTACCCTAAAGACTTAATAATATCCCAGTTGATAACGTACAAGTTTTACATCGTGGCCATTGCGTACAATAATTAATGGAACTTGGTTTTCGATAAGTCCCCCTAGCCAAAACCTCTTAATTAATTCTGCTCCGGTGGTCCTGGTTCCCCAGGCACACGTCGGCAAATTACTGATGCTATATTACGGATTCCTCAAAAAGTCACATTAAAATAATTGACTGCTTGGGAATTTGACGTACGCGAGCTTCAATTGGACTTTGTCAAGGCCAGCAAAGACAATAAAATTCTGAACAAGGGCCAAATGACAGCACACTGGTTATAACCAGTCCGGTGCTGTACCCATGTGTCCCCCAAAGACTATATGCCTATTTGATACTGCTTTTCACCTGTAGTTAGAGCAACATCTAGTTCATGAGACATTATTTCTTGTCTATCATGTGGGTTAAAAAATAAGAGATGTAAAAGCTTTCACCTGCTCATGAGAGTCCAGAAGAGACTGCCCTACATGGTGTCTGCAAGTTTCATCACTTTAAATTTAAGACTTTTTAAGACCCCTTTAAAGCCAGTTAGAATGAATATAAGACCAATTTCACATTTGTAAAAATCTAATTGTGGTATTTGTTTTATACCTCATTGTTCTATAATTTGTCTTGTTCTGTCTTTTTATCCTATTCCTATCCTATCATTAACTTATTTTTCTTGGTTGTGAAGCACTTTAAGAGGCACTTCAACCCTGTGTTGAAAAGTGCTATGTAAATAAAGATTAGAAAATAAAAACTAGACTGGACTCATTTCTCAATGGCAGAACAGCGCTCCAAGACACCACAACAATTTAAGACCTCTAAAACTGAATTTAAGATCTAAAATACTATATTTAACTGTAGCATTTAAGATGTTGAGTCTATATAATTAAAAACATTTTAAGACTTTTTCAGGACCTACAAGCAATGGTTTTTGTTCCTGTGGTCCTTGAATGGGATACCTGGCATGCCAGATCTGTGGAAGCCCTACACCTTCCACTGGCAGGGTTTCAGAGTGTTCCCAGAAAACCGATGTATTATACATTCCTATTTTATTCACCTGTTCTCAAACATCATCTATTCTTCATAACAGTGCAGGAATTATTGATAGGAGATAGGAGAACTATCACCCTTGTAAGTCACTTTGGATAAAAGTGTCTGCTAAATGACTGTAATGTAATGTAATGAGTTTTCTGGTCACATTTCACCAGGGGCATTGTTGCCACTGCATTTCTAAAGAGTAATAAATAATTGCGTGCCAAATCATACAGACTGAAATGTTTTGTCAGATGGGGCTCCCTGCCTCCTGGCCCAATGCTTCCCTATTTGGGGTTGCTTTGACATGAGAGACTTGAGAAGTCAAGGCTACACTGAACAACCATCATGAGTGAAATTTCTGTGTCTCATTATTGCCACCTAGTGTATCTTCAATGAAAGTGTCAGTCTGAGAAGCTGTCTTCAATCCAGCACTTATTTATCCCTTTACAGTTAGAAATGTTACAGTGTTACAATGTTAGCAGTGTTTTGGAGCTGGTTTCCCACCTGGTAACTAAGTATACAGTGCAGTGAAATATAAAAGATACCCACACATATAAGCCACACTTCCTAACTATAAGAAAACATCGCATTTTCAAAATAATTTCTAAAAAGGCCCATAATGAATGTACATATCTTTAAATAAAACAGATTATAAAACCCATCTGTATGAGGCAAAACCCTTGACCCTAGGTCAAACTGTATAAAACCATGCCACTATTAAACCCAACCAAAATCATCGGAGCCAAACAACTGAATCCATAAATCGGTTATATGCTGAATGCCTGCATTATTTCACATTCTCACACTGTATTGATTACAAACAAGGTCACACACACACGCACACGTACACACAATATCTAGGTTTGCTGGTTACACTCCCATGTTGCTTTCCTCTCCTGGCAGCAGTTTGTCCTTAGCGGGATCCTGGGGGACTTTCTGGAGGGGCTTCGTCATTTCCAGGCTTTTGACCCAAGTGTAGGCGGATGAGCCACCAAGTACCATCATGTTACTGGTCCACCACAGCAGGCTCTTAGTAGAGGAGTTATAGACCACAGCGATGACAGTCTGCACACAGGCTTTCGCTGTCCCGGAGACATTATGTGTGAGCGGACTGGTATACTTAATCTGGAGGCCTGTGACATAGCCAATGGCAAACCCAAACAATCCTCCCAGGGTCATCATGCCCCAGAATTGAAGGTCATCCAGGCGGCTGAAGCCGGCGAGTTGGCCCAACTCGCCGGAAATAACAATGAGTGGGAGGAAGAGCACGCAGGCATTGAGGTTGTTGTAGAAGGACAGTTTCCAGATGTTTCCGTCCACTGCCGGCATCACCTTCTTGGTGTAGATGGCGTTGAGGGAGACACAGGCACTGGCCAGCACCCCAAAAAAGACGCCCAACCAGGAGAGGGACCCCGACACACCTTCCTGGTCCACGCCGAGCCAGAAGCCACCTGTGAAACAAGACAAGGCGGTCCATGTCACAACACACAATGAAACAAACCGTTTTGAAATAATGATGTCGATCAATGCTGTACATTTGCAGTTATCAACCACAGTACCAAAAACAACACCCAATATCACAATTGAGTTATCCAGGGTTCCCGCACTCCTTTCAGTGACTTTCAAGGTCTTGCTTGATGAAAGTCAAGGATGCAAAATTGTAGTGTTTTGTGGTAACACATGACATTGGTCAAAATCAGGCATTATAGAGGCCTCATTTTTTACACCAGAAATCCTGCTGAAATAATTTTCACACTGCTATTGTATCAACACAAACTCCATAACAGAGTTTCTCTCTGGATGTGTTGATCCTAGGACAGAGAGTTCCAGAGAGCTGTGGCATATTGGTGGATTTGAGTGCAATATTTTAATTTAAAGAATCAAGTACTTTCAAGGCAATCTATTGATTTAAAAAAAAAAAAAAAAAAACTTGAAATGCCTTATTTTATCCACAAACCTTTAAGAATTTTCAAGTTTTCAAGTATCATGTTTTCAGGTTGTTTCACAAATATAGTTTCACCCTAGGCCACATGCAAGTGTTAATAACAGTGTCCAATTCTGAATTCTTAAAGCTGAACGAAACTTACTGAGAATGACTCCACAGCAAAGTATGGTTTTGAAGGATGTGGTCTGCTTCAGGACAACGTAGGATAACAGCACGTTGAAAACCGTGCTGAGAGAACGACCGACCGTGTAGAAAGCGACTCCTAGATGTTTCAGACACAGGTTGTTGAAGGTTATCATGCCAATGAACACGATGGACAGCGGCAGGACCTCGCGGGATGTCTTCATGTCGAATTTGACAGACGGGAATTTAACTACTGTTGGGCAAAAATTGGACAGTAATTGCATGACCCAGCATAGTCCCACGGACACCAGGCACTGGAAGAAAGTCACAAACAACGGTGCGTCCAAGTCACGATTGTCCAGCAAATAATTATTGAGAAACACCATTGTAATTGAGATGAACCAATATAGTAAAACAACAGCCGCTATTCGGATTGTTCGGAGTAAAAAAGTCTCTCCGCGATCCTCCGTATCCATCGAGTCCGAGTTGGCCAGAGCCATTCTCAGGATATTGGACCGCTTCAGCTGTATCCTGTTCATGATGAAGACAGAAAGAGAAACAGTATGGGTCCAAATTGCTGCATTTAGGTGAACTGAAATGTGAAGCGGACTAGTGTTGACAATTTTGATGATTGACAAACCGGTTATACTTCCTGACTACTTCCTGGTTTGCGATTGTGCGATTTGTTTTTTAAAGAGGCAGTGTCACTTTCGCCTGGCAGTATTACCAAATAAAATTATACTTCTTAATGACTTCTGGCTGACTTCTTGTTATGAAACAAGAAAGTTATGACCTAAAGTTAATCCTTTGAATGTCTGACTACAATAGTCCTGCTTCCACATTCGTATCCTGCTTATCCCTCCCGTGAGGGTACCGGCAGGTTTTTGTCTAACCTGTTTTTCCTGTGATGCAGGAATGTTTTGAGAGGGAATAAAAACATATTCAGGAGGGTGGCACAGATTATTTAAGATTAAATTGAGACTGAAATAGAAACGACGCTACAACAGAACCCAGAACACAAAAGATAAACACTTAAATACGCGTTTGTCTGCATGCAAAGGCACTTGAATGTCTGTTGCTGAGATGTGCGACTGAAAGTGTTTGTCCTGATTTAATTCTAAGAGAAACCCGGTCTACCTTAAACCCACAAGCAACACGGACATCACATATCTAGGTATATAATCAACAAAAAGGACAAAAGGTGCCCACAATTCACAAAATATAACAATTCTCACGCAACCTGAAGAGTCCACGCAGTTCAGCAATTTTTGTTCCGTCTTCCGCGTCTTCCGCGTCTCAGGCGCAAAGCACATCTCCTGTCACCCCGAGCTGCGCCAAATAAGCCTTTAAGGTTCGGTTGTCCTGCGACAGAGCGCACCTTCTAGGTGTAGTCAATGATGCAAATTGTCTGTCAGTCCAGGAGATGACACATACAAGGAAGTGACACTCTATCTGTGTATACTTGCGTGCACGTGGCGTTTTCTTTCTTTCTTGCTATTGACTGTAACAAAAGTCGATTGCTCTGTGATGTTGAGAAGGCTAAAGGTTATCACTGCATCATAACTTGTAACCAAAACTGTCTCTGACTTTCCGACTTTATCGTCTGACTTTGAATGGCGTTTAAGCAAATTTTATAAGTAGTTTTTCAAATATATCCGATAGCACATTACATCGAAGATAGTTTTCTACGTAGGTGCTCACCTAAAATAAGGATACAGTTACATGATATCCTGTGTATTGGCCACTTTTAACATCAGCTGTTGACACATTTCCACCATTTTCCCCTCAAGACACGACCCTTGAAGGTCACATCTCAGCAACATGTGTGTTGTAGAAAATTCCCACGTGTATATTCCACTTTGTTGGGTCTTTGCCTTCTTAGTTTTAGTGACACAAATAGCCTCAGGACAGTAGGTGGCAGCAAACAATCAATTTACCCTTGTGTGGCTGCCTATGCAATTATAACCTAATGGACTGAACTGATTTGTGTGGTCTTGTTAAAATCCTAACTGAAGGGCAAATGAGCACTTACTATTAGAGGAAGTCCCGCCCTCCCCCTGGCCATAGACAAGTAACTGAAACAACTAACATTAAGTGTCATAAGATTCCATAAGATGCAGCACCACTCTTCCACAAGAAATCCCATCAGTCTGTGTTTTGATTGTGGTGGAGGAAATTGCTGTGTCAGGTACCACTGCAGAATCTCCCATAAGTGCTCCAGTGGGCTGAGATCAGGCGAAGAGTAAAGGTTTATACCGTTTATACGCTCGCCAAACAGTTCAGTAACCATTAGTGCCTTGCGAATGGGGTTTTGTCATCCTAGATAACAATAATATGCCGCGTGTGCACTGAAACCTGACCATATTTTCCCTCTCTGTGAAGTTCTCGCCGAAGTGTGTTTGATGTAACTGCCTGCTCAAAGTTGTTTGTGCACCTTTCCTTGTGTGTCAAACCAGCAATCAAACCGGCCCAGCAATAAGCCCCTCTCCCAAAGCCACTGAGATCTCTGCTTCGAGGCATGGTAGCCCAGATAACAGGCACCTGGGTCTTCCCTGCATTTTTATACGTGACCCTAAGCATGATGGGATGTTAGCTGTTTAATTATCTTAGGGACCACACCGGTGTTTGGAGGCACCTGCTTCAATACTCATGTCCTTTATTTTGCCAGTTACCCATAAATGACATAACGGTGTTCACTCCCCTTCTTTTATGTGTGCAAACTTTGTGCAGGTTGCAGTTGTGCATTTTGTGCCAGTGTTAGCTGCTACGTTAGTAAGCTAGACTCATAGATTCATGTGCACTCTCAGCAATGATGTGAACTCCACCTCTCCCCCAAATACGCTGACACCCTGTGCAGCTTGACTCGGCCTGCAACACGCCCAGCAAGTGATGTCTCTGACCCCTCATTGGGCACCTATGGCTCAGGCTGGAGGGAAGAGACAAATGCCGCGGTGGAGCCGACTTGGCTATTCCCCAAGTGCTCCTCCCCTGCCCTTCCCAGCACTGGGGAGACTTACACCAGCAACCATCAAAATGGAGGTCCTGCAGGGGGCTTTTTGGATCATGCGGGCACTGGAGCAGTTACTCTCTACAGTCGGTCTCATCTCCCCTACATTTCAGTGGCGTGTTCATGTCAGCCATAGGAAAGGAACAGGTGTCCATTTCAAAAGAGCATCTGTAAAACTGCTGACCAGAATAGTTCCATCAGAAGAAATACAGTGAAGGTTTTACAGGTTTGTTCCCAAATCTGGACCCGATTCTCAACACGCATTTGAATTAATTCAAGTTCAAAATGCTGATATATAACTTTCACCTTTGTAAGTCGCTTTGGATAAAAGCCTCTGCTAAATGACTGTAATGTAATGTAATATTGGTTGGTTGATTGGTTAAAATATATTACCGATTTTACTATCATTGCATTTGCCTCTTTTGTTTCTTTGTAACCATGTTTCTAATTCACGCCAGCTTTAGTACGCCAACAACATTAAAAGATGCAGTATGTCCCACCTCCTTTACTTGGATATAAATATTATTGGACAATAACAATGGCTGCTTTTTTTCTAGAGTTAATGGAAATTGAAAGACAAAACAGATAAGAAGTAAGTAATAAATGCATTAATAAATACATAAATCAATAAACAATTGGTTTGTGCCTCTATTAACATAGCATTATGAGTAATATTTAATTTAAAAAGTTATTATTTTTCATCTAAGCATGTGACTTTCGCTTTGAGTTGGGCAAGTCATTACTGACGGTAAAGGAGAAGAGTACTATGGGCACGGACAAGGCTGTCATAATACTGAGACTCCTCTAGATGGCAGCTCTTACCAAACTATCTGTGATGCCTGCAATTAATCTTCCAAATACTAAACAGTTACTATGTAAACTGCTTGTGCTGCAGTATGACACTTTCCAGAGATACAAGGCTTTTGGTGCTATATAAGATTATTTTCTGCTATAAATATCACCATCTCAGAACCAAATGGTTACTTTATAATACATTAACAAAACTACTGTGGACAATCTTAAAACATAGGTATTAAAACATTTACTATTAAGGTATTACTGTAATATAATAATGTAGTAATTACATTTCAGTTTGACCTGGTCTGACATCACCCCTGCTATTTTCTGTGATGAAATCATCCAACAAGTAGGATATTTCTAAGTAGGATATTTATATACATATAAGACCTTTGTGTTTGATAATTTGGAGCACCAAGTTGATGTTATAGGTCACTTAGGTACAATCAGGGAAACATAATAAAGAAAATCTTGAATCCTAAGTTCAAATAGTGTTTGGTATTTCTTAAAGACTTAAAGAGGAACAGAAATACGTTGCAATATGATACTCAGATAGTTCTTTGACCCAAGAATAGGTCAAAGGTCAGAGGTCAAAGATGAAACTTGAATACCACTTTTCCTCCCATTCATCTAGACCAGTAGTGGGTAAATATTGCAGAGGACCAAATCACACACTCCAGTCTCACTTGGTTTTTACTGTATGTTCACACTGCACTATGACCTGAGACAAGTCCGCTGACCGAGGTCACGCTCCGCCTCCTCCTCGTTGGGCTCAAAGGGTATTTAAGCCCACAGCGCTGTCTTACAGGCATTAGTTACAGACAATGGGTAACTCCTTCCCCCAAAACATGCACTCAAACATGTCTTTAACACTCGGCTGCTGCAGTGGTTTTAGAAATGCAAAGTCTCTGACATTGACTTGGTAAGTAGAGTGAATGCATTGTATTAATAACACGTGCACCACATTTATACCAAAACCCAAGTTTAAACATGTATGCTTGCATTGAGCAACCCGATAGCGGTGGGAAGACCGATTCTTTTACGTAACTCGATTCTGGGTTGTCCGACAGTAGTGAATTGATTTTGGCCTACTTACTATCGTGTCAATTGAACTGTATCGGGTTAAACAGTCACTGACAGAACTGGTTGATTAAGTGAACTGCTAACCCACTGAACAAACAAGTCACATGTGTGCCTTCCCAGAGAAAACAATACTTTTTATTTTCTTTATCCGCTGAGAAATAGGGGAGATCTCAATTTTGTGATCACCTTCATCTGAAATGTTTCTCCCCCTTAGGAACAATGAGGAGACATCAGAAAGTTTTTATATATTTATTTATTTATTTATTTTTCATGCAACATAGGTACCAGGCCAGATTAGAACCCAGGATGTTGCGGTTATGCACTTTAAACCACCAGGATGCATGGGAGAAAGAATTTATAAAATCAATGTGAAGATGCTACCATGTGACATATATAATGATAATAAGCTCCTACTATATGGCTGTTGGCCTCGTGGCTTCAACAGGAAAATGCAACCGTATTGAGTTTTCTTTGAGATCTTTATCTAATCTCTAATCTAATCTAGAGATCTGTTGTGATCAGAGTGAGATCACAAAAGTATTTTTTTCTCCTGAGCTGAATTTGAGAAATAGGAGAAAATGCCTTCAGTCTCATCTTAGTCTTTAAAAGAGCTCATTTGTGTCGAGGAGACATAAAAGGTAGAAATATGAGATCTCTTCTTGGATTTTGCTTTCCTGTGGGTTTTGACCAAAAGGTGGCGCTGCCTATGCATTTGAATAGTTCATTCAGTCCAATACAACAACTGAACGGTCAGTCTGATACAGCAAGTGAACCACTAACAATGAATGAATGAACAAAGACGTTTGAGAATTGTGGTAGAAATATGATGAAAGATGGTTTGGAAGTTTGGACTGTGGTTGATTACGCCCATAGCTGGCCAGCATTGATGCCATTGCCAAAGTAGGCAGCTAACAATTGTCTTTGTACCGGATGCTCGTTTTGTGTTTACAAACGCATCGGCTAGATGCATGGAGTTCAACCGTGGACACTTGATTGATCTGAAATTTCAATTCAGTTCTGCTGGCAAACCGATTTGATTAGTTTACTTAAAAGTATCGTTCAAATGATCAATTGATTTGTGAATCGACCCATGATTACAACTACAACCAGTTTTTTTCCAGGCTGCTACCTTTAGGGTTGACTGGCTTGACTTGAATCTATCTCACTGTTGTTGTTGAGGGGAACAAACTATGTCATCCTTTTTTTCAGTTTCACTACTCTACTATAATTACTGCTGTTTGGCTTTGGAGGACGGAATAGATCTCTTTCCACTTCACAGGTTATTGTTATGAATGACATCATCATCAACATCACAATGTGAGGCCGTTGCGGCAACAGTTTCCATACTGCATGATCGATACCGGCCTTGTGCTGGTCTAGGTAATTCCAGTTCCTATTGAATACTGTGGTGAATGGATATCAGGCCAGCACCAGGGCTAGACCGTGTGGCACAGTTCACAGGGCAGCTTCATTTCAAACACATATAATCCTCCCATGTGGGCAGGAGTTGGATTCCCCAACTGCACTGCTTTTACTACTTTGATCCCCCTATGTCTGTAATAATCTCTGCTTCCCCGCTGTCTGGTGAAAGAAAGAGTACAGGTGGGCAACCTGGAGGATTTGATTTCCTTAAATGGGAGTGTTAAGGCTCGAATAAAAGGTTGATTCACAGAGATGGGGAAAAACATGGGAAATGTGTTGAGGTGGTATTCGTGATTTGTATCAGAATAATCTGGTCTACGATAGAGATAAATCCAGATATGTGTTTTGTCTTCCAAATACATCTAAAACGTCCATAAACAAAATATCCTATCCAGGTTATTGTCTCAAGTCAAGTTAAACACTCATTTGACAAAAGTGAAAAGTGACGCCAGAAAGTTAGAAATTGCCTCAAAAAGTGTCTCACTGGCCATTTATGTCTTGTATGCTGTTAAATCTCATTTTTGATTCCAGGTTTTGAAGTATTGCAAACCTAAACACTCAGTATATGGTATGAGTCCTGGGAGTTTTGAGAGAGTGGATGATACTCCTTAAACAGGACATTCATGATGCTCATATTCTCTGGGCCTGAGCAGGGGCCGTGTATAGATGAACCAGGGTGATCAAATGAAAAGCTAGAGCAATGCACTGTTTTTTATTGGCAGTCTAAATTAATTTTGAAAATTGCGATTATGGTCAAAATTGGAAAACCATGTGCCATGGAGGGCCGAGAGCGTGCAGGTTTTTCTCCAATCAAAGACTACAGCAGGTGATTTCACTGATTAACACACCAGAGGAGGAGTGACTAATCAGTGAAATCTCCCGCTGTAGTCTTTGGTTGGAGTGAAAACCTGCAGACTCTCGGCCCTCCGTGGCACATGATTGGACACCACTGGCCTACAGAATAGATTACAGTTTACTTCCATGAAACACTGAATCAGAAATAGCAGAAAAGTAGCCAAATGCCTTTCTGGTTTTCCTGCGGAGCCTTGGGAACAGTTACCAGCATGTTCTAAGGCAACTATAAGAACAGATGAGGACAAAATATCAATATTGTTGTTTTTTTTCTCCAGAGACCCCCCATTACATATTTTTAACAATCCATAACCTAAAATGGGCTAAATGCACTCATTGGGTGCATTGGTCTCATTTTATGATGTTAAAGTTGGCAAGCATTTCCGCACCAGGATGATGTGTCATGGATACGTCCAAGCCACCCCCCTGAGCTGAGACCTGCAATGAAAGGCATTTATTGAGGGGACATCATCTTCAGCCATCATGGCACATAAAACGCTACAACCTTGTAGGAGGTTGAGAGCCAAGAAAGGAGGACGTCCTCCTGAAGAGCTAAGACCATAAAACATGAATGAGCTATCCTCTCAGAATTAAATAGCAGCATAGCGCTATTAAGAATCCCTTTAACTATTCAGTAGAAGCTGTCTGTCTTCCTCGTAGCTCCACTACATGAAATACAGCCGCAGTATATATGCAGGTTTCATATTTATCACGGTCAGAGTCACTGACATGTTCGGGTTTGTTGAGAAGGCTGGCTGATACCAAAGCCCTGTCATCAGAGACCAAGAAGAATCCGATGACTCATTTTTTAGTGAAAAGCAGTAATAGAGCACGATGCTGCAGTATTGCCCATTGTGTAGCTTTTTGTGGCTTAGATATACACACTCAAGGGGTTTATATCAATGTTACAGGAGTCTGGTTCACCAGATCTTAGCCGGTGGGATAAGCATACAACACGCCTCCAAACCGGTCATGTTGCGCCGATGGTTTCAGTCAGCATTCTCCTCCTTGTCTGCTCTCTTTGGTATGCATGGTGTTGTAGCTAGTATAGACCAGCACACTAGCTACAGGTAATGCTAATAATAAAAAATACGCCGATGGAATATTTCAATGTTCCTGGATAGTGTGATTGCATATCCCAATAGAGCCAATTATCCCACAATGATGGTCACTTCAGCCAGACCTTTCTCCTGCACTGCCACAGTGCTAAAACAACGTGTGGAGATCGGTCTGGCCATGCGAGACTAATGTTACAGTAATATTTTAAAGTAGGGTTTATCATATATATTTTAAGTTTTATAGTTTGAATTGTTATTCACACATTCTGAAAAAAAGCCTCTTACAACATCAGAACCAGGGCCGGCCCTGGTCCAATTGGTGCTCTAGGCGAGATTGCAGACTGGCGCCCCCGTAATAACATGACACCATTCGCCTACACCGCCTATACCACGGGCCGGGTATGTACCCCCACTACAGACCGACCGTTAGCATTAGATCTTTGGATAATTTTTCCCTTATGTTCGATTTTTTTTTAATGTCAAAATAAAAAAAAAAAAAAAAAAACATTATTTGGCCGCAATTTTGGCAGCCGCCTATGTCGCCTATAGGAAGCCCCCCCCCGATCAGAACTGGGCGGTAATTGATGGCAAAACAATTACTCAAAGACCTCCAAGTCAACATTATAATAGAAAGGCTCATTGTCAATATACTGAACACTCTGTAAGCTACTGCATGTAAGTTGTCAATGAGTGACAGGATAATGATGTGTCACTGATGAAGGGGGGGGGGGGGGTGGGGGTGTCTTCCTCACCCATAAAGCACCCTGTCTCACACAACACACAATGCACTCTCCACCAAGGAAGCCAGTGGCTCAAAGTCAAATATTGTTTTTAAAAACTACAAGGGACTTCCTTTATTTTTTTCAGATTTGCCCAGCTAATGTATATTTGGTACTGTTATGTGTGTGGCATTGACCACAGGGCTGAGTCAAGCTGCCACCTGCTTCAGTTTAGAGGAAAACACTGTCTGAGATGTGTCTTTTATTGTAGCGCTACACATGATTTTTTTTTTTTTAAATGGGAAACACCAGGAGAGGTTATTCAGTTATTCAGGTTATTCAATCCTCTCCCAGGAGCAGGTTATTCAGTTATTCAGGTTATTCAATCCTCTCCCAGGAGCAGATTTTTTTTTTCTCTTGAAACATTCAGATAGCACTGGTCTAAGATTCCTGCATGGTGGAACGTCATAAAACCTACAGGCGCTGTTATTTCTGAGCTGTTCAGCCAGTAATTTATGGTACGATTGGTATGGTAGAGGCCTGAGAATTCAACACAGTACAGAATGTGCAGCCAATGCACATATGAGACATCACCCACCACCCACCAGCACACTATCCAATACCTGGCTCCGAGTAACTCACTCACTAATGAAGCTAAAATGGTTGTGTACTGTGTGCTTTTGTTTCCACTCCTGTGCACTGCTGCCCAAGGGCTCGGTTAATTATCTCCCTTGTTTAAAAATGGTTCTCACACCAGCCTAGGATGTGCTGTTAGTGGGGTGAATGGACACTTTGTACTTGATCAATAATAGGACTCTGGTGGAGCGGTAAAAAACAGAATCCTGCTTCTTCTCCTCCTGTATTTCTTCTTTCCTTTCTCTGGGGTTTATATTTTCTGTCACTTTCTCCCCAGTCACTCTCCCCCTCCCTCTCTCTAAACCAAAGTTATAAGGCACTGCCAAGTTAACCAACTGCATAAAACACTGTAAAATTATTATGAAAATGGAGTGATAGGAACTCGCACAGTTGCAGCGCTAGTTGTATTTGCCATAACAAAATAAATAGAATTATTTTAGAGCCCTATATCAGTAGATGAATGGTTATGTCCTGCTCTTCTGCTTTTCTGCTTTTCAATTTGGTCGTTGAGGGGCAGTGGGGCATCGATTGCAATCTCGTCGACTGTTTGTGGTCTGGGATGAAATTCCTTATTGTTTGTGATTATTAGGTTTGACCCTCAACCACTTTGGTTGACTCACTTTCTCTTTACCATCATCTCTTTCCTTGAGACAAGAGGATGGGATATTAAATGCTTGTTGTTTTCATTTCATTTCACAGATGACGCTTGTTAAGCATCTGCCAAGGTTTAAATAAATAAAACCTTGTTTAATGTAATGGAGCACAACGTCTCAAAGATGAAGAGCATCTACTCAAGTTTGTGCGTGGGTTGTAGTAAGTGTGGACCTTGAACTAATATAAAGCAAAAGGGCAAAGCCAGCCCGTTATAAATGAAGAAACAACAAATAAGTATAAGTCTACACCAAGTGAAGTGGTCCTCACAAATAATTATTTATTCCCTTAATACACCTGCTATTTAAAAGACTGCTGAAGTAAACTTGTCCCAGTCAGTGTTGGGGACTCAATCAGCTGTGTCAAGTTCAAACATGTCTTTTTCAGGCAAAGTAAGTTCTCTTATCATAGCATTCGTTTCGTGTCTCACTATGGGGAACGCCTCCTGCGTGACCTCATCAGAAGCACAATAACATTACGCCAGCCCCCTATTGGCTGGCATGAGTGACGCCTATGTCAGGAGGGGAGGGACCCTCCTCCTATATAATAGGCTGACATAGCGTCAGTCGTCATTCAAAAACCTCTTCTCGCTTCTCACAGAAGCCTGTTGACAACTGTGCTTTTTGGGTGCTAAGCTAAACTGTCCACAGACCGGAGTGCACAACTCGGTCACCGGGCGCTTCGTTCCCAGTTGTACAGTTGCACACTAGTTCACGAACAGTAGCAATACTCTTCCACAGCTAGTTCTTTGGTATAAAGTAGCAATACTTTTGCCTTGGAAAATAGCAATATTTTCCGAATCAGAGGTAGCGATACCTTTAACAAGGAATCGTTAACTATACCAACTGGTAGCAATACCGTGTCACAGGTATTTACATTAACGGTACCACAGAATAAGTAGCAATACTTTCTGCCCCTACGCTAGCGGAGAAAATAGCAATATTTTCCTCCTGTCTCGCCTGGTAGCTGCACAAGCTGTTAAGCGAACTTATAAGGCTGCTAGCGTTAATAGCACATTAGCTAACCATGGCTACTGCTATCAACCCCAGTGAAGTAGGGAAAAGCCCGAAGCTATGTCCCTGCGGCAACAAAATATCTAGCTGGGACACTCACCCCGTGTGTACGGCGTGTCTGGGCTTACCCCACGCTCAGGCTGCCTTAAGCTCTACCGACGAGTGTATCCACTGCGCTGGCTTTCCACGTAAGCTACTTCGCCGCCGACTAGCCTGCCAGGCTAGTCTGTCCGGGGGTGACCCACTCATGTGTGAGGCAGCTGCGCTGCAGGTAGACGCGGACATGTCCGAGGGCTTGACCGCTACACCTGGACTGAGCTGGGCGGATGCAGATCCCCAGCTGCTGGGACGAGATGCGGGGACGAGATGCGGAGGATGACGGAGATGAGTCGGCCGACTCGGAGCTCCTGTTGTCTGACGACGATGAGAAGGGATCCATCTTCCTTGCTAGCGATCGCGGGGCTGCAAAGCCCCCCGTCGCGGAGGGAGGTTTCCAGCTCCCGCCGTCGTCTCCCATCGACCTCGACATGCAGGACATGTGCAGGCGTGCGGCTAACAGGCTCAGCATCCCGTGGCCCGTCGCCCAAGCGGAGGTTGTGAAATCTCGATTTGACGGCAAGAAACTGCCCAAAGTGAGGAAGACGGGAAAGCAAATGTTGCCCATTTTCCCGGAGCTACTCGACAAGATAGCCGTGACCTGGAAGGAGAGGCCATACAGCGAGAAACACCCCATCGTGGGTAGCTCCCTGCTGGATTGTGAGGGGATGGAGACCCACGGTGTCCGCCAGATGCCACCCATAGGGCCGCTGGTTGCGACCCACCTCCACCCAAAGGCCTCCATGTCCTCCTCGGCGCCCTCTCTTCCATTCAAGATGGACCGCTTCCAGTCTAGCCTCACCGACAAGTGCTACAAGGCGGCGGCTCTGTCAGCGAGAGCCCTCAATGCCTCCTCCATACTAATGGCTTATCAAGCTGAGCTGGAAGAGGACATGACTGCCAAACCAGATACCACCTTGTGGGAAGAAATCTGCGTTATAACGGACCACGTCCTACGTCTCCACAAAGTGGCCATACAGGCTACGGGGAGAGCCATGGGCCTCATGGTTCTCCAGGAGAGGGCACGCTGGCTCGGGCTCACTAATTTGACGACCAAGGAGAAGGAGGAGCTCCTCGACACCCCGATCGTCCCTCAGGGTCTCTTCGGTGCAGCCGTCACCTCCATGCAGAAGAGATGTGAGGAGAAAAAGAGGGAGGATGAGGCGCTGAAACTTTGCCTGCCAAGGAGGGCTCAACCTGCCGTCCCTGCGGCTCCGCGCCAGACGTACAGGCGCAGGCTGACTCCCATCCAGCCCCCGCTTTCAGGATCCCTAAAGTGCCTAAAGCGCAGGCAGCCCCTCAGGCCCCCAGAGGTCCCAAGAATCCGTGGTCTAGGAAGCAATCTCCCCAGGCCAGACCTCAAACTGCACCGCCACCTCCTCCAGCTACCGTGACTGGCAGGAAGAAGAAGCGGCCGGCCTGATAGCGTCTCCTCCGGAGGAGAGCGAGCCCAGTTCCCCCCGTTCGCGGGCCGCTCCACCTCCTCCCAGCTCCGTTCCAGAGCAAGTTCAATGGGACGCGTTCCAGACAGAGTCCAGAAATCGGGCGGACGTTCGTGTTCCGGTGCCCGCGCATGTGAATCGAAAACGATGTTTTCAGTGTTGTCACACAAGCACTTCCATGCATTCTGTAATAAAAGTGTCCCAACTCGCGCATCCAGGCAGACTGCCGAGGGCGCTGTCAAATATGAAAAAATATCTCAAAAAAGATATGTTGAAAAACAAGTCGAACTTGTCTGCCATAACACAGCCTGTGGGGCCCGACATCCCCACGGCCGTGACGACGCAGACGGTCCATGCGCCTCCATGCCGCGGGTTGGAGGCGTTGGAGCGCACGGACGGTGTGTGTTGCGCGCCGCAGCCACAAGAGGGCGCCATCATACCAGATTTGACAGAGTGGCCGGTCAGCCCTCTCTCTTTACACAGGGAGAGCTGGGCCGCCTGCACTCAGTCAGGATGGGTGTTGAGAACGATAGAGAAGGGCTACAGGCTTCAGTTCAATATCGCTCCACCACAGTTCAAAGAAGTGTATTACTCTCATGCTCAGGGCGAGTCTGCCAATATTCTCCGGGAAGAAATTTCCAATCTGAGAGAGAAAAGAGCCATCAGAGTTGTCCCTCCAGACAAAGCTCAGAGCGGCTTCTACTCGAGGTATTTCCTAGTCCCAAAGAAAAGGGGGAGGGGGATGAGAGCCATTCTGGACCTCCGTGCCCTAAATTGTTATCTAAGGAAATACAAATTCAGGATGTTGACACACGCTTCTCTGCTGCATTTCGTGCGTGCAGGTGACTGGTTTACGTCAATCGACCTGAGGGATGCTTATTTCCACATTCCCATATATCCCCCACACAGAAAATATCTGCGTTTTGCTTTCCAGGGGATAGCCTACGAGTTTATGGTTCTGCCATTCGGTCTGTCACTGAGCCCAAGAGTGTAAAATGCACCGAGGCGGCAGTAGCCCCGATCAGGGAGAGGGGGATTCGAGTGGCCACATACATAGACGATTGGCTAGTGGCGGCTCCCACCCGCCAGGAAGGTGGCGTGTCACACAGATGCTCTCACGCGGCACCTGGCAGGTTTGGGCTTTCAGATAAATGCGGAAAAGAGCATGATGACGCCCGTGCAACGCATCACCTTCATAGGGCTCACCCTGGACTCTCTCCAGGCCAAAGCAGTTATATCTCCGGAAAGAGTGGAGACTATGCAGACAACCCTGTCAATGTTTCGAAGGGGCAACATGGTTACACTCAAACAATGCCAGAGGCTGCTGGGCATGATGGCCTCCTCTGTGGTGGCCATACCACTGGGGCGCCTGTATATGAGGGGCTTTCAATGCTGGGTAGCCTCTCTAGGTCTGGACCCTCACCGCGATGGCCGCCGTCTGGTAAGGGTTTCCTCAGACTGCTCGCTAGCGCTGCGCCAGTGGAGAAGTCCGGGTTTTCTGTCTCAGGGGGTTACTATGGGACCCATCCTGGCCAGGAAAGTGATCACCACAGATGCTTCTCTGATTGGCTGGGGTGCCACCCACGAGGGCAGAACAGTGAATGGGAGGTGGAACCCTCACATGCGCTCTACCCACATAAATTGTCTGGAGCTGCTGGCTGTTCACCTAGCTCTGAGACATTTCCTCCCTTGGCTGAGAGGTCATCACATTCTGGTGAGGACAGACAATTCCACCGTAGTGGCTTATGTCAACAGACAGGGGGGGCTGAGGTCCCCCCAGTTACACACATTGGCACACAGACTGATAGTCTGGAGCAATGTGCACCTGCAGTCACTCAGAGCGACTCATGTACCAGGAGTTCTGAATTGGTCTGGTCACAGTTCGGGCAGGCAACCGTGGACGTTTATGCATCAACAGAGAACGCACAGTGCCCCCTGTTCTTCTCTCTACGCAATCGGGGAGCCCCTCTTGGGGTGGATGCTCTGTCACAGGAGTGGCCAAGAACCCTCCTGTATGCTTTCCCCCCGGTGGCTCTCATTTCCCCAACTCTGGCCAGAGTGAGGGAGAGGGGTCTGTCCATGATCCTGGTAGCCCCGCGTTGGCCAGGGAAGCACTGGCTGGCGGAAATTTTTCAGCTCCTGTCCGGCCCACCGTGGCCGCTGCCACTTCGCAGGGACCTGTTGTCTCAGGCGCGGGGGGAGATATTCCATCCCCACCCAGAGAGGCTAGCTCTATGGGCTTGGCCCGTGAGTGGTTCAACCTGAATACAGTTGGACTTCCCCTCAATGTTATTGACACTATTCAGTGTGCCAGAGCCTCATCAACTAGGACGTTGTATGAGCATAAGTGGCGTGTGTTTGAGAGCTGGTGCTCGGAGTCACAAGCTATTCCTTTTCAGTGTTCTGTAGCAGTGATTCTGTCATTTTTACAGGACCTTATTGAGAAGGGCAAGGCCTTTTCTACTGTCAAGGTGTACTTGGCAGCCATTTCAGCCTGCCATGTTGGTTTTGACGGAAAGACGGTGGGTCAGCACCCCTTAGTGTGTCGATTCATGAAGGGGGCACGCCGTAAATTGCCTACGTCTAGGCCACTGGCTCCATCGTGGGATCTTCCCACAGTTTTGGACGCTCTCTCCTGTCCCCCTTTTGAACCCCTAGAGCAAGTGGAGTTGAAAATGTTGTCCTTGAAGACAGCATTGTTGCTTGCTTTGGCCTCGGCTAAGTGTATAGGGGAAATTCAGGCATGTATGCAGTTTTCCCCTGGGAATACTGGGGTCAGTATGCAGCCTAACCCAGCCTTTATCCCAAAGGTTTTGGGCTCGTGCTCCCCTATAGATTTGGCTGTTTTCTATCCCCCGCCTTTCTCCTCTGAGGAGCATCGGCGTTTGCATAACCTGTGTCCGGTTCGTGCACTGCGGATTTACAGACAGGACCCAGAGTTTTAGACAGGGCAACCAGCTATTTGTGTCTTGGGCGAAACCACATGTGGGAAAGCCTATGTCCAAACAGCGTCTTTTGCACTAGATTGTAGGAGCTATTGCCCTTGCTTACAATAGCAAGGGTCTCCAACCCCCTGCTGGCTTATGTGCACATTCCACCAGAGGTCTAGCAACCTCTTGGGCTCTCTTTAAGGGGGTTTCCATTCAAGAGGTGTGCGCAGCAGCATGCTGGGCCTCGCCCCACACTTTTGCTAGGTTCTATAGGTTGGATGTCACAGCACCAACTCTAGCACAAATGGTCCTGAGTGCAGGTTCTTCTTAGAGCGTGGCTCCTACCCAGTGTGGTGCCACTAGGGACAGTTGTCTTTTTTACAGGCATGTCTGGCAATCCGAGAGTCAGTATTTTCCCCATAGTGAGACACGAAACGAATGCTATGATAAGAGAACTTAAGGTTATGGATATAACCCCGGTTCTCTGAATAGCATGAGTGAGTGTCTCACCAGACCACCCTCCTTGCTATGAAGTGAGGAAGAGGTGAGCTTGTTTTGAATGACGACTGACGCTATGTCAGCCTATTATATAGGAGGAGGGTCCCTCCCCTACTGACATAGGCGTCACTCATGCCAGCCAATAGGGGGCTGGCGTAATGTTATTGTGCTTCTGATGAGGTCACGCAGGAGGCGTTCCCCATAGTGAGACACTCACTCATGCTATTCAGAGAACCGGGGTTATATCCATAACCTTAAGTCTTTTTGCCTAGTTGGTAAACAAAACAACCAAAGGAAACTAAACTACCATAATCAAGATATGGTGAGGTAGACCCCGCCCTGACTGATGTCCCTAACAACATTAACTGCCTAACTCAGAAGTGAGGTTACTTTCATGATACATTTGTATTGTATATTGTATATAATTGTACTGTATATATCTATAGCGCTACAACTCGCTACCCCCGCTACAGTCCCTACAACTCGCTACCCCCGCTACAGCTCTACAAGTCGCTACCCCCGCTACAATCGTTACAACTCCCTACCCCGCTACAGTCGCTACCCCTGCTACAACTCACTACCTCCGCTATAGTCCTTACAATTCTCTACCCCCGCTACAGTCCCTACAACTCACTACCCCCGCTACAGTCCCTTCAATTCGCTAACCCCGCTACAGTCCCTACAACTCACTACCCCCGCTACAGTCCCTACAATTCGCTACCCCCGCTACAATCGTTACAACTCCTTACCCCCGCTACAGTCGCTACAACTTGCTACTCCCACTACAACTCACTACCCCCGCTATAGTCCCTACAATTCTCTACCCCCGCTACAGTCCCTTCAATTCGTTAACCCCGCTACAATCCCTACAACTCACTACCCCCGCTACAGTCCCTTCAATTCGCTAACCCCTGCTACAGTCCCTACAACTCGCTACCCCCGCTACAGTCCCTACAACTCGCTACCTCCGCTACACCTCTACAAGTCGCTACCCCTGCTACAATCGCTACAACTCCCTACCCCTGCTACAGTCGCTACAACTCACTACTAGGGATGGGCATCTTAAGGAAAATCAATATTCGATTAATCTCCTTACCTTATGAACGATTATTCGATTACTCGAAAAAAATTTTTTTTTAATAATTATTAAGGTCCGTGGCCGACTGGAAACAAGTGAAAGCTTGCATTCCGCTTCATGCTGCGCTAAACGGCTATTAAACGGCTCGTTGGGCTGTAAAATTACTAAGAACATATCTTACTATATCTACTTTCTATTAATGCAAATAAACAATGACAGAAAACAAGTTTATCATGTTCTCTTTATAGTTCACGTTAGGGTTAATAAATACAAATTACGGGAGGTCCCTCGGTTGACTGGAAACAAGCAGAAACTTTGGTTCTCCACTCTTGTTGTCTGAGTTTTCCGTGCTGGTGGCTCGTACTCAGGCTCCACAAACTCCATCAGGTTGACGAAGCCATCCCCTTCCACAAAGGACAGCGGGAGCATGTCTCCAGTCACCATTTTCGTGATGAGTATGTTTATCTTTTCCGCCCTCTTGTCATCACAGGTGCGTGTGGTAGCAGCAGGCATAAACGTTGTGATACGTTGCTGGCTCTCAAATGTCTCCAAAGTTTTCTCTTTATGTTTTAAGCGCATGTGGTTCAGCATCGAGCTAGTACTTTTATGAAATACAAGTTTACCATTGCATAACTTGCACCGCACTGTCTCCTCGTCATCTTTTTCAAAGTATTTCCACACACCACTTCTCTTGGCCGCCGCCATGTTGCAAGTAATGTTTACTTTTGAAATGAGTACCTGCGCAGTGCGCACACTAGCACTTTACGTTGTATTTTTTTAAAAACTTCTCTGTCCAAGAAAGTTAACGTAATAGCCTATTAAACATGTTCCCTAGTCAATTAACGTATATATTCATATTATGCATGTTGGGGAGAAAAAAAAAAACGGGGGGAAAAAAACTGGAAAAAAAAAAGAATACCAAACATTACTCGAATACTGACGTCAGTAACGAGTATTCGAATATTTGAATATTCGAGCCCATCCCTACTCACTACCCCTGCTACAGCGATACAACTCGCTACACAGAGAAAACAACTATATTACAGAAACACTACAGACAAGACTATCTGATCTGAACAGCCATTCAGTGGTCCTGGTAGTCTGGGTAGAAAAAGAGCAGAAGAGAACATGAGCAAAACTTTTTTTTAAAACAGAGACAATAGTATATGTGAAATACTTAACAACATAATAGAGAAATAAGATAATCGTCTTGACCTGGGCTTATAAATGGAAATTCTCTGATCATGTTTTCATTAAAATGTAATTTCCTTTTCTTGGAAAGAGCCATTGTACCTCCTCTGTCTGCTCTTTTTCAGTCTCCTTGTGTCACTCTTTTTAATCTTTACTTTTTCTTCTCTTCCAATCTTTATCCTCCTTTTCTTCACTCGTCTTCCTTCTCTTTCTTCCTTTCCTTCTCTTTACCTTTTCACCTACACTCTCTTTACTCCCTTAATTTTTCCTTGTCACTCTCTTCTCCTTCCTTTCCAATCATTAATAATAAATAATATACTATCAGTTAAAATATTTGCTTGCCTCATTTTTGTATTTTAGCTCAAAAACATTGTTTGGAAAAATAAATTGGCAGGCTCTGTAATCATATATTTACCTTTCCTCTATCTCCTTCTTATCCAGTCTTCCTCCTCTCCACTCTAACATAAAACATTACGCTAATGTTATCCATGAAAATTTCTAAATATATTTTCACAGTACTTATTATAATGCCAAACCATTAAAATGGTAATCTGCAAATAAATATTCTCCTAATTCATTCACTCATTTAATATAATCAGATTTTCAAAATAGCCTGTCCACTGCATGTTTACATGTGAACGTTTTTTAACCTAGCTAGCAACTTAGTCTACATAGCTAACGTTAGCTAGTATAACCTATTTAAAAACTTATAGAGCAGATTATCTATCTATATAATAAACTGTGACATTATAACATCACTAGCTAGTATCTCAAACGATTGTAACTTACCTGGCTTGAAAATACATTTGTGAATTGACACTTGCTAGCTTCACAGCAGTTTTCTCTCAAAACTAGAGCGAGCAAGTAGTTAGTAGAAGAAGAGTGATATATAGCTCTAGTGAGCAGCCCCCCCTGTTGGCCAAAACAAGCACAACGCGATTGAGACGTCAACCGGTAGGCTCTGCTGCCCGCTCTTTCTTGCCACGTAAAATATTTCAGTTTGCGGTCTGTTTTTAACGCACAGTTAAAAATGGGGACATTCCAGGGGACAGCTCCAGCCAGGGACAGGCCACCAAAAACAGGGACTGTCCCCGGAAAATGGGGATGTCTGGTCACCCTATTTAAAATGCGAGTTTTGATCTGTTTGGATTGGGCATCATTGTGTTGTAAATCTTGAATTACGATCTTAACGATCTTAAATTACTGTGCTGCAGATTTTGCCTGGCGTAATGGTGTTAACCACTGAATTTTATGGATCTGGCCCATTATATTTTGCATTCCTGGGCCACCGTACTGGGGTGATAGCCTTTCAACAGGGGGCGTCATGTTGCAGCTGAAAGGTTTCATTACAAAATGCTGCATTTCTATTTTGGAAAATAATTGTCTAACATTCATAGGTCACTAGTATAAAAAAGATAAAAAGATTTTATCCTCAAAAACATAATTATTTTGTGAGCTAAATGACCCAGAACTTCTATAATAAATCATAATGTGCTTTACTTTAATTCTGTGAAACTCTTTGGGCCTTAATACACCTGATCAACTTTTGACTTCAAATTTCAAATCTTTCACGATCCCATCCCTCAAAATCAGTCAGCAGGTGAAATGACTCATCAGTGTGAATAGACATGTATAATTAAATCCGGAGTGTGTGTGTGTGTGTGTGTGTGAGAGAGAGAGAGAGAGAGTATGCATATGTGTGTAGGCGGCGGTGGGGGTGGACTGGTAAAAAGAACCATATTTTCAGTTCTCACGTGGCCCGGGCTGCTTTTTCTGCTGACACAGTGAAATATTGATGTGGAATAAATTCTTCTCTAATTAGAGTGGCTGAATTAATCGGGAAGCGTTTAATTAGCAGAGTTTTCTTTTCAGATGAGGGGAGGTTTTGATCTGAGCCATATGGCTGCTCCCTCTGATGTGTTATGGTTCACAGACCTTTAAATATGAACTTACTTTACTTACATGCTTCAGTGAAAATGAGCTTTGATGACAGAGGAATGCACCATTAAGGGCATGAGTGTGTGAAGTGTGAACACATGAATGCCGGGGTGCACTCTTGTGAGGCATGTTTCAGATATATATTCCTTGCCTATCAGAGGACAGAGCCCCGTGTGTGAAATTGCCTTTGTACATTAAAGAGAACAAGGCAGGAAGGTGAAGCAGCAAAGGGAAAAAGTGAACACTTTGAGCCACAGACTTTAAATTGCATCAGGGCTTGTCAAAGAAGGAATAATCTTAGATATACAGACTACTCAGGCACTTTTAACCTTCTCGACACAGCTAAATTATAAATCAAAATTAGTCCTAAATTTGTAGCAGCAGGTTTGTAAAGATTGTCTTGAATCAGCCTTATGGAGCAGGAAGGGCAAAAAACTCTCAGAATTATCATTAAAGGTGCATTAAGTAATGTATGACAGGTCTCCAGCATAGCTTAGACAGGATGAAAGTCACATTTTTACAATAAAAGGAATAGCAGAGATCCAACTGAAACGTCTAGTGAAGAGTGATATCTAGTGATATATCGCCATGCTAAATAACACTTTGTCATTTGATTTTCTTGCCTTGATAACAAAGTGTGTCCCTCACTCTTAGTGCCTTCCTCCATCTTTGAGGAGTTGAAAATGCAAGGGGTGGTGTTGAGTATGGGACACTAAAACAGGTGCTATGGGATACTAAAAATCTTTCTTGTTACACCTTTAAATTGAAGCCGCTTCTGAGGCAGTTCTTCAGATTGGTGGGGGATTTTTTTTTTTTTTTTAAATAATGCAGATTATTTCTCCCAATTCATCACCAGGACATTCATCACCAAAACACAAAATCTCTCAAATGGCAGATATCACACCCATAGTGATAGTAACTTAAACAACGTACAGTGCTATACATAGGAAGAATATTATGCATAGATGCCAAGTCCTTCAAAGACCTAACTCCTAGGTCTTAGCAAAGGAAGCCTTTGTAATGCGAAGACATGGTGGCAATTCTGAAAAATCACAGCTCGAAACATTTTAGAACAAGGTAGCGGTATTTGGGCTGTACTAGCTAAAAACTAAAATACGATATCCTATATAAGGAGGTTGTTGAGAAGGACTTCAAGGAGTGTTCGGGTTCAAGGCTACAAAAAGATCGAAGTCAGTAGACTCTCCTGTGGATGCTTTATGTGCTTTGTAGCTCAAAGAGGATTACAGAAGTATTCCTTGGAGGCCAGCTAAGATGTTCTCATCACTGAGGCAGTTTTGGCTGGATACCGGCGCAGTACAACTGAAGGACATGTTTAGCTTTTGAGCGTTTGCGACCAAGTGAGAGCATGTATAGAGAATCAACCCCTAACGTGCACTTTAAGTATGTAGTACAGATGGTGAGGTTGCTGGTTGTAACAGAGAAAATGTTATCACAGTGGTAAGTCATCAGAGAGATGAAAATTCAATGCTGTGTCAGGAAGACTTACCTGGTTTTTGAGCAGGTCAATCAAAATGACATGGTCAAATAACACACTCAGGTCTAAAAGGATTACAACTGAGCATTCCCCAGCATCTGCTGCTCAATATCTGGCATCCAATTTATAGAAAAGCAGTCTCAGTGTTGTGGAAACCTGATTGTTGCTTGACTTAAAAAAAACATGAGACCTGAGATAACTCTAAAATATAATAAAAAGAGAGAGTGGATCGGCTAATCCAACATTTGCTGGAAATCAAAAGATCAAAACTGCAGTTGGTTCCTTAAGGAGGTTTGATCTTGGGAATGTGCTGTTATTAACTGATGAGATGTCAGCAGATCACAGTCAAAGTGGCCTCACTGAGTGGCATAACATCTATAAGACTGGTGGAGGATATCATGTTATTTACCATTTCCTCTAGGACCAAATGTGAAATATGTTCAGCACAGCAAAGCACCAAAGATGGAGACTAAATAAAATAAAAAGGATCTTGCAGATTACCAGTTTAAATCAAGAATGTGTGTATCAATCTGGTATACTCCAACAGCACCAGAATATATAAGCTATATTATATTGACTAATGCTATGGATGACCCATTGAAGTGTCACAGCAATGCTGCAAGTGATAGTGTTGGCTACTTAGCTTAGCGGCTGACTGGGTTAACATTAGGAAATTAAAATGCCTATTTGGTTGCGCAAGACAAGTGACCAGTTAAGAATAAGTTTAGGTAATAGGTTGAAAAGATTAGATTGCGCCTACAGCAAGACATTTCAAATTCTTGAAATACCTTACCACGTCAAGCAATAATTGTCGATAACACCAGCTAATTGCAAATCATATAGCACATTAGCATCATGCAAAGCTGCGTATTTCCCTTTATGTGCAAACTCATAAAGTGTCATGGAGCTTTAGTGGATTTGATTGATAAGCTCGTCAAAAAACAATCTGCCCTGCTGTCATTAGCCCATCCATCGTTGAAGAGTGGGATGAAGGAAATCAAGATGGCAGCTAGGGGCAGCCAGCGATGGGATTTACGAGTTCAGCTGTAAGTACTGATGAAACCAATTGTGAAGATATGCCCCTTTAATTCTGGAGTGGTGATTTAGAGGCGTGCAGCTGGCTCTCGCACGTACAGCCCAATGCATGGAATGTACTTTGGATATTTGTACATTGTACTTTGTGGGGCGCATTGTACAGCCGTTGGTGCCACTGCATTCCCACATTTACGAAATGTTACTGATTTGAATGGAGAGGGGGTGCTACAATTTTCTCGGAAGGCCATATCTCTCACATATAATTTGGTGAACCTATCCAGCTATCTTTGGTCTAGAACTATCAGTGCATGCCGCATTGGATGGTCTGCCATTTTAAACTGTAGTTGTTTGTAGTAGTTTTGTTTCCCCAAATGGCTTTTTCACAACAAACTATAAGGTGATGGGAAGAGGCTGCTTGGTTGTAATTGTTACTGATTGGCCTGAGGTGCGGGATGACATGCATGTTTTAAATGGGGCAGCAGGGTGGTGGGCCGGGGTTCAAACCGCCTTGTTGTCAAGCGTCTGCACTCCTGAAGTGTCCTTGAGCAAGACACTGAATACATAGGGGCGCCGCTCCGTAGAAACAAAATTTCACTATGGGCATTAGTATTAGAAGTAGAAGTATTATTATTATTTTCAGACTTCAGAATTATAGACTGGTACTGTATGCGTAAGGTATTACCTGTGTAGATTACAAGCTGAGAGAAGAGAATTATCACAGTTGCTCAGCTTGCTGGGCAAACATGCAGTGTTTGTGTTTGTCATTGGGATCTGCCTGCCTGTTTGCAGTGGTAGGTCATTAACTCAGATGTGGATGACCCTTTAACAAAGTTTTCATGGCAGTGAAAGGCCTAAATGATCACTATCCACTTTGGTTTCCAGAATTGAAAAAAGTTTTGGGGTTCTCATAAAATGTAGTCTGGAAAGATGAATGGATATTTGTTTTCCAGCGAGCATTTACCAAATGATTATGTTTTTTTCCCTAAATTCCTGTGTTTGGATTACATTTTACATTACAGTTACACTTTCCTTAAGAAATATAAACATACTTTAAGCAGTCAGGGAATGAAACCAGCTATGACATGTAATATCAAAATAAAATTCACCGCTTTATGCATGTAATGACAGATACACTATATGGCCAAAAGTCAGTGGACACCTGACCATCACACCTATATGAGCTTGCTGGACATCCCATTCTAAAACCATGGGCATTATTATGGAGTTGGATCCCCCTTTGCCGCCACTCTTCTGGGAAGGCTTTCCACAAGCTGTTGGAGTGTCTGTGGGAATTTGTGCCCATTCAGCCAAAAGAGCATTAGTGAGGTCAGGCAGTGATGTTGGACGAGAAGGCCTGGCTCGCAATCGGCATTCTACTTCCTCCCAAAGGTTCAATGGGGTTGAGGTCAGGGCTCTGTGCAGGCCAATCCAGTTTCTCCACACCAAACTCATCTAACCATGTCTTTATGGACCTGGCTTTGTGCACAGGGGCTCAGTCATGCTGGAACAGCAAAGGGCCAAACTTGCCACAACATTTTCGCCCAATTGGCTAAAATGTCTTGGTATCCTGTAGCATTAAGATTACCCTTCACTGGACCTAAGGGGCCAAGCCCAAACCCTGAAATACAGGGTGGCTGAAACACCTGAACTCAATAACTAGTAGGGGTGTCCACTGACTTTTGGTCATATAGTGTACATATCTGTTGGGCACTATACAAAGATTTGATTTATTGACGGTATCCACAGTGCAGCTATTCTATCCAAGCTGAACAGAGTGATGTAAAGGTGGACAACAGAGCCTTTCAGCATCAACCCCCAAGCAGAAAGAGCTGCCCTAAATAATTAAAACATGCCACTCAACTGCTTGTCTCACAGAAAATGGCCAATTTAGTCTGTTCTTTGTTATCATTAGGGCACACAGAGAGCTGAAGTGGTGGCTCAAATGAACTGCCAAGAGTCCCTTTTGTCGCCTGGTGAAATGTGACACTGTGATGACTCAACAAGGAAAGGGTTATCACTCTCTCTTCTTTTATCCTTAGTTTTGCTACTTTGTCACTTGGGACATGTCATAGAGGGGGGATTCAGGGAAGCCTGTCGTCTTGTAGTGTGACTCACCATCCTGTCACACTAACGCCATTGTACTCTCAGTTCCTGCATCAGTTAGTTAGTTCGTTAATAGGTGTAGATGAAAGAGAAAGAGGAGTATGGAAGTGTGTGTGTGAAGCCTGGATGTAGTTCCAAAAAACCCTAATGTGTATATACAATGCAATAAATGATGATAACAATTTTACTTTTATTGTTGTGTAAGCATCTTGTTTGTGTTAATACACATTTAATAGGTGAGAGATGCTCTCTTGAATAATAAAAATGTACCTTTCATTATGTTCCTAGCACATTATTCACTCAGAGGGAGACTTTACAGGTGGCTCGCAAACATTGAACTAGTACCATAATATATATATATGTGAGACTAAAAGTCTTGACACAATACTTACTTATAAGAAAGCTAAATCAAATTGAAACGGTAACAGTACTGTCAAAAAATCCCAAGGGGTGGGGAGTTATTATTCCAAACCAGCGTACAGGGCAGAAAGTTGTTTTAAAAGTGGAAAATCTCAGCGCTCGGCAGAGTAATTGTTAAGTCACTGGTACAGATTAATAACCCTATCAACCCACCACAGATATATAAGGGTAATTTTGTGCTCTGGAGGGAGTAAAAATCTTACTTATTGCCTCTTTAAAGAGCAGGTAGAAATTGCAAAGAACCCAACTGTCTTATTGGCTTTCTCAGAAAATTCTCTCTTGCACTTGACGTTAATGATGGGAAAAGCGATCCAGAAATCAATCTGGGAGCTGATACTCCGATAAGTAACTTGACTAAGGGGGGTTCTCTAAAGAGAAATGGCGGGCAGCGATGTAATCAAACAAAGGTCAGTAAAAGGCCATATATTTCTGGAACAGAATGGACTCTGTCACCGGTTTACTAATGGGCTCTTTACTGAGCAGGGAGGGGAGTGGGGATCCTGGACTGCAACCAGAGCTAGTGAGTCTTCGTACATGATTACAAATCCAGAATGCGCTTAGTCATAGACATTGTGTTCAATATTGTATGTCAAGGAAAACTACAAGTGCACTTTTATCCAAAGCGACTTACAAAGGTGATAGTTTACACTATGCAAGGATCGATCCCACGACTCTGAGAGTCTCATGCTCTACTGACCGAGCTGTCCGGGCCCGACTTATAAGCACAGAAACATTCAGACATTACTCAGAATACTGTAGTATATTCCTTTAAAGTCTTTACAAGTGATTCTCATGTACAAGGATTTGTCTTGGTGGCGCTGGTGAAGATTTATCAACAAAAGTGCACTGATACATGGTACAGGGACACTAGAACCTCATGCACACTGCTAGGGGACAGTGCAAGACAAATTACAAACCAGTAGACTGTATATCACTAAACGAACAATCAGACTATGATGGAGGGTTTGAGGATGCTTCTAATTATTGATCTATGAAGTTGAACCAGGGCTGGTTGTGAGAAATTGAGCTTCTTTATTTGCTGCAGGCAGAACATTGGGTTTTCTTCATGTAGCATGTGATGTCCTCATATAATTGTGAGTTTTGGTGATAGGCTTGGGCAATATCAACATTTGCCTATTGACAATATACCTTTAAAGTCACAATGAAACAGAATTTTGAGAGCATCTTGCTTTCTTACTTTGATGTATTTCGTATTGAAGCAGGATGTTGGGGCAGGACATAATGCAGGGAGCGTTCACAAGTAAACCAATGGGATATCCATTAGGGAAAGGCAGTTTTTTTTTAATGGGAGCTGTGGAGGATGGGCTTGTTGAAAAATCTGTGATATTATTGGTTGAAAGTGCCATGAGATAACCACTAAAATAGGCTGTTCCAGAAAGGAAAAGTAATTGGATTTTCATATAAAAGTACGAGAACATTTTGTATATTTTTGTTTAAAGAAGCATTGATTATTAAATAGGTAATATTGGCAAACATGAAAAACTCATTTTTCATTTCATTGTGATGTCATCGTAATGACAATAACGATATATAATATTACTGTTGTATTATTATTATTGCTGTACAATTGTACAATTATTACACATGTTCCTTACAGTAGACTTCTACTTTGTCAAACTTGAATGGCTTGCATTACGTGTGAATCCCTCTTCAGTTTCCCCAGTATTAAAGGAGACAGATGGTGCAGGCTCTTTCGCTCTCCTACGCAGACTGCCCAAAGTCATCTTTTCTGTAAGAGGAGGAGCAGGGCCTTCATCCTGCGAGCACACTTTTGTCCTGCCAGGTAAGGTTAGTGGGTGGCTGTCTTTCTTTGGTGAAGACACACTTGGTGGCTTTGGCATGTTAATATTCTGTCCACCATCTTCTGTTTAGGTCCCCATCATTCAAGAAAAAAGGCTCTGTATGAATTTAGTTATTTCAATCAAGTTTATTTGTATAGCACATTTCATACATGGAGGCAATTCAAAGTGCTTTACATCAGAGATTTAAAAAGAACATATAAAACAAAATATGTATATGTTTTGTATTATACTGGTTATTACTTACTTGCTCCCTCAAGTTTCGAATTGAAATGCACCAAATATTGGCACTCTAATTAGTAAAAAAAAATGTGGAATTTAGGCCATTTCATAAGCTATTTTAAAATCTTTGTAGGTGATAATTAACTGCTGGATGATGTAATAACTTGTCAAAGTGTGATTAAAAATATCTCTAAATGTGTTGTATATGTAATAGAACCTGTGTATTTAATAAATGACCGCGTTATTACATTTAGCAGTGACTATCACTTCAATAGGGGTGTAACATATTTTGAACTAATGTAATAATAATACTGATTTATAATGTAACAAGTTGAGTTATTGCATTCTTCTTACTCTTAAGAGATTAGTTGAAAATGTTACACCCATTAAGAAGTAATAAACACCGGTTAATGTAATGTAATGTAAATGTAAATGATAAAAAGGTTTTATTACATTTTCAACTGTTACGAACCTGGCTCAAAGGTTCGCAACAAAAGGAGAAGAGTACACACATCCAATGTAGTGCAACAAAACATTTATTTAACTAAACATAACACAACCTAAACTGTGTGAACGTTATTTATCAGTGGTGTAGAGCGGGTGTGTGGGTGAGTGGCAAATAAAGGAACAAACTCAAAACAAACAGAATTGCCCATGGCTGCCAGAACAAAAGTGAGAGCGAGCCTCTAAGATGGCCGCCCTATTTATATCATCCAGCTCCACCCTCTCAAGGTGCAGCCAACCAGCTGACGGCCTGGAAGATGCTTGAAGGCTACAGGGAGGTAAAACATAAGGGAGGGTTTAGAGAGAGGCCGTCACACAACCCATTTAAGGGGCGTTTTATTAATTACACTTTGATTAATTACATTATCTGGCAATTTTTACATTATCAGTTGCTAAACTCCTGGACTTTAATTTGTGTTTTATTTGTTATATACTAACAGAATACATCCAAACAAAACAGCCTATGCAACCAAGATCTAAGCAAAGTAGCCCATAGCAACAATTATTCCTAATAGTCTAATTAAAATACGGGGATAGCCTATTTTTTGTTGCAATAGGCTCACAAGGTCTATACATTTATAAAATGGCCAATTTTTTAATTTAGTTGATAGGCTTATTTTTTTAAATATTGTGGCCCCAAGCCACAATTATTTAAAATAGACAAAGCTGGAATAACAAGGCACAACTTTTTAACAAAGTTGTCTCCAACTGTATTACAACGACAGTGTTTCTTTTTTACCGTGGCAGGGGCTTCCAGCAGGAGGTTGTGGTCCACTTCGTTGGCCTGTCCACTCAGTGACTGACACTTTTATTTTTCAAGGCAGCTGTCACTCCAGGGTTCAAATTATGACCAAAACAGCTGAGCCAGGTCCAGTCCAATTTTGTGAACAGCTGCCACTATGCTAGCTGCTCTATCCGTGGTGATGCATGAAAGTTTTTCTTCCTCCAACTTCCACTGCTCCAACTTGCAAAGTGGCAGCCAGGTTGTCAGCTGTATGTGCTTTGGGGAAGAAGCTTGTTTCCAGGCACTTTGATTCCGATTTCTACTCAAGGCTGATAAAATGAGAAGTGACTGACCTAAATGGCTGTAAAGTATTACTGAACTACATGTCTCTGGTTAGTGCAAAGTACTTGCAAAGTACTCACAAAGTATTTGCATGGTGGTAGTTCATACCGGGGGCCGAGGATACATCTCTTTAACCAGATATCTGGTGACTGCCCTCATTGTGTTTCGTTTATATTTCCATCACTTGCAGGATTGTGCTGGAGATGCTGTCATTGGTATACAAGGAATAGAGTGCACATCCCAGTAGTTCACACAGAGAGATCAAACAGAGAGGGTCCCTGTCGCATGAACTGTTTTTTTTGTCTGTCCTGAAGTCTGACATCTGGGAGTGGAATTGGGCTCTGACAGTATACAGGATGATGGTGGTGAACATGGAGCTGAAGTCAACAAACAGGATCCTGGCATAGGAGCTAGTAATTGATTTCCCAGTTGATGACCCAGCAGATGATGGCCAAAGTCTGCAAAACAAAACACTGAGATAGATATAGATCCTGGAAGTTTACTTGCCAACCAAGGAAGCATCGGATGTTGACTTGGCCAACGACAACCAATAGGAAGCCCCAAGATTCATTGTGAGAACGGTGCATCACATCCAAACAGCGCTATCGTTCAGAGCTGGTTGAATCAGCAGGGAAAATGAACAGCTGTGTGTCTTAATTGATAGTGCAACATCAAGCACACAGACCACCTCAAACTGTTCTCGCATTCTTGAGACGGTCATCTTCTCCAAGACAACTTGGGAAGGATGCTCTCCACGAGGACACAAGTATTGACTTATATTTGATAATCAGCTAAATAGCCTCAAAAAGAAAAAAAAATCGCTCACTTGATTGAGCAGAAGGGGACTTGCAGTTAGGAAAGTGAGTTCAGCTACAAGACAGTGTGTATTAACCTTAATTTAGCCAGCTCAACTAATGTCCTCATATTTTGTCGGTGGATTGAGCCAGCTAATTTTGGTTGATGTTAAGTCAAGTGTAGTGTTAGCTAGTTAGCTGGAAACTTCTATCCTGGTTAGGGTGATGAAAACAGTAAGAAGAAGATTTAGATAGCAGTCTGCCCTTAAACCTCATAGTCATTTCATGTCCTGAGTAATAAGATTATAGTGCCAAAAGCTCAGGCATATTGTTGCTGTACAAATACTTCAAGGCTCACTGTATATGAGCCCTTAAGCCCTTAAGTATTTGTGAGCTCTCCACTAATTCATCACTTCATAATACTACACCTTGTCAGAGAAGTTGCACGTTGGTTTGCTTTTGGCTGACACACTGGAATCAGAAGGCTTCTACACTCTCTCATTCCTCTTTATTAAGATTCTCACAGCACTGGCAGTCCTTCAGGACTGGTGAACTGCCCACTTGCATTAATTTGTTTTCATTAATGGTGCTGATTAGTGAGGATTGACCAGAAGATGTCAGGACAAATAACTTGGGACAAAGCTGTAGTTTTAAAGACAGTGAAAACCACACCTCTCAAGTTCAGCTGAGAGAAATGTGAGAAACCGGGTCACAGAATGAAGTTCTGATCACTGGAGCCCAAAATTAAAGACCATGGTGGAACAGTGTGGGAGCAGCTTATTTCATGGACTAGCAGCAGACAGTTTCAGGCCTTCTTACTGACTGGATAGCACAGTGTGTGTGTGTGTGTGTGTGTGTGTGTGCGTGCGCGCGCGCGTGTGTGTGTGTGTGTGTGTGTGGTGGCAAGCTGTTCCAAATCACTTTCCCCACATTTCCATCTGTCACACTCCAGTTGGTTGTTGTGGAAAAAGTGTATATCAGTCAACACCAGTTGCAAAGAATTCAGATTCTATCAGGTTCACACCTGTCCTACAAAATCCTCTTCTGGCCAAATAGCAAAGTCACGATCAACTCAATAAATTGCCCTCATTGTGTTTCCACTGCTGAATATGTCACCATTTTTACATTATTTTACAAAAGTTATTTTACCTTCAACATGAACAATAATGAATCGACCTTGCACCATCTGCTTTATTGGATAGCTTTACCATAGTCTTTATAAGCTAATACAACTTCCCAGACTATATTCCTTAAACTCCCACTAAAAGAAGACCGAAAGCAGCCTTGTAAATTGTTTAATCCAAGAAAAAGAGTATACAGTATTTCAAATCATAAAACAAAAAAAACTTTGTTCACTCTGGTGTCACACCGCTTAAATTTGTTAAGCTATTTGTTAAGCTACCAGCTATTTTCCACCTTTAACTTTCACTTAACAATTTATTGTACATTTTTTTCATTTTTTCTACAACTTGCTCTTAAACTCAAGCAGAGGAAACAGCACAAGGGAATTCTGCCTTTAGTGCTAAATTAGCTCCTATGAATGAAAGACATCCATTGAAATTTAAAATGGATAACTCTATCTCTATCTTTTTAATAGACCATCTAACAAACTCAGTCATTATCAGTCTCATCCATTACATTCTCTACATGGCCCATTCTATTCTGATGAATGATACTGAAGGCCTGATCCTGTGCAAAATACAATGGTTAGATTATATAGCGAGTCCAAAACATGGTATAATGTAAGGGAATTCAGTGTCAGCCACTTTCAAGGCCAAACCGTTGAGCTGTCTAGCTATTGTTTTAAGAGTTTCAGATATAAATAGGTGATTCATCAATCTTATCATGACCCTGAAAAAGTAAAACTGCGTGATTAGCTTAGCACAGAAGGAGCAAAGTGGAGAACAGAAAGTGGAAATAAAGGTGGAAAAAGTGGTTAGTAAGTAGGTCCTCTATTTTCAGCAGGTAATCATTCTTGGGAGGAAGTTGTGTGTCACTATGTGGCACTAGGTCGATTGCTGGGCAAACTTCAACTTCAACAAAAACGCAGTACGGAATCCCATGGAGTTTATCCTTCCTTCCCCAATGGGAAATCACACTCCGCTTTACCTGGCCTCTTTCTTAAATCCACCCTTTCCTTCTTACCTAGCGCATTACAACACGTCTTCAGGAAATGGGTTTTTGGACTTTGAAAATGCAAAGTGCACACACAGATGTTATAGATATTTATTGCTGCCTCAAGACAGTTCAGTTTGTATTAGTGAACATTCATTACCTTCCCCATGGCCAGAAATGAGAGAAGAGGTTATTTCCTGCCCTGAAATGTGATTTATAGTAAAGTGTCGCATTTTTAAAATGCTTTGGAAAATATATAAAAGATTACTGTTACAGCACCCAAAGGAATTTTCTGGGGATAGGAGCGCACTTTCTGGTTCAGTCAACATGGCCACATTGAAGCTCATAATGCCTGACAAATACCAAGTAATCCTCCATCCTACATCCTCAAAAATCTGCCCATACCTTGTATTTTAAGTTCCTTCAAATGATCAAGAACAATAAGCAAAGTAACTGGGCTAAGGACCGTTTATAGGCACAAAGGCATCACTTCAGACAAGCTCAACCCAGTGTCAGATATATGTCAAATTATTTTAATTATTTTTTTGGCAACATCTTGGCAAGAGTGACAACATAATACACAAACAATGAGACAGCCACACAAACTACTGAACTGTACTGTCAAAGTCACTTGAAACTGCATTGGGCAATTCATCTCAGAAATGAAGTTTAATTATTGGCCGGCACAGATCTATCCATGGGAGCTTAAAGTTTGGCCTTTTCCTCCAGTTTCAGCTAATATTTTCCTACCCTCCATTACACTCTTATCTCTCCCGACAGGGGTGGCAGAAAAATGTAATTACTTATCTCCAACTTCATTAACTCTCTTATCTTTGCTAAGGCGCACATCAAATAGAATTTCTCTTAAACATCTTTCCCCACCCCCATCCCAACCTTTGCACAGCATAAGACAGCTCAGCAAAGCACAAGAGAATCAAGCATATTAGGATGATGTAGTCTAGTGTGGAGTAGAACTGATTTCTATTTCATTTGCTTGCCATGTTGAGCATGTCCATATCTTTTAAGTCTTCTGATCTGGGATCAGCCTAGCCATATTTTGCACCATGTCTGGAATTGTACTGCACTGGGGACTAGCCAGGCTTTCCCCTTTGGTAGATAGTAGCGCTGTCAAGGCTTAGTACCATGGACAGCTCCGAAGAGAGTTGAAAGGAAACCGTGTGTGTTTTCCAAAACCTACATCTATAGTCTGGATGTGTACGACCTGGCATCACCAAAATCTCTTACGCATGATCCTTTGCAAGGATGTATCAAGCTGGAGACTGAAAGGTGTAAGCTACTCCAGTGCCCAGTTTTGACCCCCCCCCCCCCCCCCCAAAAAAAAACAACCAAATATGGTTTTAATTTAATTATTTAATGGATTTAATTATTTGCATGTGTAAGACTTAGAGCAATGAATCCCAATATGCATCTGTATGATTATTTTCCCATGATACTTCAAAGTAGTATCATGCCTCAAAGTACCTCAAACTTCTTCCTTGCATGAGCCAGGGAAGCAGACTCACACAAACAATACAGGGTCCGTTTGGCAAAATCCCACGTTGACACTTTTGCCTTGGAATGAATTAAACTTAATGCAAACCTCTCTCTGCATTGCATAACATATCTTAGAGCAGCTTAAGTCCAAGGGCAAACCAATGAATGGAGTATATACACATATCCAACAAAACAAAAATATTTCCAAAGGGAAATTACATGGTGGATTTATCCCTGACCTCGCTTTCTTTTCCACTTTCTGCCTTTCATTTTCAGGAGGTCGAGACAGCATAACAATTCACCGGGTCTCTCCTGGTTTGGACAGCATATCAACACTCACATGGACCAGTCACAGTGATTCAGCTCGATAGGAAAACTATACCGCTGCTGTTTGGGCTATGGGATTTAATGAGGCTCTGGCAGGTCTGCGTAGATTATTAAAATTTCATCAAATGTGCCACATTTCTGTCATACCTATAGCAGATTGTAGTGCATAAACAAACACCACTGTAAGAGCACACTGGAAAAAATGCTACTGGAAAACAAAAATACAGTGCACTTTAGGAGGGTTTTCTGCTGTTGAGTCTCTCCATCTTTCCCCCAACATTAATGTCTGTTGAAAAAGTAGTTTCATAGAAGGAGCTGTGGCTCAGGAGGTAGAGCGGGTCGTCCTCTAATCAGAAGATCGGAGGTTGGATCCCCGGCTCCTACAGTCTGCATGTTGCAGTGTCCTTGGGCAAGACACTGAACCCCAAATTGCTCCCAATGGTCAGGTCAGCACCTTGCATGGTAGCTCACTGCCATCCGTATGGGTGAATGAGAAGCACATTGTAAAGCGCTTTGGATAAAAGCACTATATAACTGCAGCCATTTACGATTTATAAATAAAGGGTGCTAGTTTGTTTGGGCAGATGAGAACATTTGAACAGCAAGATGCCTGAACGTGCGGGTCTCAGTCCTCTTTCCAAGCAGTTCATCAGGAGAAGGCAATACAAAGTGCAAGGGATTATGGGTATAAGGAGACGGATGTTGACATCTGATAGCTGATCTGACAGCAGTTACACATGCTTGGAAAACCTAGCATAGCAAAATGAACCGAGAGCAAATCACATTTCTTCATGTGTTCTTAACTGGTATGAAGGGAAATTATGGCAAAGAGCCCAGACAAGTCCATCATACTGAGCATAAGTTACAGGGACTGGAATCAGATTTGTTTCTCATTCCACACTGTTACACCAAATTTGTGCAAGCACAATTTGACGGTGGTGTGTACGCACAGTGCCTAGTAGCTCTTACATATTTACACAGTACATTTCCATCCGTTTGTACAGTAGCGAGTGGATCAATCAGCCAGTCTGAAAAATAAGTCAATAAGGAAGTAATAATAATCTGAATTTATGGAATGTGTCAATTCATTTAATTATTGCTTACTTAGGGCTGCCAAACTCGAGCTTTACCAGTGTTTTCCTGGAGTGACAAAAGACACTATAAAAAAAAGTATCAACACCACAAATGAAGATTCACTAATACGGTTTCTATGGAAACAAGCCCAACATGCATTATATTAATGCGGTTGATGTTCAGGAGATAAGGAAAGGAAATCAAGAGAGAGAACTGGGAAACACGACCAATTTGTACAACACACTGCTGTATTTGATGATGTATGGAACGCCCCGTACATTAGTTATAGCTTATTCATGCCGTGGCTGACTTGTTCAGGTGGGTTCACACTGGTCTGTCTTTCTCCTCATTTCTCTCCTATTTTCTGTTTATTTCCCAGCTCTCTCTCTCAGCTTGCTCTGGGGGGGGTACACACAGCTGGAGAGCCCTAATGTGGGAACAGAGTGCTGTCGGTTTTACCATCACACTTATGGTTGATGGATGATGTGTGGTTTTACCACACACTTCAGATTCATCATTTTGTTCGTATCTGAATTTGTTTGTTTGGTACGATCAAATCCTACGTGTGTTTGGAAACATGTGGGAAGGCTCTTAGAACGGCTTATTCTTTATGAAAAATCGATTAGAGTAGTGCCAGACCTCAACAACAACAAGATGTTTCAGTGGCCTTGTAGAAAAAAAGACCCAATAGACTCAAATGGCCTATTTACCTGAACTGTCCTCATTCATAACAATACAAGATTATCCAACTTGTAATGGGTTGATCACATGGACTGGACGCCTTACAAATACAATAACATAGTCCTACCATCTGATGAAGAGCTGGATTTGATCTGTGTCCAACTCCAATGCTGACTGGACACCGACAGTGAGGTCTCTCCTATTATTAATTGATCCTCTGATCCATGTCGGTTAGCAGCTCAGTGCTGCCGTCCTCCTGTGGCTGATAATACACATCTACTTCTCCTTATACTTTTTTGCAATCTAGTTTCATGTCAAACTGTTTATTTTTTATTTTTTTTAGGTTTTTTACCTAAACAGCATTGACAGCGTTAATAATTTGCTTTACTTTTATCAGTTCTTGTGACTCCGCTGCTGATGCTTCTGAAAACTCCCAGGTTTTCCCCTGGTTTACTTGCACACGACCCTTCAGTCTGCAGTCTTTTACAGTGTTGAACAGGGAGTTTACCTATCCAAACCAGCTCCAACAGACATGTCCACTTTATGAACGATTGGCATTCATCAAGTTTTAATATGTATTAGTATTTAGTATTTAGCATTCATCATGTTTTAGTACGCACACAAATACGACAAATCTACAAATACCTTACGAAAACGTTTGTGAATGAGGCCCATTGTATGTAATGCAGTGCTGACTGGTGGGTAGATTACTCCGATCCTGAAAGTACTTTACTTGGGTTTTAGAGTACGTCTGCTTTCTTGCCTGTTTGGCTCAGAGTGCCCCCAAATATTTCCAAAACACTGTAAAACAAACTGAAGTAAAGATTAACCAGGACAATCAAAGGGTCAGTGTGATAGATACGTCTGTGCATGAAGTTTGTGAGGAGAGCACCTAAGGGGGGCACTTTACACAAACTTTAAAGCATACCTCCAGCCATCTTCTAGCTGGACCCTATTTTCCCATCATTTTCCATCATACCAATCGATTCTGAACAAAATCTCTTCAATTGCTTCACTGCAAGAGTTACTTACGTCTTGCTTGCCTGGGTGCTCTCCAGTACAGTCCTATAGAGCAAATGGAAACTTTGCAAAAATCAACCTTAAAAGCACCCAAAGCAAGTATTTTCCAACATGCTGATGCACACTCTGTAATGAGAAATGTTTTATTTTCAGTTTATCCATGAACTGATATCGATCACTATTTGTTTTTTCTACTACTTTACATAGCGACGCATGTAGACAGGCAGCCGCAGCTGACCGGCAACAAGGAAACAAGTACGAGCTAAAGCAGCAGCCAAGGTCGCACGAGAAGGGCACGAGGTTGTACGAGAAAGGCCTGTAGATATATTTAGACATATTTTACCATTTTGCGTCATTGCGCAGCGAGCAATCAATGTGTTGAGGTTGATTTGATTTCCATTGTGTGTGTCCATTGGCCCTATAGGACTATGTATGAGAGCCATGCACCCAGGCAAGCAAGATGTAAGCTGCTCTATAGTGAATAGCTGATCTTTCCATGAGAAAGAAAAAATGTGTGATTGATACTTTCTATGTGGGATGCATTATTAATATGGAAAATATGATCGAAATCTTAATTTGTTAAATATTGATTTGATGAAATATCTAGAATCCTCTTTTTTAATTAGGGGGGTATTTAAAAAGCAATAATTTTTTGCAAGTGTGTTGGTAAAGCCTGCTTTGAATGCATAATACCACAGAAAATTGTGTTTGCATGGGCATAGTAAGCATATTGATCGTTGATCTGGGCCTTCTCTTAGCTCGCTCAGAATTCAGTCAGTCTTTTCAGTCCCCCTCAATAATATTACATGTAAACATGGTGTTTTCTTTCACTATTATGCACCTGGTGAAATAACAAAAGTAAACAAGTTGAATCCTCTATCTCAGAGGTTAAAGGATGGATGACAAACAATCGTCTTCAGTGCAGACAAAACCGACATGCTCATTTTGGGCCCTAAGCAGCAAAGATTGTATTTATCAGACTTCAGACGCTTCTATCTAAAGCGACTTACAAAGGTGATAGTTTACACTATGGGGGAATTGAACCCACAACCCTGAGAGTCTCACGCTCTACCAACTGGAAGGAATCTGTCGAAAATCTTGACATTATGTTTGATCTAGATCTCTTCATTGACACATCACATATCCAAAACAACATATTTTTGTCTTAAAAATATTTTCCCAAGATTCTATATTCCTTCTTCTTCGTTGGCCGAGAAAAACTGACCATGCTTTATCCCTTCGAGAATTGATTACGTCAATGCGTTACTTTCCAGCTGTCCTAACCCCAGGCTCATAAATATCCAACCTACTCAAAAACCCGGCTGCCAGGATACTCACATGAACCAGAAACACAAACACATTACCTCAGTCTTAATCCGTCTTCTCTGGCTCTCTGTAAATGCATTGATTACAAAGTCCTTATGCTGATTTACAAAGGATTACATGACATTACATGACTCCTCACGATATATATCACTGATAATTCCTGTAAAGCTCCACAAACATTTTGCTTAACCTTAACCTTCCTACAGGGCCACACAGGCTTTCCTCCCAGTGGTGGGGAGCTGGACGCTGCCTCAGTGTAAGTGCAGATTTAAGGTCCATGTATTTATTAGAGCGTACAGTCCATGTACTGGACCAGCCATTCCTTTCCATTTCTTTCCTCTCCAAGCGTCTGCTATTTATTCTCTACTCCTTACTACCCTAGTGTTGTAGCAGTGGTCTCATATCCACTAACACACCTGCATGCATGCATAGCCACTTGCACACACACACACACTCAGGTATCTTAAAATCTGTTTGTCCTCTTTTATTTTTATCTTTTAAGTGTCTTTTTTCTCCTGTGAAGTCCTTTGTGGCACCTGTTTTTAAAAGCACTTTCTAAGTCAATTTTACTTCTATACTGTATATTTGTACACACATTTGTACATTTGGCTGTGCGAGCGTGTTTGAGCTCATGCAAGTTTGCACAGATGCGTTCAAATGTGCATATATGCATATATGGATATGCATGAATGTCACGACAAACAATCCATCCATTACTTGAAAGACTAGGAGCTTTGTTTTGATCAAAGGGAAATGCTAAATCAACATCGCAAGTTAATGAAGAATATATTAAACCTGTAAAATGTAAATAACTGTTGGTATTAAATTAGAAACAACATTAACATCACTAAAAATATGCTGCAATATCAATGGATTTTGACACAAATTAATTAATAGCAGCAATGATGCAGTATAGTTTCAGAGCAGAACATTTTGAGCAAAAGCCGTGGCATTGTGCGGTCTTTATGTCGGCAGACAAGCCATAAACCACTTTAAGCAAAGCAGAGTCCAGCTTTGTTGTTTCAATAAAAAGAGATTTCGCTCAAATCACGGCTAACAGGCGCAGTAAATCCAACAGCGGTACCTTAGCGTGATGGGGATTTACAGGTCGGAATTTACTGCCCCACATTTTCTAGCTAGTGAAAAACCACCTCCACTGAAGTTCACATCTCACCACAGCGTCCTGAGAGCTGTTGGGCATGTTTTATTCAAGAGTGTCTATACGTCACAAGTACTGTTAAAAAATGTCATACTGTGTCATTCCTGGTTATAATCTAACATCTAATGAACCGCAAGTTCAATCAGGAAGACTACTTTTCACACTCTCTCATTTTAGAGATAAGGCATTTTCCCTCGCTGTCATTTCCTGCTCTGCTATTTACATTTAACCAATCAGATCTCTCCGCGTGTTCCGGGAGCTAGCCTTTGGCTAGTCATTTCAGATACAGGTACATGAAAATAAAAAAATAAAATCAATACTACCCTTTCATCTGTGTCAGCATTAAATGTGTCACACTGTTTGGTGGATATCTCACTATGCAGTATTCTTCATTTATAAATACATTCAGTAAATGTATGTGCAGTGCAATATTACTATAATACTGTAGGCTGCATGCTGTGGATCAACCAACTCACTGTCTCATCTGTCATATCTTCCCTCGGTTTCCCATTAGATCATTTAAACTGTTTTCTTCCAGAAGCATTTGCAAAGTCACTGCCGAAGGGACACCGGGAAATGTGATGCCGAGGTTTCTGTGCTTCTGACGTATGATGTTCATGTTGGCTAATACAGGATATAATCACATTTTGTGACCTCCATGCATATACGGGTACAGTAGCTGGATGTTTCTGTAAAATAGAAAACAGGACTGTGGCACAATGATAAAAGTGATGGGTAGTTTCACTGGGATGGTGATAGGGATGATGAAGTAAACTTCATGTGTTCCCTTGCACATTCTATTCATTTGATTGTCAGTTTGTATTTTTCAGAGAGCACAGTTATTAAGAATTATGCTAAAATACCATTTCTGCTGGCAACTTGATGGATGATTTAAATCTCTGCCACCAGTTTGCATTTTCTTGGCGCTCAAATGCATTCCCCACTAATAAGATTTATTTAAATCAATTTCATGTTTATTTCTCCTGAGGTTTACTGCTTTGTTTGTCTAATAAATCCACTCCTACAACCTCTTACATACTCTCACAGAAGAGGATTATCTCATGAAAGTGGGACTTCCCATGCTTATGTAAGGGAAGAAGATGGTTGTTAGATCAGACGTCAGTGTTTTTGACAGGAACGCCTCAATCAAATTTGGTTTCATAAGTTGTTTTTTTTAAATTGGGTTCTTGTTAAAATAAAATAATCTATTTTTTCTCCACGCTTATGAAGATGATATCTATTCTTTGAATGAAATTGGAAATTTTTGTTGCATTACACAGGATTAGTACAAATTATTGTTTGACACTCTGTTACATCAACTGCAGGCGTGTCTGTGTGGTACTGTAATACTACTGTAATACTTACTTTGCCTAACTTTTGCTGGTTACCTAAAACTTTTTTTTTCCTTCTTTTTCCTTTCATGTAATTGCATATTACTTGTCTGGGGTTGTCTTGTTCTATTAAAATGTTGCTTCATTTGTATGTGGTTATGTGTCCATATTGAAATGTTTTTACACACAAAATATTTTATTTCTCATTTAATCTATTGGATGAATTTCTCCTCAAGATCAGCACAGAGGAGTGGGTGATTTGGGTAGAATGTGGGAGGTGGGGTGAAGGCTGGTAAATATATTAGCTGTGTCATATTTTCATTGATGATTATCAAATGTTTCTCATATTTGTCATATTTCTCTTTTAAAACATTTATTTTAAGAATTGTTTTTCTTTTAGAAAGAAAGATTTCGCAGATTTGACAAAATGCTGCTCAACCATGAGGCCACTGTTTGAGCTAGGCTATAACTCAGTTGATTGCTTATGAAAAATACTTCCTTTATGAAAGTTACTGGAAATATACATGAATAGAGGGCACATGTTTTCATAGTTGAAAAAACACTGGAAACATTTCTACTGGGCACCAAAGCAGTGCCTGTGGAGACTGTGGAGAGAGTGGGACTACAAATGCGTGCAGGCTTTGGGCAGCTCTCCTGGCTCTGAAAAAGCCGAGAATATGGAATAGGGAAGGTCTGCACTTGAATGTGCAGAGAGGACGAAAACCAGAAGAGACTCATGTGATTTGTTAAATTTCCTTCAGAGAGGAACTGTTGGAAAATTCTGCAGTTTTGTTTTGATGACAAGGAATACAAAAGCCCACAGTCTTTAAGCCAGAACAATCTACAGGGAGATCTGAGACCAGAGAAATGTCACACTCCTCACGTCATCAAAGAGGCACAGAGAAGACTGGAAGGGAAGGTGATTTGCCAACAAAGACAGTAAGCTCACAGCAAATAAAAACATTTCAGTTCGTTTTTGACCCGAGTCAATAGATTCCTATCACTTCCTGAAGTTTTCAGAAGTTGATCCTTTGAAGTTCATGCTTAATCTTCAGATGAAGAAGATGGCTGGCAATACAATGATGTCAACACCTTTAATGAATTAGCTTGTGCCCAGCATACTATCCTCATCATCAAGACCTTGCATGCTATTCCCTGGCAAGCACTTCAGTCCATACACTATTACCCAGACAGTGTTGTGACCAAGCAGCAAGCATTTCCATACAGACTGCATTTGTCTCCGCTCAACTGCAGCGCAGTAATGAGCATTTCGGATATGTTGAGGATAACAGGATTTCCAGGTACCTGAACACAGTCATATGCAATCCTACATTGCATCACTTACAAGAGTCATTTGACCAGGGACACCTAAAGACGTTTCTGCTCCAGCTGGTGAGCAGGAATGTGGTGACCGACATGAGAACGTTCCATTTCTTTTCTCAAGCCTTATTTGAACCGGACTACATTGTTATGCCAGCTTGCTTCATCAGTGATTTTTGTTCCAATGTCTGCCAATCTGCAAATGTCCACCCTAACAATACCATTCCCATGGGAAAACATATCTCTGTTATCGAGCATATCGCTGACGTTTTTAACAAGACACACATTTGTTGCACAGAAACGGTTTGATGGTGAAAAAAGAAATTGTTTAAGCACAAGAAATGTTTATTTCTTACAGTAAAACCCTTTGACTCCGGCATTGAATTGGGTAACGGACAATGGATAAATTCAAAATGGATTATAATCAAAATGGATTAAATGGATTAGTATTTTCAGTAGTATTTTTTAGTATTTTTTTTTATAAACACTAGTGGTGTTTGATTTAACGTTGCCAGAGTAGAAGTGTGTGGGCCACGGATACTGTAGGTATGGAAGCTTTGGTTGGCTGACCTAAGGGATAACCTGCCAATCTTGCGGGGAGGGTGCTCGACCCAGCATTACACAAGAGACAGAAACGTGAGGAGGCATGGAAGGATACAAAAAAAATGGTTGGGATGTGTTGGGATTTTACAAGAGCACAGTAGTTCTCCATCATTTTGAAATGGGAAACAATATGGAGCTAGACTCTTCTTAGAGCCGGTTGTCTGTCTAAACTGAGTACACTGGATAAGAAGGACCTTGGTCTGCTCATCATCCATCCCCACCGTAAAGCATGGTGGCAGCATCATGCTGTGGCGGGGGGGGGGGTGGCTTTTCAATGGTAAATACTGGGAGACTTGTAATGATATAAAGGACAATGAATGGAGCTAAATACAAATCCTTGAGCAGAACCTGCGTCAGAGCATCAGAGACCTTAGATTGATTAGAAATGTATGTTCCAATAGGACAAGGACCCCTTAACATGCAGCCAAATCATCATCGGGGTACCTTCAGAACATGAATGTGAAATTCAGTGAGCGGCTCAAACAAAGCCCAGACTTGAACCCTAGTGAAAATCTGAGCGATGAGATAGCTGTTGACAGATGCTCCCTATGCAACTTGAGCTTGATCAAATCTTCATGAAGAATGGGAGAAATTCCCCAAATCCAGATGTGCCAAGCTGATATATCCCTTTCAAAAAGACTCAAGGCCGTTATCACAAGCCAAAGGTGTTTCTACAATATATTAAATAAAACTAAATAAAGCTTATTTAAATGAGATATTTCTGTAGTACAATTTCAATAGATCTGCAATAATTTCTAAAAACTTGTTTTTGCTTTCTAATGTGGGATATTTTGTGTGGATTGTTGACACAAAAAAATAATTTTAAATTCAGGCTATGACACCACAAAATGTGAAAATGTCAGGGGGGTTGAATCTTTTTTTTAAGGTTCTCCAAGCAAGAAGACATACGATTATTGAATTATTGAAATGGTCAACTCAGGGGGCATGCCAAGTATGGATCTGCATCTATCACCTTAAGAAGTGACTCTCCTTTGTTTTCTCTGAATGTGCGTTCAAATATTTGGTGTGTTCCAAACAAAACTAACTAATCATTAATAATTATCTCACTTGTAAAAGACATGCTGCTTTCCACTACGTAAACATGTATCTTGTGCATTAATACCATGCTCACAGACTGAAATCTCTTTAATATTGATAATAATATAATATTTTGAACATTTTAAACATTCATTTTTGCTAAAAAGGATGCCTTTAAATTTTAATCCAGCTGGTTTTTAACATCCCTTGGCATTTTTCTGTCTTTGTTTTGCCATTCCTTTTCAAAGTGGCAGATTTAAAAATTGACCAACTCCATAAGGTTTCCCCCTTAATAATAATTCAGCCCATATCGGGCTTTACAGAACTCATGATTCAGTCATTTAATGTACTCTTTAGAATGTACACTCCACTACCTTTTATGGATGACTTGTACTTTTTCCCTATCCAATTCTGCCTCTTTCTTTTTCTACTTACTTAGACATCTCATATACTCTGCCCTCTTCATGCAAGTCTCCCTTTTTAATTTATTGCACTGATATGGAAAACTCTGAAACTCTTTCTCCCTATCTGAGTATAAAAAACGTCCCCGACCTGTATAAAAACTGGATAAGCGATCCATAATAAGAACTGATCTTTGTCGCAATGGTTCATTTCCCTACTGCACTTCCCCACATTAATTCTAATTATGCCCAAGTTGTTCCACCTTCCCTTCTATAGGATTTTCTGCGTCAGAGTTTCTGTCAGAGCTACCTCCTCATGATAAAGTAGGAGGAAGGGCCAACATTCCTCACTGCCAGAGGCTTGATATAGAGGCAGCTTTATCAAATGAATATGTGTGCATGCATGGGTATACATACACACACTTTTATTTAAGCATTAACTTGAGTAATTGTGGTCAAGTTATGGTAAGTATAATTACCCAAGGACAGATCACATTTGCTTTCCACGCTGAAACAACATATTTTTGTATCATAAAGCTTCTGTCATAATTTCAGAGTTTGAGAATATAACACTGAGCCCCTGTTAACTTTCCTATATCAGGATATCAGCTGTCAAAAAGCAGCATGCAAGAAAATTACATGAATATATTGGTTTTGGACAGAGCCTGTTTCAGCCCCGAGAGGCTCTTCAGCATGAAACCTGAAAGTGCGTGGCTCCACATGAGCTGCAGAACAAGCCTTCAAAGTGATGAAGCTCTACCACCTTCACAAGCTTTGGCTAAAAGGCAGCATGAGCTAGCTTGACTATTTTGAAATTTGACATGTTGTTTTTGGGGAGACACAGGAAGCCAGAGCCGTAAAACTTCACTCAGTGGGTTGATTTGGACTTCGGACATAGCATGTACATTTTCAATGCTTTGGCCCAATTTGAAAGAAAATGTAAAACACATTTTCTGGAGCAAACAGGCCTTGGCCCCCAAGAGAGGATTTGAAGCAGAGATCTGTGTTATTAGCTCTACTTTTTTATTTAATGAACCAGATGTCTGGCATTGTGTTGCTCCAGACACGACCTGACATCATCCTTTCATTATAATTATACAATATCATTATATCATTACATAAGACATGGCATTTCACTGTTCTAGTATAGTTCAAGAAAATATAAAAAAAATGAAACAAAACTTCTGACATACAGATCAACATATTGGGTGGCAAGTGCAATACGATAATGAAAGGTGACGCCAGGAGATGCAAGCTCCCCTCTGGACAAAGACCAGGGGTATTTACTGAAAAACAATTCTGTCACAGTTCAGGACAAAAGGTTCATCCCACTCTCAGGCTCTGTTCCAGCTCTCTGGCCAAAACCGTACAGCAGCGAGCTTATGCAGAGTCTCTCCAGCTTTCTTTCAGCTTGGCGACGCTCTATCCCCTGTCCCAAACCAAACCCAAGCAGCAGGGCGTCCCTCATGAGTCTCATGGATAGGTTTGTTGACAATGTGACATAAGCTCGGGATTTTCTGTTCCTTGAAGCAAGCTTAAAAGCTGTTGTCTAACTTGTTACCAGAGCAACAGCAAAAACACAGACTTATTCAGAGTTAGATGGGTTATGATCCTGCCTACCCCATCCATGAACTCTTTTCCATGGATGGATGCATGGATGGATGGATGGATAGATAGATAGATAGATAGATAGATAGATAGATAGATAGATAGATAGATAGATAGATAGATAGATAGATAGATAGATAGATAGATAGATAGATAGATAGATAGATAGATGAGAGGAGAGTGGAGAGACTAACTCATGGACACAAAGCATCTTGCATACCATTTCTTTCATAAATTGATACTGTAGACTTTCCGGAGTCCAGGAATGCATCACCATGGTGGAGAAGCCAATTATTCTAAAACTGAACAGGCATTGGACATAAAATCACTGGATTCTTAGCAACTGTATAGTTGACATGGCCACCTCAGAAAATTCAAAACCAAAGCAAATGAGAGACTGGTGTCTGGCAGTGACACCTCCATGTGCGTGTGTGTACAAACGCATGTGTGTGACATGATGTGTGACAGGATATGCATCTCCTTCTCCTTTATGAGCTTTTGTAAGGCGCTGTCAGCCCTCCCCCTCCACCACTCCAGTCTGAGATGCTGTATCTGTTTGTCAAGCCGTCCTCTGGAGCGGAGACAGACATTATATACAATCTAAACACAAACTCAACAGTGTTGTCCAGTATCCATCTTTTATTCGCTTTGGTGTTCAAGTTTAAGTTCACCTGGTGAAGATGTAGATCATGGTTATGTGGATGAAAATGTCTTTTGTTGTGGACCGTGGCTTCAGTGTCTCGAGTTATCATCAACAGTGTACATTCTCACTGTTTTATCTTGTGTAACTCGTATTTCCATTTAATCCGAGCGCCACATGTCATGACCTGAGCTCCAATTTTTATTTCACCGGATCTTTAGACAGCTAATGATCCCTGGTGGCACATTGATCAGTGGTTCAGGGCATCTCTTCTGCAAAATGATTTGTCTCATTTCCATTTGGCAAAAAAACAAAAACAAAACAGACTTCAGCACACTGCTAACTTCATTTGTAGCAGTTAACCACCTTGCTAGTGTTTTGGTGTGCTGCTAACTAACTAGTTTTTATGAGCTATAAAAAATATCTGAATGCTTTAAAACAACAACCGTGTCCCTGCAGATTTTGTGAGTGTAATTGTAGTGTTCTCCTTCTGATTTGTTAATTGTAATTTGTAAAGTTTTCATTTTTGAATAAACTTTACATCCAACTGATAATTGTGTACCTAAAATGAATCAAATAAACAAGCCAGCTAACTAAAGGGCTCTATTTGTGAGCACGCCTAGGTTTTTTGTAACATATTTTCTATTTATTTCCTCACTCAGAATAATAAATGACATTTTTACGTGTATAATTAATGCTGATGTGAGTAACCGCTTAAAAAGTGATGATGCACCACCATCTCCGTAATTACCTTCCAATCCCAGCGAGGCCATAGGGAAAAAGAGATGACTCAATTTTAATAGGGCTTTCCTATTTTTCTCATTGCTTTCTTATTTTTCTTATTTTCATTTTTTAAATTCATGTACCAACACAGTGGAAAATAAATGAGCCTTCCTTTTAATATGTTCCTATGAACACTGTTTAAAGCAGGCAAGTGGAAGACCCATGGGACGCTGCCGTCTCCACTTTCATAAAACCCTGAGATTAATTCAAGTCGTGTTTTACTGCACACTTGGAGAAACGGCACAACACTTGGATTAATCGCTTCATTTAATAGAGTAGGTGTTGTTTATAATTTGTGTTGTTTGTTCGTATAGAAATGAAAAATGAAAAACAGTAAACATTTCAGATAAAAAAAGTCATCTTCTCACTAGTTGTGTGAATGACCTCTGATTGGATGCCTTTATTTGTCGTAGATTGATCTTGCTTTTCTCTATCTAGTATTTTCAATACAAATGATTCAGTTTCACACCACAAGAAACATCTTTCGACTACTCTCAGGAGGAAGCTGTTGCGGCGGTCTTGGTCTCGATCGACCGAGGACGATTTGACATCAGTGTATCCCTAGTGTGAAGTCAAGAAAACTGTCCGCATTTCATCTTAGGTGGCTCATCATACGTTATGTTAAGTTATCCCATGCAGCATGTTTCTCAGGCTGTAGGTAAGATGTTATGTTTCTTTAACCCTCAATGAGCTACAGTTTAAAGTGCAAATGAAGTGAGGTTCTGTGTTGTGGTTTGTGAGTGGTTGTCTCTTGGTGATCTCTTGACTTGGATGGGAAAACACCACGTGAAAAACTTTGCTCTCCCCCTTCTAAACTCTTTTAGCAGTGAACTGATTGGATATATGTCCAACAAACAGAAACACACACACACCCAACACACACATAAAAGTCACCTTTCCACAATAGAGTGAGTAAGCTAGCTAAGTAAAGCGGCGATCCAACAGAAACGTCTAGTGAAGAGGTGATATATCACCATGCTCAGAACTGGAATAATAAGATGGCTTTGTCATTTCCTTTTCTTGGCTTGAGAACGGAATGTTTCGCTCGCTCGTAGCACCATCCTCCATTGCTGAGCAGTTAAAATGTGAGGGGGGGAGGATTTGTATGAAAGTAAGTTTTGAAAGTCACTGGTGTTTTGTGTTATTTGTCTTAATGCCAGCTAGCTCAGAAAGCAAGGAGAAGTGTGGTGTGTATATATTGTTTTGACATCTATATTCTTCATGTTTACCCATGTCTAGTTCAGAGGGGAAACAAGGAATTGAAGTGAGGGTGCAAATTTTATCAAGAGAAAATGAATCTTCAAGTGAGAGTGAGTGACTGTAAGCATGCGTGTCTGTTTGTGTGCGTGCACGTTGCTTCTTAAGTGTCTTACGTGTGAACGTTGCACGTTGCTTCTTAAGTGTCTTACGTGTGAAGCTCCCCATACTGTTATCTCCAAGAGTGTATTTCCAATTTGCCCAAGAGTCTCAAGAGGGCTCAATTTCAATTACCACGACTCTAACTGATGTTGACACCAAATCTGCTCTACTTGGAAATCCAGGAAGCTCACTTGTTCTTGATGTAGAAGCAACTTAATGGCAGCAACTGCAGCAGAAGCTGTCGAGAGGCAGTGTGCCGGTACAAAACCTGTGCAGAGGCTGACCCACAATTCAGGAAGTTAGAGAAGGTGGTTAGACGCTTGAAGCCGTGTCACAACTTGAAAAGAGCCACTCAGATTGGCAGGAAAATGCCCCACCAGGTTCACCGGCATGAGTGACCTCTGCAGCGTTTCCAATTACCTGGCTGCAATTGCACATTTAGTTCTTGATTGAGCAAGAACGTTGTCTTTACTTGTCCAATCTGGTCCAAAAAGGTTTTTCTTTATTATAGGCAGTTCAACTCCAGCATACAGAATACTTCACAGGAGACAACACAGACAGACCATATTTGAAAACAATACAATACAATCCTTGTGTGTGGTAATTTAAGAAATAAATATATTTGAAATTTCATAAACATCACTTCTCTGATATGTATGTTTTTTACATTATTAATGAGGCCTTTTTAAGAAATTCAATTGTAATTTGTAATGAAGATCTTTGTTATATGTTAGTATAGTAATGGTTGAAGCCACAATCGGTAATTTAAAAATTAAGAAAATTATTGTTGATTCATATCCATTCAAGACCAAATATATTGATGTTGTAAATACGTATATGACTAATATTAGAACACCTCTGCGTTCATTTTTGGGTTCTATTCACATCGGTTCAGACAGGAATGAGATATTTAAACACAATACACTCACCTACATATCACACAGGAAATGATTTATTCCACATCAGATCGATGTGGAATACTTTTTTGTTGAGGATTTGTCCACAGACATGTCTTTGAACACAGAAGAGATTGGTAGTCTAGCCACTTCCTGCAGATGACTATTGAGCATCACTCGTTCATCAACTAAATATTCAAAATGAAGACATATCAAAATGTATTTTAATTCATAAATATATGCATGTGTGTCCAGAAGTGCATGGTGGCACTGTGATGGCCACAGCCACACATGTTACCTTGGTTGTTGGGGGAGGTCCCTTCCTGGTGGAGCAAAAGGTGAGGCTGTGGGCTGAGGACTCTTAGGGTGCTTTCACACCTACCTTGTTTGGTCCGGACATTCGGACCTTTCAGTTTGGTCCGAACCAAAATGGCAGGTGTGAAAAGTGCATCGACCACGGTCTGGACCAAAGGACCAGAATTTGGTCCGACCAAAAGAGGTGGTCTCGGTCCGGATCAAACTGAACCATGGTTCAGTTTGTTTTCAGTGTGAAAACACTTTTTTGGATGGTTCGAACTTTTGGACCAATTACAGGAAGTTGAGGCAAGCTATTGTCGGCGACGATATAATTTTTGCATGATGAGGGTGTTTCGAATGGATTAGGGTTAGGGTAGTAATGCCATAATAATAATATTATAGTCAGTCCCACCAGGATTTCGCAGAGTTTTGTTCTAATTATTGCGGCCCAAAATGATTGAATTTGCAGCGGCTTGTATCAAAAATTGCGATGCAATTTGCAATATTTTGTGTGTTATTTTGTGGTAAAACAGCAGGAATTGATGAAAATTGTGAGCCCCCCATCCTCCCCAAAACATTGTAAACTGCCCACTCTGTTTTTTAAGTTGTTTTTTTAAAGTAGTAGAGTAATCCTGGGGCCGTTGGCTGAAAACTAGTTTTACTACACATGATCTCTGTCTAGTGCCTTTGTTTGTCTTTCATTCCTTTTTAATCCTAGTTTTCTTTACATTATTTTGTTTGTTTTTTCCCTTTAGGCTGCAATGCAGCATATCTACAATTTGCCATCACATCATTAGTTGACCCGTCACGTTCCCGTCTCGCTCTAATCTGTCAGGTCTGTCAGTGCTGCCAGTTTGACACAGAGAAAAGGAGAGAGAGATCCGGAGAGGAGAACACACATCTAACTAGTTACTGGCCTGTTAGCAGCAAATCAACTTGAACAGTTTATATTATAAAATGATTAGGCTACACCTCAGCGTCCAACCGGCCCAAAGACCCACCAGCCCAACGGGATTCGTCCTGGTTGTCCCGATTGGCCACTCCGGCATTGTCCTATCAAAGGCTCAGGATAACAAGAAAGCAAATGGTGAAAATTGCATATTTAAATAAAAAAACAACCTCCCGAACATGTAGGAGTATTAATGTGGAAGCATTGTGCCAATTTGACCGTTTTATGCGGGAATATTGCGGGTTATTGTTTGGCAAAAATGGAAGCTCTTGCAAGTATTCCGGCAATTAGTTGAATTTGCGTTAATTATTGCGATCACAAGATCGCAGGTTAGGGTTAGGGTCCTGGAGGGACTGTATAGTGGCAAAAAAATTTATCTGTTCATTCATTTCATTCAAATGTAAAAGGATACCCGCCGAATTGACAACACACCAGATGTCGTCAGATGCACGCCCGTCTACAAACCAATCAGTGTCAAGTATAGGTGATGTATAGGTGATGTATAGGTGATGATGACAGGACGGTATGTCATGCAAAGTCTTTTAGTGCACTCTTGCAAAATTGCAATGTGAAAGCAAAACTAACCGGATCAAATGTATAAAATGTAACAAAACATGAACCTTGGTTCGGACCTTGGTCTGGACTTTCAGGTGTGAAAACACCCTTAAATCCTGGAGCCAGCCCATTGGGCCAAACCATGTGCCTTTGAGGAAACAAAACCAAATACCAAACGGGCGCAGGCAAGGAAAAACAAATGACAACAATCAAATAATTACAAAGGCTATTTATCAAACTGTGACTGATTTTTTACACAACATAACATCATTTATTTTTGAGCTTTGCTGAACCTTTTATTTAAAAATACTTTATTTAAAAACATTTAAGAGGATGTAATCATCTGTTAAATATCGATCAAATAAAATAATAATATCCGATAAAATTTAAACCTTTTTTTAATTTATTTTGAAAAACGGTCATATAATTTCTTGTCTTAACACCTGAATGCCAGTAAGTCCACATACATCTTGTCTATGATGAAATACATAGATTCTGGTCATAATCTCACCATTAAATGTGATGACATTGCTATTTCAGGCAGTAACACTGGCCCTGCTAACAAATCTACACCCAGTGTGCAGTGCTGACTGCATGTGTTTGCTAAGACTGTCTTACCACATGCCACGATGTGTAAAATGCTTCCAAAAAATACCGAGTCATCCTCCAATTCACTGAGACCATACTTACACCTGTATCTCACACACAAACACACACACACACACACAGGAGGTGCTTCTCACACACTACTTCACATCTTTTTATTTGAAGTTGAAGCTGTGATACACTTTTAATATGTGTGCCATATTAAAGTTTTAATGACCGTGCTGCTGAAAGCGTAGATTTTAATGCACTTTCTAAGTATAAATTAGACCCTGTGAATAGATTAAAGTATAACTAATAAAATGGCAATAAAGTTACTGGTAAAGAGTACATTAAGTGCATTTTATGAGTACTTAATGTAGTACTGGAGAAAACTTGGAAAGTACATCGAAACATTGAACATTTTCAGTTGGGTTTGTATTATGTGGAGCTGCTTTTTCTATTCCTCTGCATGTCATCTAGGCAAAGAGTCGACAACAATACTGAACAGTTGACCCTTCACACATGTAATTTGTGTTTAGTGACCAATTCTCCTAAGTGCATTATATTTGACAATTAAACTGCTGTACGATTAGTTAGATCATCCTTGCTGCTGCTTAATTCCCACCCCATATAGTACTGATTTGGAAAAGTTGCTTCTCTCTTCTCTTGACACCACAACATGATTGTTGTTTTCTCATTACACCTGTTTGGATTCCACAGTTATTGATTTTGAGGCCATGCTGAAGGAACTGCTACCATCGATTATGGTCATGGGGGTCTGTGGGACATCTTCAGCATCGATTTGTCACCGGGAACACCGCTCTAAAGCTCTGCAGCTATAGTCGACCCTCAACCCCTGGGTGATCCCCCCTCTCAATCACCGTAATTAGTACTGCGCCACCTGCTGCAAAATAATCCCTATTCCTGCTAAATAAGGGAACTGGGTTGGAGGGATTTCCGTACAGTATGCCATTTACATTTCGCAAATGTCAGCAAGACTCGTCCATTTCGATTTCCGCGCGACACACGGGGAGATAATCATTCTGGACTCACATGAACTACAGGGCGCTGATGTTTGTCTGGAATCCCTCTGTGTCTACCGCTGTGGCGTTCCCAGGCTGTCAGTCAATTCCAGCATCAAAGACGTGCGTGCACACACTTACTAAACAGTTTTCTTGCCCTCTCCTCATTCCTCAGCAGAGTGAATATGATGTGCACTGCAATGCAAATACTTCAGGCAATTTATATTAACATATTATAGTTCCCTTTGTACTTTTTACAGTGCCGCAAAATTCATTTCTCATTTCCATTTCTCATTATTTCTTGACTATGGCTGCATTCTTCTCACATTCAACAGATAATCATAACCCCTTGGTAGAGCACTATCACTATTGTGACGTTGCTCCTGTATACCTCCGAGGATATCGTAGCTTCTGTCCTTAAGACTGACTCCTTAAAGAAGAAATTATGCTATCTGTTGAGAAATCAACAGATAGCGGAATACAGATCAATGAATCAATGAATACAGAATACAGATCAATGAATCAATGAATACAGAATAAAGATCAATGAAACATTTCGCCAGAACGGCTTCCAGACTGCCACATGACTGTTATTGAAACCTGGGACATTATTTAATTAAGTGACAAATGGAGGGCTGAACAAAAGTTAACAGTATTGTTTAGTCCAACGTAACACATTCTTTAATAAAGGGGATTGGAGGGGGAGGGGGAAGAAATCCAGCCTGGGAGATTTTTTTAGGCAAAAATAAATATTGTTTAATAACAATATTCATAGTTAAAACTGATTGCAGAGCACAAGGCAATGTTGAATTCAGGGTTTAGCTGCTGAGACATGTTCTGTGTTGTGCGATTGGCAGAAGCATCATAGGTATTCAAGAATCCAATAGAAGGCTGCTTCCTTTGGTCACGGTTCTAAATGAATATAATATAATGGCTTTAATGTATATATATTATATAACTATTTCAAATAGTGAATCTCACCCTCACTGTGTGTGTGCCTGGCTTTGATGTTTCCATATAGCGTTTGCTCTGACATATCAGTCTGTCTGGCAGTGCAGTCTAATCCCCCTCCCAAGCCCCCCCCAAAAACGCATTGAGCCGGGAACCGTCTGGACAGCAGAATAGCCCCGCCGCCCACCAACAGATGGTGACTATACTGGAGTGTTACTCATATCTGCGCTAGCAAAAAGACCGACGGCTAGAAGTCAAAGATGAATTCTCTCTCAAATGAACAAGTTAACCAAAGAAAAAGCTGACTTCACAAGGAAAAGTTTCTTGTTTGTGGATAGTGAAGATGGTGATAATTCTCCTTTGGTGTGCGATCTCAATGTTTCAGTAAGCCAGAAACATCATCACCTCCATGCTTTCATCTATGGGTTAAGGACTTAGTAACTATCCTTACAAATATTAAGTAAAAATCAAAAAAATATAGCAAAGCTCGAGGTAGTGCAAGATGACTGAGACCAGTATGTGAGATGCAGTCAAAAACATACTATAGGACATGTTATGAATGTTTCATGCGTCTGTCACACAGTGCATTTCCAACCTGTAGTGTCACATTGCATCACAACAGTGACCCAAGTGTTTGCCTCATGTGCAATATTCATGCCAAAGTGCACAGCACATGACTCAAGTTCTTGCTGGGGACATGAACACTCTCTACAGGCCTGAATGCGCTCGGTGTTCCTCTGAATCCATTCGTGCATGTGCCATCCTGAAGAAATGTTGCCGGAGTCATTCTTGTGTGTTCAGAAAGAAGTTTTGCTTGTGAAGATATGCTACTGTCTTGAAGAGTGAACTAGATCATATATCCTCCGTGGACTCGACATTAATGTTTGCCCGGGAGTGAAAATGGAAAATATTTGCTTTTGACAACTCATGGCTGTCTTTACTTGCCCTAATCGTTAAGTGAAATGAAATGGGGTTAGCTATGATCATTTCTTTGCAAATTGATGTAGCCTTGCAAAATAATATAGCAGCAAAACCTTGAAAATCGATGTGAGTTAGCTGCCCATTTCCCCTCCCACCATTTCTCCCACATCCAACAATGAACATAGAAACTGCAATCCTGCTCTATGTATACATGCATATGAATACATACATCCACATACCTGCATGTTCAACTTTGTCCTTTAGACGTGCTTTCAAAAACAATTATTGTAGAAAGCAATTATAAATGTGCAAATGTGTTTTTTTTTTCTGTATAGAATATGAGTTTAATGGTTCTGAGTTACTGTGATGAGGACGGGGGTTTTCTCCGCAACAGACCAAGATGCTGGACTGAGGTCAAAATGTGGAAGGTATCTTTTACCTGACAGAGCAAGTGCATCATAACAAACAAAGACAGGCAGACAGGAAGAGGAGCAAATACAAGCTTCAAACCTCTTTCCAACAGAGAATTGTTCTGAGCACCAAGTTGAAATTGAAAAAAGGTCCCTATTTTTGGTACCTATGTCACTTCAGAACCTGGTGGTAGCATAAATAGTTGGTATGATGAAAAGGGAAAAAATAAAACAGTTCAACTTGGTGCTGTGAGCATCTCGTCAAGAAAGAGACTGTTAATAATTCATGAATCCACAGCTTCTGAGGGACAAAAGTTTTCATTTGGTGTACAATATTTTCCCTGCAATGTAATAGAGAGAAAAGTTTGACGAGTAAGAAATCGACAAATATCACTTGCCCTCTCCTCTCTATCTTGACTTGCCAACTTCAGAGCCATGCTTTGATACACAATCAATTCTATTATTGTTTTATTCATGTATTTTGGTTTGATCGACCCAAACGCCTCTCAGTGGGCTTTCTAGTGTTATTTTAGCAGTAAAACACCCCATGCTTACTTATTATATTTATATTTATTTATATTGTATTATATATTGAGCAATTTCCTGATTTCAGATGGCAACCATCTTCTAAAATAGGAATATTCACTGGGTTTTTGGTACCCATTCATTTGTATTTATGGTGGTTCAGGATTCATGCAGAACTTATTTCACCTTCCTAAACCCTCAAGAATGTTGTGTGCTGCATACTCACAGGCCACACCCACACAGCTTGGATTCAAAGGTCTGTCAAATGTTAGAGAAGCGGGATTATGACTCGACGTTCTGGTTGTACTGGTTCTAATTCCTGGAAAATTCTTGTTGGGGAAAGTAAATGCGTCTTCCTCCCCCAACGACAGCTACAGCGGTGCCCTTGACCAAAGTACTCGAGCGACTCACAGTTTCTGCACAGTGGCCAACTGCACACAGCAAAACCCTTCCCTGGATAATAAAAGGTTAAAAAAATGATGTTTATTATCCAACTGGGCTACTGAGCTCCCTTTTTAAGATAATAATTCAATTATACATTTCTATTTTTCATCTGGGGGAAGTGTCAGTCTCAGTCCAGTTGTTTTCCTGTAATGGCAGCATTGCTGTTCAGATGCGAGACAACAGTCTGGTTTTGGATCAGATCAATGTTTCACTCGTGTGAGAAATCCCTTTATGTCTTTTTGACACGTTCAGTGATATTTTCAACCTAAACCAGATTTACTGGTAGTAGTTTCATAGTGGATGAGACAGTTTTTTATAATCATTAGGTCTGACTGATTTGTGTGTCTACACTGAGAGGTTTGAAATGAGGCACGGTGAAACCACGTGTGTCTAAGGTGGCAAAAAACAAACTATTATGTAAACTAAAGAGGGAGACTGAGTGTAAACAAAGATTGCGAGAGTTTTAGGTGAAACTGGTCAAGCTAGTTGGAGATTTTTTACTCTTTTATTTTTCAGAATCCGACATTGTTCCGATGATACAGCTGTGCTGCTGTGGTGTTTTGCCTGCTTCCTTGTTCCAATGTTTCATTTTCACCTTCAAAAAGGCTCAGATGTACTTGGATAGGAACTATTTTTAATTGACAACTTTATCATTATATTTAATGCTTTATTAGCAACAGGGTTTATGGAAAATGTGGTCTTAATTGTATTCCATCACTACCCCCTCCACCAGCCCCACCACCCCTGCATATCTCTCACTCTCTCTCTCTCTCTCACTCTCTCTCTCTTTTATACTTATATATTATATTGTATTATTATGCGTTGTCATGTCTGTCTGTGCTACTGCTGTCTTGCAGGTCTTCCTTAATAAAGACATTTTTAATCTTAACAGGATTTACCTGGTTAAATAAACACTCAATTAAAATAAATGAAAAAGCACTAGCACTAACAATAGCACTGATATGAGATAGAGGCTAACAATCGTCTCCAGCATGGTCTCATTTGTTCACGGTAATTATACCAATTCGTTTGAAAATGATATATCGACGTTTAAAATGCTGCACCTAGCACCTTTAAGGATTCACTCACTCTACCCTGTTTTGTTTCTGACAAGGACTGAACGTTGACGAGAGAAATGAGTGAGAGGGCTCAGCTTTGTTCCAGCACTTCATCAATCAAGACGCTTGTTCTCACAAGGAAGAGAGGATTCTTCAATAAAAGCTATTTTAAATGGAGATCAGATCAAGTCCCTCTGTCTCCTTTAGTTAAAACTCTGCCATACTGGTCTCTGAGTCAGCAAGTTGGAGTTAACAATGTGATATTGCTAGCGATGGTGCTAAAATGCATGGCAGAAAATCCTAAAAAATGTACTTGAAAATTAGACTTAACAGAGTGTTTTAATTGTGCATTTAATATTATGAGGTTTGGCTGTAATGTGTCCAGTGATCTGAACAAGCTGCAGTCTGTAAGGCTTCTATAAACAAGGTTTGACTGTACCATAAACCAGCCTTCCTTTATTCTGTATGACCTCCTTTAGGTCCCCAAAGTGAAGTTTTATGTTGGCCGGTGGTGTGTTCCAGGTTCCTGGTGAGGATAAGGGTTGAGCGGGGTGATAAAAGTACCCTTGAGAAAGTTGCTGAGCAAGATGTTGTACCCTCTTTTGGTCTGACTGCTATATAAGTTTGAAAGTCAGACAAGTACATAAAAATTCCTTCCCTCCCATTGTCAGAAGTCCTTCAGTGTTTAGTGCAGCCCCAAGTCTCCAGCTGTTAAAGTCTCTACAAGAAGGGAACACCTTGAATGTATCATTATTGCACATGCACCCAAAAATCTTTAGTGTGCAGGCGTGTTAGAAACGTGCACAGCGTTTCTATCATTCAGACTGATGAGGGTGTTGTTGAAGGTGATATTTAGCTGCGTCTTCAGATGGGATGAGCAATGTTGTGATAGCTTGTTTTCAATAAAAAGGTATAATAGGATTTGTGTGTATTCTGTGCAAGTGTGTGTGTGTGAGTGTGTGTGTTATCTCATCCTCTCTGCCCTAAAACTCAAGCTCTCTCTTTACGTATCAACCTAACTTCAACCCCCATCAGCTGATACTATTTACAAGACGAAGCCCAAGGGCGCTGCTTTATAACACCAGAGAGCTAGGTGTTATAAACCTGGAGTACCACCCAAGGAAATAGCACAAATAACAATAATTCATTTTCAATGTAACAGTTATATTGAATACTACTAAGAGGCAACCTTAAAAAATAATAAGCAGCTGTTTGCTACCAAGGGAACGGGCGCTGGAAGCCAGGAGAGAAGGGGTCGACCACGCGGGCAGCACTTAACGACCACTTACCACCAGCATGGCGTAGATCACCCCCCGAGTATCGCTACTTCCTCAACAATGAAAATGTCACAAAAATACACAACATGATGACTCTGTATGAAGCAGCTCCACATGTACCATACTGATAACACTGCAGGTTTTTAAGCTTTAATGCTCTGGTAAATATGACTAGAGCACCTGCTGGTACTGGTCTGGGGTTAAGGAGACTTTTCCTGGTTCAGAACTGATAACACGACAGTAGAATGATGATCATTTGGGTACAAAAGGTCAAGCAGTCTGTGGAATTACAAAATTAATTGCACATGCATTGTTTATGGAGCAGCTTCAAGCCATATTTCAACAGAGAGTTTCACAAATATTAATTGGACAGTTCTAGACAATAGGAATAATATGAATTCACCTCTCACCTCACCTCACCTCATGCTAGACCATGTGAAATTCAAGTCAAGTTTATCTACCTACAGTGCAAAAATCTTTAGAATCAAATTTAAGAAAGTAAATATATAAGAAAATAAATAATAATACAGAGTACATTAGAAATATAAGGGTGGTAGAGTCTACACACACACACACACACACACACACACAGTTTTCTTAAGTGTCCCTAATTTTGCTTATTAAGGTAAAACGATATAATTATTAGTCATTATTAATAAGCATTATTTTGGGTTCATGTCCATAAAATCTGTCATAGACAGACAGAGTGAAATAACAAAATGTCTGATTTATCTTGACCAAAAGATGATGAAAAGCCATTTAAGTGCAGTGAAAGAATCCCAATCTAAATGTGCTTTCAGTCACTATATTTATTACTGCCTGTGTTCTTCCCTGATCTTCCTTCTACAGAATTTACAACACACTTCATCCTCCATCATTAAGGGCCAGAAAACAATCAGATACTATTACACGCACTGTTGCCACAGTTTAGTACCCAGCGAAAGCTCACTGCTTCTGAGGAAATGTGATGCATATGGTGGTAAACGTTCTCATCCGGAATCACTTAAGGTGTCTTGATTTTAGGAGTAACTACAATAATGTCCTTCATTCACCAGCTAACTGAATACATTATAGTAACGCTAACATGTTGACGGCACAATTTTAGGAGAATTGCATACCTTTTTCTCGCAAGTCTCAGATTTATTTGTATAGCCCTTAATCGATGTTACAGTCTCAAAGGGCTTCATTATGAAACAAAAAAAAAAATTAATGACAATGAAAGCAAAATGAAAACTTTAGACCACAAAAAACAACATCCAAAGATGTATGGTAGCACTCACCGACTTTGAGAAAGAGGACAGGGACAGTGCCTCAATTTCACCAATTTATTTTGGCCATCAAACAAAGCAAGCATGATGGCCAAAATAAACTGGTGAAATTGAGGCACTGTCCCTGTCCTCTTTCTCCAAGTCGGTGAGTGCTACCATACATCTTTGGATGTTGCTTTTTCTAGTATATGTGTTTTGGTTTAGTGCCACAATAAGAGCTTCCTGTTGGGAAGGTGCGTCCAACTCCTCCACTGAAAACCTTAGACCCTCAGTGAGCGCGAGGAAAACCTGGAGGAAACTTCGGCAAGGACCACACAGAGAGGAATCCCCTTCCAGGATGGGATGACATGGCAACAACAAATTGGAAAACAAACAAAAAACGCAGGATAAATGCGATGGTCAACGTCCGTGACTTGCCATTCAATGCGTTTACTTTTCGTTGAAGCCTGCAACAGTATCGCGGTCTAAATAGCTGACACAAATAAAACCGGGATTATTCTATACCTGGGTTTACGCAATCATACATTTGTTCAACAAAATGAAAAGCAATCAGTGGGGTCCTTAGATGGTGTTATCTGTCAGCGATGTTTTCTGCGGAGAAAGTAATCAGGCAATATCCATACAGGCAGTAATTGGTTTTCAGGCGAGGTGAAATTAATAAAGATACTCCCACCTAGTAAAGCTAGATAGCAATCTGTGGTAAACTGTGTGTGTGTGTAGACGAGTGAGTGAATAACTTTAAAGTGCCCATTCCACTCGGATTCCACTTGGTTTTGTGATAACTTAAGTGGAGAATGAAAATTTAAATTCACGTAGAGATGGTAATATTATGCTGCCGAGTCAATTGGATTTGAAAGTCATTTGGATGTGTTTATGACTGAAGGAGTATGTCACCGGGTGGGGTGTGGAGAATAAGTCATTTCCTAGTATCGCATCCAATTTAGGACTTCCACTGTGTTAAATACCATACCTCACCTTGTGTCCCTCACCATGGCATTGGTGGAGTTCATGAATTTATTACTGCCTCGATCTGGGTGTTTTTCAGTGTTATAAAGGTTAAGCGGATATCAGCAAATCATCTTTCATGGACGTGGCTTAAGATAAGTGAAACATTTTTTAAAAACTCTTAGGAGGGGATAGGCAACTTAACACACTTACACACAATCCACACATGTATGTGCACATGGCAGAGGCACAAGAGATGATTTTGGTTTATACGCCTATCATAACATACAACAGCCAATTTCCCAAATCGTCAGTGTAGTCCTTTAACTCCTACGTTAGTCATGAGATGAATATCCATACTTTGGGTGACAACTGGCATCCTTCCGCCAGACCCACCAGCTACTCTTTTCAGCTCAGAAGTTCCCTTCATGGACTTGTATAAGATCTTGTTGGAGATTTTTTGACATACAGTTAGACTATGATTCAACCAATACTCACTATATTTTCATGTAGTTTTAGGAATGTAGTAACAACTAAATTAATATATAATGGTTATATTTTCAATATTTAATACACTAATCAGGGTATGTTCTTATTTGCGTACAATCAGGTTTCCCTTTCAGCTCATGTGTGACATTGCATTGAAACATATTGGTGGTCAAAGAAGTAGTGCAGGGGAAAAGTACTGGGACAGGATGAAACTCTAACCAAGGCCGAAAAGGGAGGATTTAGCTAAAGATGTTATGAACAACAAACTCACGTACCAAGATAAACAACCCTGTTTCTGGGAAAATGTTGTAAAACACTGTTTCTGAGAATATGCTGGAATAATGCTGAAAGATGCTGTTTCACGTAACCTAAAGTTGAGGGTCACCACTATGGGAGGACATAACATACCTTATCTGTGCAGCTGTGCCGAAAAGAAAACGGTTGGTGTGTATGGGCACTAGTATTACTGTGCAGCAGGATACGGAAACAGGGAGGGAGGCTCTGGGAAACCCCTTGTCATAAAACCTGGTCATGATAACGAGATAAATAGAAACGGTCATGTACTGGGGGGCTGATTATACATGGTACATTGGATGAACCAATTAACAGCCAACTCTAACTGAAAAAGGAGATGGAAAACACCCACACTGAGGTTTGAAAAGTGTATAAAAATGTGTGTATGTTTTAGTAAAGGTAGTTGTGCTCGAGACAGCTCGGTTTGTTGTAATCTCTGATGGATGCAATAAATCTAATGTGGACTGAAGACTTCGCTCTCCTCTCTTCATTTACTTAAAGTATCAAACTAAAGTGTAGTATACCACTAAAGTGTGTGGTCTCAGATTACGTGAAGAAAAAAACAACCTCATTTTTACCGTAAATCCCTAATTCCTTGAGGAAACTGGTAATCCGTTGCACCCAATTTCCACAGGGTGCCAGTTCAGTGTATTTAAGTTTCTTCCAGTCATATGCCTCCTCTATTATGTCTTCCCAAGGTACAGTAAGGTCTAGAAATGAAATACACCCCGGGTCAGATCTTAGGCTTGTGCTGACTATCTGGTGGGAATGTAACTTGCTGGTTTATATCTGCACATATGTGTCAATCCCTATAGCTTCCCCTTGCTGCCCTAAAGTTGCCTACTTAGTAATATTTTGGAGACTTGTGGGAGACTTGCTTAGGGTTCTCTCTCCTAAAAAGGAATTCATTTCAGTTTGTTTCCTCTCAATTGCCACTAAAATGAGTTATAAATTCTTGAATCAACCGTGGGAAAGACTTATTTTACATCTTAATGGGATATGGCTAAGCATTGCTGTTTCTGAACACAGAAGACATGATGGCTCTTCACCTCGCCTCTGGTTGAAGTTTTGGGGTGATGACAGCTTATCATAGGTTGCTCCAATAATGAACATAATTGTAGATGGCACGATAATTCCAAAGTTCTTTCCAACTAAGCATCGGCTTCTCTACTTTTTATCCACTGTCCCCTACTTAGCTTTCTTGGCACATCTTGCCGCTTCCTCCAGGGAACATGATTGCTGCACTACTAATTTCCTCTTTTGTTACTTTGTTCCGTACAGTTTTGCTGGTGCCATTACCCCTATGTTAAAGTTCCAATTGTACTTGCTGAATTGCTTCTTTAGGGATGCATTTCTGCCCAATTTGTGCTACACTTCTGTTGTTTCTTTTAACTGTGTTGGTGTCTACCCCTTAGAATCTTTTCTCTGACAGTTTTCCTTTAACAGTAGACAGGTTTCCTGATGTGCATGGTTTTATTTTAATTTTTACAGTAGGCTACTCTATTATTTCCCAAATGAGATTTTTCTTTGTTTGTTTTTACTTGCTCTAGACTGCAGGGCCAGCTACAGAACATGCCCTGGGACTTGACAGTATAGTCAGTTGGTGTCACAGGGGCTTGAACCTAGACCTTCCAGTTTAAGGACAGTCTCTCTATTCTCTATACTTTCATTCCAATGCAATTTATTTTGTTTATCCTTTACAAGACTCTATTAATCCCCTAATGAGAAATTGTGTTTTTGCTTGCTAGACTGCAGGGCCAGCTACAGAACAGCCCCTTTGTACTCAATGTTTTCCTCAAGGACATTTCAGTCGGGTGGATCTTTACTGTCACGGGGGCTTGGACCTAGGCCTTCCACTTTAAGGACAATCTCTCTATTCTCTATACTTTCATTCCAATGCAATTTATTTCATTTATGATTTAACTTGGCAGGCAGCCACAACCCATTTTGATGCCCTCATGCCTTTGCACCTCCACCACAATAGTGAGTGCAAACCTGGAGATTGTGCACCCTGTGATGAATTTCCAGGTACTGTGATTGTGTGGTGAAGTCTAATTTTGTGACAGTCATGTGTATGTCTTAGAAGTAGAAACAGAAATATACCTTCTGTGGATGAATGTAAACTACAGACGGTACTGAGCCGATTCCCAAACAGCTCTACAAATACAACATGTGGATCTCTTGCTTTTTTTGTGTATTCTGAAACACCCTGAGAACTCTGGTGTTACTATATTCTAGGTGTGGGTAGTGTAAACCTTTTAGCACTAATTTGATTTTAACAACTTTTACACTTTCTCAAAGAGTTTATTTATGAATGTTCCCTCCAGATAAATGGATGCTTTGAATTTTACTTCCTCTCTTGTGTTGGATGTCAAGGAGAAGGTATGCATTCCTCTGCGCTGCTAATTGTACTTTTAATTACTATGTCAATAGTTCACCATTGTTGGTATGTGAACTTTTTGTAATGAGTTTTTGATGTAGAGCTGCTGTTCTCTCATGATTATTCTTTAGTTTTATGCACAATCCTGTTTAAAAAATGTAAATTAAAAAGAGGCTGAGGCAGAGCCTACTAGCACAAGGGTGTGCTGCACCATGTCAGTCTGCCAGGCATTTAGCTGCATTGTTGTATGGTGTTCAACAGAAGCAGAGAAGTATTCTGAGAGCCTGTTTATTCGCCATTAGTTCAGGTATGTGATATTGTACAATTGTATTTATTTATTTTAATTTCATCAGATAATTGCACTATTTGTCATTTTATTTGTATTCTATATAGATTATATGTGAATTATTGGTGTTACACTGACTATGTGTTTTTTTTTATGTGTGTGTGTGTCATTCTAAGAGAGAGCCTGTTTATGCACCATTATCATTTGCTCCGTTATTACAGAGCAGAGGTGGTCCATAATAAAGCACCTAAAAGTGTGACAGTGTCATCAATAAAACACAGCACAACCCAGAATAAGAACCGCTACCGTCCATATCCATAGTGAGTTGTGCACAGGAAATTCTGGACAAGATGCACTCCCTGAGGTCTACATCATTGTTGACTCGCTCAAAAGGGTCAATCCCTCAACGTTCACTTGAGTTATCATAGTAATGGAACAGCACTTAAAATGGCAGTTGCGACCCCAGGGGACGTGGGCGAAGGCAGATTAAAATGACTAATGAAACAGAGCATCCCTGTTTCTCCTCCAGGATCCAGGAAGTATGGCAGGTGAGTTTGTTTTGATCTTTTTAATGGATGTTTCAGTAAATGTGACTCGTGTCTTAATTAAGGGAGTTCTGTCTTCTAAAGGTTGTAGGGATGTTCTGACACCTTTGTCCGGGGAGCTAGGAGAACATTCCTGTGCTAATGCTGTCACCTGACTTCACCCGACGGACTCGACTGACTTCTCAAGAAGTACTGATCAAAACAAGGTCCCTGCACTCCCTCTATCAAGCACTTGTTCTTTCAATTTGTAGATGCAATTATAATGGTGCTTCAAATTGTATTTCTTTATAAGTGAACATGATTGCAGGCACACATAACAAAATCATTGCCCTTTGCATTTTCTGAAAAGATGGTGAAAAACTTTCTACTTTCTTACTTATTTGAGAACAAGTTATTACAATCTTCCCTGAGGCGGGACAGATATAGAAGCATTTTACAGATCAAGTGTGAAGCTTCTACAAGAATGCCAATAAGCACACAACATATTAGAGGAGATGTTTTAATTTTTAACAGAGCTTGAAGGCCTTGTATTTGAAGATTCCCATGACAGACTGCAGTGTTCTGAACTGACTGTACACACTTTTATTCAAAGAAAATTGTAATATTATTATTTAACTTCTTTATCACAGAGACTTTTTTTGTGTTGGGCTGTTGGCACAGCACCATACAATCTCCCAGAGCGCAACACGCTGAGGATTTCTTGGCATTTTGAAAGGAGGTGTGGCCTGTCCAGTGGACTGACAAACAGGGGGAGGGTCTTGGTGTAGCGTAAATAAACAGAAGATAAGCAATTCAGTTTTTTTCGGTACTATTTGTGACCATATATCTTTGATTGCCACACTGGTAAAAGTTGTGGTTTTGATTCTTTTATTCTGCATTATAAAATACACAAGTTAACCATTTATGGTTCTACTTAGCACCGAGTTTGAGTGCGCTGCTCATACATTTGGTATTATAGTTAAATATATAAGCAGCCAAGCTGTTAGCAAGCATGTTATGAATGTTAGAAACACAACAGGAAATCTGAGGGGCAAGGCTAGTTTTTATAGTTTCTTATTTATGTACCATTTTTATATTGCATTCTATATTGCCATTTTGATATGTCTAGGTTGTTCTCTTTTTTTTTTTTTTTTTATTCATTGTGTTGTTGTTACTGTCTCTGTGTGTAATGCTGCTGCTGCACTGCAATTTCCCAGCTTGGGATTAATAAAGTACATCTATCTATCTATCTATCTATCTTAATTGTAATTATTAACTAATTGTAATATTCTATACACATATTATTTATTTATGTTCCCAAATATCATTTTTCTTAACTCTTAATAATGATATCGTCCTGTTTCTTCTGCTTGCAGATGTATTAATAACTAAAATTAGTGTGTTCTTATCTGTGTAAGTTTCAATCAGAAGGAGAGATGGAGAAAACTCTTTTAATGGAGGGAGGGATGCAAATGGACAGCAGCGACATTATACATCAGTGTTGCGATGTGACAGTGTGGGAAGTGGTTTACACAAGTCAGGTGTGGGGGGGCCCTAAGTGAACTAAGAAGTTCACTTAGGGCCCCAGGGATAGGATCAGCACTGCGTTGAGCCATTGGAATTGATTTAAAACCCTATCAAAACCCCTGCAGATTTATTATGGTCAATATGTGCTATGGGGCAGTAAAACCCTTACTTACTGTGCACCTTCAGTGGTATCAAAATACATATAACTGAATGTATTTAAAGTCTGGGCTCATATTTAGACGGGGCAAAAAGATGAGCTAAAAGTTTTATATTTCTCATTAACCTTGGGCAACTTTTCACCTCTTTCATAAAAATCAATTAACAAATTGATAAAGATTCTGGGCTTCCTGCACTCACCACGTTGCAGCAATGTCATAAAATGAGCGGATTATACATATATCGAAAGGTCATGCTATCAGTTTGTCCGGAGGAAAATAGATAAACATGCCACTGTGGAGTGTGGCGGGGTTGTGATGTACTTGACGCTTTGAGGGCTTGCCATCATTTGGCCCAATTTTTTAAAAAGTATTAAAAACTAAAATTGATTTTAATAAGGTTATGGGATAAATAAGGCTGGATGCTGCAGCAGATGGAAGCCTTTTCGCCTTTCTGTGTCCATGCATTATAATTGGGCATTCATCCAGATACGGGGTTTGCTGAGTACACATCCAGCCCTGCTTCACATCCGTGCAGTTATGCACATTCACAGCTTGCTGCTGTATAACCAGCGCAACCAGTCGTCTGTCACCCAGCAGATGGAGCAGTTGGAGTTAGGTGCCTTGCTCAAGGGCACCACAAACTAAATGATATTGAGCGATGGGAGAGCGTTACTCATTCACTTTCCCAAACCAGAAATCCCCAACTAGCCCGGTGAATTGACCAGGCACAAGCCCACTTCCCTAACCTTAGAGACATGGATTTTATTATGAAGCTACTGTATATCGATTGGAAATTTCATTTGGTGTTTTGCCAAACCCCCTGCTTCCTTAGGTAAACACAAAGTAGACCAAATTGTGAAAATGAACTGGGAAGAAATTACATTTTTTGTGTGTCTTGTGACACACAGTGTCAAGTGTAAGAGCATTAGGTCATGCATCTCGTGGCCTAATGTCAATGGGGATGTTCCTCACACAGGCTGCACAGTCCGTCAGCACCACTGTTTCATTTACAATGACTCTTACTATGTTTAAATTTTGCTTTTGCCATAATTATTGTGCAGTGCAATTAGATACGTTTTCTTAACGTGTGTATTTGCGTGGGCTGATAATCCTTCAAACATGTGATTCTCAAAAATGCCATAACTTTGACAATAAGTTTTGGAAGCTAAAAACTCATCTGCATGATCATGAAGGAGCGTAAACGGAGCGGCTAATTGGGAGAACCGAGAAGAATCCCGGTGGAGTGTGAGGATATAATACTACAAATTGGCCAAGTTAACTTGCTGCATGAACAGAACGCTGATAGTTTGTGTAGTTTCCCCTCTCTCTCTTTTCTCTGTCATACTAACAGAAGTAAGTTAATATTAAGTTAGGTCACTGTGGCAGGGGGCCGTGGTTGTGCCAGCAGCTGTGGGCGGAGAGAAGGGGCAGGGACTCAGCGGGGAGGTAGACGCAGTTGTGAGTGGTTTGGCTGATTGTACAGCAATTAACGTATGCTTAAATCCCTCACAGTCAAGCTGGGTCCCACTAGAGACGCCTGAGAGACAGCGGCAGCCCTATGTGGACACAAAGAAGCTGAAAAGCCTCGGTTATATGTTTGTATGTTGGCCTGTGGGCCCAGTTTGTCAAAAGAAGCCTCCCTGTGTCCGGTCCATCCATCAGTTCCCTAGCGTGACAAGACACCTGTCACAGTCAAATTACAGTACAAAGAGAAAAGAAGGAGCTGAAAAAGCTCAGATTAAAAGTGCTGCAATATTGGATGCAGCAAAATGTGCCAAATTGACTTACATGTTTTGTGTGCAAAAAAAGCTGACAGCCAGAAAATAGTGATAATCACGATGATGATGATGAGGCAGGTAGTGGCGGACAGGTAGAGTGGATAGCAACTGAGGCACATGATATGGCATGCATTGTTATTAGCACTGTGTGGTTGAAGGATTTGTTGGCCTATGTAGAAATCATTCAATTTTTAAGTGCAAAATAGTTCTAATATTAGGTTTCATCTAAGTGCTCTGTGAGAATTTAATTTGTTGCTGTTGTGTTTTGAGTCTTCCAGTTATTGATGAGGCAGAGCAGGAGGATCCCTGAGGACAGGTGAAGTGCAATGACATATGAAACTACTACTGCTATTATTACTACTACTACTACTACTACCACCACGGCTATGATTTTATTGAGTAGATTCAAAGACAATATAAAAGAAGCAGGGATAAGGAAGGATGATTCCCCTCTATGTTACAATACACCCATTGGCCTATATTTGGGAATCAAAACAGGTCACAAAAATATTAATTTGTAATAATAATCCTAAACTACCCATGAAGAATCCTCTCAAATACTAACTAAGACTAATACTATTAATAATAGCTGATCTAACTGCAATGAAAGAATCAACCAGTTCATTTTTACATAATTCAAGTACATTGAGTATATGTTCTTTTTAAATTCTTTGCAGAAAATGGATGATGAATGAGCTTTGTCATTGGAGACTATTTTAAGATTGAGATAAAGGAAATTGGCTTAGTCTACATTATGAGGGGCAAGTTAGGAGCTTACACACCCCAACCCCCCAGAACCCTCTTCATGGGTGGGCAGTGGGCTGGTCTGCAGCATGAAACTCCTGGGCTTAAAATAAGTCCCACTGCGGCCCTGAGTCTCCTCTGCTACCATGTGTCAATGTCACAGCTGTACACTATTAAGAAGGTTGCCCTAGTAGTCATTCTCCATAAAGAACTATGTGTGTGTGTGCATGTGTATGTGTGTTTACTTGCATGTTTGCACATCCAGGGAGTGACAGTGTGGTAATGGGAGCGGATGTCAGAAGATGAGAGAGGTTGGCATTGATATGCTGTCATCGAGGATCTTGTCAAGGCCCGATCATCCTCCTCCGTCCCCAGTCTCTTTAGGCCAACTGGTCGTACCTCAGAGGACCTGATCACCACTGCACATCACACAAAGAAGGCTATTTATTTATTTGTATTATTTATTTAACCTTTATTTAACCAGGTAGTCCCATAGAGGTCAAGGATCTATTCTTGCTTCTTCTATCCAAGAAAGGTGCACCAAGACAAACATAACAGTTTCAAACAAACAACACGCACAGTGTAAAAAAAGTACAGTCTGTACAAGTAAAGTCACACAGAAGAGAGCATACGGTCTGTTCTGTTACAGCTATTATGTAGTACTTGGTGTTTGTTTTCTGATTGTTTCAACTGATGTTTTAGTACGGACCCTTATTTTGAAAAATGCCTTTGTTTCGTGCAGTATCCTGGGTGAAACAAGTGACCTTTCAGGAAGTCCTTAGCAATATTCAAGCATGTTCAAGCAAGTACTCATGTTTGAGAAGCACCTGTTTAAGCTGTAAACATCTTGGTATTTCAAGTGCATCGTCTGTAAGTAGAAACATATGTTGTGTTTGTAGACTTGTCTGCATTTGATGTTTGTGATTATTGACGGACCTAGATAGGTTTGTTTAATTTAGCAGTTAGAAAATGTGTTAGCTATTTCTATCACTGTACTGGTAGGCTATAGCTGAACCAGTCATGCTAGCTATCATTGTATTACCATGCAAGTGCTAATGAGACTGTATATGTTGTTTCTTTTGTAGTTTTACCCTTTTTTGAGACCAGTAAACCACGTCTCCAGAGTCTTGGGTCAAGGAAAGGTGTTTAGCTGGCTGTTTAAGCACACTGTTCAGTGAGGACTGGGAACAGCACAGTAAAAAGACGGAACTCATACTGAACATTGGATGGGACGCTAGATGCATCATATACTAGCAACTTGAACTGTTGCCTATTACCTACTGCAGTGTACAGTTGTACTATTCATTAAACATGACAGATAATCAGTCAGTGTCATTGAAAACAAGATCTCATGCCTCATGCTCCTCCGGGCATTCAAGCAAATCATCCAGTAGATCATCCACAAGTAATGCCGCCGCAATAGCCAGGGCTAAAGCAGAGGCCGCTAAAGCGCGCCTGTCCTTTGCTGAGGAGGAGATGAAAATGAAAATGGAGAGAGCCCACCTTGAAGTTTCAATAGAGAGGCTGAACTTGGAGAAAGAAACCGCTGCTGCGGTAGCTGAAGCAGAGGCATTGGAGGCAGCAGCCAACAACATTGATGAGCAGCACAGCTCCAAACACCAGCTAGATGCAACTTCACTCAACCCTTTACAGCGCACAAGAGACTATGTTGTGGATCACGCCAAAGAATATGTACAGAAAACCGTAATGCAGGAAATGTGTCCTATCTCTCAAGACAAGGTGGCAAAGACATACACAGAGCCAAGACCACCCTACTATATCCACAGCGAGGCTATGACACATAGCTTCCAACAGCTCCCTCTGCCATTAGATCGACGTAAGGTTCAAAACCAATATATTACCTCAGATGTAAAGTATCGTCCAATACGTGGACAAGATGGTGCTTACTACGACAACGCCACTCAGGCCCTTCTGTCTCATGACCAAACATCACAGCATCCCTATAGAGTCGACAGCACTCCTTTGCATCCTCGCTCCCATAACCAAGTGCAAGATAGCTCTTCTGAATTTGTCAGATTCCTTGCTCGCCGCGAACTAGTCACCACTGGTCTACTCCAATTCGACGATCAGCCAGGGAGCTACAGACCATGGCGGCGCTCCTTCCAAAATACAGTCAGCGATTTAAACTTGACAAGTAGTGAGGAAATAGACCTCCTGGTGAAATGGCTCGGAGTCGAGTCAGCCGAACATGCAAAACGCATAAGAGCAGTACATATTAACCAGCCTGAGAGAGGTTTGAGGATGATATGGGCCAGACTAGATGAGTGCTACGGCTCACCTGAAGCGATAGAGAAAGAGTTATTTCAAAGGCTAGATAACTTTCCCAAAGTCAGCAATAAAGATTACTCAAAGCTAAGACACCTGAGTGATCTGCTGATGGAGATAGAGGCAGCCAAGGTGGACGGAGATCTTCCGGGGCTTTCTTATCTGGACACCGCTAGGGGTGTCAATCCCATCGTTCAAAAATTACCGCACGGCCTACAGGACAGGTGGCTATCAGTCGGCTCCAACTACAAGCAACAACACCATGTGGCCTTCCCTCCTTTTTCAGTCTTTGTTGACTTCATCAGCCACGAAGCTAGGATTCGGAACGATCCAAGCTTCAGCCTCAAAGAACAAGAGGCTCCTAACAGAGGTGCAACAGACAAGCCCCACTGGAAACAAAACAGACAGAGAGAGATTTCAGTTTACAAAACAAATGCTTCTGACACGTCATCCCTCAATCGAGATCCCAACGGGATGTGTCCCATTCACAATGTGCCCCACTCCCTGCTAAAGTGCCGCACTTTTCGTGGGAAACCTATCGAAGAATGGAAAGCTTTTCTCAAGCAGAAACAAATTTGTTTCAAGTGCTGCGTGTCTACCTCCCACATTGCCAAAGAATGCAAGTCTAGCATCGGATGCAACGAATGTGGAAGTGAGAAGCACTCACTGCTCTCCACCCAGGACCAGCACCTTGGGGCAAAGGAACATGGTCCTCTTCAGAGCAGGGCAGGGAGCAAGACTCCACCACATCCCCACCGTCTTCAGAGCATGGCGGGGAGGAAGATCCCGCTCTGTCCTCTGGGGTGACAGCTAACTGCACACAGGTCTGTGGAGGGGATCTTGCCAATAGATCCTGCTCAAAAATCTGCTTAGCAAAAGTCTATCCCACTGGTCACAAAGAAAGAGCAATGAAAGTATATGTGATCCTCGATGAGCAGAGTAATCGATAACTGGCCCGCTCCGAATTCTTTGACGCTTTCGACATCCAAGGCCCCAACTCTCAATACCGTCTCAAGACCTGTTCAGGTGTGACAGAGACTATGGGAAGGAGAGCGTCTGGCTTCCACATAGAATCTCTAGATGGGAAATTGTCCCATGCTCTGCCGAGCCTCCTAGAGTGTAACGAGATTCCGGACCACAGGGCAGAGATTCCCACACCCAGTGCCGCTCTCCATCATGCTCACCTTAAAGCAGTGGCTCACCTTATCCCAGAGCTAGAACCCTCAGCTTCCATCATGCTCCTCCTCGGCCGCGATGTAATCAGACTACACAAGGTTCGCAAGCAACTGAATGGCCCGCATGATGCTCCATACGCTCAGAAACTCGATTTAGGATGGGTGCTCGTAGGTGACGTCTGCTTGGGGAGTGTTCACAAGCCAGCCACAGTGAACACATTCCACACAAACATCTCAGAAGGACGCCCAACCATCTTCAAGCCTTGCCCCAATATTTTCCACGCGAAAGAGAGGTATAGCCAACCGTTTTCAGGTCCAGCTGCAGCGCGCCCTAGAGAGACACTTGCCTGCAGCAGGGAGGACACTCATCTGGGCTGCACAGTGTTCCAGCTTACGGACGACGACCACAAAAGAGCTCCTTCTATTGAGGATAAAACCTTCATTGAAATCATGGAACGAGACCTCGAGAAACACAGCAGTAACAGCTGGGTAGCTCCACTGCAGTTCAGAACGCCAAGACGTCGCCTCCCTGATAACAGAGTGCAGGCCCTTAATCGCCTCTCTTCTCTCCGACGCAGTCTGGACCGGAAACCAGAGATGAGACAACACTTCTTCTCATTCATGGAAAAAATATTCGAGAACAACCATGCAGAAGTGGCATGCCCCCTTCAGAAAGAAGAAGAGCGGTGGTATCTACCAACCTTCGGCGTATACCATCCCAAAAAACCCGGCAACATCCGAGTGGTATTCGACTCTAGTGCCCAGCACGATGGAGTGTCCCTCAATAACGTTCTGTTAACCGGGCCAGACCTCAATAATGCCCTTCTGGGGGTGTTGATCAGATTCCGCAAGGATGCCATCGCTGTGACCGCTGATATACAGCAAATGTTCCACTGCTTCCTTGTGAGGGACAAGGACCGAGACTTTCTCAGATTCTTCTGGTTCCAGAACAACAACCCTACTCAAGACATCATCGAGTACCGGATGAGGGTCCACGTGTTTGGGAACAGCCCATCCCCAGCAGTGGCCATCTACTGCCTCAGACAGTCTGTCAAGGAAGCAGAGCCTGACGTCAAGGAGTTCGTGAACCATGACTTCTATGTGGACGATGGTCTGAAGTCACTTCCTACCGCTGAAGCTGCTATCAGCTTGCTAAAAAGGACACAAGCTGTTCTCACCAACTCAAACTTGAGATTGCACGCAATTGCTTCTAATAGCAAAGAAGTCATGGAAGCTTTCTCACCTGAGGACCGGGCTAGCAATCTGAAAGACCTGGACATAGGCTCAGACTCCCCACCAATGCAACGCAGCCTCGGTCTCAACTGGGATCTCATGCCTGACACTTTCATATTCAAGGTCACTGATGAAGGCAAGCCATTCACACGACGAGGTGTTCTGTCGGTTGTGAACAGTGTCTACGACCCTCTGGGATTCATCGCCCCAGTCACCATTCAAGGCAAGCACATCCTCAGAGAGCTCACACAGAAGAAGTGCGACTGGGATTCCCCATTGCCGAAAGAGATGGAAGATGCATGGGTTTCCTGGCGAGACTCCCTCAAAGACCTGAGTCACCTTTACATCCCAAGGCCTTACACAACAGTATCTCCCTCTGAAGCCACATGTAGAGAACTACACGTCTTTTCAGACACGTCAACAAAAGCAATAGGTGCAGTCGCTTACCTTAAGGTGACAGACACAGACGGTAAGAGCCATGTAGGTTTCACCATGGGCAAAGCGAAGTTAACTCCTCAGCTCGAACATACCATCCCGAGACTTGAGCTTTGTGCCGCAGTCCTGGCTGTAGAGCTAGCAGAGCTCATTTCAGAAGAGATTGACATGCAACTTGACACCACAACCTTCTACACCGACAGTAAAGTTGTCTTAGGATATATCAACAATGAATCCAGACGCTTCTATGTGTATGTAAGCAACCGTGTGATACGGATTCGAAGGTCATCCTGCCCTGAGCAATGGCGGTACGTACACACAGACAAAAATCCTGCAGACTATGCAACCCGGTTTGTCGACGCCGCCCACCTCTCAGACACAACGTGGCTTGATGGACCTACCTTCCTCAGATATCCTGCTCAGGGCCCACCAGAGAAGGAAACCTTTGAGTTAGTTGATCCCACAACAGTTACAGAAGTCCGCCCACAGAACTCCACCCTTAACACTACTACTTCAGTCAAGCAGCTTGGATCTCAACGCTTCTCCAAGTTCTCGACCTGGACGTCTTTGACTCATGCGATTGCTTGTCTTACTCACATCGCCCAAAACTTTCATAACGACCAAGCCGAGAAGTGCAGTAGCAGAAAAGGCTGGCATCTCTGTCGGGCTGCATTTTCGGTCAAGCAACTCACACAGTCCCGATGGATCATTATCCATGCAGTACAAGAAGAAGTCTACGCTCAAGAACTTGCCTTTCTCAACAAGAATGAGAATATTTCCCAAAACAGCCCTCTCAAGACCTTAGATCCCTTTATCGATTCTAACGGGCTTTTAAGGGTTGGAGGTCGCATCGGCAGAGTAAAGCTCCAACAGGACGAGAAGAATCCTCTGATCATTCCTGGAAAACACCATATTGCAACCCTGCTGATCAGACATCATCACCGTCAAACCTTGCATCAGGGACGACTGTTCACCGAAGGGGCCATCCGTGCTGCTGGCCTTTGGATAGTTGGCGGAAAGAGACGGATAAGCAGTACTATACATCAGTGTGTCACATGCTGCAAACTTCGTGGACCTGCCCAAACACAGAAGATGGCCGACCTTCCAGCTGACCGTCTCTCTATGGAACCGCCATTCACAAACGTTGGGCTTGATGTGTTTGGCCCTTGGCCCATTGTTTCATGTCGCACCAGAGGAGGCCTTGCTCACAGCAAGAGATGGGCTGTCATCTTCACCTGCATGACTGTGAGAGCAATCCACATAGAGGTGATAGAATCTCTGGACACATCAAGCTTCATTAACGCCCTCAGGCGTTTCCTCGCCATCCGTGGCCCAGTCAAACGAATCCATTCAGACAGAGGGACAAACTTCACTAGTGCTGCTAAGGAACTCAAGGTCCCTTCTAACATCGACGGTGCCTCAGTTGAGAGGTACCTCACTGAACACGACTGCTCCTGGGTCTTCAACCCTCCCCATGCCTCTCATATGGGCGGTTCTTGGGAGAGGATGATCGGGATAGCTAGGAGAATCCTCGACTCAATGTTCCTGCAGCTTGGGCCTACAAAGTTGACACATGAGGTACTTATCACTCTCATGGCAGAGGTGACAGCCATCGTCAACAGCCGGCCCCTCGTCCCAGTGTCTACTGATCCAACCGACCCTCTCATACTTACACCTGCTACTCTTCTCACCCAGAAGACTGGTCTCCCCTCTTCCCCTCCGGGTGACTATGGAGCCAACGATCTCTTCAAACGCCAGTGGCATCAAGTCCAGCACCTGGCACAAACCTTCTGGAGCAGGTGGCGAAAACTGTATCTCTCTTCACTACAACCTCGAAGAAAGTGGCACACTAGCCAGCCTAATCTGGAGCCAGGAAACATAGTGCTGCTCAAGGATGAGCAACTGAAGAGAAACCAGTGGCCTTTGGGGCTTGTTACTCAAACTTTCCCCAGCAAAGACGGCAGAGTGCGGAAGATAGAAATCAAAGTCTCCAAGAAAGATGGGAGTAAACTCTTCTTAAGGCCTGTATCAGAGACAGTCCTTCTTCTCTCTCCAAAAACAGACTCTAAACAGTAGTGACGTGTATATTCAAGCATGTTCAAGCAAGTACTCATGTTTGAGAAGCACCTGTTTAAGCTGTAAACATCTTGGTATTTCAAGTGCATCGTCTGTAAGTAGAAACATATGTTGTGTTTGTAGACTTGTCTGCATTTGATGTTTGTGATTATTGACGGACCTAGATAGGTTTGTTTAATTTAGCAGTTAGAAAATGTGTTAGCTATTTCTATCACTGTACTGGTAGGCTATAGCTGAACCAGTCATGCTAGCTATCATTGTATTACCATGCAAGTGCTAATGAGACTGTATATGTTGTTTCTTTTGTAGTTTTACCCTTTTTTGAGACCAGTAAACCTGTTGCATACCACCACGTCTCCAGAGTCTTGGGTCAAGGAAAGGTGTTTAGCTGGCTGTTTAAGCACACTGTTCAGTGAGGACTGGGAACAGCACACGGGCCGGTGCTCGAGCACCCACTGAAAAGGTTTTGTTTTTTTAAAACACATCTATTTATTAAATTATTACTTATGATTAGCGGTGAACGTTTTAACTACAAATCGCATTATCCAGTTAAACTTGTTACAACTCTGTGAAACATGTGAAAGTGTGAAACACGGTGATGATTGGGTGAAAATGTGCAAATTTGTAATTAAAAAAAACAAGAGAAATACTGAGTGTAAAGACAGTCAAAGTGAGGATCCACCACCAGTGATGAATTTGTAGCAGAGCAGTGTTGCATTTGGTTTCGGTGTGTGTCTACGTTGACAGATGACAGTAGCCTGCACCACGGTAATTACTAAAGCAAACGCAATAAAAGTGATTTTGTGACAATCTTCACCTTGGTGGTATTCACTTAATTTGAGCACCCACTGGCAAAGACTAAATTGACGCCTATGGAAGAGAGCAAGGAAAACTTTCTGTATTTGACACTTAGTCAAGGTCAAACTCTGCCTGTGTGTCTACTATGTGAAAAAATTTGTGCCACCAGTGATTGGACTTGGAGTGCTTGAATTTGAATTTGTTATGCTCATAGTGAACACTTGAATTTTAAAAGTGGATTTATTGAATAAATTAATTCAATAATGTAAGTTGTAAGGTACAATTTGAAAGTGCAATGGCTTGAAATTGTTGAGAGCAAAAATATAATAATAATAATAATAATAATAATAATAATTATATCTCAAAAGTTGAGATATAATTTAACATTTGGTTCAGGCTGCTTAATTTAGATTGAGCTTCCTGAGACTCACATCTAAGCACTAGGGACTTGTGTTCCCTGAGTGATGACTGGATCATTGGCTGAGGAGATGAACAAGTCACAAGGTGATTGGCTAAGTGAAGAGTGGGGCGGGTCCAGTGTGGGCAGCCTTGGAGGAGGTAACTGCTTTCTAGTCCCTCTGCCTGGATGTGCTGTAAGTCTCAGTATGAATCTGAATTGTGCCTTATAAATTCAATTATTGAAAAAAAATGTATTCGACATATCAATTCAATAGTTCAATCTCGGCTGGCAGTAATCTCTTCAGATTTTGACATGTCACTTCAGTTTTCTGTGTCTTATATGCCTGAAGTTCATACTTTCCCTTCAGATTGTGTTAAAAGTTTTGCAATGATATATATTACAACCTAGAATATGTTTAGAGGACTGATTGACACATCCTAGATACTTGTACTTGCATGATGGTGGGGTACACTAAATCTAATTTGATTGCATTCCAATCATACTATTTTGGATGTACTTTAACACAACTCTTATTTGTATTTTATTTTAAATAGATGGGTCAATTTTGGATAATAAATAAACAAATTAACACGACTAAATAAACCAACAAACAAATAAATTGACACCCGGCAATGGCTGATACTGAGACCAGACAACGTCAAAATAGTCTGAAGCAAGTCCTGGGGTCCGTTCCAGAAAGCGGGTTTAGTGAAAACTCTAAGTTTGGTAACCCTGAGATGAGGGAAACTCTGGGTTTCCCGTTCCAGAAAGAGAGGTAACTCAAACTCTGATTCAGTTACCATGGTAACTGACTCTGTGAACCTAACCTGCTCGCTGGCAGGTTTTCTTGAACAAACCCTGACTTTCTCCCCGTCTCCTCCTTCTGCTGAACCTGAAGCAGCTGTCGGACATGGCGTGTCCTTTCTTCGGTAACCTGATCGACATTCAAGGTGAAGTAATTCAAATAGCCTTACGTCGGGAGAGGATTTTGAGACCCCGATTAGATGTTCTATGTCCAGGATGGAAGAGCTGTCCGAGATATAATATGCGTTTACAGTTCACGGATTACGCTACCACCACCCCGAGCAGTCAAATAAAGACACCTTTCATTTGGTCTTCTTTATTTCCTACAAAAACAAAAGCAACAGTTAGTATTTTTATATTGTTAGCAACAACCCATTTCACCTGTGACCATGCACCCACCTCTAACTTATGTTTGAGTAATTAAATTTCTAGAGCTGCCTTTCTAATTTGCCGCCCCAAGTACACCATTTGAAGTATGTTTTTATATTTCATTTTCAGCTGCTACCAAGAGTGCTTTGTGCCCGTGGGATTGCACCTAAATGATTTTTTTTCCCCCCAATACTATTCCACCACTTTCTCACATGTAGGTACTATTATAAGAAAGTGTGGTTAAATGTTAAATGAATACACTACTGCATTCAAACGTACACATTGACTCGGGCAGCGATTCTCTCCCACGCCAATTCCCTCTCCTTTGCTGCTGCAGCGGTGTTGCTCTTCTTTTTAAAGATTGGTTCATACTCCCCATAAGCATTTAATAACAGTTCTAACTCCAGTGGGGTGAAGTACGCCAATCTTTGCTTGCTGGTTACCATGCTGAATCGTAGTATCGGACCTCCATTGATGATGGCTTTTTATTGTCAGGCACGCGCTTAACTCAGGTTTAACATACCAAGAGTTGATTGAACTAACTCAGATCAGCCGTTCTGGAACCGAAAACCCAGAGTTTCCTATCTATGAGTTAATCAACTCAGAGCTCAGGGTTAGACTCAGAGTTTGTTGAACCTGCTTCCTGGAACGGACCCCTGGACCACAAAAACTCCTCAGGCCTGAGTCAAGTTCACAAACAATAGAAGGCTGACCTTTTCAAGCCTTTCTCTTCCTTTGAATTGTGCCTGCAATTTCAACCCTTTCAGTTGTTCTTTCATTGTCATTTACTTGTTATTGGAACTTTGTGCTGTCTGGTCAATCCATCATCCAATACACAGGAGGACCTTGATAGAGGATAGAGAGCATCTAATACAGTACAGCTACATTGCCTCCCAATGACATTAGAATAATTTGTTCAGCTATTCCGAGCACTAGTGGAGCAAAACAAAGTCAAATGAGTCAACAAACCAAATCTCCTGGGGACAATCAGACACCAGGCATGACTCCGGCCAGCTTCAGTGGCAGAGCTCCAACTAACCTCTTTCTCAGCTGAAGGTCAACTCGTAGCATTTTCATGAATCCCTCATAATTCATTGACCATGAAGTCTTGTATCAAAGCAAATTATCCAGATCCTCGCATCCCACATGCAAACAAACAAACCCATGTTTGCACAACCATGAGAACGACTATATTTTGCGTGCCCTGATTTGCAGGGTGAGTATAAATAGTGCTGGTGATATTTATTTACAAGCGCAAACATTGAGTCACATTAAAATGTGTATCTTGGAGACCAGTTCCTGTATTTATTTGGTTAGGTAGAATATTGCCTCAGTTGGTTCATTCTCTTATATTTTAAAACCCATGCCATTCACTGGAGTGGAGTGATTGAAAAAGGTTTTATGGTCTAATTTGCCCATGGCTGAAAACCTAGCAGAGCAGAAAAGTGTTTTTCTTCCGATACAAAACAAAAGGTGTATCGTATCATATGATTTATGTAGCAACACTGCTCACCTGAGAGAGAGAGAAACATGATTTTGACCTCAGGATTTTGTATGACAAAGACATATCACACAAAGATAGTAAATAACAGTCAATAAGGCACTTCTCAACTGGTGTTATTTAAAATACAAGTGTGCATTCAAAAGCAGTTCAATATTACTGGTCTGTTAAATAAAATAGGCTAAAAAAAACAACAAAAACAAAACAAAAAAAATCATTATTACAGTATGTGCAAATAAAGCCAGTGCCACCCACACATTTTATATTATTTAGCAGAGAAGACCTTCACTGTACAGCTTTGATCTGATTATGGATATCCATAATCCTTTAAGAGTGAGAGGGAGGTGTAGCGAGGAAAAAGATCACGGCAAGATGGGAATTGTATTTTTTAATCTCAGTATGTGCAAAGAGGGGCTCTCACATCTTCTAGGCTCATCTAGATAAGCCCATCATTATACATCTCGTTTTTCCCAATTCTACAAAATAAAAGATAATCCATAAAGAATGAGAAGGAAGTAGGTTTGGTCAATTTCCACAAATTAAATTGGCAATAAAGTCAGACAATGACATCCATTTTATGTTTTGGTAGTGGGGAGTGTTGTCTGTATTTAGCTCTTTGGATACTTTAAAGCCAAAGTTTAACTATGAAGAGAAAGCTCCATCAGTCAGGGAAGGAGGGAAGGGAGCACTTCCTGCCACTGGAGTTTAAGAAGAAAATATTTGCAAAACAAATTGTTGTCTGAATTGTTTCTAGATCCTCAGAGATGTACTAATTTTAGAGTAGTAAGAGGAAGAAAACCTGATGGGAGAGGGAATTAGCATTGTTAATGAGGCAGTGTTAGAGGAAGAGGCCTTTATAGTTAGCACATATGAAGTGAAAGGGACCCCTCTAATCAAACCCAGTACTGCAGTGCTCAGAGGTTGACTGCCCAATAGTGAAACAGGAAATTGAGTGAAGCCATACTCTCCAATAGCTCAGATCCGTGTAATAAAGCAGTCCACAGTCAACGGACCTTCTGATTCCAAATGAACTCTGAGAATTATCTCTCAATTCTGTGGAAAAAAAACAAATGTTGAAAAATTTGTATCACTGAAAAAGGAGATTTTAAGAAGAGAGATCATCTTAATAGCATTAACCCATTATGATCGGGTACTCTGTGCCTCCAATCCTATGGAAAAATGGAAGCACTCATATACTCAGGACACTCATCATCACAACAATCAATTAACCCTAATTGTAATTAGGGTTATGTAGGCCTATTGCAGGCTTTTCACTGTTTATGGTACAAATGAGTTCATAAGTAGAAATAATTAACATTGTCTTTTGCAGATGACAGTTTGGTTCCCACATTCCACACGCTATTGGCACATGAGTGACGTGTACATCCAGGTACGTCTGATACTTATGCTTCTCAGTCTGTAAATTTGAAAGCCTTCCATCGAGGATCCTTGTAAATATTTTATTACCCTTGTTGCCCTGTAAAACTAATCCTGTCCGAATGGGGTTAAGCCATCTATTTTTGGCACCAAACTGTATTTCACCGCACTACCTTCTATCTTCCTTTTAATGCTCATTCTATATTCTGTTTGTTAGTTTATATTCTATTCTTTTACCCTGCTGAATCCTATTATTTTTGGTGCTGCAATGACCTAATCCTTAAAATGTTGTCTAATCTAATCTAAACTAAAGAGTGATGCTGGTCAGTGGTGGGATAGACCAGATGGGCCCTTGGACCCTTGTGATCCAGATGGCAAGTGTGCAAATCAGTAATTGCATGAAACACCAGTCAATCCAGACAGGATTAAAATTACTCCAGGACGTCAAAATTAAATCAAAATACAGGAAGTAATTTCAGACAGAAAAATGTCCAGGGTAGCTGGAGACAATTGCTGACATATTTGTTCCCAACAGGATACAATTCCTGTGGTCCTGAGGTTAAAATCATTAATCACCAGATTAGTAATGCTGTCCAGAGAGGACTTGAAACGCAATTTATACAGAGGATATTCTTGGCATGCTTCATTTAACAAAAAACAGCCCACTTTTACCTAGATTCAACTTCTAACATGATAGATGACCAAATAAGAAATATTAAGGCCAGTCAGTACAGACAAAATATTTGAAATATACTGGAGCAAGTCATCTGCATGAACGGAAATCCTCTGTTCAATAACATTTCATGGAATGTTAGTTCTAACCAATGCCAGCAGAGAAGAAATTGTACAGTTTAAAAGAGATAGTGTCATTCTACACAGGTCCTGTGTCCAAAGACAACAAGTCCTCTGATACTGCCTGCATAGAGGGATTATATACAACATGACAGAGTCAACTGAGATTAAAGAAATAAATTCACCCATTTTGGATGAACCCTGTTTAATTGGGGAGATGATAGATGGTAAAACAAATTCCAGATGCATTAAATTTAACAAATTCATTGGAACGTGGGGGTTTTCTTAATTAAGGATATAAAAATATTTCAGCACACAGAAAAAAAAACCAAAATACCTAATACATACCTGTAAACTTTAGATAAATGCACTGTTCATTGATCACTGACACCACCTACTGACTGTGTACATGTACCTATGATCAAAAATGAGCCCACATTCTGCTCATTTATTCATTAAATGTTCCCTCGATAGAAAGGAGAGTTGCATTGCTTTGTTTATTGATTTTTCTAAAGCATTTGATACAGTAGATCACTCTCACTCGCCATTCTTAAATCACATCAAATCAATTGGTTTTGAAGCAAATGCGTGTAATTGTTTTGGGACCTATCTTACTGGCAGTTCTCAAGCAATAGTAACCAATGGTCGTCAATCAGATTTCCTTGAAGTTACTAAAGATGTTACAGAGTTCAATATTAGGTCCTCTTTCATTCATATTATGCAGAAATTATTTGGTCTTATTAGTTAATAACAGCACTTTTCACTTTTGATGCAAATTACAAATTTTCTTTCTTGAAATACAAAATCAAATTTAAGCTTGTATTAAAACCAAGACTAATTGCTCATGCTCTTCACCAGAACACAAGTAAATAACCCTAGCAATTTTAATATCTGTACTATGAATTCAAAGGGTTCCATATTACATATAACACTCTGGTGGAACAATCTTATCAGTATTCAACGGTGCTGATGTGATTTACATGCATGCCGCAGCCCATAATGTCTGGGCTACTGATGCTGTTTATACCAGTGCGCTTGGATTCATCACAGATGACAGTTTTAGAACATGTCATTGTATCCTCTATGAGAGGGTAAGGTAGCCATCACTTACCACTCAAACAGAAAAGCATCTAGCTCTCTATCTATCTAATTTCTGGTAGAGGAGTGTTCTAGCCTAGAAACTAAAATAAGCCAAAAATGTGTGGACATAAGAAGCAATGTAGAGAACAGTTACCAAATTAAACTGTCATTATACCAGTAGGGACCTGGCATATTGTAATAGAATCGCAATATAAAGCTGTCCAGTTAAAGAAAGTATAGGGTCAGGAGTGACACTAGAACATATCAGGGAAATGATCAATGTATTAAAACTCTAGATTTCCCCTGAAGCATATCTGACCCATTTATGTGATGTGAGACTCAGATGCGTCTCCTGGAGGACAGTAACGTGCCCCAAATGTTGGAGATGATTTGGCACTTTACTGTGTTTATCTGGCTTGGTTTAATCTGTTTGATTCTATACTTTACAACTACAGATCAAAAATGTTATCCCATTCCCTAATGTACTGTATTTACCTATATGTAGATATGGATATAATTCAAACCACCTTTGCAGAAATATCTCCTCAAATAAACGTCACCTCTTAGTAGTAGTAAACACACTCCAAATAATGCCCTCTATATTTATATGCTACCTGATGTTTAGTGGCAGGAAAACCATGTAAATGTGCACCGTGTAAGTATCATTAGGGTTTTATCAGCTCTATTCTTTATCGATTCATACTAGAAAACTGTTATAGGGAAAGGACTACATACAATTAACTTCAAAATACATCATTGTTTGGAATCAATGGTACACTGAGAGGACTATAATTCTGTTGCACAACTGGTGAAACAAACACCATCCAGCTGAGCAACAGCCTTTTGGCATTGATAAGAGGAACTGCTAGTTTTTTAGTAGAGGAGCTTTGGGCAATTTGGAACCAGGACTAAATTAGTTCTCGATACTCAGCCTTAAGCGCAAGTGAATTAATCATGAAATAATACAGCTATACAAAAATGACAGAACTCTGTCAAACAGAGCTAAACATTACATTTGTTTATTCACTCACTGATACCAGGGTTGATGGAGAAGAACATACTAAATCTCCCTGAACTAGCACTGGCTTGCCAGGCAGTTACTGTCATGGATCCTGGCAGCAGTTCGTCCTCATAGTCTGGCCCAATCTCAATGTCCCCCCTAAGGCCTAAGCCCTGAACCCTCACAGACTTAACTGACGTCACCTGGTAAGTGCTTGAGTGCGAGAGGCTGCAAGGGCTCCAAATTGTATGAATAGGAATGGGACAGCACTTTGCGACATATCGTGTTACCTTGACGATACCAAAACATTTATGTACGATTGTGGGTTTTGGGACTTTTTATTTTACGTTTTTTACTTTCTTCACCCAGGCTCTTGCCTTACAGAGTGGACGAGAGGTAATTGTCAAATAATCAATTGACTTGTTTGGTCAAAACAGCATCATCAAGCAAAAATTTAAATAAATGGTTGATGAATAAACATTTGTCCTTCCATTTGTTTACCGTTTTTTTTCTGCTTCCGGGCTTCCCCTGGTAACCCCGTATTTATCATCACAACGCTATGAACTGTGGGTAATTCCCTCAGGCAAAGTCTGCAGGCATGAGGACTTACGGAAAGTGTGCATAAAGAGCTCAAAAAGTCTGCGAGAGCGCCCTCATGCACTTGACGATTTGACAGTGGGACAGCCCTAAACCCTCGCTGACTTAGCGGGAACGCGCCTCAAAGTCCGTGAGTCCGTGAGGGGGGACATTGGGATTGGGCCCCTGTCTCCTTGTCTCCGCCCACCGACCTAGTTTCCCCCTCCTGCTTGTCACCTGTTCCTGCCCAGCCTATCAGAGGTTTCACTCAATTCCAGCCTCCACACCTGAATGCAATTTGTAATCAGCATTTAGTATAAATAGAGACCTGTTCCTGCAGTTCCCTGCCACAATGTTTTTAGACGGAATAGCCTGAGTGTCAGACCTGTTATTGGCCAACCTGTTTTTGAACCTGTGCCTGTTTTCTGACCGGCCTTTTGCCTGCTCCCCTACTGATCCTGTCTGCCTGCTCTTGACTCTGATCTGCTTTCACCTAACTACGTTTTTGCCTGCTGCTTACCTTATCCCTGTTGCCTGTTCGGTGTTGACCTGGACTGTCTTGACTACGTCTTGGATCTCACACTAATAAATTGGTGTTGAACTTTTTACTAGCGTGTCTTTTCTTCTCTGCATGTGAGTCTCAGCCTGTTTGCCTGACAGTTAGTTGAATGAGCTAGTGGCTTATGCAATCATTACAAGCACAAGCTTTGTCAGGTTCATTAACCAAAGGTTCCATGGGTTTTCAGTCCATTCTGCATAGATTCCAAATCTGTCAGATGGTCTCTCTGGTGCATGCCCTGGCTCTTGCTTGTTGTTGCTCTTGCTGGCCTTGTATGCTGACTGTTAATTTCAGGGGCTCAATAGTTCTTTTCAACTCCTGTCTGAATGAAGACAGAAGGTCAGAAGATAATGAGTCAATTTTAACATATACCACTTTTCACTGAGTCCATCATGCTCTGCATGAGCATCAAGATGAGAGAGCTATTACTGTTAGCATCACCCATCCACCAGCAAAGCTGAATCCAGATGCAGAGGTTTGCTGTACATGCCTTGGTCTATATTATCACTCCCAAAGTATCAAACAGCCACAACACTATTTTAGGTTTGGTATATCACTAACCATCACTATGAATGACAGGCAGAGAAAAATGAAAACTGTGATCAAATATTGTTACTTCCTCATGCAATTATATATCAAGACTAACGCCCCGTACCCACTGGACGCGCACACGCACAGACACGTAATTGCGCGCCCAATTTTGCGCGACACTGAACCTACCAGACGCACAAGAACACAGACGCGTAACTGCTTTTTCAGAGCACATTATGAAAACAGAAATAAGCATAGTCTTAATTAATTGAACAAATATATATATATATGTATACTATAATAAAGAAAAGCATTATAAAAACGGGAATAACTGGTTATATGCAAAAAGTATGACTTGATTTAACTTAATTCATCCCATAATGGTGATTGTCTCTGTTTCCCTTTTTGATTATGGCCTATATTAAAATATAATATGTATTAAAATAATTAATAACACTAGTAAAAGGTGCAAAAGGTTCAGCAAACTCTGAGTCTAACCCTGCACTCTGAGTTGATTAATTCCGAGATGGCCAAGTCTGAGTTTTCGGTTCCAGAACGGCTGATTTGAGTTTGTTCAATCAACTTTGAGTATGTTCACCCTGAGTTAAGCGCGTGCGCAACGACAATAAAAATCTATCATCAATGGAGGTCCGATACTACGATTCACCATGGCAACCAGCAAGCAGAAGGGTCATAAAGGAGAGGGAATTGGCGTGGGAGAGAATCGCTGCCCAAGTCAATGCGTACGTTTGAATGCAGTAGTGTATTCATTTAACATTTAACCACACTTTCTTATAATATTATCTACATGTGAGAAAGTGGTGGAATAGTATTGGGGGGGGGGGGGAATTCATTTAGGTGCAATCCCACGGGCGCAAAGCTACGGAGCCCCCGAAGTAACATGGAGGGGGGGAAAAAAACGAAGAAAAAAAACCCAAAACATGTACTGGGACAAACACTGACTATAGTTTTGCGAGATCTTGACTTTGTTTTGCGAGATCTTGACTTTGTTTTGCGAGATCTCTATTTTGATTTGCGAGATCTCGCAAATCCAACCGTGCGGTGTTAGTGTGTGAACTGGGGAAGTGCCGTCTACGGAGAGTTTAGCCAGTCCACTGAAATTAGGTTGTAGTTCCTCATGTTACCAGCATGAATAAATCGGACTATATTAAAAATTCAGGTGAAACGAATGTGATCTCAAACATATCATCCTTTGCGTCGTTCTTTTACATATATATATATATATATATATAGTTATAAGGTGTGAACATTATCGTTCATATCAACTGGGACGACAGTCAAAGCTTTTTGTCTATTTTTTTGCATATATTTTCTTTCTTCCTTTTTAAATTAACTTCCGGGTCAGTGCCTTAGCGGCTTCAGGTTGTGGCGGGTTTTCAGTAGACGGCGGTTCTCATACGCATTGTTGGATTTGCTAGATCTCGCAAATGAAACTCAAGATCTCGCAAAAGAAACTCGAGATCTTGCAAAACTATAGTCAGTGTTTGTCCCCAGTACATGTTTTTTTCTTTTTTTCTTATTTTTTTTTTTCCCCTCCATGTCACTTCGGGGGCTCCGTACAAAGCGCTCTTGGCAGCAGCTGAAATATAAAAACATTACAATACAGTCATTGAGCAGACGCTTTTATCCAAAGCAACTTACAAAGGTGGTAGTTAACACTATGTGGGGATCGAACCCATAACCCTGAGAGTGAGAGTCTAATGCTCTACCAACTGAGCTGTATGGACCAGACATACTTCAAATGGTGTACTTGGGGTGGCAAATTAGAAAGGCAGATCTAGAAATGTAATTACTGGAACATAAGTTAGAGGTGGGTGCATGGTCACAGGTGAAATGTGTTGTTGGAACAATATAAAATATTAACTGTTGCTTTTGTTTTTGTAGGAAATAAAGAAGACCAAATGAAAGGTGTCTTTATTTGACTGCTCAGGGTGGTGGTAGCGTACTCCGTGAACTGTAAACGGCATATTATATCTTGGACAGCTCTTCCATCCTGGACATAGAACATCTAATCGGGGTCTCAAAATCCTCTCCTGGCTATGCGAATTACTTCGGCTTGAATATCGATCGGGTTACCGAGGAAAGGACACGCCATGTCCGACAGCTGCTTCAGGTTCAGCAGAGGGAGGAGACAGGGAGAAAGTCAGGGTTTGTTCAAGAAAACCTGCCAGTGAGCAGGTTAGGTTCACAGAGTCAGTTACCATGGTAACTGAATCAGAGTTTGAGTTACCTCTCTTTCTGGAACGGGAAACCCAGAGTTTCTCTCATCTCAGGGTTACCAAACTCAGAGTTTTCACTAAACCCGCTTCTTGGAACAGGCCCCAGATGTATGTCCGAGGACCATAGATATGACCTGTTTAAACTGGATTAGGTCTGGAATGTAGTTTTTACTGCTTACCAACTGAGCCCAGACAGCTCAGTTGGTAGAGCATAAGAAAAGCATTATAAAAACGGGAATAACTGGTTATATGCAAAAAGTATGAATTGATTTAACTTCATTCATCCCATAATGGTGATTGTCTCTGTTCCCTTTTTCATTATGACCTATATTAAAATAAAATATGTGTTAAAATAATTAATAATACTAGTAAAACTATTAGTAGGTTGAAAAACATTCATATGTGGTGATATGATGCAGATATTGTGCATAGACAATGTATTTCTATGAGGTGCGCGCGCGGACACATGCGGGCAGTTTTTTTTCCACCCCGAACGGAAAAATCACCTCCACGTCCGCCCGCCTGCCGTGCGCCCGCGGCCGGTGGGATCCTCGGCATTCGTTGACATGGGAGCGGAAGTGAAGCGCAGCAGCGCGCGTGTGCGTGCGCATCCGCTTGCGTGTCCGGTGGGTACGGGGCGTAAGATGTGCATCCTTGATTCGTACTATACCTATGCATGGTCAGCTGCATTAACTCACAGCAGAAAGCTTCTTTACAGGAGTTGGGAATTGAACCCGAGAAGCCAGAGTTGAAGACAAGTGTAGACAACAATCTGCCACCCCGACCGCTACATTATCTACATTTAAGACTACTGCTTGTTTCAGTCACATAAGCTGTTCCTCCTCTTTGATATTTAAGTGGATTCGTAAAGTACCATACAAAACTATGATGAATTACTACCCATAATATATACTCTCTATCTACCCCCCTGTGACTACTTTGTAACAACTGTGCACAAAGTGAATCAGTATTAATCTTCTAGAAATAAGAGTGGTGAAGAACTTATTGTAATATCCATTCCTACACCACATGCACTGTTATAGAATAATACCAGAAATTAAAGAAACTGTTGAAGAGTCATTTGAATTATTTCAGGAGTCATGATTATATAGCCCCATTAGTATTCACTCCACCCGAGTGACCTTGCCTTAGATGCACAGATGACAGTGGCATTGCATTTTTCCACTGCTCAGGTTTCAGTTGATATTTACTATTTATCTAGACCCTATCTTACATTACAAGAAGAAACCATGTTTCACACTGCAGCTGCAAGGTGATGTAAATGTGTCTGTCCCTGCCATCAGACCTTCACTCATTATTTAATGACTGCAGTGCCAAGTGAACTTAGCAGCTTTTCGTTAAAGTGTCACCTTGTCACTTAACTTTGCATGATTTATGACTGTATTGATGATGTGCCATTCGATTCAGACTGTCCCTAGACTGGAGGAGAGGTTGAAGCCCTCGCATCCTAAGACCTGAGGCTACAGAGAGACGACACTGGTTGGAGGAGTCGGTGTCAATCATTTGGCCCGAGGGGCTTATCTGTCAAGATTTCTCTGTTGGCACACACTAGCATTAAAGACTGTGGTCAGGATCTCACTTGACAAGGTCTTCTGTACTCTTGTGACCATGGCTAGGTTAAGATGGTAATCGATGTTAAGGAAAAGTGTTCCCACCAAGTTAGGTGCCTACACCGTGACACAATTTGTCATTTCAAGGCATTCCACTATTTTCTAGTATTGGCAATGACTTTTTCTCATCTCATAGGATCACGTACTAAAGTACGTGATCCTACCCCCCATTGACCCATTTCTCACATTGCTATGGCAACAGCATCAGCAGTGTGATGAAGACATCAGTCAGGGCAGCTATCAGGCAGGAAGGAGTGTTATTGTGTGTAGTTAAAGATTCTATAAAGCGATGACATTACTGTCATCCCACCACAAAACGTTACAACAGGTCGCTTTAGCGTCTGGCACAGAAAAACAAGGATCATAAAGGTGGCTCAACACCCAACACATTGCATCACCATGAACTTGTTGATTTGTATTTTTGTGTGTGTCTTATATTTATTGTATGTGTGCAAATATTGTTTTATTTCATTGTGAAGCACTTTGTACTTTGCATGAGAAAGGTGCTATATAAGTAAGCTGCTTCTTCTTCTTCTTCTTCTTCTTCTTCTTCTTCTTCTTCTTCTTCTTCTAAATGAAGAAAGTTATAAAGGACAAGTTATCACCACCATTAGTATGTGACTGCATTGCTAAATGTTGGGGGAAGTAAATAAAATATGTGATTCTGTGATGTTTTTGTAGGATGGAAAAATAAATGACTCTGTTGTTGAGGATTTGAATGTTGAACCGGCATTGCAGAGAAATTAAGCATACATCCCATTCAGATACAGCTAGCGTAGCTGGCACACATGCTGCCAGTGTATTATCCTGGGCATACGGAATAAATAGGCTAACCGTTGATTCTGGGTAGATTTTCTCTGTGGTTCCCTGGTAACCATTTCATGTTCCATGACAGCTATGTTCATATTTCATGTTACATTTATGTTGAATTATGAAAGTCCATGAAAGGATTGTGTATGACAGACAGGCACAGGGAAATAAGGGTTTTTTGAGTGAGCCTAAGCTTGGAACATTGTCAATCAAAGCTGAATGCAGACTACAAGCAATTATGTATCAAGTGTATGATCATGCAAATTACATACTGTATGTTACTGTGCTTGACTGGTGCTTAAAAATAAATGCAGCATCATGACGGGTTGTTACCGCCACACTAATTGTCTCTTGCTGTTGGAAAAAAAATCCCAAAGCGCACTTTAAAACCGTGTGACATCTGATCTACCACCAGTTCAATTTCCAAGCTTTCATCTGTCAAAGAGGCTCTCCTTCCTCCCACATCTCCTCCTATCTTTATCCCTCTCTCCCACCTAGCAACACTTTGAGCACAGCATCACTGTAGCCCCCCCAATCCCACAACAGGGCTTGTGCTGCTGTCATCCATTCTAAATGATCTTCAAAGGTAGAGAGGGGGCTCACTCTGATCCAAGTGCTGCCTGCATCATTGAGGGACCCTGTGGCGCAAGCTTCTGTCAGCGATCATTTCCAATTAGGTCTCCATTTTGCACCACACGTACCTTAGCACCCGTGGGGGACAGTGGTTCATACTGCAAAATCACTGAGGTGGGGAGAGAAACAGTAGGGCTAGCGTTCATATGGTAACCTTGTCGCCCTGGGAGAAATGGAACACGTTTTCTGAGGTAATGAATTCAGATGGACTAATTAAAAGGAGCTTTTGGCATTGTGACTTTGGTTGATATTCTGAGTGTGAGTGCTGGAACATTGGAACGCAGGGCTAAATGACTCATCAGGTCCTAATCACCTCTTCAGGTGAATCCATTTTCAAAATCTAATCAAATAATCTAAAGTACACTCAGAGGTGATGTCCTTCCCACAACAAATGGGAGACTGAGATTGTTCAGAAATCAATATAGTGAGTAGGTGCATGAATATAGTATGATAGAAATAACAAGTGCCAAACATTTTAATTCATTTATCTTCATTTTTCAGTTTCACACATATTTAGAACGCTTAGAGCGCTATGTAGCTTGGATCAGAATTATGGAATCACCATTCAAATTTTTAAAAAATTATGTATTTAGTAATAGTAGCTCTAATTCTAATCCTCTTACTTTTCTGTATACCATATGTAAACCATCAGTGCACCAGTGATTCTTTGTAATGCAAATGTGGTAAGGAGAGTAGGAAAGCCAGTGCTTTCTACACTAATTGGAGTTTTAAGCTGCAACCCCCGTCGCCGGGTCACAGCTCTCTGTCCTGGCCCCACAGTGGTGGAATGAACTCCCCACTGATGTCAGGACAGCAGAGTCGCTGCCCATCTTTCGCCGCAGGCTGAAAACCCACCTCTTCAAGAAACACTACCCTGACCCTTCCTCTTCAAGAAACACTACCCTGACCCTTCTTCTTAGCACTTGCCTATTTGTTTTATTTATTTGTTTATATTAAAACAAACAAAAAATAATACATATATAGCTTTTTGCACTTTTACCTTAGCGCTGGTTCTGCTCTTAGATGCTTTTGGGGACGAGATGCACTTACAACTTTTGGTGACTAGTAGTTCTCTTGCCTAATGCACTTATTATAAGTCGATTTGGATAAAAGAGTCTGCTAAATAACTGTAATGTAATGTAATGTAATGTAGATCTACTGCTGACCTTAAGGCATTCAGAACCACATTCTGGTGGATGCCAGCAACACTTCTCTTTAAAACCGTCGGTCTACCAACAGTTCTGCTGTATATAATTCTGCTGAGTATAATTTGAACTCATCAACAATACATTATTAAATTTCAAATGAAATTGCATTCCCATTTTTCAAAAGATTTCAAACTGACTTTGTCATGATAAATAACCTACCCGGCTAATTCCATGACTAGAAATGACCACTACACTGAAATGCACCAATTCATATATGTCATAATGTCTCAACTCACTGATTGTCAACTCTGTCATCTCACTGTCTAGGTGGTTATGTTGTTTTACCCTCTCTCCTTCATCTCTCTATTGGCCTGGAGCTGAGCATGCAGGGGTATACAGGAGAGGAAATATCTTCTACCTTGCTGACAATGCATCTTATAATTGGTGTTGTAGTCTCAATAAATATAGTCTATGTATTGTAAAAACCATAACATGGTTTTATCGATTATCTTTATTGTTTTGCCTTCTTTCCCACACTGTGTTGGAGTGGTTGGTGACCAGGTGACGTCTGGAGACTGTTTGTAAAAAGGCATAATGCATACTGAAATGTCAGCTAACTTGAGCAATAAAGCCTGCACAAAATGAAATACTGAGTGCCTCAATGTGTTGCCAGAGATTATTTTGAAGTTTTCATTGGTATATCTGAAACTTTACTCTGTATCAGTTCATGTACTCAAGGCCCTGTCACACTAATGCGTATCGGACTAGCGTATGCCAGTGTATGAAAAAAAACACTCATACGCTGGTATACACTGGTATACGCTGACATACGCTAGGGGGAAAGTTAGGCATAGGTTTTATACGTTTCAAGCACGGTCGCATACGCTGGCATCCGCTGAATACGCTGAACATTTTTAAGCATGCTTAAAAATGTTGAGCGTATGCCAGTGTATGGTTTATACGTAAAGCATACGCTAGGTATACGCTGAATACGCTCGAGTTACGCTAGAGGTACGCTAGAGGTACGTTACTCATAGGTGGAATACGCTGGTCATACGCTGACATACACTGGGGGCCCTGTCACACTATTGCGTATGAGAGAAACGTATTAGTTGCGTATGAAAATTCATTTCATATGCACAAAAAGCCCTTGATAATACAGAGTTTTTCTTATACTTACCGTATTGAACCTATGAGTAGCGTATTGCCAGCGTATGTCCAGCGTAGTATGCGTATGGCTAGCGAATGAGTAGCGTATGAACTGCGCATGTCCAGTGTACTGCTATCACTGCAGCATTATTGCAGTAGACGTAAAGCTATCAACATGGCTCCCAAGATGAAGACATCGTCTACCCAGGGCCGAGAAAAGGGCAAGAAGTAGGAAATGGGATCCTATATATACACTTTATCAAAACGCTGGCAATACGCTGGCAATACGCTGGGCATACGCTTGCCATACGCCAATCATACGCTAGTTGTACGTTAAATACGTTACTCAATCGTCAGGCATACGCCCACTGTATGGTATCAATACGCTAGCTGTACGGTACACCTTCATGCCAGCGTATTGCCAGCGTATGACCAGCGTACTCCACCTATGAGTAACGTACCTCTAGCGTACCTCTAGCGTAACTTGAGTGTATTCAGCGTATACCTAGCGTATGCTTTGCGTATAAACCATACGCTGGCATACGCTCAAAATTTTTCAGCATGCTTAAAAATGTTCAGCGTCTTCAGCGTATGCCAGCATATTCCAGTGTATGAGTGTTTTTTAGAGATGGGACGTTTGACACTGAGGCTCCGAAGCCTGTTTCACTCTATTGAAGCAGACTGGTTCGAAACACTATGTCGAGGCTTGTATCAAATCTCTGTGATCACGTGAGCGATGACGTTTGAAGCTTCATACGTCACAATGAAACACCGGAAGTGAGGTGAATTTTTGGCGCTTCATTCGTTATAAGGAGACGCGAAATTCTCGGTGTTCCCTCCCTGCTTCATAGCGTTGCGAGAGACCTTCAATTGCGAGAGAACTTTAATGATGGAGAATGCGAATAAAAACTTGTAAAAACGTGTTGCGCAACACATCCCACAAGCACAATCCCCTCATGCACATATTCACTTTATTTTCACACTGTGGCACAAGGAAGTCCTTCAGAATCATTCCCACAAAAGTACTTCTACAGCGTTGAATTTGAATCTTTTCATATTATGTGTTACATTACAATCATGTTCTCTTAATGAAAATCAGGGAAAGGTATATGATCCAAATCCAGGGATGTCCTTAATACCTTATTACCACCATAAGTGCTTTCCACTGAATTGCATAAGAACTTCTCACAAACCTTCAGTCATACCTCCAAAACACTGATGTTGAAATACCTGTCATCTCACTTCACAGCACAAACCTGCCATATTAATCTAAATCATGTTTCAAGTAATTATAACAGCACAACACATTTAAACATTTTATTAGTAAATTGACATTTCAAAATGTTGTAACACTTTCATGTGTGGACAATGATTCTCAGAATGAAGACAGCTGCTTAAGACTGACTTTATTGCTTTTGTGTTGGAACTGGAATCAACAAGATGTGTGAATCATTTGGAAGTTCGTGGCTGCTATAATTGCAGCTGACCACTAGATGTCACTGGTAGGGTCTCTCTTTGAGGCTTTGAATCGTCAAATCTTTTTTCGGTACAATCAGGAAGAAGCCTCAAAAGCTTCATAAGGCTTCATCCGCCCATCTCTAGTGTTTTTTTTCATACGCTGGCATACGCTAGTACGATACGCAATAGTGTGACAGGGCCTGTAGTAGTAGCCGCTCTTCTCCAACACCAGTATGATCTGATCGATTTGGCAGTTCACCATGTCACGTGATAGCGGTACGCTGGACATGCGCAGTTCATACGCTACTCATTCGCTAGCCATACGCATACTATGTTGGCCATACGCTGGACATACGCTGGCAATACGCTACTCATAGGTTCAATACGGTATTTTCAAGGGCTTTTTGTGCGTATGAAATGAATTTTCATACGCAACTAATACGTTTCTCTCATACGCAATAGTGTGACAGGGCCTTCAGAAGTATAGCAACACTACTTACCAAGCCACTAGACAAAGTACCTGATCATGAGTCAATGACAAATGGAGACAAAGTCTAAAGGGCCATGATATGCAGCTGTGATCATGCAAACTCAGCAAATATTTCATCCTAAAGGATGGAAGCCCAATGAGTTATTTTTGCCCAACACATGAATATCGAATGTGTGCAATTAAGATGCCATTAATATCCCTGCAGTTGTGTGAAATAATGTAAAATGAAAATATTGTCATTCAGATGTGATTCATCATTCATGCAACTCACAACTAGACTAGAATGTTTATGTAATGATTCATGTGATATTTACAGTCCTTCATTTTCTCTATAGAAGAAGAACGACTTTAATTGCAACATTGCACACTATACATGCAGGGGGAAGTGGCCACACAACACACATGCATTTTTAGAGTGTCCAAGTTGAATGAATGGTCTGCTGCCTTATCCCATCCCCGCCGATCTTCCTCCAGGTCAGCCAGGGAGCAGAGGGCGCCGACGATAGTCCGCGCCTGGGGACCAACTCCAGGGGCCAAATGTATAAAACTCTGTGTAGATTTAGGTGTAGAAACCTGTGTAAGCACAAAACAGGAAAAATGCATATGCTCAGATGTATAAAACCCCACGTACGTCTGTTCCCACGTGTTTTTTCTCATACATCTCAATCATCCTTAAATTGCGTGCACGTGCACGAGCCTTCTGACCATGCCCACAATTTACTATGAATGGTTTTCAACACACCCCCAACTGCCTGATTTGCATATAAAGGGCCAGCATTTAGTTTAGTTCTGAGGACAAACGGCGGAAGAATTTAAGAAGAATTAGAAGAAAAGAAGCGCAATTTTACGACTGTGAACTTGAAATAATGGTTGATTAAAATGACAGAAGAAAACGCGGATTATTTAGAAGCCTAAGCTCTGGTATTACCAACCAAATGAAACAAGTTGAATGGCAGAAAGTAACCGAAACCATCTCCCTTTTAAAAGCCCAATGCAACGCTCTACCACAGAGCGCACGGCTGTGCACCACATTACAGCGCGTCTGTTGTGGCTCATTATACAAAACAATATTATATACATATATTACATTTGGGAAACCGGACATCGCTGCAAATTGCATTTTGATGTTGGCCTGTTCAGCTGCTGTGTAAGGGAACATGATGTATTTATTACTCAAAGAAATGATGCCACCCCATGCCAGGGGCATGATATCCCTGATCTGTCCGCAAGCTTCAGCTGAAACGTCCCCGTCGCTAAAAACCCGATTGTTGTCAATACCTGTAGATGGACGGGGATGACAGGATTCTCCGAGCGTGCCCAACACAGGGTCCAGTTCAGCACACAATTAGAAGAGAACAGCTCTTGGAAATCCACTGGCGCATTTGCCAGTCATCATCATGGGCCAGAAAATCAGTACGGTCTCTGAAGACTCGTTCTCGCCTAAATTGCGCAATAGCAATATCTTCCAGCAACGCCAAGGCAGCCATCGTATCATTTGGAACAGCCATTACGCACGGCTACAGTCTTTATATAGTGACGTTTTAACGACCTGTTAACTGGTCACACCTGAAGGTGTATCCCCAATAATATGCTACAAAATAATCATCTTTATTTATATACAGATCATGTATTTATTTGTTTATTTATATAAAGATCATTATCATAAAGCATAGTGACAAACATATTTACTCAAGATAGAACGAAATGAAGGCTTGTCAAAAAATGTTATTAACCACTCACGCATCATAGTGGATGTTTTTTTTAAACTATAGATTACATCCTAACACAATGTAGTGAAAGAAAAAAGCTCCAAATAAAATGTCATCCAAATTCACACTTTTCTGATCCTTTTTTGGATACAAACTCGAAAAATGCATTTGGTACGCATGGTGTTCAGAATGCGTACCAGTAAGCACTTTTTCGCCGCCCGTGGATTTTTATACATTTGGATTCCTGCATGGAAAGTGACGTACGTACACTTTTCGTGTGTACGCATGGTTTATACATTTGGCCCCAGGTGTTTTTGTCGCTGTCTTCGTCACGGACATTAGACTGGATATTGCATGTTTTTAGACAGGGTTCTTTACAGGAGGAGACCCAAGTGAACATGGGGAGAACATGCAAACTCCACACAGAAAGGCCCGGGAGATAACCCACCTGGGCACCCCAGACTCACCAGCGCCCCAGGCGGGAATCAAACCCACGACCTTCTTGCTGTGAGGCAGCAGTGCAAGCACTGTGCCACCATGATATAGAGCAAATTATTACAATAAAATACTCTTTTTATTTAACTGAAGTAAAAAATTAATAATACATAATAGTAACTTAAAAGTAGTACAATTCTAATCAAAAAATTAAGTCCTGAGGTTTTGGTGCCCTGCTATAAGTGATAGAGGGAGTTAAGTCCCTCTGCAGTCCGAAAAGATAAAAACTGCCTTCATGCTTTTTGTCCCTTGTTGACCATCGTAGGCTGGTAGGCATGGGCAAGGGGAGATAGAGGGGGTGTGTTCAAAGCCTCAACTTTGTTTTGCTTCAGCAGTCCCCTCTAGTGGCAAGAAAAAATGTCTTTGCACCTGTAAACTAGTACGAGTGCAAACGTATAAACCTTTCATGGATATTAGAGGAAAGGGGTGTGGTTGAGACTGAGTATTTTTATAAGTGGCACCTCCCATCACAGATGTGGTGCCCACTTCCAGAATACTCAATGATAAATTCTGGGCTATGTTGCATTCAAAGGGGTCATGCCGTAGCCCTATTTCCTGCACCTTACCTTAAGCTTCCTGCCCAGCGAACTCCACAGTGTAATGAGAGCCAATTTGAGGAACTTCTCTTCATGCTCTTCTTCTCTCTGAAATTTCAAGCACACATAACAAAGCCACACTGGCGATTGGTTAGGATAAATGACACATTTTTCAACTTCATCAGTAATCACCAACTTACATCATGATGTAAGTTGCCCTGTTAGCGCTGTAGACAAACTTTCATTTGTGGATGAAGTCAGCTGATGGTTTTTGGCAAACAGGAAAATGGGTGAGGTTTTTTGTGTAAAGATTTTTTTTGCCCCCACTTCCTCTGAAGCTACCATGGCATGTACATTTTATGAATGGCCAGTTTCAAAGAGATTTTTTTCATGCCTTGAAGGACTCTGCATAGGCATTCACAAACAAAGCCTCACACCATAATGATGTTGGCTATTGAATTATCTGCTGAGTGTGAGCAATCCTCAAGTGATTGTCGGGTTAAGGTTAGAGTTTGATCCACTGATTGATTTGAATCTACTTTGACTGTAACCAATGTTTCATGTGTACATAGTATGTGTACATGGGTCAATGGCAAGATGCAGAACATTTGTACCCTCAGCATCCAAGGTATGTGTCCCCTCATGACTGCAGAGGTATCATTTGGTTTGATTACTTTTGTTTTGCTAAACTGAGACGGTGTTTTGTGTTGATGTTTGGATTAGTGGGTTATTTTGGTTTTCCTTTTGATAGAATCTCTATTGCATTGATTGCTCTCTGTTGGTGGCTTCACTTGCTCTGGTGATACTATCTGTTTCTTCTTTCACCTCCTTTCTTTACAGGTTTCAATTCTACAAATTAGAGTAACCAATAACACCACTCTATAAATGGCAAATTACTGACTGTTGTGCTTGTTTCTGAATGTTTTTCACCCTTCCCGTCTAATTGGGGTTGGCATATTCTCTAATCATCTACTTGTTACAAAGGTTTGAACTTTAGCTCAGCTCAGCCCTTCAATAAAGTTTTTGAAATGGAAACATTTTCCAAAGCCCTTACCTGTGAGGATGTTTGAACACTTGTGGACATTTTATGACAATTTGCCTTGAATGAAACAAGGGAATTCATGTTTTTCCAAATTGTTTTATTTAAATTCTTTACCTTCACATACATTTAAGGGATTTAATTCATTTTTATTGACTGAATACTGCACAGAATTCAGGAAATACAAATTTGAGATTATGCTGTTTATCTCTTTTAGTAGCACAAGAAAATGTGAAAGTCAAGGGGGATTAATATATTAGGCCTATATCTAGTGCAGTATTATTTACTTACACAGTGTGATCTACAGCAAATACATATAATCTGTACCATCAAATGCCAAATTCAATGGTGTATACGGTACCAGCTCCTCTACACCATCATATCTATTTTTGGAGCTCATCAAAAGTAGAAAATTATAGTTACTGGTCAGTGTTACTTGAGCCACTGTAGTATGGATAGGATGTGGGCAGTAATTTGTGCTACTACCATGTCAAAGAGATTACTCATATGAATATTGCCCAAGATGCACTGCACTGTCCAAGGCTGCTCTAGATCAGGCCTGGTGTTGCCTATGGAATGACGCATACACTGATATTTATCTCTTAACAACAAATTAAACAAATGCTCGCAAACTACTTACAACCAAAACCCTCTTGACACGCAATACTTTCAAAACTATCCCAGGACAAAATCCAATCCTTTCATTTCAGTTTTATAAATAAAAAAAATCTGGATTGTAACATAGCAATTAAATTGAATCACTGAGGTAATCTCCTGCCACGAGTACTGTGTGTGTGTGTGGTTATGGTCGGTCACAGATTAGAGTAGATTATATTAGATTAAGTCTCTTGACCTGGTTTAGTGACTGACTGCCTCTTGTTATCCAAATCAGACTTCTGACTTCTGTAAATCTGACCTCCAGAGTTTGGAGTTATAGCTTCAGAGAAGAAGTAGTGAGATACAAAGACCTGTCTGTTTCAACTCAGTGTATAAGAGTGAGAGTAAGAATACACATCGGGTTGTTTTAATGTATTAGAATCAAGATTGGGGCAGCTAAACTGATCTGAGGCCTTATGTCCCACCAGGGATGAAGAGGATAAGTAAGGAACCTGATCTGAAACAGAAACGAGAAAAGTAGTGGCCCCCATTGTGCCTTTGCTAACTATTAAATTGGATGGCCTCATCTGGCTGTCCTTCTAAAAACAAACAAAAAAACAACTTGTCCGAATCACATTTAGCTAGTAAACGGCAGTTGCCTCATCTGCACACTAAAATTAATCAACTTCTACTAATCTAGGTCAGAGTGAACAGTGCCAAAGTCAGAATCCCCTCCTGCTCTTTGCAGGACCAGGGCCATTTTCTAGAGGAACTTTTATAATGATATATCATGTTTGCATGTTTGTAATACGCCTTAAAAAACTATGAAATAATGATACGTTAAATAATAATTAGTTTCTTATTTTATTTTACATCATTGGTAATGACATTAGTTAAACTTTGTTCATCTGATTCATACATGAATAATATGTGTATGCATTTTAGTGTTAATGCATTTTTAATTAGTTACACACACTATTTAAGATCTCGAAGAAGTTCTTAAAGTTAACATTAATTTTACTAATGATGTATATATTTTGTTGGTCATTAACATGTAATGATTGATGACGTTTTTTATAAATTATTTATGAAGGTTAAATTGTTGCATTGGGCTGTATTCATGTTTAAATCATGTATTATAAGTTATTACGTTTGTTAAACAGTTGTTCAGGTTTTTGCAGACCCTGATCTGAAGTTAAAACTCATGCACATTTCTAATCCTTGATGAACGTGCTGTAAATGTATTAATACAGTCTTTGCTACTGAACAATGAGACTGTTTGCAATCTCTAATTTAATGTTGTAAAACATAACATTAAATAAACATTTCTAAAGGTAAGTAAGTCATATCTTGCCATCGGGATGAAGATCAAAATGATGATGCAGGCATAGCAATCTGCTTTATTCATATGGCAGCCATATTTATTGTTAATTTAACTGACAGTTAATAGGAATTTGGCCTAGTTCATTTGATGATAACTACTGTATAATGTTGCCAACAACAAGTAGTGGGCTGCTAACATTAGCTACCATTATGGATCAACATCATGTTCCCTTCAGTCCAGTTGCTGTAGCATTTGATTTGGCCTTTCTTAAGCTCTGCTCATCTCTTAATTATATCAAGGATCATTTTAATGTATATTTTATTTCCCTTTTTTTAATTATTAATTTTTACATAATTTTTTTTTTTTAATTTACCGGTTTAGTTAGCTTCTGTTCAAATATGACCACAACTGTTTTATGTTGCAACTTTAGATTAGGGGCTGCAAACATTTTTAGATTAATAGATGAGTAAGTGACTATAAGTGCAGTCAAGTGCAAAAATGTAAAAATGAACAAATCAACAAACAACAAATAAACTACAAATCAACAAATAGCTCATGCATCATTTGTAAAACAAACTGTATCTGTATGATCTAAATCTGTATGTGGTGTGTGTGCATGTATTGAGTAGCATTTGGTAATTATGTACAAATTATGTACTAACAAGTCATCTTCACAAATCAAATGAATCAAATAATGAATTGTAACTAATGTCATTATTAATGATGTTCTACTCAGTTACAAATATGCATCATTTGGTTTATAGATTATTTTTGCTATTTAAATCATTATAATTAATTAAGGCTTATCTTTTTTTTTGTACAGCACCTGTTTAATTCACAGGTTGCCAGAACTGAAGAAAGGCTGCGGTTTACCCTTGTCTCTGGTGTTGTTGCTCTACATTTAGGCCTCTAACCCAACTCTTCATAATTGCTTGGTGGCTTTATCATAATATTTAGAGGTTACAGTTAACAAGATGGCCAATTAATCTGGAATACTAATTAGCTGGTAATGGATGTCACGGAGACAGCAATAACTGCCGCCTGATCCACAAACAATGACAGGGTAGTAAAATTGTAACGACCCAAATTAACTCACCGAGTTAAATAGGTTAGAGGCTACTTTGTGGGAAATGATATAGGGATCAGAAAAAATGTCAAGGACGTTTTCACAACATCCAGCTCAACTCTTGACATTTCTTCTGTAGCTAATCCATTTTCTCTGCTAGGAGTTGGTCCACTGAGACATTGTGTCATTTGTCCAGATGATTACAAGTTACTGAAACATTTTTAAGGTGTGAACAAACCTGAAATGAACAGGTTGGCTTCGGAGTACATAACTAATCTCAACAATCTTTAGCATCTTCTAACATAAGAACATTTGAGCAAACAAAAAATTACAATGCTCCACAATGAAAATGTGAATAAAATACAGTTTTCTGTTATTTTGATGCTTTTAAATCACCTTTTGGTACCATGAGTGCATAGATTTAAAATTTTAGTTAGTCAGTTTTTAATGTGGATGGCTGATGATGTGAAAATCAAAGCACTAATTCTAGCAGTGCTGAAGCCACGATTTGTCCATTGAACTACAAAAGAAAACATGGTCAAATGTTGTTTCATATTTCATTTTTTGAGTTTTCATGACACTGTGTAATACCATTCTCTATGTGTTCTCGCACGCACACACGCGCGCACACACACACACACACACACACACACACACACCATCCAACACCTTCTCGAGCCCCTTCTCTCCTGCCTCTTTACCCTGACGTAATCATGTGGGCACACCACTCTTTTTCTACCATCATTCTCTTAAAAAAAACAAATCTTTTTAATTACATCACTACCCTTAATGTTGTTTTGATCGTTCCTAAATAACATGGTTGTTAAATCTACAATGAGACAGAACAGCTAACTGCTCAGCCTTGCCTTTTCTCAGTCCTGCAACTCTGTCTTCAGAAGCATCCTCAAAGATATCGATGGATGTATTGATTCCTTGAAAACTAAAGCAAAATCAATATTGGATCCATAGCGTTTGACCAAGGCCATCAACAACTTTGGTTGTTTTAATGTAACAGGCGCGTCTGCACAGCTAAGTTGTTTTTGCTGAAGGTACAAAGGAGATAAAGCACAGCTGAGTTGCAAAACATTGCAATAAAAAGGCAAGACACATTTGTCCTCAGTGATCCACACACAGGTAGAAACACTTAGTCAATCAAGCTAGTCATAGCTTCGTCACTAGCCATATATCAGTGATTGACCAACAATTAAAGCTATACTAAGATACACGTAACAATACAACAATACAAACAATACTATATAGCAAATCTTAGTTAGCAACAAATCATACAGAGCCTATCTTGGTGTATTTTGCTTATTCCTGCAGATAACTGGCCAAACGTAGACAACATAAAGATGATTATTTTGTAGCATATTATTGGGGATACACCTTCAGGTGTGACCAGTTAACAGGTCGTTAAAACGTCACTATATAAAGACTGTAGCCGTGCGTAATGGCTGTTCCAAATGATACGATGGCTGCCTTGGCGTTGCTGGAAGATATTGCTATTGCGCAATTTAGGCGAGAACGAGTCTTCAGAGACCGTACTGATTTTCTGGTCCATGATGATGACTGACTAATGCGCCAGTGGATTTCCAAGAGCTGTTCTCTTCTAATTGTGTGCTGAACTGGACCCTGTGTTGGGCCATCTCGGAGAACCCTGTCATCCCCGTCCATCTACAGGTATTGACAACAATCGGGTTTTTAGCAACGGGGACGTTTCAGCTGAAGCTTGCGGACAGATCAGGGATATCATGCCCCTGGCATGGGGTGGCATCATTTCTTTGAGTAATAAATACATCAGGTTCCCTTACACAGCAGCTGAACAGGCCAACATCAAAATGCAATTTGCAGCGATGTCCGGTTTCCCAAATGTAATATATGTATATAATATTGTTTTGTATAATGAGCCACAACAGACGCTGTAATGTGATGCACAGCCGTGCGCTCTGTGGTAGAGCGTTGCATTGGGCTTTTAAAAGGGAGATGGTTTCGGTTACTTTCTGCCATTCAACTTGTTTCATTTGGTTGGTAATACCAGAGTTTAGGCTTCTAAATAATCCGCGTTTTCTTCTGTCATTTTAATCAACCATTATTTCAAGTTCACAGTCGTAAAATTGCGCTTCTTTTCTTCTAATTCTTCTTAAATTCTTCCGCTGTTTGTCCTCAGAACTAAACTCAATGCTGGCCCTTTATATGCAAACCAGGCAGTTGGGGGTGTGTTGGAAGCCATGTATAGTAAATTGTGGGCATGGTCAGAAGGCTCGTGCACGTGCACGCAATTTAAGGATGATTGAGATGTATGAAGAAAAAACATGTGGGAACAGACGTACGTGGGGTTTTATACATCTGAGCATATGCATTTTTCCTGTTTTGTGCGTACACAGGTTTCTACACCTAAATCTACACAGAGTGTTATACATTTGGCCCCTTGTGTTTTGAGTAAGGAGCACAACTCTCACCTTTTCTCCTCTGTTGCTATGGCTCTCTCCACCTACATGTAAAACAGTGAACCATGTTGTCTTTGAGTAAGGGGTGCAACTTTTTCTTGAAAAACTTGCTTCCATGCTTTTACTATGCAATTGCTAGAACTATCATTAAAGCTCTCTCCAGCTGCACATACTGAATGCAACAGGTTCAGGCACATTCTGTGGGTTTGTCAAAAGGCATTTTGGTAAATGTAGGATATCACTAAGTGAAGTAGAAGCAGACAAGGCAGGTTGAGGGAAAGTATAATAAAGAGGTAAATTAAAACACTTTTATCACAAAATAACTCCTGGAATGCATTGGACATCACAAATTGATGATATATAACAGTGGAAGAGTATCTGAGTATCTGAGTATCTGGACATTTCCTTTAAGTCAGTCAGCATTTGTAATGTAAATATCCAAAATGCTTCATGCTGTTACAGTTGGCATTGCATGAGGCAGTCACAGTGAGTCAGTGCTTGGATTTTGTTTGCATTTGTGTTAAAATGTGCGTGACTTATGAACTATGTGTTTTTCCATCATGTGTAAATATTAGTAGACACTGTGTGCTGGCTTTATCCCAAATTTCTGAGCTCTCTTGTGGATATTTTCACTCGATGGGTGATGTGGTTTCCACCAGCCCAGTACAACTTACATGACTGCCCACTTAAGTGAGGGGAAAAGCATTGGACCACTTTTACTCTGCGGTTTAAGGTGCATTCCACTCATTCCTCTGGGCCCCTTTGGCAACTGCGATCATCCAACTGTGCAGGTGGTTCCAACATACAGACAAACACTGAGGGCAGCCAAAGCTATCCAAACTGCAGTCTGAAGGTGGACCCAGTAGGCTGCCCAAAACAGCCCAAAACAGCCTCTGCACTATAAACTGGGAGGCCCACAGTGTAAGTGAAAGAGAATAATGCTGCAATTGGTTCTATTTTAGGATTCATTTTTTTTAATACATTTCTATTTCATGGGTAAAACAAAAGTGGCAGTCATCACGTTTATGCCAGTTCTTGATTATGGTCATAGTTTTATTCCCATACCTCCTTCAAATATGTGTGACAAATGGTACAGAAGGGGGGTTGTAAAGAAAACTTGAAATTTGTATTCTGTTTTCCCCAAATTTTCAGATTATTTTCTTTATTTCCCTCCTCTCACAAAATCAAGCCAGTTTTGTTAAATAAACAATGAAAGTATATCATACTAGTATAGTATGTAGTAAAGTATATCGTGTGTTCTTCATTTGGGATTCTTAAATAAAATGTCATTAAAATTGGAGGTTTTGATAAGGATCATAAAGTTATTCCAGTATAGGAAATAATGACCACCCCCTGCAGGGTTAAAAGGGGGTATATGTAGGCCAGGTGCTGGATAAAAGAGTTGTTCCAGAGACAAATAGAGATACTTTATTTGGTACAGCTTTTCGACCTTAATGTTTTTCAGGTAGTTTTCCCTGACAAAGACCTTAGTCGAAATGTTGCATCAAATAAATTAAGAAAGAAGCTCTCATCCAGTGTGTGGCCACCCCCTCTAGGGTTCACAAACTTTCAAGGATGACTGTCATTCTAAATTATGTCCAGTCAATTGAATTGGCTACAGGTGGACTCCAAACAAGTTGGGACGTTCAGGGACATTCAAAGGCAAGCGCTATAACTCAATTCGGAGTGTCACTGTAAAGGGCTTGAATATTTATTCACTCAAAACATTTCAGCTTTTCATTCTTAGTTAATTTGCAAGAAAAAAACAATTCACTTGGAAGTTCTGGATTATTTTGTGCAGATCAGTGACAAATAATCCTTATTTAACCCATTTTACAGTTCATACTGTAACACACAAACTGTGCAGGGGGAGGAATACTTTCTGAAGGCAGTATATGACGTGAAGAATTTGATAATGATGACACATAATTGGTGCAGGAATACTCTCTTGAGAGCAGAGCACAAAATCATAAGGGTTATGATTGTTACTTTTCAGTATTTTGCAGAATGTTCCTTTATCATAGAATACTATATGATTCCTCTGGTACCACAAATTTCAGGATTTGTTGATACAAAATGGATGGGCACTACCCTCACCCCATTAAAGGTAAATAATTAAAATCATTATTTTTATGACTTTAATTATTGGCACCCATCCATTTTGTAGTTCTGGACAATTTTTTTTAATTGCAGCTCTGCTCATGTTGTTGGAGCCCCATTTTCCGTGCAGTATTTGTTAGAGAGATAGAGCAAGACAGAGAGATGGAGGAAGGAAAGAGGGACACACATTATTCATACAAAATAGATGCTGCTGCTTTTGTGTAAATCAGCATCCTGCCATAGGAAATGGAGAAGGATGGGAGATGGAGCGCGTGATGTCCACTCCTCCCACCGAGCCACAGCATCTGTCTCTGAACAGCCCACTGCTGGCTCACATGAAGCACGTGTGAGGCCTTATCTCGCTGCCTCTGATGGGCTGCCAAAAAATTCAGAGGCAAGGGGACAACAAGACAGCCACGCTTGCCCTCTCCCACCCGACCCTGCTCTTCACCAAAGCATGCTGGCCAGCCACTGATACGAGCTACAATTTCCTGCCAAGGTGCTGTCTCTTATGTATGATGCACACACGTGCACAGTATGTTCGAGCATGTTTCACACCAGCGATATGTGCACATGCACTTGCACAACATGCACATCATTTCTTATACAAAGGCCTTGCTGGTTGCTTGCCTGGCCTTGGGCAATCCCTTACAGAAAGGACAGAGAAGAGACAGAGGATTTTATAAGATGAGTCACATTCCACCAGCTCGACAGGATTACCGTGCTAACACGGCTCCCTCCCTGCTGATCTTGTCTCCTGTCTCTATGTGGCTCCCATTTTCTATCTATAAAATCTGCATTCTTATTCCCTCCCTCCCTCCTTCATTCCGTTCTTTCCTTTCCCAGCACTGTCACCATCATCCCACAATCAATTTCCAACATGCCACAGGGGGTCAGGAGGAGTGTCTGCGATGGGGGGGTGGTCCCCAGTTGAGGGAATGTGTGGCTGCTGTGACAGCTGAGTCACATGCACGTGCACATCCAGTTTACCTTGAAGTAGACAGGTACAGCTGCATATGTGAAGAACATACTGTACATTGCTGAGGCTGCCACACATTGGGCCTCATTCACAAAACGTGCGTATACGATGAGATTTGATCGTAAAGCATTCGTACGAACGTTTCTACGAACATCATTTTGTTCGTATCTGAATTTGTTTGATCAAATCCTACATGTGTTTGGAAATGTGCAGAAATGTGTTTGTGTGTTTGGAAACATGCGGGAAGGCTCTTAGAACGGCTTATTCTTTATGAAAAATCCATTAGAGTAGTGCCAGACCTCAACAACAACAGCAAGATGTTTCAGTGGCCTTGTAGAAAAAAAAAGACCCAATAGACTCAAATGGCGTATTTACCGAACTGTCCTCATTCATAACAATACAAGATTATCCAACTTGGACTGGGTTGATCACATGGACTGGACGCCTTACAACAACATAGTCCTACCATCTGATGAAGGTGCAGCCTGGATTTGATCTGTGTCCAACTCCAATGCTGACTGGACACCGACAGTGAGGTCTCTGCTATTATCAATTGATCCTCTGATCCATGTCGGTTAGCGGCTCAGTGCTGCCGTCCTGCTGTGGTTGATAATACGCGTCTACTTCTCCTTATACTTTTTTGCAATCTAGTTTCTGTCAAACTTTCTTTTTTTACCTCAACAAATGTGTGTGTTTCTGCTGAAACAACATTGACAGCATTAATAATTTCTTGCCATGCTTTACTTTTATCAGTTCTTGTGATAAAAGTGCACAACATGCACAGTGTTGTGCATCAATGTGTGATTGTGCAAATATGGCTTGAGTAATATTAAATAGTCAGGTAAAAGGTATACAGATAGCTCTATGGGATGATGATATCCAGAGATTGTAGAGGTGAGGGGTCTTAGGAAGGCCGGTCAGTCAAGCAGGGTGACAGGAGTCGTGTGTGTCTTTGGAACAGGAGGAGACGGTAGCTATGCAAAATGATTAAAGATCAAAATCCACAATGAAATTAAAACACCTACTGGTGATGTACTTTGCATTTCTGGGCCCATTTTGTTGTTTGGTGGTGTATTTTTCTTATTCCCGTGGATAACTGGCCAAATGTAGTGGGTGCGAGGTTACACTGAAATATTTCCGTAGCAGCTACAATAGAGTTTGATATCAGAACGGCATCATCGGTGGTGTCAGCCCCTCACAATCCAAGAGCAAAGGCTTTCTAGGCCAACGTTCAGCAATCATACCATCATACAGGGAGAAATTGATTGCACAAGAGGAAGAGGCAGCAATTTCTAAACCAACAGTAGCCTCACTAGACCAGAATGCAATGCAGACTCAATACATGTTGGGTTTTGATTAAGCGGCACGACTCACTTTTTCTCCACTGGCAACAACAGCTAGCTGTATCACTATTGCTCTCTCCACCAACATGTAAAAAATAGTGTGAAGGGTGAATAGTAATTTTTCACTTTCAATAACTTGTAAAGTAAACAAGTAAAACCAATTTAGGAATCTATATATATATCTTTATCTTTTTTTATAACACATTCAAATTTCAATACGTTCTCAAATATTGAAATAAGTGGTTGTAAATTTAATTCCTCTCCCAGTAATCACAAATAAATGTGCCTTTACATGTTTGCTTTATCCGCAGAATATCCAATACCAAGCTTTTTTCACTCCAGTCACATACATCCCGTCACAGCTAAATGGAACAAGTTCATGCCTGTTCTCTGGGGGTTGTCGACAGGCATTCTGGGAAACATAGGACATCATGATATACAACAGTGTAACAGTATGCAAGGGTGAAACTTTCCTCTAAGCAATAAGACACAAGAGGCAGTGTTTCAGCTAAGAGCAGCTAAGTTAAGTTGTTAAATCACTCTTAGCTAAATTCACTGTGTTGAGGGACTTATTGAGTTTATAAAACAGAAAGACTCCAAATGTTCAATAAAACCTTTATTTTTAATTGATAATAATCAAACGTAATATGAATTAGATGCTTTGCCAAGCAATGTAGTTCTTGAACAGTAGCTAAACAATGAACTGTTATGCAGTCACAGGTGCGTGTTTATCAGGCATTTTACAATTGCTTCAAATGTGAGTTAGCCAATCAAAATTGAGGACAGGAACTAACATTTTTTTTAACGTAATTATCCCAATCTGGGTTGATGAGAGCTCACACTGCAGTCAGAATAAAAACTCTACTTGTTATAGCACAAGAAAAATATGTACTACATGCCTACCAGCACATACTGCAAGCAATCACACACACATGCACTGAAGCATCAATGTGCAGAAATTGTATCTATCAGGCCCACGCAGACGCATACACTGATTAAACAAGCTGTTCCTTGCTGTTACTCGCATGTGTCAAGCGTCATGAGTCACACCGACGTGCTGTGGAGTTAAGGTGTATCTGGTGTATGCGGCACTATGTCTACATGTCTACATTTCATTAACTGCTAACCCTGCAGTGAGTGAGCCAGTCAGCCCTGTGGCTCTGCAGCAACATAAAGACGGCAGACTGAACCGTTTTACAGATCTCTCCCGGGAGAGAGAAACCTCCTATTGCACTATAGAATAATGCCGCTATAACACAGCTTCGTAAACTCTCGCTCCTCTTCAGATTCTTCGCTGTTTCGCTGTTGAAAGTGAGGTGGCGACTTGCCTGTAAAGTTGACTTGTCACTTTGAGAAACGTTTACATAGCCCATTCATAACAGACTTTATGTTTATGCTTTATGTTTAATGATGCATTAATGGGTAATCATCATTCATCACAGCTTCATTATAGTTTATCTTTATGTCACATTAATGTCTTTTAAAGGGAAATACCATTCAATTTAATGATTAATATGCTACGGTCTGGTGCAGATCAATCAATTACAAAAAAACACAACACTCGTACAAAGCCAAAATCCAGACAGTGGGCCTAATTCACAAAACATTTCTTAAATTGCAAAAAAAGAATAACGAGAAGTAGGAGCATATTATCAGCCACGGCGGTATCCGACATGGATCAGAGGATGACTTCCATAATTGGAGAGGCCTCACTGTCGGGTGTCCAGTCAGCATTGGAGTTGGACTCAGATCAAATCCAGGCTGCATCTTCATCAGATGGTAGGACTATGCTGTTGTATTTGTAAGGCGTCCAGTCCAAGGCCACTGAAACATTTTGTTGGTAATGAGGTTTGGCACTATTGTAATGGATTTTGTATGAAGTGTCTTCCTGCAACACTTTTTTGATCGTACCAACGAACAAATTCAGATACGAACAAATTATGAATGAGATCGTGTTTGTAGAAACATTCGTACGAACGCTTTAGGATCAAATCTGATCATGGACACGTTTTGTGCTTGAGGCCCATTACGTCCTGAACATTTTCATGTCATCAAAATGCAACATCTGGAGCTGAACTGGAGAGACCATGAGTCACATTTTATAGAACAATTATGCGATGAAATTTGATCTTACATATGTGGGTTGAAAAGCACATTAAAGTTATTTACTAATCTTGAAGTTGATGTTAAATAGTTCCAAGCATCCAACCAGACCTTTCATTGTAGAAGTACAGAGGTGTTGCATGCTGAGTTACCCTGTAAACCGTTTATTGTTCAACTTTTTGACCTTTGGCCTTATCAATGTGATCTGACATTTTTATCTAGGAAATGTTATCATTGTTGATGACGTCAAACTTTTTGACATTATATAAGGTCACAATTTTCCAAACTTTTCCTAAATGTTAAATATTTTTTTCAGTGTATGCATTTACAATTGTGTTCCATCAGTTTAAAATGAACATGGACTACTTCATTAAATTGTAAAATAAATTAAGAATAAAAAATAAACAAATTAATTTACTTGACAGTGTTTATTAAGATGTGCATCACCATAATGTGGAGACTAAGAGGCTATGCACAGAGGAAGCTTTTTAGCCCACTAAAAAGATTCAAAATCTAAACTTGAAGTCAGTCATCCAAAGTAAATTTGTGAGGCACTTTGGAAACATTGGGTTGTGTAAAAACCATTTTGTTTCCTTGAAGCATAGTTGATAATGACAGATTATTATACATAATTTGTTTTCCCTCTATCCCTAAAATTGAAGTTATGAGCAGTGTTAAAAACCCAGAAAGCTGATGGCAATTTTCATAAGCTGCTAGCTCCAGAAGGTATCTGAAGCGCCACCTGTAAATGGGGCTTCATACAATATAAACATCTCCTATGCAAACTAGATGAGGTCTCAGCAGCTTCCCCTGCAGTAAGCTGTCTGTCAACACAATTACCACTTGGATGAGTGGCAGAAAAATGGAGCAGAAGTTTTTACAGCATGATTTTTACCAGCAAATGAAGATTTTTCTCATTAAAAATGTAACAGCTTCTCCTATATTTACCATTAAATTAAATGTAACTAATTAAACAAAGCTTTAAACAAAATTATTAGTGATCCATTAAGTAAATGAATACCTTTGTTTATTAAATATTATGATTAATACTAGTTATACAGCAGACATCAGGTAACAGTTTCTTCCTGCCATAGGTATATAGTATTGCCATTGCTTTTTGTGTGCCTCACATACAAAAATATAAATACCAGAATGCATTGGGGCAAATGCTGGGCTCAGTTGCTCAGCTGAGATGGTCACAGTAAGTGTGTGGCTGTCAGAGGTGATAATACCACCACTAACAGGATTACTCTCCTCATTTTCCCGTAGGGAGCTGACCCTGACGGCCATCTTTGATAAAACTCTGCCACAGCAGTTAATACTCAGGTGGGAATACCAGTGCCCCGAGAGAAAACACTGCCTGAAACATCCTCATTTGCTGCCAAATACGCAGACACACACGCATGCACAACAGAACGTGACAGGATTCAGTGGAAGCAAACACCAAAACTCCTTCATCCTCCATCTTTTGTAATAGCTACATTTTGGGCAATGACGAACGACGGCAGCGTTGTTAGTTTCCTGTCTTGTCTGCCATTGAATACTTTTCTTAGCATTTCCACAATGTGTTGATTTGTTGACACTGTGAGTAATATGGAATAATAAGAGTTGTCCGACCATCTTGGATTTACAGCACCCACTTCTAGACACTGCATGCAAAGAAACCAGGATCCTTTTGACATGCCTAAGTGAGTCTGGAATGCAGGCTCATCGTGCATGGTGCAGGGCATTGTATGTTATCCTCTTGAATCCTAGTATCATGCTAATGGTGTGGGATACAAAATACTTAAAGAACAATACAAAAAAAAAAATAATTACCAAGAATTTGCCCTTTTGGCGTCAGACTTGGAGAAGACTTGGTCCAGTTGTTTCTCAAGGACAGCTTCTCAAACTACTGACAGCCCAGGTTCCTGTTTTAATGAGATCAACTGCTTACCTCAGCAGTCGCCATGGCGATACAGTTAAAAGAAAAGGTTATATCAGAGCAGTTATCTGCGCCTCAGTTAAACCACTGAACCAGATGCAGAATGTCACATTCAAAAGGCCTCCTCTTCCTCTCCTCCTCTCCTAAACGCACCTTTTCCTTTCCTATGCTAAGCAAGAGAAATAAATCACACCCTCGCTCTCTCTCTCTCAGCCACAGTGACTCGGGAGACCAGTCGTTCTGATTTGCGATGGCTGCAAAACAAAGATGTGTGGAATGCAGGATAAGCTGAATGACAAGACTTGCCGGCGGAGAGATAATGTGTCAAAGTGGATTGCATCGTCTTCCATACATTAACATGTCGGCTCCATCCGTTTTCTCACTGTGGGATGTTTGGAGGCGGAGGATCAGTAGGAGAATTCAGTGAAGTGCTGATGTCATGCATGCCAGTGAAGAAAAGGGACAAGGCAATTAATCTATTGTGTGGGAGTAGAGGGAGGGAGAGGGAGAGGGAGAGGGTGTGAGAGAGAGAGAGAGCGAGAGAAAGACAGAATCTTCCCAAATAACACTCAACTGAATTCTGAACCAGATGAACAACCCTCAGTGCTCCCTCTCTCTGCAGCCAAGCCAACACAGAGGGACCAGAGGCATATAGACGATACGAGCGCCTCACAGCTCTGCTCAGGAGAGGCCAGCAACTTCCAGTGCTTATCATGTGCTGCAAAACTATCTCTACTTTAAGTCCATAATTCATACGTCCAAACTGTAGAACAATTTCAATGCGCTGTGCGGCAGTGAAAAACAAGAGAACAGGAAAAAGATCATTTGCTTGCAAATCAATTCTCATATAAATCAACTCGGAGAACATCTGAGGGGTAAAAGGAAACAAATTTTCCACCCATTGAATGGAATTTCTACCCAGATGCTCACTTGTGCTTTGTCTCTATTAAGGTGCCGAAAGATTTATGAGAGGAATATTGAGTTTGTGTGCAGACTACCAGCTCTGCTTACCATTTTAGTTGTCCCACATGAGAGCAGAGAAGGAAGTGGGGTACTTTGTCTTGAATGTCTTTCTACAGCTTTGGCCTATGAAGCGCTTGAGAGTATTTGAAGAGAGAGCACGCACGTACACGGTCGCCCACGTGATTGCATACATGGACACACATGCACACACGTACACACACACATATATATGCATACATGCAAATCATGTATGCACGTGCAGTGACACACAAAAACGCCAAAAACATGATGCTTTAGTGCATACCAGTGTTTTTTCCTCAGGGGTCCTTGCAGGTTTTCACTCTAGCCATCTAATCAGAAACTGTTTTACACCCGGGACGCCTGGTGAATGGAATTAACTAACCAGCAGCACTCTGGACTCCAAGGACCAGGACTGAAAAAAACACTGGTGTATACTTTTATTACTATATAACCAACAGCTATATCCAAAAGTGAATCAGTTAGTGGGCGCTGTCTTTCTTTGGACCCTTTAACATGTGTTTCTGCCGTGTTTGTATTTAGAAGCGCAACACTCATTATTCAAGCTTCATGAGTGCAAAGCGGTCAAGATTAAAAGACTGTGAAATTAAAAAGGAAAATGACCCATTATAAAGAGACATTACAGTCCTGGGCAGTAGGTGCCCCCTTATCAAAGGATAGCGTGTGATTAAGCTATCTGAAAAGACCAATTGAAACCCCCTCAAGCCTGTTTATGCACTGCAGAGTTAAGCTAAAATGTCATCAGGGAAAATTGTTTAATCAGAGCCACAGGTGTCTTTATTACTTGTGGTACCATGCTGTAGGTTAAATACTGAGTAATGCTGGCTATTTTCTATTTTTTTTTTTTAATTCCTAATTGGACACATTAGTACAAAAGAAGACAGGGGAGTTTCAGACTACCACACAAGAAAAAAAAAGATGTTAGGAAGTAATTATTTTGGTGCAAATCTGATTAATAGTGAATGCACCACACTGATTACATGGTTGGATATTTTTATGTTAGAATTTTTTTTGGCTTTGTTTCAGTTCCACAACAACTGAATCATCAGCCTTTCACTTCAGTTGAAACTGTGTCTGGTTGTGTAATCACCTCACAGATATTTTAAGAAAAAATGGAGCGTGTTGATTGGAAGATTATGGAAACAGACATCACTTTAAAAAATATGAAATCATGTTCAATCACGGTTTGCTGATGATGATTACATGGCTATTCCACTTGCAGTCCAGAAATGTAACTTCAAGTGATTCAATCTAATCAGATAGGGGAGTTGGAGTCATCCAAATGATTAAATTACTCCACTTTTAAGCAGATCACCAGCAGATCTGCAGTGGATTGCATTTGGAGAATAACCTTCTGAACACACACAGTAGGTGGGGCATGTGCCATGGTGGAGAAAAGTGAGTACACCAGCCATAATGACAGATCGGGGCAGTATTTTCACACTCCTTTCTCACCAGTGACCACTGTCCCTGTAATCAGGCAAAGGTCTGCGAACAAAGCATCCTGACAAAGACCACATAGAATGGAAGAAATGCCAGAGCTGCAGAATACTGACCTATGTGGTCCCCCAGCTCCTGTATGAATACCGATCTGAAAGAGTGGTTAGAGGAATGCGAGACATGTTCAGGTTCTTGCCAGTTTCTCTATTCAACTTTATAAAACCAATGTCCAAGGCCTTTTTTTTCCCCCTGAATACCAATCAGAATGAGAATCTACTGTCTCAGGTGTCTCTTGAATGACACAAAGAGATTCTTATGAGCTGAATATTTGAGTATTAAGAAGTACAGTAAGTCCATTTGCACACTACATTTTTAGTTCCTTGATGGTTGTCATCCTCGTATTCTGCATGTGTCATTAATGCTAATATACTGTATATTGAATATGTGGACTCTATTATTTCATTTTTAAAGTCGGTAAAATCAGTCAAACTCATACGGCTACTCAAACAGACTGTGTACTCAAGACTCTGGATATCGGCCAAGTCAAATTGGCAACTATACCGATATTTTTTTCATGCCACTTTGGGATGAACATGGAACATGATATGGATACTGTCTGTGCTTGGATCGTGATAGTATTTGATTCATCAGTTTTTAATCAGGATTGTTTGGGAGACAATCATTTCAGTGGCTCAGTCATAACCCCCTCACCCCACCCCGTTTTATAGGCTGCTGTCCTTTCTCTCTTTCTCAGTACACTACAAAATCAACACTGGCTAGCTTTGTGTGTCTCTTTATATCGGATAACAGTGCAAGGTAATGCGGGCAGATTGAACAAGAGTTGGATTTCTCCTTCAGAAGAGGAGGCTTTTTGTCTTCTGTCTTAATCTCCCTCCACGAGTCATGCCCCAGCCTTCTTGACTTACTTCATTAGTCATGCAGACGTACGGTAGAGGAGAATGGTGGAGCCTTTCATTGCCTTTCTCGGCAGTCCAACACACAGAGGTCGTATGAGTATGGGGGAAAACCAATAAGCTTGCAATACTAACTTGTACCTGCTTCTTGTTTGTTCTGCAGAGATGATATCCCATCTATCGTTGAGGTTTCAGGAAACATGCCCATGGCAATGCACCCTGCAAGATACTCCGCAGGGGAATATCCGACGCTTAAATTGTGTGTGTTGTTTCTATCGGCACTTTTTAAGATTAAATCAACTTCCCAACAATACGATATTCTTTCTTTACTTCCTGTGCCAGGAAAGTTGAGGCTGCCTAAGGGGGAGAAAACTCCCACGCCCACCTTTCTCCTGTACTCAGCTACACCAAACGGCCTTTCATTCTTCCTGAACTGCTGCCCCCTCCTATTGAACACAAGCCCTAACTTTACCTGACTGAGCAAAGGAACACATTTGGGACTGGTGATGCTGTAACACAAATCTAGACCCTTTGGTCACGAATACCATTCTTATCTTTTTTTCCCTGGCAGTGACTGTGTTGATTGTACTTGATTCGCCACAGAGTAGCCAAGTGTTAAATATCCTTTGTTTCAGTCTGGAACATTAATAACAGGGTCTTATTTCAGATTTGGCAATGTAATGGCTTTCTTTAAACACTGTAGCCATTGCATTTTACTTTGTTTAGATGTAGTGAGTATTCATTTTAAATCCACTAGCAAGTGGTAGAGTACAGGCCATTGGATAGACAGTTGCTCTTGCTTCTGTCCCTGACACATCACCTGTGTTCAATCCAGTGAACAAGCAACCCTGAGTGACCACAGCCCAGTGACAGGACTGATATTGTAGCTCCTGTCTCTACCTGTCACTGCCTCTTAGGTGAAGTGGGCAGGGAAGGCCAAACTGCCACTACCATTACTGTCAAAATGCAACTAAGACGGACAAAACACCTGCAACATGCTGAGTATCATAGGTAAAATACAGGTTGGCAGAGGCTATACATGGAATATGATGATTGTGTACTTCTATGGGGAATATGTAACTTTGTCTCATTTGAACTCATATGTTTTTTACTTCCTGTATAAGGCAAGGTCTGGACTCAGATTGGACTCTTGAGTAGGGCAGACATGAAGACAGCCAAGTCAGCTTTTCCTATCAGCAGAATTAGTTTCAGGTGTGTTCGACATAAAGTTAAACTAGCAAGAGGCACTGCAAGCTCACGCCATACTCTTCTTGCAAAGGCAGCATATCATAGGATCCAGTAGGGACCAGGTACAAGCCCGAGACCTCATGTCCTCAAAGCAACAACACTAGCACTGCGCCAACAGGGTGATCCCATGTGATGGGGTAGCTAGCAGGCCCTTCCAGGGTCGCTACACCATCAGGGAAAGCAACAAGGATATCCCTGTTGGCGCAGTGGTAACGTTGTTGCTTGGGGAACATTAGGGTTCCTGGGTTTCCACCTGGTCCCCACCGGACACTGAATTGTGGGAAGTGGGATGGCGTGGTAAAGCCCATCAGAGCTGTTTATCAAGGCAAGAGAATCTGTCTGAAGAGGTCAGGTTGAGGTTGAGACCTGCGTGGGACCATGGAAGGGCCGGCTACCAACTCAGCCAAATGGGGTATCCCTGTTGGTGCATTGTTGGTTGAGGTCCTGGGTTTGCACCTGGTCCCTGTCATATACACAATATATTGCTGATTAACAGGTGGTGGTTGTGCTGCAAGCAAGCTGGTTGAGTTTCCTAGTAACATAATATTATAAATAAACATGGAGTGATTTCCATGACAACAGCAGGCATCTGCATTGGGCCTTTGGTGCACTGTGCTGATATGATTCAATGTTCAGAAGGACTACTTCATATAAGGCAAAATCACTGCACATGTTGTGGGGTTAGGGAATATGACTGAATTTCAGCATTCAGATCCTTTAGCTATGCCCCAGTACAGTGTACTTCGTATTAATATGTATTAATTGTATCAATACACAAAGGAGCAGAGTTAGAGCCAGTCCCCTAATATACTATTGCAGAGTTGCAGAATGAATTGAAAAGATGAAAAGGTGGAATGGATGGCCATGACAGTAGGGCACATTTTGTAGTTGAAGGGTGTTAAAGGGTGTACAGTCTCAAATTCCATCACCCAGGAGCTCAGGCAGAACAGTTTGATGATGTTCAGTGTCGTTTTTCTCTGGATTCTATGAAGATTTCATTTCATTCTTAAATGTAGACTTGTTAACCTATCTATCAAACTAATATCATAAATTTGTGATGTTCAATGCGTTCCAGGAGTTATCTCGTGATGTGATTAAGTATTGCAATTTACCTTTTTGTTTTACCCACTTCCCCCTAACCTGAGTGGATTTTTTCATCCAACCTGGCAGAGAGGTGAGGAGGGTAACCATTCGGAGTAACACACCTTCCGAGGCATCAGGCATAAAAAAAAACTTGTTCCACAGCAGTGAGGCAAACCGACGTTTTGTCATGAGCCGATTTTAGGGAGAAAGAAGAAGAATGACATGGACAAACTTTAAATATGGCCCAAAAGAAAAAGAAAAAAAACACAATGTAAACCTTGTGGGACAAAAATGCAACATATCTACTTTCTGTATTTGAAAGGTGTTGAAATTCAGAGGTTGACAAAGAGTCCTCAAGTCATGAATTACTTGAGTATATTTATTTGCAATAGCTGAGCGCTCAGGAGAGATATACACACACAACCTAGACTAAACAATATGTACTGTGTTGAAGGTTTCTTCGGTCTCTCATGGGGTCGGCCTTCAGTATGGGCTCACAGTAATGCAACAGTTAGGATCACCTCATACTAGCACTAGAAATAGGTACAACACAATCATATTACTCAGAAAGGTTAGGATACAGTGATTAAGACATCATTTCTTCCACAAAATGTCACTATAATAATATTTCATGAAATAAAACCTGAAACTAAATCAAAATTGGTTGTCAAAAGTGTTTTAGGGTGGATTGTTCCCTCAACGTCAGCCTGAACTAACATTGTCCTGTACATTCTCTTAGACCGTAACATTTTCACATTAGTTACCCCACTGTCATATATGCAAAGACACACACACACACACACACACACACACACACACACACACACACACACACACACACACACACACACACACACACACACACACACACACACACACACACACAATACTTGTACCATTTTGACATCTTGCAGGTCAACTCCTGTCAACCTACATTGCTGCCTCATTGCTCGCTTGCACCTGTCCATCTCAGTGATTCTTGATTCCAAAAATGTATATGAAGGTTTGTACTTAACAAAACACTGAAATGTGCGAAAAGATTCATTATCTTTTCGCACATTTCCTTCTCAGTTCTTTGTTCTGCTGGTGACACCTTGCAGAGTCTTCTTTGTGTGCCTGCCTGGGTCAGAAAAAGACTCCTTTGCCCAAGCATGACGACTGAGCATCTGTCTGCACCCTTAAAGGTCAAATTTCCTCAGAGTGCCAGCATGATTTTGTGAATCTCCATGAAGTGCCTTTATTGCATATTGTTAACACAAGACCATTAGTTTGGTTCCTGCTGGCTGGATGATTTCCTCAAGTGAAGCAGTTTTGTTTTTACGGATGGGTGAACAGTATCTATTCATATTGTTTTATGGAAATGTCAAGTTTCTGTGCAAATTGTATTGACATTTCAGAGTTGGCATAAAATAATAGATTGCTCTGCTTTTCCTGAACTCCTTATTTTGCTTAAGAATGCTCAAATTGTTTAGACCACAGACAAGTTCTGGAAAGGACTCTGTAATGTAGCGGTAACTCTTTATTTGAGTAGTACATTATTGTATAATTCATCAACAGATGTATGTAAACAATAATTTGTTGGAGTGTATCTTGAATGTTTTTATTTTTTTTTGGTTCACATTTTCCAACCCATACCATTAAATGGTACAAGCTCAGTTAGAATGAGAACAGTAAAAAGAAATGGTTCATAGCACACCTTCATCAGTTCAAATTGTTTGTTGCTTCTTTTGTGCTACAGTAAACAAAATGCATCTAATAATGTGCATATGACTGGCTGTGGATTGAGTAAAGATTAACCCTCTGTGAAATTAGCCACAACTTTCTATTGAAATCTCAGTTTCACCATTTGATTTTTCATCTGCACATTTGCAAACATAATATGAATTATTCTACACATGGAATGAAGTCTCAACGAGGGACGATAGTGCATTAGTGCATTATGGTCCCCATTGGAGTAGCTAGCTAATGCTGCCCTTGGCCAGCTCGCACAGACAGAAGCACAGGCAGGAGAGTTGGAGTCAAGAATTGGAGGAAACAGCAGGACATTTTCAATGTTTAAGATTATTTTTCCATTGCCTTTCTCAGAGGACATCTAAAATTATAAGCAATATCACAATGTGAAAGACAGAGTAATGTTTATTAGGCATTTAGGCAATCCAAGTAGAGTGACAGCCAGCTTAGCTGTTTATCCATGCCAAGTTCAATGGACTGCATACTAGGTGTATCACAGCTGCAGAGAAAGCCAAAGTTCTCCACAAAACTTCATATTTTACAGCTACAAATCTGCCATTTCTACTCAAGTGCCCTCTTATGGCTGTGCAGGAATTACAGATGGTAAATGGCTGCATTTATATAGCGCTTTTATCCAAAGCGCTTTACAATATATGCCTCTCATTCACCCATTCACACAGCGATAGCAGTGAGCTACCATGCAAGGTGCTGGCCTGACCATCGGGAGCAATTTGGGGTTCAGTGTCTTGTCCAAGGACACTTTGACGTGTGGACAGAAGGAGCTGGGGATCGAACCGCCAACCTTGTGAACAGTGGACAACCTGCTCTACCACTGAGCCACAAGTGTGAGTGAGCCCAAGTGTGAATGGAGCAGCAGATTCTTCTCTACGAGCGATGATGATGACGTATTTGATGATGACGTATTTATCATGCGACGGGATAATACAATGTATATCGCTTTCGTCGATGCTGCGGATACGTCTAACTACATTTAGTATTGACATAAACGCTAAAATGGCCACTGAGAGTGAGTCGGTCACTTCGTCCGCCATCTTCGTCCTGTAAACAAAACACTGTGTATTTTTTGCGTCATGTCCTGTCCCCCGCACGCTCTACCCAGGCCCCACCCCTTGCCTGAACTAACCGGAGTATTTTCTGTGAACTTTAGGGGGGATTGTAGCTTTAGAGAAGTAGTGGCACATAATGCAGAATTGTTTGGGAAAGACATGACTGTGAAAGGATATAGGATTGCATTGCCGAACATGTAAATGCTACATCTAGTGTGCAAAGAAGAGTTAAAGACCATCAAATTATATGAAAACTCCCCTATAACATTGTAATCCGAATGTTAATAATTGCAAATCTACTGTGTATGCCAATTTATTTTTTTACTTTCACAAGGCAATGATGACACCCTATGATGATTCTTTTTGAAACATTACCATTTTTCTCATATAACATTTCACAACTATACTGTTTGACGAGATGTATTTTTTATGCTGCAGTGTGCTCTTTTGAATCGTTTTACAGAACCTGTAAATGATCAAAAGGTCTTGGTGGTACTGTAAAAAAAACAACCTGTAAATCTGACCTGGTAATTCACGTTTATGAATCAGGAAATATGACAGTCTCAGCCCATAACATCACACTAACTCCTTCCAGAGTTTTATGAGTGACCCCTTAGGTTTTTACACTCACATAAATTGCATTTTGATGAAGAAAATCCAACCCTTGACATTACAACAGTTATGACCCATTTGCATCCACTGTTTTTTTTGTTTTTTTTTTACATTACTGTGAAAGTGCTCCCATTTGCTCCACCCCCCCACCCCTTTGATGGATTGAAATTTTAGTGCCAATGGTCCAAGCCTTGGTCTAGATTTATAGACTCCATGGTATAGTGATTGTATATACTGCAGATGGGAGTTTTGCTTGGTTGTTCTGTTCTGGTTCAGTTAGTTAGTCAAAGAACAAATTGGTAATTGGTAATCCTTCATTAGGATAAAAGAGCAAATATTACTCACTCTAAAGGCTTTACCACACATCTTTGTGTTTATGGACAGTCAGCAGAAATGGCAAGTGGGGCCTCAGTCTATACTGTCATTCACATTCTGGGCTAATACATACACATACTAGGGAAGCGTTGCTTGTGTGGCCTCATAAATAATAATAATAATAATAATAATAACTGTATTTATATAGCACCTTTCAAAACAGAGTTATAAAGTGCTTAACAATAAAACAATATATAATAAAAGGGAAATAAATCTGAGACATAAGATGTAAAACAGGATAAAGTAAATTAAAGTAAATTAAATAGTTACAAGTGCTTAACAGTGAAACAAATAACAGGAAATAAGATCCAAGACATAGATATAAGACAGGATAAAATAATTTAGAATAGTTACAATACCATCAGTGAGGAAAAGCCATAAGATGAAAGTGAGTCTTAAGAAGAGATTTAAAGGAGGATACTGAGTCTGCCTGCCTGAGATCTCCAGGCAGGGAGTTCCACAGCTGAGGGGCCCGAACAGCAAAGGCCCGGTCACCTTTAATAAAAGATAAAATAAAAGTTAAAAAGAAAATAAAAGAATTTGAGTGACTGAACCTACGCACGGACAGAGATGGTGAACCAGCCCTGGAATACATTGTACAATGATGAATACGGGTCTAATAGATTGTCAATATCAATAATGTGAGAGGGGCCTTACTGTTTGTGATAAATGTCGACACACTATGATAAACAGGATCCAACAGCAGACACTGACTTGATGCATCCATATTTCATAGATCTCCATAGTCAACCACAGGCAAGGACACAGCAGCAGCGAGGGTTTTTAGATGCTCAATAGAAAAAAAGTAATTGAATAATCCATTATTAATCCGACTGCATCCATTATTAGGTGAGCCTACTAAATCAGAGTTAACCTCTTGTGCAATTATTTTGCATGCACAATGCACCATTGATGATTGTTAGTATAACATAAATCTTCCATTGTTTTGGCTGACGTAAAACATGCACATCATGGACCCCTATGCTTACCATAATTCACAATATTTCTGTCATGGATACTTCAATTTATTGTTTTCACCTGTGAGATAGTTGAGCCAGTGGGTCTTGAAAATAGGAGGCAGACTCAGGACAGTTTCTTGCATGAAAAAAAAGGGTGATAATTTATTTACAGGAGCAGGTGAGTACACATGTAAACTTAAGAAAATTAAATCAACTCAGAGTAAACTAAAAAACAACAACAATGTAACAAATTAGCAGTACCGGTACAGAAGGTCACATGCTCACAGCAACACTGCCTTATTTTGATTACCACCCTGATGCAGAATCTTTTATAGTGGTGTCATTACCCGTCCACCTCCCCTGAGCAACCCATCCTTGGTACAGGGTGGAACCCAATTTCCCCTTGGCCACAGATTAAGACTATCATATACATCTGTTATTAATAATTGTTCTCCTCACAATATTATCCCAACTCCTGGATCAGAATACTGCTACAGACATACATCCATTGCGACAATTAACAACTATTACACACACAATCACCCCCACACTTGGTATTGCCAGTGTAGTGTGTTGAGCTTCGTTATGAACGATGAGACTATTTAGTCAATTCTAACAATTGACAACTATTGAAGTTATTCTTCGTAATTAATATCTTATCAATTAACACTCTTGGGGCACCACCAGTTTACACTGGAATAGTCTCTTTATAAGGATATCAGTCTAATAATCAAAAGAAGTGAGCTCTAGATTACAGTGATTTTCTACCTTCATGTCCAGGATATATCAATGACACACAAAGACCAGTTCTTTATAAATGCAAAGATTTTATTAATTATGCAAATAAAACCAATAAAATGAATAAATGTATACTAAACTAAAACAGATAATGGCAGTAAAACGGACAAATAAAGTAGGAAGTAAAACAGTGGCAGAGTATATATCAAACAAGAATGGCACATGATATTGGGGTCACAGATGGCAAAGCAGTTGGCACAGACAAGACGACCTGAGCTGTAATGCGTCTACTAGCAATATCGTGACAACAGCGCAAGATGGCTTGGAGGACAGCTGACCGTTTCCGAGAGACTTGGGACCAAAGGAAAGGGGACAGCGAAGAGTGGAGAAAGAGAGAGAGAAACGTGAATTCTAACCTCACTTTCACAGTTCAACACTGCCTTGGCATCACCCGTGCATCAACAAGAAAGTTGGTTACCGTCTGGTTAGCAGGGTGTCAGCTGCGTCCTCGTCTCCGTGGTAACCGTTGCGCAGTCGCAGTAGCCAGGTAAACACACGCACGTGTTGGGCGGGGCCGGTCGATTTCAGGAGGGCCGATGTGGAGAGCGGTCCGGGGCCGTGGTTCGTCAGGGTAGTCGTGCCAACAGTTCACCTCAGTGAAGATAGAGGAAAGGGTCGATGTGTTGGCACACGTCGTTCAGGTAGCGGAGTAGCGGAGCGGCGTGGCTTCTGATTTAGTTGCGTAGTCTTCTGGATCAGGTTGGGTGAATTCGAGCAGGCGCCTTGTCGATATTCACCGTAGAGCTGATCTGGTAGTTGAGCTTGGAGAAGAGCTTGGAGCCAGGTTCAAACTTAGCTTCAGGACGTTTCTTGGTTTGTGAGAGAGTTCGTGGGAGAACTCGTGGTAGGAAGAGATCAGAGAAGAGAGAGCGAGCCAAGGGCTCAGCAGGCTTTATAGTAAATCAGGCAAATGGGTGTTCCCTCCATTTGCATGCATTCAGATTTATGGCCTGGGTTTCAGTGATTAGCATTCGCCAAAACTGCTTTTCCACCTAGGTTTGAAAACATGGTTTTTCTTGTCCCCTTTTGGGATACAAGTGACATATCTAATCACCTTAACACAAATGTGTCAGTATGATACCAAACATGACCGTCTTACCACAAAACACTGGCGCGCACAACAAACATCTTAATAACGCATGCTGTGTGCTTTGACTAAACAAGATAATACATTGGGAAGTAGGGTACATCATCTGCCACAGGATGTGTTATTCAAATCTACTAAGACATATAAAGAAAGTCCATTTTTGCTGCACATTCCAGGGTTTCTTTGTTCTCTTAGTGTAACTTACTCATTGATAAGGTTGAGTGCAACTTACTCGGCACTTATCAATGACCCCCGGTGCCACGTGGTCTAACCGGCCCTGGAAAGTGTTACTTTTAGCAGTTTTATGGCGAGAGCCCCCTTGGATGAGAGGGGGGGGTTCCTTGGGACTCTCACGAGTTCGGCAGGGGTCCTGACCTTATCACGAGGCCTTGGGAGGGGAATGTGTTAGTCTTTGTCTTGTCGTTGTGCATCCTGTCTCGTGAGAGAGGAAGAGTGAGGAAGACGATGTCTCCTGCATCCACTACACCAGTGACGTCATTGATGACATCATCAAACCAATATAAACAGGAACTCCTCCCCGACAGTGTTCCTGCACCTGGTGAGTGTACTATTTGTATAAATTTAACTGATGAAAACAATAAAGGAGACTAAATCGTTATGTTTGCTGTCTTATTTTCCCCTAAGTTAAATAGAAATGCTGATGGAGGATGTAACTCATAGTAATGCTAAACACAAGCAAACCTGGGATAGTAAATGTAGCAAGTTACAGTGTAGCGATGAATAACTTAACAAGGTAAATAAAACAAGCAGAATGATATTCCTGTGTGTCTAACAATGTGCTATAATGGAGACATACAGTGACAAGTGGCATACCTTCGGCCCACCTTGTCACATCACCTCTAAAAATGATAATAAATCTTGCAGTTCATGAAGCAAATTCAGCAATTGCAACAAAGCCTTGCCCAATTATCATTGTGCTCTACAATTGGATTAGGCCTTGGGATCATCTAGGAATGACAGACTGACAAAAATTGGGCTATGTCTTCAGGCTAGCAAGGATAATTAATGTTTCATAAAGGGGTCCTATGGGCTGAAGAAGTTAATACTGATTTGATCTGTATACAGTATAACCCCCATTGTTTTTAATAATGTTTGTCTAATTGCCACACCCCGCTCAGCACAGAAACAAAAGAGATGAGCAGAAAACATCTGGAGTCCAGCTAAGTAGCACTAGTTGCCTTTGCCCAGGCTCAGTTCTGGCTTGGGATACTTTGGATGGGCAAAAACAAATGTTGGTTCCCAATCTTCACCTGGAGAGAAAAAAAAATAGTAACCCTTTTCTTTGATCTAATGGTAGTCTGGTAGTATTGAAATGAAATAAAAATGTCCTTAGTATCTCAATACAACAGTTTTCAGTCTCTTGTTTGCCTCAGTTGATTTATGTCGCCTACTGTCACCTACAGAAACTTACCAAACCAGAGTATTTTGATGCAGCCGTGCTGTTCCATCTCCGCCACATCTCTCTGCTGTGATAGTGTGACAGTGTTTGTCTCTGGAGTTTTTAGCTAGAAATCGGCATTTGTAATTTTAGGAGGAGGGTTGTTTGATTTTAGAATATTGCTTTTGTTCTATTACTCCATTTGTTCTTTTGGTGTTGGTCGTCACATTTGTGAATACTGTATATTAGTTGTGTTTGTTCCCCGCTCGCTAAACAACCTTTAGCAATGCATAGGTTTTTCATTCGCCTACCAGAAAATACATGCACACCCAGTGGGTTGGATGATACTAGTAGTGGATCTTCTCTGGGACCCTCAACTGTGCTGCCCTGCAGACGGCTACGACCGCGTCCTGCCCCAGCCACTGTAATACAAATGTAGCCTCAAGCGTAGCGTTGCTCTGAGGTCGCAACAGGCACCTCGCTCTACAGTTCTCCCTCTACTGACTGTTCAAGTTGGTCAGATTCCCAACAACCCTGGGACTCCTGATGAGAACCACGGTTAAAACGATAAATCACCATCACAGCCAGACCTGAAATCCTTTCCAATTCATATGTTTGGCACAAAAGGAAGGTCATTCAACACAGGCTGGTATCACTCCACTTTTATACGAGTGACCCAACTGACCAATCACAGTTTAGGGGGAAAAAAATCCCAAAAGCATTTGTTTGATAAATAAACTGCACTCACAAGAGTGGTCAATGATCTCCTGTTAGATATTGACTCCAACTCAACCTCAGCACTATTGCTGATTGACCTGAGTGCAGCCTTCGATACAATTGATTGATCGATACTCTTGAACCGTCTTGAAAATTATATTGGTATCCAGGGATCAACACTTTCTTGGTTTAGGTCCTATCTACTCGATAGATCACACCGCACCCACACAGCAAAATCTCATTGAAAAGACAACTTGCCAGACGTCTCAACAACGTTGAGATTTGGTTGCAAAGTGAAAGGTGAAAAGATGTTTGGTTCAGGTCGCTGAAGAGACGTGGTTGTGTGTGTGTGTGTGTGTGTGTGTGTGTGTGTCTCATGAAGCAGACAACTTAACACACGTTTTCATCGAGATATAATTCCCCACTTGCTGCAATATGATCTCATTTTCATGGCTGTATTGGGGCTTTATGTGGTCAGAAACAGACGTCCATCCTGGGCTAAATTTGGACCAAATCAGACGGACTAAACACAGCCCAATTTTCAATTACTACTTTTGGGCTGAATAAAGTATATGACGGTCCAACAAGATTTAGCCCAAAAAAAAAAAAACGTCCATAAGACGCCTGGTGCTTGGCGAGCGTCTTTTACAACAACATGACCTCAGAGTGTTACAATATGGACTTTGGTGTGCCACAAGGCTCTGTACTAGGCCCACTGCTATTCTCTATCTATATGTTAACATTTGGTGACATAATTCGCAAATTCGGCATTAACTTCCACTGTTACGCTGATGACACCCAAATTTACATACCCGTCAAACCAACCGATAACACCCAATTCCAAAAACTAGAGGCCTGCCTATTACAGGTCAAATGTTGGATGTCCCTAAACATCTTACTACTTAATGGAAACAAAACTGAGATGCTGATTGTACGACCAGCTAGACATAGATATTTGTTTGAGAATAGTACAGCAACATTTTGATAGTTGTGTAATCTCCTGGAGCCCGGGAGATTTAACTCCCGGAGTTAAAAACCTTGGGGTAAAATTTGACCCTACCCTTTCATTTGAGTTACATATTAATAAGACCACTAAAACAGCGTTTTATCATCTTCGCAATATTGCCAAGATTCGACCCATACTAACAAAAGCAGATGCAGAAATTTTAGTACATGCCTTTGTATCATCGAGAATCGACTATTGCAATGTCCACCCTGGAGGGTGTTTGTTACTCGCAGTGTAGCATGGGGGAGATGTTCTAGCATCAGGGTCAAGATTATTTAGGGATGGGACGTAGGCGTGCTCTAGTAACCCCAAGCTTTTGTTTGGAGACGCAGTTGCTTCCATGTTCGGTCAGAATAGTGTTTTCAGCTCAGACCCTGGGGGACGGTCTTGACCATCAGAGGAGTCCTTTTGTCCTTTTATAGTCTAATATTTTATGTTATGTTGAGTTTTATGAGTAAAAAGTCAAGTTAGCCTGAAACACTTGTGTGCCCTGCTTCTTGTGTCATGTGGGTGGGCTTCTGTGGCCAGTGCATCGTAGCCATTGCCCTAGTACAGTGGTTCCCAAAGTGGGTGCCGCGGCACCCTGGGGTGCCGTGATGACTGGCCAGGGGTGCCTCAAGATCTGTTAATTTCCATATTTTATTGTGTCTATTTAATAACGTTTCATCACATAAAAATAGGCTACATTTGAACTACATTTTATATTACATTTGAAACATGTGATTGTAAAAACAGAAGAAATAAGCAATAAACATTGAAATCGTTCATATAAAAAAAATACTTAAAATGCGCATTCAAAGGGTTAGCGGCGCATCTGAAAACTATGTAACTGAAGACTATGACTGGATCCGCGATCCTTTCAACTCCCGATCATCAGAATCAGCAAAGAAGTTGACAATCAAAGCCCAGGAAGAAATTGCAGAACTGAAAATGGATCGCACTTTGAAATTGAAGTTTGGAGAAATGTCGTCGGACAAGTTTTGGCTGCTTGTGGGACACGAATATCCATCTCTGGCAAACTGCGCGATCAGTGTGCTATTGCCGTTCCCAACATTATAGTAATGTGAGCTGGCTTTCTCATCCCTGACATACGTGAAAAGCAAGAGAAGGCATCGCCTGTCAGTGGAGTCAGATCTCCCTGCATCAAGAGACTGTGCTCTCAACAGCAGGCTCACACGTCCCACTAAAATGCCTGATAGCTCCATACCCGGAGTTATTTTTGTTCTTTGTTTTTCTAATTAACCTAAAAAGTAGGCTTATTTTACGTTTTGAACAAAGCAAAAGAAATATTAACATAATTATTTATTATTAATTTAAGTTAAACATCAATCTGTAAATCTGCATAAATCACACACAGCAACAAATATAGCCTTAGTTCAAACAAGTCAATCAAAATGGTTGACATCTATTTTTTCTTATCATTAGCTGAGTGGTTGAGAATAATGTTTCATTTTAAGAAGTTATTTTATTTCACTTTATATTGATGCCAGTTCATTAAAATACATTCCTATAACATATTCATGGTGTCATTTTTAGCTTAAAGGGGGTGGGGGGTGCCATGAAAATAAATTGACTATGAAGGGGTGCCTTGGTTTGAAAAAGTTTGGGAACCACTGCCCTAGTAAGCAAATACTTACCATCTATTTTCAGCTGCCCCATGTTTCTGTAAACTAAGAAACTATTTTCTAATGTCATGGCTGAGTCTTGGATCAGACCTCTGACACTGGACCAGACTGGGCTAAAGGTGGTGGCAACATAAAATCATTAGCCTGAAATGTATCACTATCCTCACATTCAGGACAGAGTAAATAAAGCTAAGGAAAAAGATATTATTGTAAATTACTAAATAATTGTAAATAAGACAAAACTAGTAAGAGTGGTGAATTTAGCGGCCTGCAATGTTGCCCCTGTTGGATTTGGCCTTACTTGAACAAAAGGTACATTACAGTACTATACAGTATGTGCACTGAAACAAATACAAGAAGAAGTCCTATATGAGCTTTGAATATAACACATTATGCTATGGATCAACATTTCCCAGAGGTGAATCTGGTATATTCATTAGTTTTTTCTATGAAGCCTCAGCACGAGGACTGCTTTGAAAGCATTTCATCCCCATGCAGTTTTCACTCTTTGTTAGCTCATCAGTGAGGGGGAGAGGAGAGAGGGGAGCTGTCATGTCCACTGTCACATGCTGTCTGTTATAAAAGTGCGTTCTTTTAGGTCTCACTCTTTAATAGCCTCTCCCTGTATACTGTGTGTGAAAAAGAAAAGATCCCAGACAGACAATATCAATCAAACTGTTTCCTGATATCGAAAGGAGTATACTCTCTCGATTCAGTCTTACTAAAAGAAGGGACCAAAAGGGAAGAGCTCAGTAAATGTGCCTTCTCTTTTGAGATTTTTTTTTATTGGTAACGTTTTCTTTGAAGCCTGAAAACAGTCGGAACGCCTGAAAACAAACTTACATTCAATTTGTACATTGGAAGTAAACAGAAAAGTGAGTATACGGTGTAAACGTGTATACACCTCGACTACACCACAGTAGCGGGGCTACTGAAGGGTCATGCTGTGTCAAAATAGCGTCAAAACAGCATCCGAGTCAAAGCAGAAACGTTTAGTCAGCAACACTGTAGGCTTGCATACAGCATTCATACTACAATTGTCATTTGTAACATTCTTTTGACATAGACGTGGAAATGTGTGTTAAAGATATTTTTTGGGCATTGTAGGGTCTGTTTCATGTATCTGTTTTACCCAGATGCTTTTCGTCCTCTTATTTGAAAGGTTGTGTCAACTAACCATTTATAGTTAGTTGAGAACCAAACCAAACAAACCAAAATAACAATTTAGAAATGATCTAAATGAAAATTAATGCCTCACCCTAGAGGAAAGATTGTAGTTTCCAGTTGGAGCTTGTTTGGAATTGTTCTCCTCCATGCATCAGTACAGCATGACATGAACGCTGTGTGGAAGAAAACACACAACATGAATCAATATGGATTGGTATTCAGTGGCTGACATGTGTTTTCAACTGGATTTCAAGCAAAGAGTTTAGATCCATAAGTCTTTCCAGATAGCAAGCCACACCAGCAGCAACAGCATGCCTCTATAAGAAAAAGCTGGCAGTGTTGAGGCATTTCTTGTCAGATCAGAAGCAAAGCAGAGGAAACTAAACTGCTGCTCTCCAGCAATTCTTTTATCTCCCTCCTTGCACTCCTCTGACACCCTGCAACCACTCTTCTTCCATCTTTTTACTGCTCTTGCGTTTTATTTTATCGCTCCAAGAAACAGAAACAGTAAAAGTCATTAGTCACCGACTGTTTACAATGACAGAAAATTCCATTCTTAACCAGGTTAAGACTCAAGTAACCTTTTGGACATCGACAGATGTAAACGTCATAACTCGGTTAAAATAAACCTGGGTAATACTCTGATTATGAGAGACCCAGTTAAAATGCCTGGCTTACTCCCATGTTAGATGAGTTACTGTAGCTTGTGAAAATCTTCTCTGTGTTTGCGCGAACTTGGACTCGCACAGCATAATGGGTACATTTTGACAGAAAACATGTTGGTGAGGAGTACACACTAATACTATTGCTTTTTGAATCATCATTTCTTTCCTCCATGTTAGAAGTAAAAATGGAGGGGGCAGCTGACGGACTGTTCCATCTATAGAATATTCTGTTCATTCTTTTATTCATGGCAACAGGGAGATTCATTTGCAGGCTACGAAAGGTGAATGTAGACAGCTTAACCTCAAATGAGAATTTAGTCTGGGACATTATGACCAACGGCCAATAACAACATATAGTAGCTGTCTAGTATTTGTTGACAGGGTGAAACCACAGAATTATGTGTCGTCCTACAGTGTCTTGTAGAGGTTTGTAAGGTTGCAGAGGCCGTCATTGATTGTCTGGACCAAGCGTTCTGTTGTTGTCATGGAGATTGCTCTGGCTCCTCCTCCTCCGCAATAAAAGTGTAGTTAACTTTTCCTCCTCCTCTAGTCAATTATATCGTTCTGCCCTAGCGCTGCCAGCTTTCCTAAACTAACATACACAAAGCCAGAAGTGTCCAGCTGGTTACCATGGTGATGACAGCTTGTGGCACAGATGTCTCCCGACACTTCGCCTGAACGTAAATACCTCATTGTCGTCCTTTCCATAAGACACTTGTTAACAACTGTCGTACGACCATAAGACAACCTTAAGTGTTATGCTAGCTATCTGGCCTGTGTGTGCTTTAATATATACAGTAGTCACTCTGGATGGCAATCTGTTTATGATTGTGGCATTACATCTGTCATCACTGCTTCTCTCTTTGTCTCTCAGATGTATCTGGGGTGGATCTTTTGAGAGCAGTAGACTGCACTAACACTCATATTGTTTTATTGCTTTCAGTGCCAAGCGTAATGAAGCGGTGTTTAACAGAGAACATCATCCTTCAATTAGTCTGCCTCTCAAATGGCCTTGAGAACGGCACACTGGGAATAGTGGAATGAGAAAGAGTGGTGGGAGGTCAGAAGGGGCATTGAGCGAGAAGATTGGTATTGTAGCAGAGCTGGAGAGGCAGCAGGTTGTGGTAGAGAGAATACAGAGCAAGAGAACAGTGCTGGAGGGATAGAGCTAAGAAGGGGAGAGGATAGATGAGATTGGTGCCATGATTCTTCTTCCACCAAAGCCATTGAGACAGGTCCATTTGAAATGGAAAGGGGGGAAGCAAGGAGGGAAGCAAGGAGAGTAAATATGAAAAGAAAAAAAGGGATGGAAGACATAGAGTGAGAGGAAGGCAATGGGGAGATAATGGGTGGTTCAGACAACTGAAAGCCTTTACAAATGGATTGTAGAACAAGGAGGGAGAGCCCAGAGGGTTACGCTGAATATTACCGGAAAATGATAAGTGGGAGCGAGAGAAATTGGAGAGAAGAGACAACAGAGATTGAGGATTAATGTCGTACAGACAGATGCAGGAAGTGATTCAAACCATCTGTGAAATGCAGATGGTTTGAATCCGTTTGTACTTCATTGGGGGCGGCACGGCCTCGCAGCAAGAGGTTAATTCTCAGCCCTGGTAAGAACGAATGAAAAGTGACACTGGAAGGAAACCCAGAGTCATTGCTCTCGCTTGGCAAAACCGGCACACAATTACCTGGCTATCTCTGGCTTGTGAGTATTTTCAGTGCGGCAGGAAAGGTTTTCAAGCCAGATGGTTGCATGGTGGCTCAGTGGTTAGCACTGTTGCCTCACAGCAAGAAGAACCTGGGTTTGACCTTTCTGCGTGGAGTTTGCATGTTCTCCTCATGTTTACATGGCTCAGGTGACACTAGAGACTTTAAATTGGTGTGAGTGTGATGAATTGGTGATTCCCTGCTTTGCACCATATGCATGCTGGGATAGGCTCCAACCCCCAATGACCCTGAATAGGAATAAGCAGATATGGAAAATGAGTGAATGTACTTCATTGTAAACACCATAACTTACATTGTGTGGTTCTTAGTAGTTTGTTTCTTCTTTTCAAAAGATCACATTTCTCTGTGAAATGTTTAGTGTCATGAATTCCATTTGTCCTCTAAAGTCTGGCTGCACACCACTGCTGCTTTACAGGCATCGCATCAGAAGTCACAGGACATTGCAACATATCTTGGGCACCAGAACACTAACTTTCTAGGAAAGTCAGAGTATTTCCTATTTTGTTGATGGTTTTTAAATTTGTTCAACAGAGATGGCTCTCCTGATCTCAGGCAACATGTCAACGGTTTTGCCATTTGATTTCTTTGGCCATTAATCATGAAATGTAATTGTTTTGAACCAAGACTGGATGGAAAAACGCTCATCATACAACGTGACTCACTTTGAAAAATAGTGATCCTCATTAAAAACACAGAATATGTCATTTCACCATGACAAGAAAAATAAAAATGAAAGAAAACATCTACAACAAAATCATACCCACTTGCACATGAGTACATTTGAGTTACTGATGAGTTACTGTTGGAGTTCCCCTAAGGTAATTGCATTGCTCTGACTTTGGCAGCGCTAATTTGCCAGGTAATTTGAGGAAGGCAGAATGAATTGCACATACTTTCCCAGGTCATCAGTTCACTGGGATAATGGTGGTGATAAATGTAACCTTGTGAGGATAACAGAGCGAGAAGGAAGCAAGAACTCAAGTAGTCATTCCAACCTGGTGTCGAAGGGAGTGTATTTAAACTGTATCCTCCTCCGAATAGTTATACACTAAACACTTTACTTGAAACCTACCTAATGACACATTCATAACACCTGAAAAGAGCTTCATAATCGCTGTGTGGTACATTCAGGTCAGGTAATTCAGGTACATTTTGTGGTATTATATGTGGTATTGGTCTATTTGTTATTTTTATTCAGGGCTGGGGGGTGTGCTTACTTATTTGTGGTTTTACTGTGTTTTTATGTGGATTCCTGGAAAAACCCTAGTGTTAACAAACATGAGTCTGAATAAACTTCAACTTAAATCTGAAACTTGAAGCTGCATTATTCAAAATATTTATGAAAAAGTACACTGCTCTTATCAGCCAAAATCACAAAGTGGAGCTGAAATAGAAGAATGTCCCAAGAGGGCCCCTAATTGAGACACTGTAGACTTGCCCTTTTTGCCCAAATGAAATTCTAGCATCTGGTGTGGTCACTGTGGCTTCTTTGAGATGAACTTGCCACAAAATGCATTTTCACAGTGCTCTGGTACCAGCCAGGATCTTGCATCTCGACAGTAAAGAGTTTTTGAAAGTGTCCAGGGTGGATGGCTGGTAAGGTTATAGCTCACGCACGGAAACACAAATGTTCCATTCAAAATAACTGTAATGCCTGAAGCAAGGAAAAGTAATATGTGAATTTGAGTTCAATTTGTCAAAGGATCGACTGTATATGGAAGGAATGAAACCTGAAATGAAGTTGTCACATTATCTGATTCTTCGGGGAGGTTGTTCAGTGCATGCATCAGATGAAGGAAGTTACAGTGGAAGGAAACATGTCATTCTCAAAATTAGATCAATCATTGATAATTTGTGGCTACGTTTACTGAAAACTAATATGAAAACATCACTGTTTTATACATAATACATTCTCATGAAAAATCATCTGTCAGTCAGTTCAGCCAGTAATCCAGTCTGCAATTTGATCGCAGAATGTATCAACTAGAAAATCCATTACAGTTTAATAAATGAACAGCTGTAACCTTGAGCAACTCCAAGATATACATTTGCAGACGTAACGTAATAAAAAGGGGCTCTGGTCTCATTTGAAAGTGCCAACTGAGACTTCCAGTAAGGAAGCATATTCAAATTAAAATTTGCTGGTGCGGGAGATTGGGGCACAATGCATATTCAGATGCTAATGCTACGCATTTGTCTGAGAAGCGCTGGCCCATATAATTTGACTTTGTGTGGGACTGTCCTGAGTGCCAACTCGGGCTGGAGAGACGGAAATTAAATGTTTATGAGATATGAGAAAAATACGACTCAGAAAACTGAACTCATCATTTCTTTTACACTTGCAGTTCACTCGCAATCAGACCAACACTTCGACTTTAACCCATTCTGTATGTAATAACATGGCTAAGTCAGGGAATTGTAAATCCTGTAGTATGTTTCATATATTGTTTTTGCCCTCATCTTTATGATTTACATGTTAGCCAACTGACCCAGTAGAAACTGTTTCAAAATCAGTTGTGTAGTTTCTACCAAATGCTGGGGTAGTGGAGCTCTCCGTGGTGCTGAAGGCAATCTCTTTGGACTCAATGGAAAGTAGAACTGTAGAGGGGAACAGAAGGATCCAGATTGCAATAAAAGTTGCATTTGGGGGTAAATTCAGGGGAAATAAGTCTCGAGTTCATGAGTCATTTCAAAACACAGGAAAGAACGATCGTCTTATTTGGCTGTAGAGCAGGAGAATAACTGGAGAGGCTGAGATAGAAACAGAAACAGAAAAGATCAGAAGGTCAGATCATTTTTTCGACTATCTATTAGCCTGTTAGCCTGTTTGTGCGATGGTCTGTGTATATTAAATAGGTGTATGTGTGTGTGTGTGTGTGTGTGTCTCCGTACACCAGAGGTGGCATGGCCTGATAAATCTGCCTCCAGATGTGTGTGAAGCCTATCTGTAGCACTGAGGAATGCTGGCTCTCCCTCCTACTTTATCACGGGGAGGCAGCTCTGACAGAGACTCTGACACAGAAACCTCTCCTAGAAGGGAAGTGGGGACAGCTTGGGCATAATTAGAATTAATGTGGGGATGTGGAATAGGGAAATGAGCCATCACAACATAGATCGGCTCTTCATTTCAATTTTATGCTTCACTCGTTGGATTTCATGGGCTATAATGGATAGGCCAGACAGCCGATCGCTATTGCTTGTAACTGACAGATACGTATGCACTGTTTCTTTTATTTATGGTCCTGAAGGCTGAAAAAAGGAAGAGGAGGAAAGGGAGAAAGACATACAAGAAAGAGAGTGAGTGTGTGTGTGAGATGGATTCACACGTATAGGAGGAGGGAAGGAATGTTAATTTGTATTTATTGGACTGTTATCGATGATGTTTTAACCTGGGTTGCGACCAAGTTTGTGTTTTGGACAAGAAATTATTTGACTTCATTTTGACTTCAAAAACAGGGGAGGGATAGATGTGGTATCATAATAATAACAATATACTTCTGTGGGATACAATTACTTCTGGGAAACGTAGACACAATAACACAGGAAATAACTCTGAGCCTTGGAAGTGGCAAAAAGACTCACAGAGGCTTTTTCTGCTTCCTTTCCAGCTTCAATTTTAACACTGATAAACAATAAACACTTGACTTTACATTCACAAAATGTGGGGAAAAAACATAATAAATCGAATTTTGTTTTGCTTTGCTGTCAGAGTTGCCACTCCGGTACATCAAACTCTTCCTTCTGTGACTCATTTGAATTGTCTTGTTTGATTTTTAATTTGGTCGGAAATTATAATCTACCATGAAAGGTGTACATTGAGCAGGTTTGTGCAGAGGGAAATCGATATCCTAGTTTTAAAACCAACTTTTAATTAGTAAATAGAATCCACCAAAATTGCATACCTTTTCTGCCTGTTACCTCTTGGTTTCTTGTGTAAAATGACCTACACATACGGAGGAAGTAAGGGAGGATGTCAAAGGAAATGGAAAATATGTTCATTTGTCAGCAATCAGCAAAAAAGTAGTGTTTCTCCAACTTACGGTGCATAAAATGGAAGCACCCTATATGCTTCAGTAAAAGACATTCCTTCACTGTAATAGACGGTTAGATTCACATACAGCAGGATGCAATGAAGTATAAATGATTGAAGGCAATCCAATCCTCGGTCAAGTTAAAATATGATTTTCTAGTACTGAATCTTTGAAAAATTGAATTCCTGTGTGTGTGTGTGTGTGTGTGTGTGTGTATAAAGTATGCGGATGCATGCACATTACCATGCATATGAACTGGTAATTTTGAGCTCCCAATTCCTCGCACACTTAAAATGAGGTAAGACGTGATGAAGCAAATGGATGATGCACCACCCATTTATGTCTAGACTTGGGCTACAAAACAAAAGCACTCAGCACTCACTGAGCCTCCCAAAGAGTATTAAAAAGGGTTTAATGTCAACTGCGTGTCATGTTTCATAAAATAATCTGAGTGTGAGTAGAAGGTGAAGGGGCAGAGAGAGAAGGAGAGATTATAAGTATTTGAGTATGGCAAGAAGGAGAAGACAGAGAAGGATATAGACTGTTCATGTCTGAGAATATTTTGATACTGAAGAACTTCAAAGTCAAGCCTGAAAAATCTGCTTAATTTTTAATTTCATTCTCACAGATATTTGGTGTGTCACTATACTGTGGGGTGCTGGGAGAACTGAACGAAAAGGCCACCATAAAAATCGTCAGCGTGCCTCATTTTCATTGCTTTTTTGGTATCATAATAGCAGCAATAATAACAATATTCTCCTGTGGGGTACAAATACCTCTGGGAAACGTACACACAATAACACAGGAAATAACTCTGAACCTTGGAAGTGGCAAAACAGACTCACAGAGGCTTTTTTCTGCTTCCTTTCCAGCTTGATAAATAATAAACACTTGACTTGACATTCACAAAATATAGGAAGGATAATAAATCTAATTTTGTTTTGCTTTGCTGTCATAGTTGCACTTTTGATTTGCTCTGAATTTTATGATCTTAGCAGTATTGCCACTCCAGTACATCAAACACTTCCTTCTGTGACTCAGTCGAGTTTTCTTGTTTTATTCTTAATTTGGTCGGAAATTTGTTTTGTCCAAACATCTACCATGAAAGGTGTGCAGAGCTGCATCCGTTCTATTCTCACCAGGAAGCAAAATGAGGATGACGGATGAGATGTCACCGGGTTCAGCACAAGAGCCTGTGTACTATTTTTAAATGTACCAACATACCAACGCTATTAAAGATAATTGAGCGGATATAGTCCCTGTTGGGTACTTCTTCCCTCTCCACTGACGATGATTGTGGGTTTTGACAACCACGGTTCATTAGTGAGTATTAGAATGAAGCTTTCACAAGAGACCACATTGTCAAAGAGACGTAATATCTTCCTCATTACTGTGGTTATCTAATGCACTGGCACACCACCCATAGGTCTCTTCATTTCATTATGCCCTTGCTCTCTCTGGGGTAAACAAATATGAATGAATGCACATCTGTAGTCCACCTGTGCTGACACACATGCAGCAGGAGGGGGGGTGGCACCTCTGTGGCTTGTGGAAGAAGGTACACATTGAAATGTAGCCAGACGTCCACAAGTAGTTTACTCAATGTGAATTTGTCTAAAATGATCGGTTTGACCTAAATTACTCAAAACGTATAAAAATATACTGTTTCCATACAGAAAAACACTATATAACAAACATAAGGATTTAAGGATGAGTCATTTAGGATTATAACTGCCTTCTGATGCAAAGTATCCACTCATTATTTGACTTTATAAACTACATAAATTGGTAATTACTAGTAAACTAAGTTATTTGCTATAAATGTTCACACAGCTTTATTTATTGCACATTACTGAGTCCATAATGTGATGGCAGTGATGTTTGTGAGCCATAACCGTGGTAAAGTAGCAATTACTAAATTGCAAGGGAAAGTCAAATTTCCACTAACATGGCATGAGCAAAGACTTTGAACGTTAGACGGACATTACATTTGAAACTTTGAGTGCTGGAGTCTAACTACCCTAGAACGAGCCCGGTCTGCTGAAATGACTAAACTCAACCGCTAGCTATCTTTTTTTCACGTGACGTAGAGTGTCCAATTCTCGCTGTCACATAACCCTTTCATGGTGAAGGAATCTGTTCGTGCTCTTGTTATGAGACTGTGTGACCTAGAACATGTAACATCTCTCCAATATGGTGGGAAATTGCACTGCGGCACATTGGAGAGAAAATGATACTGTGTAGTACTAAGTAGACTAAAATGATGCCTTGTAGCTCAGTGGTCTGTAATAGTTTGGCCCAGAGTGATTTAATCTTGTTTCATTCCATATCTCCAAATTGGTAGCCTATTGTTGCACATGCATGTGGTACTGAAAGGGCCAGACCATTATATTGCTCAATAATTTAGAGAGAAAAACAGCGAGAGACAAAGGGGGGGGGGGGGGGGTGGGGGGGGTGGCGAGAGAACTGGGAGCTCGGACTATTCCAGATAACACAATAATTCAATTTTCTTTTCTCTGGCACAGCACAGTCAAGTCAATATTATTCATCTAAATGGAGTGAGCAGCATCCACACCCAGGAAGGAATGAATGGTTTTCAGACTGAAGAAATATTTTCTTAATAGAAACTTGGTCTGATAAAGGTGATACACAGAAAGCAAAGATGGCATAAGTGGTACAACTGCTTAATAACTCTGAAAGCATACACAAACTGCTTTTGTTTTCTAGCTTGTTCAATTATTAGTAAGAAATACTATGACTTTGCTGAAATTACTATTGTGAAACGCTACATGACTAAAGTGTACAATAACATTGTTACATATGATCTTACTCATGCAATGCAATGGATGATGGGAACTTCAAACTGAGTTCCTTTAAGTCAAAACAGAGGGACAGGGCTGGACTAGAAGACTAAGAGTAAGAAAAGACAGTAAGAAAAAAATACTAACTTGCACTCTTGTTGATTTGCAAAACATATTACACACATTGTAAACATGATACATCATACTATACCATAAGATTCATAGTGCTTTCAATGAATTGCATAGATTTGAGTTTGTGTTGTTGGGAATTGAATATTCGATCAAGGTAAGATTGTCTTGCTTTGGCCAGACACTAAATTACAATACACTAAGGCCGTCTGAGGCCTCTTCTAATATACAATGCAGGCCCTTTTGGTTGCCTTTGATCAATTGGAAATTAGCACAGGAGACAGTGTTCCTAGGTCTAGAGGAAGGAGGGGACAGAGCTACGCCCACTTTACTCAATTAGCACACAGATAACAGACAAAAGGTTGAGGGGGGATGTAAGGGACAATGCTAATTATCACATGGTCAAACTGTATAAATGAACTATATCATTGTGATGTTCTTCAGAATATCTGCACAGGCAGAGATGCTGCCCGATATTTCTCCCTTTCAGTGCTGAATTGTATTAAATACTCATTCAATCCTCGGACGTAGTTTGTTGCTGCTTTCTTCTTACGTTCATCACCACGACCAAGAAATAATTCCTAACATATGGCGTTGTCGGCAGGATGTGAAAAATCTTCCGGACTTGGGAACCTAAACTGAGGTGAGTGACTTTCATATTATATATTTCATTGTTCAGTTGATGAGTAATGAAATAGAAAGCACTATCGCCTCAGTAACAGGGTTAAGCTGTCCTGGTTGTGACCACATCAGTTAATTGATAAAGAACAAATCAAGAATTGAATGAATTCTTGGTGTGATTGAGTATGAGAACATAGCGCAACATGAGAGTGCACGTCATAGAGGATTGTGAGTTAAAGGTGCTGCAGCAATGCAGACTGCGTAGTTATAAGAAAGGTGCTGCAGAAGAGTGCAGACTGCATAGTTATATGAAAAGTGCTGCAGAAGAGTGCAGACTGCATAGTTATATGAAAGGTGCTGCAGAAGAGTGCAGACTGCATGTTATACGAAAGAATCTAGTTCAAAAATCTGTGTTGCAGATTTTTGAAGAAATCACGTGGTTGTATGAATGAGAGCTCTGGTGTGATTGAGAAGATTGTTCTGAAAAGTCTATGTTGGTGTGATTGTACGGCAGTGTGATATATTGTTGTTTCCAAACCTGTATTATGGGTTGGTGGTTTGTGTTTTTGTGTTGAGTAAGTAACCACAGTTCTGAATAGTACACTTAAGTTTTGTTCTGACAAATACGTTAGTGACTAGTTCATTACCAAGGTTATTGCTTATGTCTTAGTGTTGTGTGGGCCCGATACTCTCTTTCTATATATATAGTTATAGTTATATAAACATATAGGAGGCATCCAATCCGTATGCTATAGTAGTGGATAATACGTATTGTAATTAGTAAGCAAGACTAGGATAGATAGATAAGGGATAGATTTAGAGAAGGTATAGACAGATTACATAAACGGGTGGTATAGACAAAAGAACAGCTAAACTAAGATAAAGCATTAAACAGCCTACCAATATGGGACAGCCTAAGCCGTATAAGGCAACTGTGTTTAAACAGCTGAAGAAAGGTGAATATCTTAGTGATGAGTTGAGAATGTATGCTACCAACAGTCTTGATGTAATTCAATCGAAAGCCATCAAATATGGTTGGAATCAGAGTGGGAGTCCAGGGGAATGGTCTCAATGGTGGAATAATGTTAAGAAGAAAAAATATAAGACCAAGTTTGCATACATGTTAATGATTCTAGAGGCAGAATGGAAAACATGTAAGTGTCATGCATTAAAACAAAAGATTGACCAATTACAGACTGATTTAGCTTGCAAACCAGAAGCGACTTTGTGTGTGGCTACTATAGACACAGGGATGAGGAAAGATTGTTGTAACCCACCCACCTATAATAGTCCAGGCAAGGGAACAGTCCCACATCCCCATACAGAGCAGAAGCCAGATCAGGTTGTTGCAGGACCAGAATCAGAGCCGTCTGCCCCTTCCACTACATGTGATCTTAGCAAAACAGCAGTAATGGCCCCAGTAAAACTCGTGAATGTACCCACAGGTCTAACTGGAGAGAATTAACCTAGATCTAGAATACAACTCCAACACTCCCCTCTGTCTGGAGCAGATCTGAGAAACCTCTTAAAGGAATTGCCAGACATGAAGTTGATGGACCCGAATCTTGATTTTTGGGAAAAGCTAACGGAATATTGCGTAGTTAGTAATCTCCATCCTTATGATGTGTTCATATTAACTAAAGCAAAATGTCCAGCAACAGCTTGGAATTCCATCTCAGATGAGTATAACAAGGATGCATGGGCTGTAAAGGAATTCAACAGTACAGAGGAAGCAGAGAAAACCATTGATACCTTTAGGAATAAAGTGTCTGAAGCCATAGGGACAGGTGAGAATTTGTACCAGCTGTTCATAGGAAGAACACAGAAGCCTAAAGAAACCTTTGAAAGTTACATTGAAACCAAATTTCAGCTCTATCGGAGGTATGGGAAGTCGACTGGAACACGAGATGATCCAGCATTTATAACAACAGCCATAACGGGAGCACACCAAAAATATAGATCTGCAGTTAATAGCTCAGGCTACCAACCCCAGAAACATGCAGAAATGATGACTTGGGCACACCGTATAGGTAATACGGGTGGTGTTAAGGGATTCAGGAGGCAAGATCAAGGGATAGCAGCAATCAGTGCCTATCAGAGCTCAGAGGTATGTCGCAATTGTGGGAGAAAGGGGCATTTTATTAGAGAGTGCTGGAAAAAGGGTGGGGGTCGGGATAACGATAAAAATAAGGATAGATGTAGAAGATGTAAAGAAATTGGACACTGGGCAAAAGAGTGCCCAAAACGTCAACCGAAACCCACACAGTCACAGAAGCCAAGAGATAAATCAGAAAGTTTACATGCACTAAGCAAGGATGAGTTAGTTCGACTACTCCAGAACATGAAAAACGAATAGGTTTTTCGCCCATATAGCGTCTGGCCAACCAACATCCGTATCATTAGAGACTTGAATATTGTGTTACATTGAGTTTCCTGACTAGCAGGAAACCCCTTTAAAAAAAAAGAGGGGGGGCTGGTATGGTAATCTCCATGATGCTAATTACTACTTGGATGAAGGCTAGGCTTAGGTCTGACGGTCAAAAAACAAATGGACCACTTCACACAAAGGGGTGAGGTCTTTTTCGTGAATGACTTTGAGGCTTCGAGCACAGCAGTCAGTTTTGTAATGTAGATTAGTCTAAATTTAAGCCCAGTAACCCAGGTTACTGTGTCTCATAGAAATGATACAGGGAAAATCATGAAAACTGTATTAAAAGGTTTGGGAATTAATTAGTAATTCCATTGTACAGATCATACAACTACCAGTGGGTTTGTGGACAGAGCAAACCGAAGTTTACAAATTTAACTAACTAAATGTATGTGCTCTATTCCAGATCATACAACTACCAGTGGTTTTTGTGGACAGAGTAAACAGAAGTTTCAAAATTTGAACTAACTAAATGTATGTGCTCTATTCCAGGGATGACGTAATTGCTGAGAGTTGTGATGTCTAGGCACACTTATCCTAACAACTGACAACTAACAAACTAACAACTAACAATGTCATTTATGTCATTGTGTGGCACATGAGGGTTCCTGAGGCTCCGAGCCTAGGAAGAGGAGAGCTACATGTCATCAAGTAGTGAAGTAATGCCAGTTGTTAATGCAATCTGTCTCCAAAGTTATCTGAGCATGTCTAGGTACAGCAACATCTGATGAGTCTCCATAGGTACAGCCAAGAGACCAGGTATTGGTGAAAGAAGACTACATCCAGTTTCTTCAGCCCAACATGGTCCGGACTGCACACAGTGCTCCTCGTCACCAGTAATGCAGCTTGAGTAACGGGAATTCCAGTTTGAGTACATCTGAAATACACAGATGCACCTGAAAGAACACCAGCCAGGCCTTCCAAGCCAAGGATGACTCTAGGATCCCGGAAACTCGTGAACACCACAGCAGATAAGAACACACAAAGACTAAGAACTGTACACCACAGCAGTGGACCACGGACCTCACTGATAATTCAAAGCACCATGTGCACTTCCTTGCCCATGTGTTGACCAGTAATGTTTAAACCAGAATATGATGTATTATTTGGGACAACCTACACTAGTCTGAGGGTGACATCTACGAGGCTATATAATGTAATGCACGACCAAGAAATAATTCCTAACAGTGTCAAGGAAGATAAAGTGACAGGGCTGGAAATGAAATAGAGTAGGAGTCATGGGACATGGGTCATACATGGATTCATACAAATTCATTTAACTAACATAATACAAACGTGAAAAGATATTACTTTTTATTACATTCACTGTTTTAATCACCATGTTTTTCATAATACCAACATCCAAACTGCCCTGTCCATCACCCTCACACACACACACACACACTATGAATTATTTAGTAGGTTACAGCTGTACATGGACAGATGAGCAGTGCCATCAAGCATTCAGACCCCCCCCCCCACCCCATGAGTGTTAAATGAGAATCATCACAAAGACAGACATTTCTCTGTGTGCATTTATCAGGAACAAATTCAATATGGTAATATCACTGTCCATTATTAATAGAATGATAAATAATGTAAACCATCCACTACATATTGCATCTATCCTTTTTTTGCTGCATTAAAAATTTAGATTATTTAGACTTTCAAATTACCAGTGGACAAAGGTCACCTATTGAATGTCTAAGCTATTTTTTTTGTCAGAAAATATCTTAGAACTGTACACAGCTGATGTCTGGGAGCTAACAGATGTGGGTAGTGTGTTTTTGGTGCCGAGGTACTCACCAGGAATAAAAGAAATAGAAAAGAAGAAATAAGAAAAAACAAGTCATATCCAATTGACTGTTTGAAACTGTCAGCCAAAGCCTTGTACGAGGATATAGCCAGCAAACTATATGAGCATCAGCATGGACATGGACATTATTGCATGAAAAAAGATTTTTTTTTAATTAAATGTAATTTTAAATGACAAAAATATATTATTTTATTTTCGATGGTTTTGGATGGACATTTGAGAAAAATCTCACACTGCATCTGAACTCCTTCCGTGGCACTCGTGTATCTGGTTTAACAGTTTGATGCTGTTTGAGTGAGCATGAAGTAAACTCTCTGACAATGTTACGACTCACACTGGAGACAAACAACTGCCAAATTACAGTTTAGATCAGGGGTGTCAAACTGTGTGCCATGGAGGGCCGAGAGTATGCAGGTTTTCGTTCCAACCCAAGAATACAGCAGGTGATTTCAGTGATTACCACACCTTCAACCAGAGAGGAGGGACTAATCAGTGAAATCACCTGGTGTATTCTTGGGTTGGAACGAAAACCTGCATACTCTCGGCCCTCTATGGCACACAGTTTGACACCCCTGGTTTAGATCATCTCTCAGAAAGAGTCTGAGTCCCAGCAAATTTAGATTGCATCTCTCAAAGCCAATATTTTTTGTTCTTAATCTCAGTGTGGGAGTACTGATGATTACATTCATGAGAGGCTGAAAATCAAAAACTGCAAAAAACTCAATTAACTCTGACCTGCTGTCCCAGCTGACTTCACGTCATCCCTGGAATGAAGGAACCCTGCAGTTGTCTGCCACGATGCCCAGTGTTGTCCGGGATTACAGTAACAGTGAGTCAAAACCCAGGTGGGATTGGACAGTAACAGTGAGTGAAATCCCAGGTGGGATTGGACAGTAACAGCAACAACAGTGGGCATTGTGGCAGACCCGGGCACCTGGGATTTTAACATAATCTACCGATGACCTGAACACAACGTGACTGCTACTCAGATGTGTTACAATAGGAAGATGAGGACCGACAGGAGAAAGAGAAAGATATTATGAAAAAGGAAGCAAAGGGATAGAAGTGTAGAGAAGTGTCTTACCGTGCATTCCTTTAATGCAGTCTTTCATATACGCAAAAACTAAAAGCCATGCATTGTGCAGATATTTTCAAGGGTCAACAAAGATGACGTTTGGGTCCAACTGCTTTTTTCAGTGTCCCTGACCTCAGATCTATTACACCCCCACCCACATCTCAATGCACAATAGTGTGAGTAAGTAAAATGCTCTGCTTTATGTATTCTCTATGAGCCTCCCATCCCCCATCTGATGTGTGGGTAGAGGACTCTCACCATTTAACTCATCATTGTAAAGCATTAGAGAACAGAGAAGGAAGACAGTCGAAAGGAATTACAAGCCTTGCGGTTGCGTATGTCAGGGTCCATGATGTTTGAACTTGGCAATGAACATCAGCAGCTACTTCTATATATTTACTTAACAATACATTACTTTGTTTTGACAATTCCAGACCAGAGCTGCCGCAGACTTCACAACTGGGCAGAAGCACAAATTGCTCATCAGCCATGCCTCCTAGGAATGTCTTTCTAATTTCCTATTGCGAGTAAAGGAGCTCTCATCAAGACCCCCCCTATTAAACAATGTAATGTCTTGCAGGGCTATACGCCACAGTCCAGAAACACCAGCTCAGCTTCAGCTCTGCAGTTTCCAGACTCCAAGGCAGCCTGTAAACAGGTGCTGGTGAGGATAATTAGTCTGATTGCTAGACATGAATCCATCAAGGCAGCAGCAGCAGCAGCAGCAGCTACTGCAGCGCACAGCCTCACTGCATCACGTCCTCTCACGCAAGGAGCATCTCTAAATAGACATTTAGCGTTCCTGATTGTTAAATTAACAACATTAAAACTCAACTTTTTCCCCCTCTATCTTTGCTCACACATAAGCGTAACTCGATACGAAAACCTTCCTCTGAAATGTGCATGTTTTACAACGAGAATGTAATGTCATCCTGAATTGATTCCCATAGGTAAACTGTGTTCTCGCGTGCTCCCTTGCCACAGGGTGGTCAAAGCATAAAGGTCAGCTATAGAGCAGTACCACTGGAGCTGATAGGGTCTTGCTCAAGCTGCTCAAGATGCCCTGCTCCCCAATTATGTCTTGATGTTGAACTCATCAACCCTAACCCTAACCCTAACCCGCATCTGACCAAAAAATTAATCTAATCTAAATAAATCTAGGAAATTATTAGTCATTATAGTCTATAAGGTATCGGCCCCTCAAACAAACAAAATAATGTTCTATGATTAAAAATAATAACCCATAGCCATACGCACTATTTTGCTGAAGATAAGTATATTATAGTGCACACATTTTATTTACCCTCTCATTCTCTCTCTTGCACACACACACACACACACACACACACACACACACACACACAAACCATTACTAACCACCATCTGCAAGCAGTAAAGGCAAGAATGGAGCTCTTTTAGTATTCCAAACACACCGGCGGTGACTGGTCTTATTAACAATGAAGCCCACAGGGCTTACACTAGCAGGATTTCTCCACAAGTTCTTTATCACCTGTTGAGAGCTAGTGAGCGTGGGCTCTGTGAAATAAACAGAAATATATAGCCACCTGCTGCTAAGCCCCAGTGGCCATCATCTCACTGACAGAATAAGACATCGCAGCTGCCATCTGAAAGAAGAGAGGGCGGGGTGGTGTTTGTGCGTGGTGGTGTTGGGTTGAGAGAAGTAGAGCTGTACTTGAAGGTGAAGATGTAGGTCGGGGATGACTGCACCACTGCATCGCCACATCATATGAGAAGTGTGTGATGAGCCAAGCCCATCATTTAAAGTCTATTTCAATGACACCTGTGCGAAGGATTATACTGTGTGCAGAGGATAAAATAGAATGAAAACAAAATGTGGGAATCCTCTGTAAACTGGGCTTGTTCTTGCTTACATTGTGTAGTCATGGGTAATCGTACAATAACTGCGGATAAAGGGCTGCCATGAGCCTGCCTTTTAGTTCTCTTTGCTGAATGTGCAGTATGAAGAAGGTGGAGGGAAAGCTGCAAACTGCATGTCACAGCAGAATCTCAATTCTTGGTCAGCCCTGTTCTACACAGCACTCAATGTATAATTGGGCATCAAATATCAACACAAACTGTTAACACGGGTGGAGCTCTTATGTCGAGGTGAGAAGTTCCCATGCATGCAACATCTAGTTGGTTAGTAAAACACACAGGTACTCCCCCCCCCCCCCCCCCCCCCCCCGTTCCTCCGCAGCTCATTTCGACAAGCGAATACACTCAGACTCAAGTCCATCTCATATCGAAGCATCCAAGCATTACTAAAAGAAAATAACAACATCGAGGTATTCTATCAGATGCAGTCAGTCAATAATACAAGAGCCGGCGAACTGATGATCCTGATTAACTTTTCCATCTCCAGTTATGTTGCTTTCGCCACCTTTAACCACAATCTCAGGGAGTTGCCTCAACACCGACTGCTTAACAAACCCCAGCTCCTGGGGCTTTTGTATGTGTGGTGTGTATGCACACAAAAAACCAGCACACATCTTTCCTTTGGCATTGATAGAAAATCAAACTTGAAGTGGTTTTACTCTCTTTAGGCCATGTAGACTTGTTATGAATAGGGGTTTGAATAGATAGATAGATAGATAGGCCAACACAAAAATGTAGGCTACACAGTGCTTCTATCTTTTCATTGAACTTTAAATTCATTCATAATTCATAATTTAGTGTAGCTTCAATGTGCCATGTGTTAACCTGCAGCATATTATGTTGATATATGTTTTAAATTCAATTATTAAATTAAATTAAATCAAATTAAATATTAAATTCAAAATGATTGTTAGTTAGAGATAAAGTTGATTAAGAAAATGACTGATGGCTTGCAGCCTTATAAATCCTGTCACATAAGCTGCATGTATTTTAGATGACGTTCAATTACCGTTCTTTGGATGCTGCAAGCAGCGCTGGCTTTTTGGGGTTAGTCATAACTCATGCCCATGGCAGCTGTGTACAAAATGTAACAATCACAACAAACAATTTTACCATGATACATTTGTGGCGATAATAAAACTGCTGTCATTATTGTGCGTTGTGCTGGCGTGTAATGGTGCGCAGAAAACAGCAAACTTAGAGGAGAAAGAGAACCACAGTGTTCTAGGGAAGTGAGTCTTAACTGTTAAAGTGCCTTGCTCAACAACACGTCAAATATAGTTGTTGAGGGAGGGCAGAGTGTTACATAGTCACTGTCCCACCCTAGATTTTTGGAGTCGGAGATTTGAAAGAGCAACCTTCCCGTCACAGACCTGCTTCTCTTAACTTTTTGGCTGCCAACATCCCTTTTTGCTCCTAATGCCAATGCTAATGCCGCCAATTACTCAACCTCGGAGTCACCTCATCCACAACGATCAGCTTCACTGTCAGTGAACCTGCAGTTACTGCGTTGCTTATGTAGGACTATGTCAATTCTTTACCTGCATATTGGTTGGTAAATGGACTGCAGTTATATAGCACCTTTCTAGTCTTTTTGACCACTCAAATCGCTTTGCACTACATTCACATTCACCCCATTCACACACTGATGGCAGGGTGTCATGGTCCCTGCCCTACCCCTGTGTTTCCTCTTGTTTTTACCTCCCCTGTTTGTCTCTGTCCCTGGTGGTTGTGTGTGTGTGTCCTGGGCGTGGCTCGCTCGCCCAGCCCTACCTCTCCTCCACACCTGTCCCCCATCAACCCATCAAGACCCTGCAGCATAAAACCCCCGGCTTCCCATCCACTCATCGCCAGATTGTTCTGCAACCTACGTGGTAGACACCTTCTCGGCCTTCCTACTAAATACCTATTCTCCTGTGAATGTATATGTTAACTGTGTGTTTCTGTCCCCAGTGTTCCCCGGTGTGTCTCCTTCCTCGTGTCTCCTCGCCTGCCTGCTTCCGCCCCAGCCTGCTTCCCGGTTCCCAGTCCTCCCTCTGGTCTCTCCCGTCCCTGCCTCGCCTGCCTGCTTCCCCTCCAGCCTGCCTCCTCCGCCCCGGCCTCACCACTACCCCGGTTCCCCCCAGCCTGACCACCATACCCCTCCTCGCACTAACCAGCTCTTCCTCCCCATTCATTAAAACCTGTTTTTCCCCAACTACTGTCTCAGCGGTCTGCATCTGGGTCCAGCCCCTAACTGTACCGTAACATAACAATCTGGCCACCATGGACCCAGCGGACTGCGAGGCCCTGAAGAACGCCATCACCCACCAGGGCCAGTGCCTGGGCCAGCACGAGCAGGCTCTACAGCGGATAATGGGGCAGCTCCAGGAGATCTCCTCCTCACTGGGTTCTCTCCGCCCAGGCCCCGTTGACGTTCCGGACCTTTCTCCACCTCAGGCCGCAATCCCCCCGGACCCGCCGACCCTCTCGGAGCCGCACGTACCATACCCCGCCAAGTATTCTGGCAACCCGGACACCTGCCGTGAGTTTTTAACACAGTGCCAGCTGTCTTTTAATGCCCAGCCGTCTCGCTACCGTAGCGAAGCCGCCAAGCTGGCATTCATTGTTAATTTGTTGGAGGGCTCCCCTCTTAGTGTGTACAATGCTCTCTACGAGCAGGGTTCCTCCCTGGCCCAGTCGTTTACGGCTTTTTCGTTTGAATTAAGACGCTTATATGACTTTCCCATTAGGGGCCCACAAGCGGGACAACGTTTGCTGGGCTTACGACAAGAAAGACTCACCGTCCGAGAGTACGTCGGGAAATTCCGCAGCCTAGCCGTTGAATCCGGCTGGAACGATGCCGCTCTCCTCTCCGCGTTCCAGAGCGGACTCCACCGGGACGTGCGACGTGAAGTGGCGCTCCGGGGGGACGCCGGAACCCTGGACGAGGCTGTCCTGCTCGCAATCCGGGTATCCGATCTGGAGGCGCAGTGGCGGGTCGAGCCCCGTCTTCCCCGGGGTCCGATGCGTTTCCCGGAAGGTAACAGCGCTGCCAGTTCTGCTTCCACCGCGGACCCCGAACCCATGCAGCTGGGCCGCACTCGTCTCTCTCCTGCTGAGCGCCGCCAGAGAATGGACTCGGGAGCTTGCCTCTACTGCGGCCAGGAGGGCCACTTCCTCTCCGGTTGTCCTCTCCGGCCAAAAGGGGAGGCTCGTCGGTGACTGCGGGGTCCCTGACGAGCCACGCCATAGCCCGTTCCTCAGCCCCGCAGCCCGGCGTCCACCTCAACGCCTCCCTCCTCTGGTCTCATGAGGAGCTCCCGGTACGTGCGCTGGTCGACTCCGGCGCGGACGCCAGCTTCATCGATGCCGCGCTGGTGTCCCAGGCCGGGATCCCCATTGAGCCACTCCCTTCCCCGCTGGATGTGAACGCGCTGGACGGGAGACTCCTGGCCCGCGTCACTCATCGTTCGGCGCCCCTCACCCTGATATCGTCGGGGAACCACCGGGAGACGATCCGGCTCCACGTCATCCCCTCCTCCCACGCTCCGGTGGTTTTGGGTCGGCCCTGGTTGTCGCTCCACAACCCCCACATAGACTGGTCCTCCGGCTCCGTGGTGAGTTGGAGCGTTTTTTGCCACTCCCACTGCCTCCTGTCAGCCCCTGCCCCGAGGGAGTCCAGCCCCGTTCCCGTGTCCGAGCCTCCCGACCTTTCCTCCGTTCCCTCCGTATATCACGACATCACCGAGGTGTTCAGCAAACAGCGAGCTCTTTCCCTGCCTCCTCACCGCCCCTACGACTGCGCCATAGACCTGCTTCCCGGAGCCCCGCTGCCCACCAGTCGCCTGTACAACCTGTCGCGGCTGGAGAGGGAGGCGATGGAAACCTACATCCATGACTCCCTGGCGGCGGGGCTGATCCGGCCCTCCTCTTCTCCTGTCGGCGCCGGCTTCTTCTTCGTCGAGAAAAAGGACCACGCCCTGCGCCCCTGCATCGATTTCCGGGGCTTAAACAGCATTACGGTGAGGAACAAGTATCCCCTGCCCCTGATCGACCCAGCCTTCGAGCCTCTCCAACACGCCACGGTGTTTTCGAAGCTGGACCTCCGCAACGCCTACCACCTGGTCCGGATCCGCGAGGGCGACGAATGGAAGACTGCCTTCAATACCGCCTTGGGCCATTTCGAATACCTGGTCATGCCCTTCGGCCTCACTAACGCCCCAGCAGTCTTCCAGGCTCTTATTAATGACGTTCTCCGGGACATGCTGAACCGCTTCGTCTTCGTTTACCTCGACGACATCCTGATCTTTTCTCGGGACCTAAAAGAACACACCCAGCATGTAAGGTTAGTGCTCCGGCGGCTACTGGAGAACAAACTGTTTGTCAAGGCCGAGAAATGTGACTTCCATGTTTCTTCGGTGAGCTTCCTGGGTTACGTGATTGAGCGGGGGCAGGTCAAGACTGACCCGGCCAAGGTCCAGGCGGTGGCAGACTGGCCGACGCCTGCCTCCCGTAAACAGCTCCAGCGGTTTTTAGGGTTTGCAAACTTTTATCGGCGTTTTATCCGCGACTTCAGCCGGGTCGCAGCGCCACTGACTCGACTCACCTCTACCCTCTCTCCATTCAGCTGGACCCCAGAGGCAGGTGCTGCCTTCATCGGCCTCAAACGTCTCTTCACCTCCGCTCCTGTGCTGAGGCACCCGGATCCCACAAGGCAGTTCGTGGTCGAGGTGGACGCCTCCGACTCAGGCGTGGGGGCCGTCTTGTCACAACGGTCCTCCGAAGACCAGAAACTGCATCCCTGCGCGTTCTTCTCTCGGCGTCTCTCCCCGGCGGAGGGGAATTACGACGTGGGGAACCGAGAGCTCCTGGCCGTGGTCCTGGCCCTCGAGGAGTGGAGGCACTGGCTGGAGGGGGCGGAACTACCATTCGTGGTCTGGACAGACCACAAAAACCTCGCCTACCTCCGTTCTGCCAAGAGGCTCAACTCCCGGCAGGCACGGTGGGCGTTGTTCCTGGGGAGGTTCAACCTCACCCTCACGTATCGCCCAGGCACCCGCAACGTCAAGCCCGACGCCCTCTCCCGCCAGTGGACCCCTGAGAGGGCCGCTCCGGAGCCTGAGAACATCCTTCCCCTGTCGTGCGTCGTCGGCGCAGCTTCCTGGGAGGTCGAAAGCCTCGTCCGGGAGGCCCAACTGAACCACCCCGACCCAGGTAATGGCCCCGCTAATCGCCTCTTCGTTCCCGACCCTGTCAGATCCCAGGTCCTGCTGTGGGGCCATGCCTCTAGGCTCTCCTGCCATCCCGGCGCCGCCCGCACCCTGATCTTCCTCCAGCAGAGCTTTTGGTGGCCATCCATGGCCCGAGACACCAAAGCCTTTGTGGCGGCCTGTTCCGTCTGTGCCCGCAGCAAGACCTCCCACCGGCCCCCGGCCGGCCTTCTCCTTCCTCTGTCCACTCCCAGCCGCCCATGGTCCCATATCGCGGTCGACTTCGTCACTGGACTTCCCCCCTCTAACGGTAACTCCACCATCCTGACTATTGTCGACCGCTTCTCTAAGGCTGTTCACTTTGTCCCTCTCCCCAAGCTTCCCTCTGCGAAGGAGACTGCGGACCTCCTGGTGCGCAATGTGTTCCGGCTCCACGGGATACCCCTGGACATCGTCTCCGACCGGGGTCCGCAGTTCTCCTCGCAGGTGTGGAGGGCTTTCTGCCAGGCACTGGGCGCCACCGTCAGCCTCACTTCCGGCTACCACCCCCAATCCAACGGGCAGACGGAACGGGCCAATCAAGACCTGGAGACAGCCCTCCGCTGTGTCACCGCTCGCCACCCCTCCTCCTGGAGCTCTCACCTACCCTGGGTGGAGTACGCTCACAACGCCCTAACCTGTACGGCCACAGGTATGTCTCCGTTTCAAGCCTCCCTGGGCTACCAACCCCCGTTGTTCCCCGCCCAGGAGGAGGAACTGGCGGTGCCGTCGGTGCAGGCCCACCTCCGACGCTGCCGCCGGGTGTGGAGGACCGCACGGGCGGCGCTGACCCGCTCAACTGCCCGGAACCAACGTCTTGCCGACCGCCGCCGGACCCCTGCGCCCGTGTACCAACCGGGGCAGGAAGTATGGCTCTCCTCCCGGGACCTGCCATTGCAGGTGGAGTCCCGGAAGTTGGCCCCCCGGTACGTGGGACCCTACGTCATCGAAAGAATCATTAATCCCGCGGCGGTTAGGCTCAAGCTGCCACCTTCTCTCAAGGTACATCCCACATTTCACGTGTCATTACTCAAACCTGTGTCCTCCAGCCCTTTGTGCCCTCCTTCCGACTCCCCTCCACCCCCCCGGATCATCGACAACCACCCAGCCTACACCGTGAAAAGGATAATGGACATTCGCCGTCGAGGTCGGGGCTTCCAGTACCTGGTGGACTGGGAGGGCTACGGCCCGGAGGAGCGCAGCTGGATCCCTCGCCGGAACATCTTGGACCCCTCCCTCATCCGCGACTTCCACCGGGAGCATCCCAACAAGCCCGGTGGGGCGCCCAGAGGCGCCCGTTGAGGGGGGGGTACTGTCATGGTCCCTGCCCTACCCCTGTGTTTCCTCTTGTTTTTACCTCCCCTGTTTGTCTCTGTCCCTGGTGGTTGTGTGTGTGTGTCCTGGGCGTGGCTCGCTCGCCCAGCCCTACCTCTCCTCCACACCTGTCCCCCATCAACCCATCAAGACCCTGCAGCATAAAACCCCCGGCTTCCCATCCACTCATCGCCAGATTGTTCTGCAACCTACGTGGTAGACACCTTCTCGGCCTTCCTACTAAATACCTATTCTCCTGTGAATGTATATGTTAACTGTGTGTTTCTGTCCCCAGTGTTCCCCGGTGTGTCTCCTTCCTCGTGTCTCCTCGCCTGCCTGCTTCCGCCCCAGCCTGCTTCCCGGTTCCCAGTCCTCCCTCTGGTCTCTCCCGTCCCTGCCTCGCCTGCCTGCTTCCCCTCCAGCCTGCCTCCTCCGCCCCGGCCTCACCACTACCCCGGTTCCCCCCAGCCTGACCACCATACCCCTCCTCGCACTAACCAGCTCTTCCTCCCCATTCATTAAAACCTGTTTTTCCCCAACTACTGTCTCAGCGGTCTGCATCTGGGTCCAGCCCCTAACTGTACCGTAACACAGGGACTACCATGTAAGGTGCCAACCTGCACATCAGGGGAATCTAATCATTCACACACACCGAAGACGCAGCTTTTATATGCCTTAAAATACCATAGAATAATTGGCATACTGTAAAATGATATTACATTTGGTGATTGTTCATCACATCTCAATAAAATAATGCTGTATCCTTACATAAACCAGTGCAGTAAGAAAGTCTATCTTACAATTTGTCATAATTTCACAAAAAAAAAAAACCTGACTATTTACGTTTTACCATGTGTGTTTTAGTTCACACAAGCATTTACGTCGAAACACATTTTTGAGGAACTCCATTAAACTTCTCTCTTTAATTACCATTTCACTGGAGTGGGTTCCGTGAGTTGGGTTCAATTCTGCTTAAGAGGATTTTGAAGTACGTTGCAATTAAAATGTACTCTGAATCACTTTAAACATGGTCTGAATGTCGCATCCAAAGCATCCAGATAGGTGACGAACTATGTTTCTCTAGAAAGGTCAGACAGTAAACATATACAAATTCTTGAGACATTCCAACAACAATGTATATAATGTAATGTATAAATGTCATGGTACATGCAGAAACATTTTAGCTCCCCCTGGTAGCTGTTTAAAGACTGCTGTCAGCTGAAGTTGTTCATTGTTCTCTATTGGTCAATTTGAATTTTTTTGTATTTTACATGTGAGAGATGTTTAGATAATGCAACGTTCTACACTCATTTTGTCATGTACAGCCATGCTTGCTATACAGTATTGCACTTAGCATTTAGATATCTACAGTTATTTTGTTATACTAAGTATCATTTTTTGTGTCTTTATTTTTATTTTCACAAGTTCCAAAAAGCATTGTAAAAAAGCAAGTTGATGAAGACAAACAGTAAACAGCCCTCAACTTTACTTCCAGGTCTGAGTCATCATTCACCCTTCAGTGCCTAGTAGGACATGTTTAGCTATCTGTCATTTGTGTAACACAAGGGACAGAATATTGAAAAAACAGCTTCACAGCGAGGTCAACACAGCATTCTGACAAAGAAGAGAAAAAGACAGTTAGCTCCCTAACCCTTCATACTAATAAGTGGTCTACACCACGCACAAGATGGCTGACAAGGCGAGCACAGAAAATGAACAGAAGCATCAATCTCAAAGTTCATCTGCGAAATCATATGTGACAAGATCTGCTGTTAGTTCTACCAGCTCTAGCAAATCATCAGCAAGCCTAGCAGCAGTAAAAGCACGTGCCAGAGCCGAATCAGTGCGTGCTCGCACCAGCTTTGTTAAAAGAGAAACTGAGCTCATGGTTGAAAAAGCCCAGTTGAGAGTAGAGGAGGCACGCATGGAGGCCGCTTTAACTACATTGAAGCAAGAGCAAGAGTGTGCAGCTGCCTTAGTTGAGGCTGAAATTCTGGAATCGGCTGCCACAGAACTGGAATCTAGACCCAAATCTAGGGCAATGGATCTTGCCGCAATCCCCTGTGACTCCAGCGAGAAAAGAACAAGTGACTATGTTGAATGTCATTCTTCAATTCACTCTATTCAGCTGCCACCGCACCATGTTGAGTCTCATACTCAACCCAATCAGCCACATGAGGTTCCTCCCATACCTCTACACCAACACTGGGAGACATATCCCATTCACACAGCTAAGGATGGACCGAATACTATTCCAGCTCCTGTCAAGCACCATGATCGCTACTTCACAGTGCACAGTATGAATCATCCAGCTGCCCAATACTACCCTGGGATCCATCCAGACAACTTCTCACCTTTGGAAAGACCTAAACCTCACACCCCTCTCCATATGCAAGCACCACAGCCATCTGCTCCTGACCACACAGGCATAACTGACTTTGCTATCTACATGGCTCGTCGTGAGCTTGTGACCTCTGGGATGACCACGTTCGACGACCGTCCAGACAATTATTGGGGCTGGAAATCGACCTTTGTGAATGTCATACGAGGTCTGAAACTCACCTGCACCGAAGAACTTGACCTTCTGACAAGGTGGTTAGGCCCCAAGTCATCAGAGCAGGTTAGGCGAATCAGAGCTGTCCATGTCAGTAACCCTGCTGCTGGGCTCAGGATGGCATGGATGCGTCTAGATGAGTCCTATGTGTAACCCATGTTAAAATCTGATATAAATGAGAATAAATAATTTTAAATTAGCATAAATAAGTTTAAAAAGTTAAGTGTTTACATCAATAAAAGCGAATACATCAATAATTTAATGTTGGAGATTAAAAGTATGCCAATAGAAAATTCATGTCACTGCCCCTTTAAGAGACTAGACGCAGCGCCTTGGTGATGGCGCAATAACGGAGACCTGAGGGAGAAAGCAGAGGAGAGATCAGAGAGTAATTAATTAACGGAAGAAAACTGTGAAAAAGTTGATTTTGAACCTATAAAACTATACTTACCTGGTAGGAACTGACGGGGGAAAAAGGTAAAAACGAAGCGACACCGGTTTTGGTGAGTTCTATGTCCGTTTATTATATTTTTACCGTGTTTTACTGTGTTACTAATAGCTAATGTTAACAGCATAGCCGTTACAAAGTAAACTTTTACCACAAACTGTTATCTGTTAATATTTTTGGTGTAAGAGCACTATGAATGTAATAAGAGTGTGTGTATTTGTGTAAATGGGAGTTGTATTAAGTCGTTTTGTATTAAGTTGTCTTGTGTGAAAGACGGAGCCGTTGGTTAAAAAAGGAGAACGTGCCGCCACCATTTTGAGATGAAAGAACACTGTAGCAGTAATGTTACAACCAGCTTAAAAGACTGTGAAACATTTTTGTAGTTTTAAGTATTTAAAAGGATTTGTTTTGTTTATGACCTATTACACAGGTCAGGTTTTTTTGCCCGGTTGAGAGCTCGGTCAGAGCGAAGATTTCGTCTGTGGTGAGCGAGCTGCACACGGACAGGATTCAAGTTGGCGAGCCAGACCCAAGGACCCAGTTTTCATCTTCTTCCTCATCACACGATCATCTGTGTGTGTGGCTTGATCTGGTGCTCGCTGCCAGAGCGGTAGGAGTATCAGGATCTGTTTATTTTGAACTGAACACAGTTGGACTACACTTGAATCTGGATTGACATAATTTGAACTGAAACGGACTGAAAGTGTCAACACTTTTATTTATTGTTTTGTTATAATTCTGAATGTGAAGTGATTGTGGTTCACTTTGATGTGATTTTGAATTTGGTGTATTCTTTACCTGGAAAAGAAAAAACAGAGTTAACTCAGGATAAAAATAGGAGATTTAAAATAGGTTTAACTTACCTAATTATTAAGATACCGGTCAAATTTAATAAAAGTAGACTGATTAAAACAGATCAAATAGTTCATAACCTAGGTTGATTTGAAAGAAAAATAGAAGAGAGGGAAATACCTTTTCTACTTACCTCTTACCATACCTACCTTTTACTGGAACCTGCAGGGTGATTGTTTTTGTTTTGTGTATTGTATTTTATATGTCTTTTGTACCATCAGTAAATTGCCGGCCTCTACATTTAAAGCAACGGTCTCTGGTGTAATTACTTTTGCTCCCCACTCAACCTAGAACTGGTCCAGTGGCGCAGTTGTGGTGTGATACCAGTGCTACATATGGATCGCCTGAGACGGTCGAAAAGGCCCTCTTGGACAAACTGGAGAGGTTTCCCAAGCTTAGCAACAAAGATCCCCTCAAATTGAGAGAACTTGGCGACCTGTTGAGGGAGTTGGAGTCAGCAAAACTAGAGGGTTACTTGCCGGGGCTCGCTTACTTGGATACATCTCGGGGCGTGAACCCAATAGTGGAGAAACTGCCATATGGGCTTCAAGAGAAATGGATGTCACAATGCAGTTTGTACAAGCTGCAAAACTAAGTCCAGTTCCCACCGTTCTCATTTTTCACCGATTTTGTTTGCAGAGAGGCCCAAATTCGTAATGATCCGAGCTTCACACTCAGTTCATCTGGAGTACCAGACAGCCCTGCAAAAAGGTATGCACCCTCTAGAGGCCAAGTCTCATCTCACAAAACAGAGGTCACGCCAATACCTGCAACCAAGTCTACAGAAACCGCTGAGTGTAACTTGGACGTCGACAGGCAGTGCCCGATTCACGAAAAGCCCCATCCACTAAAGCGATGCAGAGGTTTCAGTGAAGAGACTAGAGGAACGCAAAGCATTTCTCAGGGAGTATGGGATTTGTTTCAGATGCTGCTCCTCAACCGATCATGTGGCTAAAGACTGTACGATGGCCATACATTGCAAAGAGTGCGACAGCAGTAAACATGTCACAGCTCTTCATCCAGGACCAGCTTCACGGACCGCCAAAGACTCTGACACAGAGCACGGCGGGGAGGAAAGGGAAGAGGCCTTTCCTAACATAGTCTCCAAATGCACAGAAGTGTGTGGTGGAGCCAATACATCCCGCTCCTGCTCTAAAATCTGTCTCATAAAGGTGTATCCAGCAGGGCAACCGGACAGATCGACGAAGGTCTATGCTGTACTGGATGATCAGAGTAACAGGTCTCTCGCCCGGCCCGAGTTCTTTGACCTGTTCAACTTCAATGGAATCGATTCTCCCTACACATTGCGCACATGTGCTGGAGTGACTGAGATGTCTGGGAGAAGAGGAAATGGTTTCATTGCTCAGCCATTAGATGGAAGTCTCGATGTGCGTCTTACCACACGACCATATGCCGGATGATAGGTCAGAAATCCCTACACCTGAGGCTGCCAGACACCACTCTCACATTGAGCCTGTTGCTCACCTAATACCTGAACTCGACCCTGATGCACAGATTCTCCTTCTCCTTGGCCGGGATGTCTTACAAGTACACAAGGTGAGAGACCAACGTAATGGGCCAAACAATGCCCCTTATGCCCAAAAACTCGACCTGGGTTGGGTTGTAGTTGGAGACGTATGTCTGGGTGCTGCTCACAAGCCGAAAGGAGTCAACACATACTGAACTAATGTTCTGGAGAATGGCCGCCACTCTCACTTCAGCCCATGTCCCAACCACCTCATTTTGAAAGAACTTGTGGCGAAGGCAGACACAAAGCCTCCCAGCTCCAAAAACCTACAGTGCTCTCACTTCTCTCAAGGCCTGGTTCAGAATGCAGGTGATCGTGAACTGGGAAGTAAGATCTTTGAAAGAACAGATGACGACAACAAGGTTGCTCCGTCCATTGAGGACAGACGATTCATTCAGGTGATGGACAAGGAGATGTTCTTGGATGATGCTAACAGTTGGGTGGCTCCCCTTCCCTTTCGCACACCAAGGCCACGTCTCCCCAACAACAGAGGACAAGCTCTGATGCGTTTCACCAGCCTCTGCCGTACTCTCGAAAGAGAGCCTGAAATGAAGAGCCATTTTCTAGCTTTCATGCAGAAAATCTTTGACCAAGATCATGCTGAATTGGCTCCACCACTACAGGATGGAGAAGAATGCTGGTACCTTCCCAGTTTTGGTGTATATCACCCACGCAAGCCTGGCCAGATCCGTGTTGTGTTCGACTCCAGCGCCTCACATCTCGGCCTCTCATTGAACGATGTACTGCTGACAGGACCAGACTTAAACAACAGCTTGCTGGGAGTGCTAATAGTTTAGGTGTGAACAGGTGGCCATAACAACAGATATTGAACAAATGTTCCACAGCTTCAGCGTCAGGGAGGACCACAGGAACTTCCTCAGATTCCTGTGGTTCAGAAACAACGAAACCACCAAAGAAGTTGTGGAATACAGGATGAAAGTCCATGTATTTGGCAATTGCCCCTCTACTGCGGTTGCTATTTACGGGCTACGCTGAGCAGCTCTACATGGGGAGGATGAGTTTGGTGAAGATGCAAAGCAGTTCATACACAGGGACTTCTACGTCGACGACGGACTCAAGTCACTGCCATCTGCAACTGCAGCCATCAATTTACTGAAATCAGCCCAATGTATGCTTGCCGTCTCCAACCTGAGACTCCATAAAATAGCATCCAACAGTCCAGTTGTCATGCATGCGTTTCCATCAACAGACCATGCAAAGGACTTGAAAGACCTTGATCTTGACACCGACTCACCTCCCGTACAACGCAGTCTTGGGTTAAGCTGGGACCTTACGAACAACACTTTCACATTCCGTGTGGCCAACAGTGAGAAGCCGTACACTCGAAGGGGAGTTCTTGCAACCGTTAACAGCCTATTCGACCCTTTCGGTCTTGTGGCTCCTATTACCATCCGAGGGAAGCTCTTACTACGGCAACTCACCAGTGACACCAGCGATTGGGATGCTCCTCTCCCAGCTGAAAAGGAGGCTGAATGGATTAGTTGGAGAGATTCTCTGCGGGATCTGGAGCAGTTTGAAACTCCTCGAGCCTACGCCAAAGCTTCCCTCTCCACTGCACAACATACAGAGATTCACATCTTTTCAGATGCCTCCACAGAGGCCATTGCAGCTGTGGCATACCTCAAGGTGACGGATGCTGAAAGAAAATGCCATGTTGGCTTCATCATTGGGAAAGCCAAATTAGCCCCCATGTCAGTGCACACTGTTCCCAGGCTTGAATTAGGTGCTGCCGTCCTGGCAGTGGAGATTAGTGAGTTGGTTGTGAGCGAGCTGGACATCAAGCCTGACAGTATGAAGTTCTATACTGACAGCAAGGTGGTGCTTGGGTACATTCATAATGAAACCAGGAGGTTTTATATGTATGTCAGCAACAGGGTGGAACGGATAAGGAAATCCACGCGTCCTGACCAGTGGCATTATGTCCACACCAGTCTGAACCCTGCAGATGTTGCAACCAGGTCAGTGCCTGCCGCTCGACTTTCAGAAACCAACTGGCTCACCGGTCCAAATTTCCTGGCTCATTTTGTGAAGACGGACATGGCTCAAGAAACTTCCCATGACCTCATCGATCCTGAGTCTGATATAGAGGCTGTTCAACTCACCCCACTCTTCGCACATGGGGGGAGTGTGGGAAAGAATGAGTTTCGAGACGGATCCTTGACTCCATGCTTTCTCACATCAGTCCTTCGCACCTCACTCATGAAGTGCTTTCAACTCTCATGGCCGAGGTTACTGCAATAGTAAATGCAAGACCTCTCACACCCATCTCAGCTGATGCAGACTCACCTTTCCTTCTGACTCTTGCAATGATCCTGACACAGAAGGTCTGCACCCCACTTCCTCCTCCAGGATCCTTCGAGAATGCAGATCTGTATCGCCAGCAGTGGAAACGAGTACAGCACTTGGCAAATGCCTTTTGGGAGAGATGGAGACGGGAATATCTCTCCACTCTCCAAAGCCGAAGCAAGTGGCAAGACAGTAAAGCCAACATCAAGGAAGGAGACTTGGTGCTGCTCAAAGACACTCAGGTCAAAAGAAACGAGTGGCCCATGGCCCTTGTCACCAAGGCTCACCCTGGGGACGATGGGAAGGTCAGGAAGCTTGAGCTGAAGGTCACCAAAGGGGGAACTGTTAAGACTAAGTAACTGAAGTAGTGTTACTTATGTCTCCCTAAGCCTCCACCATGGAAGTTTTTTTATTTTTTTTATTCAGTCTGTTGGACTCTAAGAAACTAAGAAATTGATAGTGGTATTCTGTTTAATACCAGGCAGGGAGTGTCATGGTACATGCAGAAACATTTTAGCTCCCCCTGGTAGCTGTTTAAAGACTGCTGTCAGCTGAAGTTGTTCATTGTTCTCTATTGGTCAATTTGATCACATGTGCCACATGTTGAGTGGCACATGTGTGTTGAGTGGCTGGAGTTGAGACCAGCCATTTTGTCTTGTTGAAACACATAAATAGAAGTCTGTGAGACACATATGTAAGATGATAAAAACAATCTCTTATTCTTTGCCATCTACCTGTCTTGAGCCTTGAAGAAGCTTTGTTTGTAAGTACATTTCCATGTTTCATCTTTACAAATAAGAATTGATGCATTTTGTCGTTGTATTTTACATGTGAGAGATGTTTAGATAATGCAACGTTCTACACTCATTTTGTCATGTACAGCCATGCTTGCTATACAGTATTGCACTTAGCATTTAGATATCTACAGTTATTTTGTTATACTAAGTATCATTTTTTGTGTCTTTATTTTTATTTTCACAAGTTCCAAAACAGCCCTCAACTTTACTTCCACGTCTGAGTCATCATTCACCCTTCAGTGCCTAGTAGGACATGTTTAGCTATCTGTCATTTGTGTAACACAAGGGACAGAATAATAAAACATGACCACTTTACAGGACATATGCCACTTTTATATTGATCTATTATGTCATAATTTTCTTCAGACATACCTCAGACAAACCTTAATTCACTAAGATTTTAATTTCCACTCATTACATACAAGAATCTTACTATATTTTTATAGGACCTTTGATACTGGATGACAACCAGTAGAGTTTATATGTATAAGGTGGTCACCAGAGGAAATCTGGGCATGAGTGGAAGATCTGGTTCAAAGAAAACGAAATGTTCTCACGAAATTCAAATATCTCATCTCGAAAATAAACTGTTATAGTAATTGAATGGCATTAAACCATGGCCTGGGAGAACACTCCATACTGATGGGCTGGAATGGTGTACGTAAGGAATAATGTACAGTAAGCCGGCCATTAGCGCAAAATAATCCCTGAGAGGGTGAATCAAGACCCTGATGCTACTGAAGAGGCTTGTTTTGCGATAATGACCACATTATTTTTTTAATAGCTACGTCATGTTTTTCCTCATGCAGTATGTCAGATGTCTTTCATCATTGTTAAATGAGAAAGAAAATACAGAAATAATAAGTAAACAAACAGATAGATAGATAGATAGATAGATAGATAGATAGATTATTTGCAATTCTGTATATTGTTAGGCCAGGCAGGGAGAAATGGAAATGTGGAAGCCCGAGGGGTCAACAAAGGTTATGATCTCAAAAGCGTGCGTGCTGAAAGTAGATTTTAGATTACATCATTAATCCTGTCTAAATCTAATCCTTTATTTTCTGTCATTCCATTCAGCGGTCTAGTGTGTCCTAAAAGATTGGATGGAAATGCTCCAAAGGAACGGCCACGCACACACACACATTGAACACACTTTATTCTATTAATAGACTGTTATTTTTTATTAACTGGCTATATTTTGTATTTTATTTCCCCCAGAATTTTACCTTTTTGTTATCCACTATGTAACATAAGGAGGCACCCAGGCACCAGGAAGACTTTGTAGCTCAGTTAAGGATTAACATTAATAACATAACTCATTCATTACACGTCTATAATTCAATACACTCTGAAAGATATTTGGTTTATTTATGTGCTTAACCATGACTTCATCACACCTATCACTAAACCACTGCATTGGTCATAATCACTAATGTCACTAATGCTTTCATTCATGGCGGGGTCCTAGTGATTTCATGTGCTTACTGATGGTGACTACAGTGTGCTAAGGCGATTCACTGCAATACAGTTTGACTGAACTCATTATACTTTGAGTATTTGACCTTCTATTTAGTCAGCAACTTTGGCTGATAATATAAACCAATATAAATGTGGGGAATTCTTGGAGTACATTGAGCGTATTCCAAGAATTCCAAGAATAAGAATTGTCATCTAATCTTGCGTCGCCCCTGACGGGTCTGGGGAAGCTCGAACTAATAATCATATGAATATTAATAATGGTTATGGTTTTCATACCAATAAAAGTTCACTTGAGAGGAACTCTGCACTGCTGCTCTTGTTTACTGTTGAAAGGAACTACCAAGGTTAGCTAGCAAACAAAAGAATCGTTTTCGCAGGGCACAAACAGTGGATTGATAAATGGTGCCATCAATGCCTTGCACTCTGGCTGATTTTTTTTCGTCATTGTGTGTCTGTGTTTTTGAATGACATTGAATGCACCATAGCTTGTTTGAACTCCTCACTTGAGCATATTGCCTTGAGTTGCAAAGCTCTGGAATGAGCGTTATCGTAGCGGAGCGGCCTAGACATCGTATACATCGTACACAGCTGCTTTACTGTAGTCAACTAAATGTAGTCAAATGTTGTAACTTTCAACACACCATCCCCACTACAGTCGCTTACAGTTATCTAGTGACAACAGATGATGCACAGTATACACAGTGTACAGAACATAGCAGTGGGCTAGGCTTCGTCAAATCACATGGGTGTCCGTCACATAGAAAAATAGGCTATATATTATTCTGTTAGTAAAGGGCCCAGTCCATAGAGCCTTCTCCCACAGAGCCCTTCCAACATGCTTCCTGGTAGTGTCAGGGTAACAGACACATTCAATATTTAACTCCCGACTCACAGCCCATTCATTTCTTACCATCCTCTCTTACTAATGCCTTTTCATACCCTTCCTTCCCTTACATGAGTGGCCTTTAAGCTCCTTTTGCTGGCCCATCATTTATTCTGTTCAAGCAAACTGCCCTTGTTATGTCCAATTATTCTTGTATTCACTCACACATGTGTGAACACACACACACACACACACACACACACACACACACACACACACTCTGGTGTGTTTGTTTGTGATGTGTTTTTTCTTCTTGTCTTTCTCTGTATGCACTTAATTGCTCTGTAAAGCACTTCATTATAAAAGATTATTATTATAAACCTGTGTACCGTGCCTTATTGGAACAAAACTCTATTTAAAAATCTTTATTTATACGAATGTATTCTGGTGTTGTTCTATCACGGGCTATTGTAAATCATGATCGTAGTCCAATTAGGAAATAACTTTACCAGTAATGCAGTTTACGTTAACACTTCCGATTTGATATCATCATTACATCGGTGGTATACGTGAGTTATCATTAAATTGTCGAGCTAAGCAAGCTAATTTGTGAGAATCAGTTGTAGACATGGTATTTTTCCCTGTAGCTGCCATGTCAGATTAGCCCACACCAGCGGTATTTGTCATTGTGTTGACTTCTACTGAAGCATGAGAACTACTCAGTCAAAAGATTAGAGGGTTGCCGTTTCAGCGAGGGAGCAAACAATATGCACGCTGTGTTGTGTTTGATTATGGGTTCATTCATTTGACTGTTTACCTTCTTACAGTGAATGATCACTGGAGCATTTGGAAAAGACAGATAAGGGAGCAGACATTTCACACCAACTCTTCTGCAGGTCCCAAGGGTTAGGGATATGTGTGTATGAGGGTGGGGTAGGTGGGTGGCGGGGTGGCAGAAGCGTCGGGGGATGATGAAACACGTAGTAGGGTCAGGCACAAAGTGGCAGACACAATGTAATAAAGTTTGATTGCACCCAGCGAGCATTTAATAGCAGTATACACAAAGACCTCAATTATCTGTGTCTCAAGGTTAGGCGCCTCCACACCTTTTTCTACCTCCCCATGGGTTAAACCAAACACTAGAGGGCCGAGGGGTATCACAGATTGCCATCAGCAGGAATGAAAAATGAAGTCGTGTCTCAATAAGGGGAGAGGATGAACAATGTGACAGAATGTAGCAATAAAGGGTAAATAACAGATGTAAAATATTTTCTCTTTATATCAATGATTTACCTGATTTTTGTTTCAATGTGGATGTACAGTTTTATGCCGATGATACGGTAATTTTTACTGTGGCCAAAAATCCTGAGGAGGCAGCACAAGTACTCTCTATTGCTCTGACCCATATTCAAACCTGGCTCACCAGGTCCTGTCTCCTGTTGAACACAAAAAAAACAGTATGTATGTTCTTCTCGAAGCAATCTTTAACTCTTATACAATCCAATGTATTTTTGGGAACTGAGGAATTGAATGTTGTATATGAGTTTAAATACTTAGGTGTTATGTTAGATTCCACACTCTCCTTTAGGAGCCATGTTAAAATGATGTCGAAAACAATAAAATTTCATCTATATAATTTTAAACAAATAAGGTGTTCCTTATCAGATAGTGCCGCTCTGATGTTTTTACATTCTATGATACTCTCACATTTGAGCTATTGCTTAACCAGTTGGTCTATGACAGGCTCAACAATCCTTAAGCCAGTCGAACTACTCATTGAACACAAAGCATTGAAAATTCTGGATAAAAAACCTTTCACATATCATCACTGCAATATTTTAACTAAATATAACATGTTAAGTTTTGACAACTTCAGAAAATGTACTTCTGCCTGTTTGATATACAAAATCCTGCATGGCCTAGCGCCACCTCCTCTTAAAACCTTTATCAAATAAAGATCAACTATTCATTCGACTCGGTCCACCAGAGCCGTCACGAACGGGGACTGTGAGGTTCCGTTTAGAAGAACCTCGTTTGGTCAAAATGTGCTGTCCTTCAAAGGAAGCTCGGTGTGGAACAGCCTACCTCCTTCTATAAGGGAAAGCTCCAGCCTAGTCACCTTCAAGGGCCATCTGAAGGCGTGGCTTAGACTTAACCAGTTTTGTGACCATGTATAATAGTGCAGTATGCACACACGTGCCATTTTTATCACTATTAATCTTCTCTTTTTCTCTCCTTTTTCTAATATTGTATTACTAATATTGTATCTCTTGTGATGTGATGTGTGTTTTCTCTGTCATCCTGTGTTTCTTGCCTACAATTACATCAACCTGCCAAGGGACTTCAGATGGAAACTAGCCTTCGAGCTATAATCTGGCATATTTACATGTACTACTGTACTGTTCATCAATATGTATTGTCCCTTTCTTTTATAAATAAATAAATAAATAAATAAGTGTTATGAAAATTCAAAAATATCACTATTAGTCAAATGTGTTGTAATAACATTTCCCTGGGTGACTTTTGTGCCACACTTAATAGTCTATGTATCAAGGAATTATCTAAATGAATGTCATTTTAGTTGGAGGCCGTTTTACAGCCAACATCGGGAATGTGATTTTAAGACCAGCATATGAAAGCTATTCAACACTTTAACTCCAGTGTATGAGACAAAAGTTCCCAAGGGCGTGGGCATGTGTTTTTTCTCCCAAGGAAAACTGTTTGGCCTATTTGGTCTAAATCCCGATGAAACTTTAGAATAATGTCGTTCTCTGGCTGTGGTATGAATCCTGAGAGGTTCCTCAGTAGCTCACCGGGGGTTAGAAGGCCCTTATTGTAATATGCTCCGGTGATGCAGGTGGAAATACAAGAAACTCATCCAGTTGAAACACTTACTATTCAAGCCACCAGGTCGGTTTATTTCATATTAGACAATAACATTTGGAGATGCCACATGACCTTTTTATCTGAGGATGACCATGTTGTTTCTCAAGGGTGGAAAGGAATTAGGAATGTTTCGCTCAACTGCTGTACTCAAGTTCAATGTCAAGGTATTGAGACACCTTATGCTTTGACTAAGCACATATCCTCTTTAGCCTATACCACCTGCAGTTGTGTTTCTTTAACAAAACAAGGCCTTTCAAGGTAGGTTTTGGTAGGTTTTTGTTACGATTTACAGTCTGGACCCAAATGCAGACCACGGAGACCGGAGTAGGGAAAAGAGGATTTAATGGGGAAATAGGTGACGAGCAGGTGAGGGAGATGAGGGGTGTGGTCGTCAGGCTGGGGGAACCAGGGTAGGGGTGAGGCCGGGCGGAGGAGGCAGGCTGGAGGGGGAGCTGGCAGGTGAGGCAGGGACGGGAGAGACCGGAGGGAGGACAGGGAGCCAGGGAAGCAGACTGGGGCTGGAGCAGGCAGGCGAGGAGACACGAGGAAGGAGGCACACAGGGAAACACTGTAGACAGAGACAAACGGTTAGACAAGTAATTTCGCGAGAATGAGGAATATTACGTCAAGAGGCCGAGAGGGTTTCTACGACGGGAATAGCAGAACAACCTGGCGATGAGTAGATGGAAAGCCGGGGTTCTTATACTGCAGGGTTGATGGGTTGATGGAAGACAGGTGTGGAGGAGAGGTAGGGCCTTTGCCAACAAAAGGAAGCAATCAGGCCAAGTTTAACTGGAACACGGACCCCTTTATCTTACCCATAGAGACTAATCCCTCCAGTAGAGAACATATCTTTTAAATTCTTGGGCATTACTCTTAACCTGTACTTTTAGTTTGAAAATACAAAATTTTTCACCTCATTGTTAACCCTAAAGGACATTCCTACTTTCAATAAAGCCAAGTAAAGTATTTTCCACCACTGTTGTAAACCCCAGAAAGGTGACCGCAGAGCCGTAGCAAGTATTACACAAGCATTGTTCGGATGATATCTGTATTAACAACACTCAGCCCAGATTCTATTCACCAAGGCCAGTCACACAACACAGTCACCAAAACATAAAGGTATATGTAAGCCATCTCATTGATGCAGTTGGCTGCATCCTGTCTGCATTTTCTCTCTGCTCCAGGGCATCTCCTGCCAATTCAGGCAGGCACACCAATGTGGCTGTTGATAGTCAGAGAGCCCAGGAGTGTCTTTATTGAAATCCAGCACATCAAACATGCCTGGAAGGCATTTCATCACCTTCTCCAGGAGCTGGTCCTTTTGCTGATAGGAAAGAACCAAACTTCAGCCTGGGTTTTGTAACATATACACATATACTGCATATATATTTATGTAAAAAATGCATTTCTTCATCCATGCTAACCATTCTCTCCTATGTGTCCTCCTCTTCCCCTCACCCCTGCAACTCTTCCAAGTTGCAGTAAAGAGATGTCATCCCTACATCTGCAACCCTAGGTTAGTGTGGATGCTTCAGCATTCAGAGCAGCAAGCATTATGAAATGAAAACATTTAAACTTTTAGCAAAAGAGTGTTGGGGTTAGGTTTTCAATAGTCTCATAGCAACTGTCACAACCAGCCTTGTAGCAGGCTTGCCATCTCCCACACATTTGACATGAGACATGTTTTTGGGCTCTATCTTACACTCTCACACCACAGGTTAAATGGTCATTTTCCATACAGCAAGACTGAGTCAGCGCAAGCTGGGTATTTTTAAAAATAGAAAAGGAACCATCATTTGTAAGGCTGGTTTACTTCAGGCACAGTTGTGCAGAGAATGTAGTTTTAAAGTTGTTTAGTTTAAAAGCCTTCAGTGAATTAGGTCATATCTAGCACACCAGCCGGATCCTCCTCAGGGTGTGGTTGGAGGGAGGGTGTGAACCCGAGTGTACCTATCTGAGTGTATATATCAGTCTTACATATGCCCTAATTTAATAAAGGCCTTTTAACTTTATCCTCCTTATCTGCGCAAGTGTGCCTGAAGTAAGACTTTTATTGCTGCTTTTATACTGTGGCAAGTTCAATTTATTTCAAGAGCACCTTGCAGTACCTGGAGTTTACGATTTTGATAGTTTTGTGCACTTGGTTTCCCAGGCTTTTTTTTCCCAAGAAACAATATTTTCTCTGGATGAAATTGGCTCATAGACAGTAAGGAAATACTGTCAATGGGCTGCAGTCTTTCAGCACCGCCCCTTTTCCTGTCAGTGTGTTACACTTTATGAAAGTTCAGACGAGGATGGTGGTTAGAGTATTTATATTGAGGTGGTACCTCCGCACAAATTATTATCCACGATATAGGATATTGTTGCTTGTCAGACAGTGCTACGTAAGGTTGCTAACAGTGTTAGCAAAGTTGACACTTGTGATAGACACACACAAACCACACAAACACTGATCATTTAGCTTACTAAAATGAGCAAGCTAACTAGCGTAGTTTACAAGTAGCAAAAAATGCTATTCAGCTAAACTATTTTGAATATAACTTCTGTGCCTATGACTCCAGTTGAGTTAGCTGACATATTTTAAGCGGAGGGAGAATGGGACGAGCAGAGACAAGTCCCAATAAAGAGAAGGAAATAGAGGGATATGGAGGAGGTAGAAAAAGGAGGAAAGGGAAGGAGAGGAGGGAGACGGAGGAGCAAGAGAGAAGAAACCCCCAGAAGAAGAGGTGGAAGAAAGGATACCTGGATTAGACAACACGGATTACACAGGTTCGCTAACTGAAGAAGACAGACGTGATTCCAAGGGGAAAAGTGAATTCATTGAAAGTTTAAGCTACAGTATGTAGCATATAAGGCGATACATAACAGTTTGGCAACTGAAATGTTCCAAATAAAAAAATATTATTATTTTTAAAACAATCCCTAAGTCCACTCCAAAGTAAATACACTAATAAGAGTTTGTTCCACGACTAAGAAATACAATAAAAAGCCGATGCACAAGAAAGATGGTAGTAAAGCAATAAATAAGTAAAGCAAGTAAAGCTAAACACTAGATATAAAAAAGGCTGAAGGCAAAACATGAACTAGAATGAAAAGGTTAAATACATGGCCTTTACTACTCTAAATGCTGGTAAAACAACTGCTGTATGCAGTCTGGCACCATATTTACCACTGCCTGATCTAAGCAGGAGTACAACACATGGGGAATGACGTGCCAGTTACCTCGGCTGAGCAGATGCCAATGAGCACAGCCTACAGATGCCTTATGGTAGTGTGCACCAATCAGTAGGATCAGGAAGCTCTGCATACGGGATAAACAGCAGTTAGGAATAGCTGGAGCCATTTAATCCTAAACAGACAGCAGTGCAATGCTGCATACCTCTAAAGCAGAAGCACTCGCAGGACAAAGCAGGCACACAGTCAACAACTCAACCAGCAGCTACCTCAAATAGTGTTGCCAACTGTTTCAAAGAAAGCAGCTATTGGCTGCTCAAAAAGTCGCTAGAAGTCGCCAAATGAATATTTGAATAATTGTGACATAACTTGGCTTTCATATGAATGAGGCAGGGGTTTTTAAATAATAATAATTATTATTATAATGATAATTTTGATTTGCAAGTTGTTTGTTTTGTTTCTATCAAAGTGGAGATTATCAAACAATTAGAAACTATTAGACAGAATCAAACGGCTTTTCACGTATTTACAAGGTTGAGCCAGAAGCAGAATTTTTCTTTTCAGGCAAATCGAGAGAATAATTAAATGTCAAACTAACTATTCATATATTTACAAAGACCAAACCTCATTATTAATTTATCAATAAACATTTATCAGCAGCTATCCAGTGAGCAGGAAGCCTGTGAGTGTGCAGTGAGACTTGGGACCTGCTGACAGGCCCCTCCCATCTCCTGAGGATGCTGTGATCAGACTGGCCAGTCGGCACAAACTGGAGTGCATCAGCGGTACCAATTTGTCGCTAAATGCATCGGCTGTCAACAAATAACATTTTCTCCTATCTTTCAAAAAGTGTTGTTACTATAGTCACTTTTTAATAACAAGTCGCCAAGGGGGTCTGAAAAGTTGTTAAATCTCGGCAGCATGTTAAATACACATCCAAACTCATTGGATGAATGATAAAGGGAGGTGTTAGTGACCTTTCAGAGTTGCATTCAAGAACCAGGTAGGGCTGGTGTTACCTGTCACACGTGCAGTCACAACAGAGCGGTAGCCTGTACAGCAATGAACTAGATTTAGTAGTGAGCCCCTCTCAGTAGTCCTCAATAGCATTCATTCCTGGGCTATTGTTTAATCGGCTTGCTGTGACCCAATTTCATTATTCGACTGGATTAACGGCAACCAAACAAAAGATGGTAAGAGGGTCTATAACTGCATGGAGATGAAGACTGTAAGGACTGGTAACAGCAATTTGAAAGCTGCTTTACTGTACTGTGTGTGTGTTTCATGACCTAATGGTAATGTGAGTAGAAACAACTCTCTAAACAGTAAAGGCCCCATAATAAATAAATAAACAAATTAATAAATAGTTAAATAAATAGATGAAAAAGAAGTGCGGTACAATCCAAATAGCCTTGCATGGTCAGACACCTCTCCACACTTGGTTTTATTTTGTTGTAGCTGTACCAATGCAGGGAGAAGCCTGGTATAATTTCTTTGTCAAGGAGAAATATGGTTTGAAACAATAATGTACTGTAATGTATTTATTCAAATAATCAGTGATAGGCAGACTGTCCATCTGGAGTATGAAGAGTTTCCCTACTGGGGAAATAGAAAGGTGGGGCTCAAAAAGAGAAAAATTTAAAAAAAAGTATATTTTTTAAAATAAATAATTTTTAAAAAAGTCCCTTGATGTAGATGTGACCATTTGCCACAAAACTACATTTATTTACTATTACTAGAACCTCAACTTTGGTAGTACTAGAGCATTGGTGCAACAAAGTGTATGTCACTTGTATGAACATCAACATGCAGCATTGTGTTGCCATAGGCTACAAACTACATTGTAGCTAAAATGCTGCCTTCAAGTGCTATGAGAAATATCATAATTACCATTGTGCACACATAAATGACCCAAACAACGTGATGAGACTACGAAACATCATGATGGGATATGATAAGCGGAAAGTCAGGATTTTGGATGATACATGAGAGACCAAGATGTGACATTTAGCTGGACAGAGAACACGGTAGCTTTGTCAACCATTAATGGTGATATATTTATTTATATTTTGTATGAGTATTATGAAAATATAACATAACTGGCCTGATTAACCTTTCCTATGCCTAGTTAGTGTGGGACACTGTCCTCACAATGTCTAGCAGATGACTTAAATCCAGAAAACTAAATGTCAAGAAAACCCTCCCAGCACTGTGGGCACATGCTTATCTTAGAGGGCCACTGCCGCCATGAGCATAGTGGTGAAAATCATTTATTTTGTACCTTTACAGGCTGGAGTCCTCATACGCTTGCTAATTTAAATGAACAGAGTGTAAAGAAACTTCGCACAAGACTGTCAATCCATGATGGACCTCAACTTGGCATAGGCCGACCAGGTCTGCATGGATATTTCACAATGTGCTGCTGTGAGTGGCAGCCACTATAGCCCCCCCCCCCCCAGTCTCCAGCAATTATAAAGTATGAAATATTCTGACAATTATAACACAACAGGTGAGATAATGATGTTTTACTTTGTTCGGAACCAACAAAGGTTTCTTTTTCAGCTTGCCACTCCAACAATTTATATTATTTATTTTTAGCTTGCTGTCTAGAAATGTTCCTCAAAATTACACAGAGAAACAGACAAAATATGGTTTCTAAAAGACAATGTGTAGTGCTGCCAATTTTAGCAACTTTAGTGAGTATTGGCATGATAGTAGTAGTAGATAGTTTGATTTGAGAAAAAAAAAACAAGAAAGAAAGAAGACGTTTTCTGAACATTATATTGGAAATAGAAAAAAGTCAACCCTTTGATTTTAAAGAATACACCATTAGGCAAATAACCTTTCAATAACGCTCTACTCTATCAGCGGAAACTAGGCAGTAGACATCCTAATCTGATTCAATTATTCATCAAAAGAGCATCATGTGCAGAAGTGTAGTACTGTCTAAGGCACACACTGTAATGCACTGTCGGCATGCAACAACTGTGAGAGAGCCCTGTGCCACTGTGATTAGCGGTTTCCGCCCACAGATTTACCACATTTACCTCAGGAAAATCATACATTTACTGCCTACTGGTATATGTTCATATTGTAGAGTTGTATGTACAGTTTTCCCACTGCTGCAACACACACACACGAATGCGAAAAAGCCAGTAAATTGAGTGATCAACTGAACATCATACCATTCGTGTATGTGAAAATGTTAAACAAAAAGGGAAATAGTCTTAGAACGTGTGCAGAGAACTTGAGAAAAAGCCAGTTAATGGATTTCATATCTGAAATAATAAAGTAGTCAGATGACAAAGTTTACAGAAGAAGATGTAGCGAAACATTTGTGGAAGAACAGCAACTAATTATCTCTCTCTAGGCTCTCCCACACTTAACATGTTCATCTGTCTCACTCATTATAAAACAAAGACACACTGCTATCATACTGTAACTAAGATATTCCAATGCGATCCCATGAGCATACCTCAGAGAATCACTGTATTGCCTCAGAGTCTCTCTCCCTCTCTCTCTCTCTCTCATAAGCATGGTGGAAATGCGTCCTAATAGGAAGTGGAATTCTGATGAGGTAAAAATTGATATATAATCATTTTTGCATCTCAAAGCCACATTAGCCAAGCATACATAATGAACCACACAATGCTGCTGCTTGCCCTCATTCCTCTTATCCACACTCCCTTCCTCCCCTCGGTCATATGAAATGGATTTGCATGCCCAGTTCTATTCCTCTGCACCTGATAAATGTACCCTGGGAAGAGGGAAACAAAACATGAAAACTTGAATAATGATGGAAAGCAATGGCTTGACACCATATATTACATGTCCATTATACTTATATAATTGATGTATCCGAATACCATATTCAGCAAAGCACAGATAATACATTCTATACAAACTTTTTCCCCTCCCAGATTTAGCCAATATTATTTGTTTTGTTTCATTGTTTTTAGCAAGCCTATATCGTATATCTCATATCTTTAAAGGACGTGGGGCAGAAAAACAATCAGAATGCTTTAATAATCAGAATGCCTCTGTAAGCTCAGGGCTTCTCTACATTGACAGCAGGCTGGTTTGGAAAGGGGAAAACAATACTTCTGTAGCTTGTGTTGTTAGCTCTTTAGTTATTTGTTCGGACTGATACTTATAAGTGGTTTTGCTACACAAATAGTCTAATTATCTTGATATCTTGAAACTCTCGAGTTAGATTGGCTGTTTCCCCTGGTCGAAGAATAAAGACAATCAAGTTAATCAGCCTGGCCTGGTTGTAGTGCTGCCCCCCCACCTACAAGTAGTGTCTGGGAGCACTTCACTGTCAGTGCAAATCTAAACAAGATCCAAACAAAGAGGGTTAATGCTGTTCAAAGCTTTCAGTATTTCAGCATGAGGATAAGGCATTTTTATTTACAATAAGAACAAGGAAATGTATATTGATTCATAATAAGGATGAAGAACTGTATTTTGAACTGTATTTTTTCAGTTTCAAATTATTGTTTATAGTTTATAGTATATGTTTCTAGTTGCATAACATAAGGTGGTTTGTTTCAAATAAAATAAAAATAAAAATAATAAAAATAATATAAATAATAATAACAATAACAATTATTTATATATATATATATATATATAATTAACATAATAATAAAATATAATACCAATACTAAACATTATGATAATACATTTGGTTTCTAGTGATTTTTTCCTTAAAATGTGCAATAGTAGAAAAATACATTTTTGCTATACTTCATTACTATTGATTAGTCATAGTAAAACCATACACTGTATGTAATGCAATATGTAATGCTTTAATATAAGGCTAAAATTCAGGAATTTCTGGCATTTTATATGGCTTCCATCAAAATCCCCAAATCCACACCTATTTAAAATGTGCATGTGCGATGCAAAATTAATGTTAACATTTGTGCTCTATGTGTGTGGTATACTGCAAGACAAGACTTTGGCCAGTGGGGGAACCTATATGAAGTATAAATGTTGAATGTGAACACACATATTCCATTTCTATCAATTCACCAGATAAATTAATGATGGATTTTTTATGGGCTGTGGCTTTAGCAGAGAGCCTGGAGGATCATATTCAGGAGGCTATTTTCTGAAGGTGATCTGAAAAGAGATCATATGAATCCTTCCAGTTTTAATTATTGAATTGAAGGCTAATTCATTATGACTACTAACTTACAAACATAGCAGAACAAAGAGGTGTAGTATTCTGTGTAGAATTAATTAACTTACTAAAGGGAATAACACCAAACCTCAGCATTCAAATGCTATACCCCAAAACCTGTGATGTCATAACAATTTACAGCTCCATAGAGAATGTATGATTAAAAATTGACTAACCAAAATGAATTCTCACCAATACTGATTGGGCTGTCATGGAAATGACATATCTCAATTCTTAATTTCAGCGACATTCCATTTAATTCTAGACCAGCAATAACACATTTTCTAATTTCAAAAAGTATTTTAAATCAGACCATGAGTTGATTTTAAGCAGAGGAGACTGTGTGACACAAACCATTATGCGGTCAATTATCAAACCAAATCCATGTATAAAAACTCCCTCCCTGCTTTCTGAGCACTTTCTGAGCTCTAAGGGCAGGCACAGCCAGGCCTATGACTCTCTCTACTTTCCCTCTGCTTTTAATACAACTACTACTACTAGTAGTAGTACTACTACTACTACTGCTAATAATAATAATAATAATAATAATAATAACATTCTGGTTTCTAAGAATTAAGCCCACAGTGAACATCTTAGTTAGCAGATGTAGTGGGAGGTGTTGGTTGTGGTGTTTAAGTTAGACTATTGAAAACCCATTTGAAGTGCAGCACTCTTTTGCAGAACGTTGCAGTATTTTTATCTATTTATGACCAGTGCTGTGAAATGTGAAACTTGCTAACCTCTTATGTACAATGAAAACACTTAAAACAAGCTAGGGATGAAAAGAAAGGTTCCCGGTGGAAGACCACAATAACTGGGAGCAAACTTTTAAACGTTTAAAGCTGAGTCAGCAAAATTGTTTAAATCATATTGGATTACCAGAAACAACTCCTGACTAGATTTGAACCCAGATGAAGACCATCACATGCTAAAAAAAAAGCCTGAGTAAGAAAAAATAATAAGCAAGCTGATTTTGTTACATTACACATGAATGTACAGGGTCAGTGAACCGCTGCAGTTGGATCTTTGGAATCCATTTCAGGCATTGAGTGCAGCTGTTGGATAACTCTATTCCCAAAGCAATTGTGCTCTACAATGAAAAACAGGCCTAGTAATTGTTCTGCTGTTCTGAAGGTACTCACAAAAATTCAATATCAACATATTCCCATTCCTGTATTCCTCCAGAGCACCTGTCATAAATTGCTGTGCTACACTGGCAATGTATCTCAATATCAACTCAAATCTCCTCTGAGTCCCTCCTAATCCATTCCTATTACCACTCTGCACCCCTTTAAGTCCCCTTGGATTGATTCACTTTTCAAAACCTGCAGTCACCTCTGTGAAATGATGCTCAATGAGGGCAGTTGGCGAAGATATACAGGAAAAAATACAAATGACATTTTCCCTGAATATTAACATATCTTACTAGGCCCCAAATCCCTTATTCAATAAAACAGTATTTTGCTTTTTTTAATCTGCAAACAATAAAGGCACAAGACAGTTGTCGGTGGCCCCAATCACTTATTTAGAGCTTGTTATACAACTTTAGATTCCTTTAGCCCTGTGTAATTAGAAGAGAGACATCATTTGATAGTTAGTAATCACTTGCCATGGTAACTTCAATTCAGAGACAGAATTGTGAGGATGTATAGATGTGGGGAATAAAATGATTTCTGAACTGTTGGGAATTCACAAGAGTAGGCTCTAACATTTGAATAGAGCTAACTTGGTTGCCCAACCAAACTAAGCAACTGGCCAAGAATGACCAACCTGCCTTGTTTACTTCTACTTAAGTTAGTGATTTCCGTGACAAAATGGAAAGATGGGAAGATTGTCCTCCAAGCCTTGAACAGTGGATGGTGCTCAAACTTTCTTTTTTCGAGACGAGAGGATTCACTCGTTGTCGGATAGAGGACGGTTGTTTACACGATCCTCGTCTTGCAACAGTGAATCCTCTTGCTTTCATTAAACAGCTTTGTCAGAGTTGAGTGTTCAGAGTTCAGAGTTGTTGTTAAAAAAAGGTCTATTTCTGTAGCGATCCTTTCGGTAATGTTGTCAGACACTTGTCAGACACACGAATAACAATCTGAGCCCGTCCGTGACAAAAACAAGCACTTTTAGTGGACGTACTTTGACCGGCCGAATTCGCCCTTACGGATTACGTTACCGCCACTGAGCCGCCGTTACGCGACTGCCGGTTGAGCCGATGGACTGGAGCAACTCCCAAACTTCAGGGATCTATTATGCGGTAAGCTAGGCGATTTTGTGGACATAGAGACCGGGTTGAAAAACCCCGGATTTACCCTTTAACATTGTTAGACCTGACCAACCCAGTTACCAAACTCTGGGGCTTGACACTGGTGGGGGGGTGTCCCATAGTGAGACAGCTCAATCATGCTAGTCAGAGAATCGGGGTTACGCAAGTAACCTAAAGTTCTTCTTGTGAGGCAACAGTGCTAACCACCGAGCCAAAATGCCACGCCCCAATTATATTGAGTTACCGAAATATTTTGTCAACTAAACTGCAGCCATGTGGCCTGAAACCCCTTTCATGCCACACTGAAAATAGGGGCACAGCAGGCAGAGAAAGGCAGGTAACTAACTATTGAACTATTGTTTGATTCTGGCAAAATATATATTCAAACAATAATGATTGAATTCAAAATTGGAGCCCAGTTACTTACACTGGGATGTATTTGGGCTTATTGTTTTCCTGTGCTCCAGATAATATCACCCTCCTTAAGTGTCTTGTGCGTTATTAGACTTGTGGCTGCTACATAATGCTGAGAGTGCATTATGCTGCAGCCACAAGGCTAATTAGACCCTCTGCATGCCACACATGGGGAGGGCAGAGTGGAAAAATTAGCTCAAGCCTATTTCCACAAACTATATCTAAGTTATCTGTAATTGAAGCTTTAGCTTGATGTCAAAAGCAAACAGAAAACAGCATCACTTTGAAATGGAGACATTAGCGATCCGAGGCATGCTGCTGAAAGAATCTTCTCCACACCACTTCAGCATGTGGAGACATTTTGGATTTTACTCAGTTAATGACAAAATTATTGACAAAGGTTGTCTGCCAACTTTTAACCAAAAGGCAGTTACCTTACAATACAGAAATAACAAACAAGGCTTATCTGCCTTGGGACCCTTATCAGAAGCTGGTAAACAGGCCATAGTTGATAAAATGAAAAGATTCATATGCAGGTATATGTGGCCCATGGGTGTTATTGAGTTTAGATCTAGTGAAAGAGATGTAGCTTGGATATAAATTTCAAAGCTGGACCACAATCTCCAAAAATATATCGTCACCCTCTTAAAATAATGGCCTACAGTAAGTCACTTTTTGAGGAAAATTATGTTTTTGCTTAAATCATCTCTTCATGATGCTGGCCACCTCTGGTAAAATTGCCTACATCCTTAATTGAAAAGATCAGCTGTTCCTATCCCGGTAGTATAATGGCCTATACGTCAAGACTGTGATTTAGGCAATTTTAATCCTGATTTAGGCCAAATTACTTCTGGAGTAAGTGACTTAGGCAAACATTTTACAAGCTTTCAAGATGGCGGCTGCTTCAAGAAGAAAGAAATACTACCAGATAAATGTTATAAAAGTTATTTCCATGATTCAGGGCTCGTCCCCTATTGGTAAGTGATAAGCTTTACTATAATATTGGCTAGGCTATAAATGTTGCGTAGTTATTTAGTCTTTCACTTTCACAATTTATAGTTCAATTACGAAGCCTCCCAGTGGGTTACAGACACGAAATAGCTAGCTCTGTGAAGTACTGTACTGGTTACTACTACAGTTGCTGGTTACTGATTTAAGTTACTGCTGACTAGTAGTTACTAGTAACTGGTAGTAACTAGTTACTACTACAGTTACTACTACAGCCTAAGTAATCTAATCCTCTCATGTTACATAATTGACAGACAGCGTTATTTGTATGTCAATAGTCATATATTGTCATAACCTTTTTGTGTGAAATGATTAAGAAATATCATATAGTCTATATTTGGTTCAGTTTATTCTGTTTTTTGAAAAACTTGAAAATATGACATAGGCCATTATTTTAAGAGGGTGACGATATTAAACTTGTACAGCCTGTGATAATATAAGAATAATAAGATGGAAGAAATGACCACCCTAATCCTCCAAGTCCTCTGATGCTGATCCTCAACCAAGCAGGGACCTCCTCAGAACTGGAGTCTGGGTCCTCTGGGCATCAAAGGTAAAAGCTTGATGTGCCTCAAGGGTGAGCCTCGAGGAGTGCTTTGCATGATTACATAGATGTTATAACAATATATCAAAAACTGACTGTGATTTTTTCCACTTGTAACTCACTAGTAGACAAGTAAAGTGATTGCAGTACATTGTCACAATTGTCTGCTGCCAAAATTATAGTATTCCAGGGTTTCTCTATTGTGTGTCTTCCTCTCAGTGGTTAACATGTCGCTTTTGATATTTAGTTTTGCAGGATTACAGAAAAAATAAAGTAAAATGTAATGCTCAAGTATAGTATCCTATTCTTAGAACGTATCCTTACAAGACCATGTAGTAAAGCAGACAGTGTCAAGGACTTTGCATCTGATTCCTCAGATACTAAATATGGCTGTGTGCTAAGGTCTGTCTGTCTGTGCCCAGGCACTTCCTGCTCAGCATATTAAAGTCTGGTTCAGTCAAAAAAAAAAGCACAAGTATGTTTTGTTTTTTAAAAAGTTGATAGAGACAAAACCATCTGTAAAGAAATCCATGTTGCTTTTGATCAGCACCACATGGCTGAGCGCTGTCATCTGCCATTTGACTGAATGAGCAGAAGACTGACCAGTATGATGTGGTGGTCTGCTGGCAATGGTGCATGCCTAACCAACAAAAAGAAAGCCATGTCTTTTGTCTGTATTTAATTTGAACAAGATTTACAATCGGGCAAAAGAGAAGTCATAGAAATGTTTTTTTTAACTTGATTATTTTATATCTTTTTTATCCTTAATGTCCAGGTGTGCTTCAGATGACATCTATCTGTTTCCTCTTACTCTTTCATGCACAAAGCCACAGATTCTACATGGGAAGGTCCACTGGCCAGTTCTCTGCCAGTACACAAAGTACAAGGAAAATTCAAGACCTTTGAACAACAGGATAAAACATTTGCCAAGCATACATTGCACAAATTTAAGAAGTTGATGATCCTAAAAATCACCATCACCACCAATGTCATCATCATATTTTCAACCTATAGAATGCTGAGGTTTCAAACTCTAAGAACACTGACTGGGATCAAAAGGTCTAACTGGAATGGTGCACTTTTTATTGAGGTTGGCAGAAATGGCTTTGATCTCTTCAGAATATCTCAATGACACTAGCTACAAGCATGACATGCATCCTGAATCACAGTTCAAGTGAGCTGAAAGTCAGCTCCGTTTCACTCACCTCTGTAATTGGTTTCACTCTGCTCTACAGTGGCTGTTAGGATGTTTTGGGAGGAGAGCTGACACCTCACCGCAGGGAGACATACTTCAGAGTAGACTGGTGTACAGCCCACTGGTATGCTGTCCTAACCTAAATAATAAAGAGAATCAACTGTAATTGCTGTTCATGATTCAACTGAAAACTATTTAATTCAATGGGTACAAATGTAACCATTAGCAGAGATTTATCCCCCAGTACCTGATCTCAGAATAAGCCAGCCAACCATGTGAGCTGAACCGTTGTTATATTGGTACAGTTAAAGAGAAAATGCATCAGTCTGACTTATTCATACCTCTACAATGTAATCGGTTCTTGTGACCCAAAAGGTAGGCTTATGGTCTCCATAAAAAGACCATTTTCTAAATGGAGTATTCAGTCATTTGTCTGTACTACGAACATATACACCATGCACAAAATAATAAGCCATCAACATAAATGTTTTGCTCAGTGACTCTGGAAGGGCATGGTTTACTTATTCATCTATAGGGCAAGGTCAATGCTCGTCACTACTGAGAAAATGATTCTGAGTGATCTTCTTGTGCCTACATCTTTATTGTTATGGCAGAGGAAGATGCTATTGAAGGTACCATTCACATATCTTTTCTATCAGTTCATTCAAATAAAAGAAGACAATAAATCAGGCCTAGTTAATGCCAGTATGATGGCATAGCAGCAGCCATTATGAAAAGTGGAGTTGTGCTTGTGCTTGACTGTCAAGGTTTGATAGCTTGATTCTTTCAGACCAGTATGCACCATGGTTCATTTTGGTTCATGTAACAAAGAGCACGCAATCTCTGACACAAAACCTTCACAACACAAGTCTGTGTGCCTAACCCCACTGCATCCTTTTCAGTTAACAATTAGAAGTGAGGGCTTTCATTTGTGAATTTATTGCTCAATAAAGTGACATTTTTGCACTGAAAGTGTAAAATGGGCATATTATGAAAGCTGTATGTATTGGACAATGGAAACCATTGCCACCGTCAGGAAATAATTTCATCATGGCATCAAAGTGATCATTAGCAATAATAAAGTGATTTATTTCGACCCAAACCGTAACAGAATGAAACTCAATCTAGCACAGAGCTGTTGTGGGGGGGACTTTGTGTTTCCATTCTTTTGTCCATGCACTGTATTTCTCCATCTCTCTGTTTACCAAGCCTCTAAATGCACAAAGCTCATGGGTTGTCACATCGCCCTCTACAAGACAAGGACTTGAACAAAACACAGTGAAAGACCAGCAGCCAAAGAGTTATAGTGTGGTAATGAGAGGGGATGTCAGAAGGGAGAGGGGCTGGTACTGATGTGCTGTCACAAAGGATATTCTCAAGGCCTGATCAGGCTCCTCTCTGCAGGCAAGACACTCATACAGACAGAAACACACAAATGTGTGTACACCCACATGCACACAAATTCAAGCCAAATCACATCCAGGAGGCACATACAGTTCTGCACAAAACAGGCACACACTATTTCTTAATAAGTACTGAGAGTGATTTCACTTGAGCTGTGAGGATCTTGAGGGTCTTTCATGTCACTGCAGTCCATCATTCATCACTCGCTGCTGCTGACAAGGTCAGAGTCTTCAAAGTGTCTCCTTAGTTCATACCTATTACTCTCTTGTGAAAGGAGCTGTCATATCCAATTAACCCTTTTTAACAGCATTTGATTGACAACCACAAACAACCAGCCCAAGCATTACTAAGCTGCTACTTCCACCAACAGCAATGTTCTAAACCAAACTATAGGCACTGTGGTGGCATCACCCGAAAGACTTTTGAGTTTAGCTAAATTTGGAAAATGTAGTATTTCTTATAAATTAAAAGTTATAAAGGGTGTTTTTTTCACGTGTAAAGGTGACCTCATATGTAGATTGTATTTCTCAAGTTTCTGTGCACATATTATATTATAAACGTATTGCGCCATATGTATATAAGGTAGCAACCTAAGCTGTATGATAATATAACCGTAAAGGTCTGTTGTTTATTTTTCCTAATTGTTAAGGAATATCAATAGAATGTTGGCAATAATACTATAAACAATACCCACAATGTAATAGTAAACAATACAACTGTAAAATGGTCAAGTTTCACTGCATCTTATGTGCATTTCCAGCTGATCACCAAAGTCAAGTCAAGTTTATTTCTAAAGCACATATAAAAGCAACCAAGGTTGACCAAGGTGCTGTACAAGTATTACAAGTGCAAACACAAGACTAGATGCAGACAGTAATGCATAGAGGTGCCCATTAGAAGACCTAAGGGGCCAAGAGGTCAGGGGTGTGGGAGTTCAAAGCGTCATCCAAAGCCTTCAACACAAGCGACAGAATCTTATTGAATTCTGAAGCGAACAGTGAATCAGTGAAGGGAGGCGAGTACAGGAGGTGATGTGACCTCTTTTCCTGGAGCCAGTCAAACGTCAGTATAGCAGCAGCGTTCTATACTGGCTGTAGGTGGCCCAGCGACGCGTGACTAACAACAGTGTAAAGCGAGTTACAGTAGTCCAGGTGGGAGGGGGATAAAGGCATGGATGACTTTCTCCAGGTCTCGGGCCGAGAGAAAGGATTTCATTTTGGAGACGGTCCTAAGCTTTTACTGCTGCGTTGATTTGTTTGGCAAACTTGCTGAATCAAAAATCACAGCAAGACAAAGGACCACTGCGTGATTGTAAGTGGTCAGGGCCGATAACAAGAATCTTTCTTTTAAGAGAATTTAGTCAGTGCCATCCAGTTCTTAATAGCAGTCAGTCCATAATGTAGAACACATAATCTGCTGAAAGCAATAGGGTTTATGGAGACATACAGCTGGGAACTGTCTGTGTACCAATGGTAAGAAACATTCTAACAGATTATATGTCCCGAGGGAACCACATAAAGAGAAAATCAAATTGGACCCAGGATCCCAGGAGGTAAAATCACCTATAGAGACAGTAAATGTTCTGTTGGACAGGAGGGACGTTCCAGAAATGCCCTTGTGTTGATATACACATGAAGACCACAGCAGCGGTGGCCTGCCATATTCACCTGACAAGGTACATGATGACAAAACCATAACATTCCACAGAAAAACAAAACTATAAACTATTCATATCTCTTATCATTGAAAGCCAGAAATGGCAGAGAGAGAGAGAGTCTCTTATCAAGTCAAGATCCATATCAACAGTTTTCCCCAGTAGGAGTTGTGTAGCCAGCTGCTTTTTCAAGGTATTTCTGCAGTGGAGATGGCCTGAGGCCTCCAGTGACCCCTGAGTCCATATCTGACAGTAGAGCTCTCAGAGGTGCCTGTGCCGGTAGTCATGATGAAGAGTAGGAGGGAGGAGGAGGGCGTTTGTGGGGAGTTGGCACCAACATTAAGCATTTCCTCCTACATGGAGTGGAAATAACTCCCACATACTCTTCTTGCCCACAGTACTAAGAGCCAGAAACTTGAGGTGAAGTTTCCTTTGAAATAGCAGAGAATATTTGTTTGCTATGTGTATTTTATTATGTCTTATATATGTATTTTCACATGTGTACTCACGTTTAAAGCATCAGATCAGCTTGATCAGAGTGACTTCCTTAAATTAGTGTCATTATCATGTAACGATGGCTCATTGCTTAATAGCATGCATTTTTGCCCTCATTGCTCAAAGTCTAATTGGTTACACTCAATCGATATTTGGGTTTTTCTATAGCTTTGCATTCATCTGATTGTTATCAAGTTGTCGAGGGAATCGGGGCGATGCTAACTTCCGGGTTGGCCTACAAACATACGCCATCCCTGCACCACTCTATTCCCTTTTGAGTTTGGTTGTATTAGTATTTTCAATATTTACAATTACTGTTCATTATTAGTTGTTGGGTTTATTTTGGGTCTTCTTTTTTAATTGTCCGAAATTATGTTCCCCCCCTTTGTGTCTGTGTAGGCTAGCCCATGAGTATATATACCCCTCTTTGTGTGTCATTTGTTAGGTCAGGTTTGTTCAGTTCAGTTCATGCTTTTTTGCCCTCATTGTCTAATTGGTTGCACTCAAAATAGCATAAACCGGGAAATTAAAAGGTTGCTGAGAAAAATGTTACATTCATTGAATTTCCACCTTGAAAAGTCAATGCAGTGGTGAGGTTGGTGGAGGTATATGGTGACGATCAAGTGTAACTCAGCCAGGAAAAAGAGAAACATCCCTGATTAGCCACTTCCTCAAGTCAACTATGGTAATTAGCACAAAATGTATGTACGCTACATATCTTTATAAATCAACCACCAGAGTGGAAGCCCTGTAAAATCATCATCCAGACAAACATTATCTTCCCCAACCAAACATGACTGGCAGATCTCAGTCTCATTTCAACCTCTAAACTCATCTACTGTCGATCATGTATTTTGGATGCACAAGGAAAATGCCAAGAAAGGTCTCAGAGGCTTTCTACTTGTAGAAAGAGAGCAGTTTCTTAAGTGGTAAAAAAACCAAGTTTTCAGGGTGTTTGTCACAGTCTAGCAAACCTCAAGCATACAGTTTTCCCTCGCTAGTATTAACCCAAATCAAACACTAATTGAATCCAGAGGCTGAGGCTACAATTTATAGTCGAGATAAGTTCATGCAACCAGAATTCTATACTCAAAATGTGCACGCTGGTATTCAGACTTCAGACTTCCTATAGTAGCTCCTCCAAAAATCAGTACGGACTTCAGAATTCAGACCTGCAAGCCCGCTAGTTCAAATGTCCAAGCGTCTACAAAGTGCTTTACATACTGTGACGGCCCTACTGATGGCCGACATCATACTGCAGTTAATTTCAGGACATAACAGGCATAACAAATAATCAAACAAAATTTTGGTCCGGCATGTTTATTTTGTATTGTTTTAATTTGATGACACAGTTTCCAAATTGGGTTAACATTGTTTATTGCTCATATTAACTGTGTTTTTTTTGTTACTGTGAATAAAAGCCCTGGTATTTTTGGCTGAAACTGTGGCAAGGACTGTTTTACTTTTTCTAACACTACTGTTCTTTTGTGAAGTCCTAACACTTCAGAAGTGATTTCATACTCTTCCTCACAATTCTGTGTCTGAAGTCTACAGATGGGTTCTTGGGCTTCATGGTAGAGTTTCTGCTCTGACTGTGTGCTGTCATCTGTGGAATCGTACAGTATGTAGCCATGTGTGTTTCTTTCTAAATCAAGTCCGATCAATTGAATTGACTACAAATGGTTAATTCGAGGGGGCTGAATACTTGAAGGCGCTGCATTTTGGTTGCTGTTGTTTAAAATACCTGAATCAATAATGCAAGACACTTCTCAAGCAGAGTTCACAGGCGTACTTTCTCCTCAAAATGGACAAAGTAAAGTAATCTCACTTGCAGCAGCCATCCGTCACTGTGTGTGCAAATGCGTATATGTGTGTGTGGAGCACTCCCACAGATGTCTAGCATCCACACACACACACACACACACACACACAGAGACACACACACACACTCTGCTACTCTGATGTTTGCTCCCCTAATGGCCCTTAGTATTGAGTCAGCACACACGGAATGATGGTAACCCAGGTACAATACATTATCTTTAAGCACATAGTCCATTAAAAATAAACTTTTTAAGGTAGTTGTTTTTTTATGCCCAAATTCACTCCAAAGTATGTTCAATCCTGACAATCAACAGGACAGGTATAGACAGAGAATTTTAAAAGATGATCTTTTGCCCATTTTTACCTTTATTTTGGTAGTAGACAGTGGAGAGCCACAGATTGGGAGAGAGTGGGGTTGAGTCCAGGGGTTGAGTCCAGTCTGGGACCAGGAACCCAGGATGCTGTGGGTGTATGCCAACTGAGACATTGGGACGGCCCCGAGAATCTATTACTAACGAGCCACTCAAGTTCAGAGCTGTGTTGAGGGACTTTCTTGCATGGCTTCAGTTAGGCACTTCAATGTGCAGGAAGAGCGCTGGGTATATATTTTTTTAATTATGTCTAAACAGGCTCACTGCCTCACTAAGAGGAACAGTTAAGCTGACGAAGCAGAAATAAAAAACATTATGCTCGTCAAGGAGGAAGGATATGAGGCTGATGAAAGCATTTTATATTAATATAAACATTTTACTCTGAAACTTTCACTTTTACTCTGAAAAGTCAGACAGTTGAAGCCTGACACCAGCTTATTTTCTTTGTCAGTTGTGTAGGAAGGCATATAGAGTAGAGGTGCAGCAGAAACCAGGCTTTTAGTATGTTACTAGGTCTAAACAACAACACAGATAATCCTTAATACTTTGATCCATGCTTGATGTACAGAGGTGATGTAAAGGTCAAAGAGACGAGTTTGTGTGGAGATCAGGGCCGATAACAACAAAGTCAGTTTGTCTGAATGTCCTTGTCATCAGCTAGACCGGCAGCTCCCAAATCCAGTCCTTGGGACCCAGAGCACTTCTGGTTTTCCACCCTACCAGGTAGTTAACTGCATTCACATGGCGTCACAGGTCTAAAGTTAATTAAGTTAAGTTAAGAGTTAATTGGTCTAAATCAGTCCCCATTAGATGGCTAGAATGAAAACTAGCATTATTCTGGGTCCTGGGGACTGGCTAACCGCTGAGCTAGCTAGTCATGCAATACCACTTTACCGGGATTGTTTGGTATTGCTGACAGATACAGGATTGTTGGCATAGCAGTGGAAGGAGACGCTACGTCTTCAAATAATATAGCTAAGAGGTCAACGGACAACATCACTGGCCTAATCATTGAGCTGTGATGGGCACCGCATATATTCACTGAAGCAGAAGATTATTCACAGAGACTGAACATTTTCTGTTCGACAGGTGACACGTGAACCACCCAAGGGCAGTCATATAAATAATATCTCAATTCCTCATTCTATTAATAAAAATAGGGTGCTATATCATGTTGCAGGCTGCACTTAGATCAAGCAGCACCAACACGGAGCACTCAACGCAGCCTGGATCCATTCTGAAGAGAAGTGGTGACCCTGAGCAGAGCAATTTCAGTGCTATAATGTTATGAAAAACCGTACTGATTTTTTCAAAATGTTATGCTTCCCTCAGTTCTATAGGTCTGTAGTTATTAGGGACTTCCTCGAGGAAGCGTTTTTTTCAAGACACTAAACATTTCGTCAGGAGCATTTCAACCAGTAGAGAAAGAGAAGGTCACAATATCAAAACTGGAGGACAGTGTTACGTGATGCAGCATCCATAAAGCCCTGCAGTGAAACTGGTGACTGATGAAAATGGACTCATATATACAGTATACTGTATACTGTGTATATATATATATACTGTGCACTGTACTTGATATCTTCAATATGTTTTTACGTAAACATAATATATGTAAAAATGTAAAAACATATATTTGTAGAAATATAAAACCTCTAGTAAAAAGGGAGGAAAGAGATGAGATTAAAAAGAGATTATTATTCTTCATCATCATATAGTCCATCTGTTTTGTACTTCACAACAGCAGGAGCATTTAAAACTGCATTCTGACTCACCGGCTACAGCACACATCACAGAAGCAGCAGCGCTGGTTGCACAGCAGCCAATTTAGGTAAAAGTAAACCTAAAAGGTAAAGGTAAAACTATTTCTAAAACTTCTTCACTTCACTTCTCTGCTCCTGGATTGCACCCTCACATCTCCACAAACACATAAACACCTTTCAATTGAACACCAAAGCAGTACTATCTTAACCTGTAACCTCTAGTAATGTGCAAACAACCATTCATATCACCATCCACCTGCTTTATGAGCCTTCTTTTGTCAGAGACTAAACATATGGCTCAAAAGATGCCCCCATGATTTCCTGTTAACACCACAGAGGTTGAAATAAGGATCGTTCTGTCCCATCTGGTTTCCCTTTGTCCAGGTCGCTGCAAGCTACCAATGGGACATGAAAGATGTGAAGGCCATGTTGAAAACCATGACATTGAACCGAGAGGGGGGGAAGAGAAAACATAAAGGCCATAATAGGCTGCATCTTGTGGGTGGGTGCTTCCCACACATGTAAATGATATGCTTTGAATGGCCACACCAGCGCATCCTCACATTCAGGCTTCTGCAGTCGAGCTGAATGGGTTTAGCAGAGGAAGGAGGGGTTAACGACAGCGAAATGGAGTGGGGTGGGGGAGGTTTACAGAAGGAGGTTGTTGGGTGAAAGGGGACCTCGCTTCGGGCAAGGATTGGGTGAAAAAGGCCTTCTGCCTCTCGGGTGTGTGTCTTTCTTAAACCCCCTCGCTCCTCTTAACTCCCCCCCTCTTTGACCCCCTTCCTTTTCACCCCAGTACGAGCTTTTCAATAAAATGGGTTTGCATGAAGGGAGGGGAGTTGGGGGGGGGTCACATATTTGTGTGAAGCAGAGGGGAACACAACACTGGTGGCAGCTATCAGACACCTGTATCAGTGCTCTCAAACCTGACTGCACAGCTGATACAAATGGCTTTCCTTTGCCTCTCTATGTGCTCTCCAACCTTCCTCTGTCTAAACTCTGAGGCACTCCATCCCATAGGTAACAAAGGGGCCGATCCAGGGGGAATCGGCTATCTCGGGTCCTTTTGTGTTTTAGATTTTCCAAAAGGGTCGGTGAAGTGGTTTTTGTGTGTCTGTGTGTGTGTGTGTGTGTGTGTGTGTGAAGTGTAAAAGTAAAACAATTCTGCCTGAGGAATAAATAGCAATGCTTGATTGACTGAGTCATTTCATTTATATATTTCATTTCTCCACACTAAGCTCGGTTGAAGTTGAAGTTGACAGAAGTTGACAGAGTAACAATGGCAGAATGACGGACACACAAGATTGGAACGTTTTTGACAGAAGGATTTGTTTTTGTAGCTTTCAGAAAAATGCCGCATAAGTGTAATGTATTGTGAAATATGAACTTTGAAACAAAATAAATATGAAATAATACATTATATAAGCGTTCCTCGGACCATTGGTCAAGGTCAGATCCTCTCCCAGCTTCCCTTTTTCATGCCAGATCAGGGGCTGTGCCAAGGGAGCACATGAGTAACAAACTGGATTAAAATGACAGACTTACCCTCATATTTAAAAGGAAAGAATTACTATTTGCTTGTGCTCATGTCAGTGGCTGATTGAGCATAATAGCAGCAAAAACAATCCTATATGGCAACGCACCAAAACTACAGACACACTGTGTTCATTTTCAAACACTTGTATTAAGTGTTATCCAGTGAAGCTGTCTCATTCTGTTAATTTCCATGAATTTGTGAGGGAATGTCTCCTGGCATATCTAGGTCAGGTTGAGGCCAGCAGAAAACACTCCTAACTAACTGTAGCGGCAGGGATTTCAAATGAACAAAAAAAATGCAGCAGGAGCAGCCCTATGACTTTCTCTACCACTTTATAAAATTCGCTGGCCACCAGGGTGAATCTTGTCATCTATTTTGTATGTAGAAACGTCAATGGGTCAAATTTGACATAAAGAAAGCATCAACAACAACAAGCAAGGGAAAAAAAACTAAACAGTCATGAAAAGGTCCCATCTGTTTGGATCTCCTTTAAGATGCAATCATGTCAAGAGGGTTATCAACTCAGGCAGAGGAAGGGCGGCCAACCCTTCGGATTGAGACCACAACTCTAAGTGACACACTTATATTCAGAATTAGACTGAACGCATTAAGGGTATTCTCAGCTTTGTCCATCCAAGGAGACGGGTGACAAGGATAGAATCTGGGTCACAAGATGCCCCAATAAACACATCTTATTCATCAATGGTGGAGCTATTGTTGCTAAGACAGGCATCAAGCAGGTCATCAATAGACTCCCCTATCACAAGTGCCTTAAACACGGTCTTCAATCAACAATCTCTTCACCACACAAGATGTATAATCCACACACAGGGATCAATCAGTCACCAACCAGGATTAATTCCCCATTCACTACGTTTCTTCGAGACATCCCATTGAAACAGGTCAGGAAAAACTCGATGAGTTCCTTTTTGCACTGATTGAAATGGCTAGTCTTATTAATGGAAACACACCCACCTGTCCAAATCCACACTCTCTTCAGAGCACTGAAAGAGGTCAAATGATTATTCAAACCCAATTCCTATTCAAATTAACGGTAGACTGGATTAGCACAAAATCTGCGAGTGAGTTCAGTGTTGTTAATGTGGAGTTTAAATTGGAGGGAAAACGTCTCGGCCGGAAAGCGACAGATTCACCTCATTGATATTCATTGCTGGTGTCAGACACAGATGTAACAGACATATGGCAGATGAAGGTGGGACTCTGCACCAAGGTATATACTATGTGTTAGACTGCACATCTGTTCATCGCTTGTGATTGTTGGTTGGTACTACGCTAATGCTATACGATGCTAATGCACACACAGACATTAATGGTTAATCATTTCATTTTCATTTGTTGATTACAAAAAGTGAATCAGTCATTCCGCCGCTATGATTGGTTTACGTTCTCGGGACTTATTCCTGCTGTCCTGCTGTAGACTGGTGAATTATGATTGATTGTACTTGGAAAAACTGCTACTGAGCTCTCTAAACTTGCATTTATAGTTTTCAGCACCGAAACATCTCACAAGTTTTAGACTACGTGGTTATTTTTACGTTTCCGTGTACATAGGCGTTTAATCGGACGTGCGTTACAATGAGTACAACAGTAGAATAAAGGGAGATTCTTCTGTGATGCTGTAACTATAGACTAGTTCTTAAAAAATATCTGAAGCGCTAAATTTAATTGAAGTTTAAAATATGTGATTAAACTATTTAAGCAATGAATACAATGGCAATTAAATGAGACTTAAACTTTATAATTCCATTTGATCATTTTGCTGTTTAATCAATTGAATACATTACAAATACAATTATTTCAAAACATATTTAACAAAGGTATTTAAATGTTACTTTTTATTATATACTAATATTCTTATTATTCTTATACATTTTCCCTCTCACAATTCATTTAGCTAGTGCTTTACTATTTATGCTCGGCTCAGACGTTATTATTAAATTATTATTTTGTGTGCCACGGTAATAATAATTGTGAGTATAACCAAAAAAGAGTGACAGGAGCTTCATTGGCCATATGTTGGCCTGTGAATTCTCCCCCAGATCTTATACTCAGTCAGTAGGCTATAGCATGTAGCTAATGCTAGTAAGCAGCACAATATCAGGGACAAGGATCCCTCAGCTTTTGCGTGGTCTCTCAGACCAGATGGCCACTAACCTGTGCCATCAAAATCCTCCTCCAACCCATCCAACAGTGGTGGAATAAATGGGAGCCCCCATGTGCCAATCGTGCAGAAGAAGAAGGGAATTTGGATCCACTATCAGGTGATCGCCAAAGACCAGAGGAATCAGGAGCACATCCATCAGCCCTCCATTTAGGAAACCTCACAATTGGCCATAGCTTGTAAGGCTATCACGTCATCATGGGATAGGGCACTGTCTAGAATGACATGAGAAGGGCCTTGAGTTCCCAGCAAAGTGGGTGAGGAAGCTGCAGCATCTGCAGCATCTGCAGCATCTGTGTGTGCATCACATTTAACAATATCCAATGAGGCAGGGACGAGAATAGCTGATAGTAGGTTAGCAATCAAATTGGAATGTTTGATGGGTGTGCCTGAGCTAGTGAGAATGCTTCTCTGCATCCACAAAGTGCCAAAATCATGAGCCACTCCAAATGCATAACGGGAATCTATGTATATCGTGGAGGTTTGCAGCATGCATATAGTTTTGGAACAACTCAAAACCTATTTTTACTCCTCGGTCCTGTCTTTGTTGTGAGTGGTGATGGTGTGGATGCCTGGTTCTATGTGATTGTAAGTGTGTATAGATTTCGTCGTGAGTTCCTGCTTGTATTAAATGTTTTGTTTTATATGCTCTAGTTTTATATATAAATTGCTATGCTCTTTTTTGCTCTGCTTTATTTATTTTTTATAGATTTTTTTCTGCACTCTGTAAAGCACTTTGGAACAAAAAATGTTTGTGATGAAAATTAAATAAAATGGACATGACTTGACTAAATTAAGCCTCCAAGAACTTAGGGGTCCCTAACTTTGAGCAACATACAACAACGCTTGTTCAGACTTTTCATCTCAGAAACATTGCAAAAGTTACTCCAATGCCCTGTTTACCTGCTTGAACCACAAAAAGAGATAGATGATGTCCAAATTTGAAAATGTTTACTGTTTTATACCTCATTATTCTTTCTGTCTTATCTATCTTATCCTGTTTTATCTATCCTATTGATCTTTGTCATTGTTGACTTTTTTTTTTCCTGGTTGTGAATCACTTTGTGACCCTGTTTTGAAAAGTGCTATATAATTAAAGATTATCATTCTTCTTATTATTTTTATTTTTATTGTGAAAAATTGAATCAAATGATTGTATAATACATATATCACTACCATCCCACTGTTTGATGTTCCAGATGAGTTGTTAATACCATTTCTCATTTTATTTCCAGAGACAGATGAAAAAAGGATGTTGATTAAAAGCATCTCTCATAATATGGTGCAATACTACACATCCACTACAGTCACAAATAGGCTTTCAGAGACCCAACTTTCAGTCCATTGCATTAGGCAGGTCAATAAGAACAGAGCCTTCTAATTTCTCTTATCTCCATAATTACACACAATCTCCTTTTAGTCTGCCAGTGTATACGATTAAAATAACGGCGTCTGATGGGTATGCTGCAGGGACACACATTAGTGATTTTACTGGTAGGCTTTTGGTTCCTTTCTTAGCTATGATAGATAAGGCCCAATTCTCTAATCTAGCATTTAGGTTTTCTGTCAAACCTAAATGAATTGGCATATAAAATGTGATTGGCATATAAAATGCTTACGGGCTGCAAGCATTTTATATGCCAATCACAGAAAGAGAATGATTCATCATCCTACAGGTACAGTGCTTCAGTGAAAGACTGACTGGTAACTTGTTATAGTTGTCACTGAAGCAGATATATTTTATTCAGACTGACAAACATATATTTGTGATATTACAAAATGTGTTTATTTTAAAAATAGTGAAAGAAAAGGAGGCGGCATGGTGGTTCGCACTGTCAAAACGTTGCTCCAGCGACAAACAGTGTTGTGTGGGTGTACTATTTCTGTGGAGATCTCATGTACAGAGTGGTCAGGATGAGGGCTTAGTACTAGCCCAGTTTACCTTCTGCTGCCTGCCATCAGTCAGCCAGACAGACAACCATCCTGTACAGGAAACAAAATGATGAAGGACATGGAAAACATTTGGATGATAAAAAAATGGGCTAGCCTGATCTGATGCTTGCCATAATCTGGTGTTGGCAGTGCCGTCTGTATTGCATTAGTGTGGCTACAGTGTGTAACAGCTGAGTTTGAGGTCTCCACATCTGAAATGCCTGGCATGGCTGGACTCTGGAGAGAAATTTAAGTTATGAAAAAAATGGAGAAAGTGGTTCTTCCATAATGAATTCTTGGCACAGGGTGCATGGCCAGTGTAGCGTCTTCAATACAGTCACGATGAATAGTTCTGGGTATGAGCGTGTAGGCTGATAAACTATAATGTGAGTGTTACTGTTCCGAGTTACATGTGTTAATTGCCGTCCTGAAAGATGTGTGTCGAGTAATTCAATAGGAGGAATTCATCAAGAGGAGGTTATTAGTGGGAAAGCCAAAGAGAAAGCATGGCGCAATAGAGTCATGCTTGCATAGTGAAGGTGACAGATTATGATGTAGGCATACAGTGGGGTCCAAGAGTCCACTACCAAGAACTGTTTTGTATCATCATTTATCAAACACTAATAGAAATCTTCAGTCAAATTATATTTCTCAAACAACATTGCATAATTTTCAAAAATAATTTCATTAATAATTACAAATATCTTTATAAAATATAAAATATAAATAAATATTAAATAAGTCTTTCAAAGTTAAAATACTAGTAGGCGCGACAAAAACGTATAGAGGACCATAATTATTTGGTATTAGTTGTTAAAATACCAAAACTATTGTGTATATAAAACTGTGTATTAGGAGCATACATGTGTTCATATTTTAACGAAATCCAAATATTAAATACAATACAAATAAAAAAAAATACTGAGAAAACCAAAAAATCAACATAGCTACTGCAAACCAGTAGCCACATTCTCACCACCCGCTGATTTTTATAGATTCTGAATCCTGTGTGGAAAGTAGTGTACTGTTTTTTCTGTGGGTCTAATTCAGTGAAACATCTGTAATGTTGATTGATAATCTATGATCTTGATAATTGCATTTGTTGTTTTTTAAGAACCACATTTTATTTGAACATTTGGAAACAATTGTATCTGATCATCATGCAACTATTGATGTAAATACAATAATGAATGATACAAAGGTTGCTACTTTTTCATCAGTTATGCAATATATAAAACATTGATAGTGTGGTGCCACACTGAAGCAGACACTGAAGCAGACACTGAACCCCAATGTTAAAATTTTATTTACACTAGATTTTGTTTCCCAGAACTTTGAAAACAAGATGGCTTAAAATGGGAAAAAAAAGTTGTAGTCTTTTTGTATGTCAGAGCATGTCTGGGGATTTTCATATTTTACTTGTCAACGTACATACCTCCTCCCAGATTGTCCACACATTCTCGAAGACACCAAAGAATGTACTGTATTCGGAGGTTGAAAGTGTGTGCGCGTGTGTGTGGGTGGGTGTATGTGTGTGTGTGGGTGCACATTGCGTTTTTCAAATGTCATATTGTTATTTTTGCCAGAACTACAAAGTCGTTTATCAAATCTCCGAGCCCATACATATGGATGCATGGAGATAGGGGATATGTGGTGTCTATTTGATTAACTAGACCTTTGACAGAGGAAGCAGCACAGCAGAATGACAGACAAAGCTCTGTGGGTTTACACTGCATAAAGCTCATCCCAAGGGACCAACATCTAGTTGGAATTTCAAGCAGTTTGGAGCGTAGAGTAATACCAGTGCTGCTGGAAACTTGACTGAATGGGAGCTTTTTCAGGTCACTTATATATTCAATTTATGGGAGGATGCAGATTGGGTAATTCTTGTTTGTGGTGCATGCCGAACCAGAAGCCCAACATCTATTCTCTCCAGCTGATCAGCAAATTGAAGCCTGACAAACTCGAGGAATTGGCAAGGTTTTGAAAGCTCTACTGAGTCGGGAAAATAAAATCTGTCAAGCCTGCATTTAGTTCATGGAAAATGAATGTAAATGCAAAGGTAGACACTTGGGTTGTGCCTTCAAGTTTATTTGTATAGCCTTTAATGACAGTTACGGTCTCAAAGGGCTTCACAATGGCCACATTATGAAAACAACGAATGAAAAATGGAACAAAAAAGAAATGAAATACGACAACCCTCAACCCTCAGACCCTTAACTTGCTTCAAACTATAAACCCTCCACTTGCGCACACAGAAATGAGAAATTATCCCGTCCTAGTTTTCAAAACATACTTGCACCAGTGGTTTTGCTTGCTATTGCTCCTTGGTGGAAGTGTATTTGAAAACCACTATTGCATAGAAATAGAAAAAGAACTGAGAGTTTTCAGTAACTAAAATAAATCAGTGTCTGAATGGATGTATTGAATGAGACGGAAACTAATAAAACATAAGCAATCTATCATTCTCTGTAATGCCCATTTGTTTCCAATTTCCCACTGTCAACCATCTAGCCGATCCCTGCATATTGGGATTGAATTTTACCAGGTTTAATCCATAAATGAAATATTATTGTACAGTATCCTTGCTGTTGCTTTTAACAATCATTCATTTTCTTTATATTTACTGAATGTTATCTTCTGACGTCATTATATATATTTAGACTTTTATTTCACTGAACATGAACACTAGGATTCAATCAGTATTTTTTGTGATATTTTGAAGAAATGTTGTACTTTTGGATGAAGAAGTATGTTTCTCCACACATTATGTACCCACCGTGAAATCTCTGAATGGCTGCCTGAGAAAAGCATTTGGTACTTTCACCATAGGCTTCCCTCTGTTTCAAAGTAAATGCATACAGTACAGTAACAGCAAACACAGTAAACGCTGTAATGCAAGTTACAGTAAATAATTACTCGTTGTCAGATGATACAACGACAAGGTTTTTCATACTTGCAAATGCTCCGTTTTTTCTCCCTCCTCCTATTTTGCACATAAGAAACAAAGAACAAAGAAAATCCCTTGAAATCCTTGTGTGCGCCGTCTTCCAAGTTGTGAATGAAAAATGCCATCTGTCCCCACGTGCAAACTGGCATAAGGATGACAGAAAAAGAACAAAGCAATGCCCCCCCCCCCCAACATAGACAGACATAAACACACACACACACACACACACAATTTAGCCTGTCGTTCCATGAATCCATTTCAAATCCTTTTAAAGCGTGCTCAAGAATAATAGTGTTCCTCGATAATGCACGGCTACAGCAGACAGGCTATCACACTGGAGCAGACGCCCAGCTTCGGTGCAGAAGTGCATCCCCTGACAAGGCTTCACAAACTGGGTTCATTGACATGAATGCTCTGGGGAGGACCATAGCATCGAAACTGTCAGACATGCTGCTTCATTGGCCTCCCATTGGCACTACAGGAACATCAATGGGCCCTTTCATCTGCAAGGTTAAGACAATATCCCAGTAACTTCAGGGAGCATCAATGAAAGGCCATCTAAATGTGACTGTAAACAGATGCCATCAAAGAGCCGCTGGGATGGTAGTGCATGTGAAGAGTAAGTTGAATGTCATCCAGAGGCATACGCACTATCGGGGGTAGAAATATCGATGCTGAATTTAAACAAAATAATAACGGTAATTGAATTGGATACATTTTAAAAGCTCACTCCTTTGCACTCTTGGGAATGTGTGTGTGCATGGGGTACTGTTGGCATCGACAGTAGACATTGCCTTACCTCTCCTACAGCTTACAATGGTCAGAACTGAGCATGTAAGGGCACATGAACGTTTTCATCCCCTCCATAAAATCATTTGATCATCTTTCTTCCTTCTCTTCTCTCCAATGTCTGCAGAAAACTCTCTAGCTCTTTTGGATGAAAAAAATGTGTCTAATTTTCACACCATTAACTGTGTGATCACTTTCGGCTTGAATACAGGCCATGTTTTTAAAATAGCATGATGTCCAGCATTGGCATTCTGTTGCCAACAAATGTGCAAAAAAAAAACTCAGATTGGCTAAGAGGAATGTCGTGGGCGTGGCTACATCATTTTTGATAGCAGATGTATGGAGTAGCAAATAAAGTGTCCCAGATGGCCTCCACTTCCTCCTCCTTCCCTCGTCTCCTCCACTCCTGGTAGGAAAAGGAGGGGGGTAGTGGAGGAAAGGAGGAGGTAGTGGAGGAGCTTTAGGATGCAGCCCTTGAGTCCTGTACCTGCCAGTGTGCAGTATGGCTGCCCCTGCTGCACTGCTGTTTGAGCCAAATCAAAATGATGCGAGAGAGATTAACCCTCCTCAACTTCATTACTCTCCCTTCCCTCTAAGCACACTTCACACATCACAACAACCCTGACCAGATAGCCGAGCTGATGAATGTGATCTGGAATGTCATTGGTGTCCTTTATGCTACCAAGGTCTAAAGTGGGCTAAATATATTTCACAGGATAACTCTCTTCTATGTCTTGAAGCGTGGTGCCTATGAGCGTGCTGTCAACCGAGCCAATGTTACCAGTGTGACTTAATTTAACCAAAGGATGTCACCTGTCAGAGTAGCTGACTTCTCAACTTAGATACATTGTAATTGGAAATCTAAGTAGAAAGTAATTGCAGTAGAAAGTTCTTGTTTTCTCTGTACAAGCTTTCTTGCGTCAGGAATATTTTCCCAGTCATGTTTCTGTGTTGAGTGTTGAGTGTAAAAAAAAAAAAGAAAAACAGCTTTGGCTACTGCTTCAGGTCAGTGTGAAAGAGTGAATGAAATGTATTCTCTTAATTCATCGGTTACATTTATAGAAGTACAATATCTCAATCTCAACCTCAACCTCGCAGGACTCAGCCTGGACAAATTCAATATGACAAAGAAACCCACGACAGGAAATCAATTATGCAATAGTTGAGTTGATGAGGTCGTTTTCATCACATTGCAATGATGAGAGCAGCCATTACACATACTAGCAGGGGATCTTGCACATGTATGGAAAGATTAATTGATTCTTGTTTGTGTGCACCGTGTGTTCATGTGTGACTGTATGCCTACCATCTGCGTTTTGTAAACCTTTCTGTTTTGTCTCTAGGAGAATCGGTGTTGTTTCAGTCCTTATAGGCTTGCATGTTGTTGGCAGACTCGCATCATGTTCATTACTGGCCCACCCACTCCAATATCAATAACTGGGTTGTGGATGCCCCAGAGAGAGAGGGCTTTGCAGAATCACAGAGCCCCAGGCAGTAATGCTGATGTGACGAGTTCATGTCAAAGTCAGGGGAGAAACTTTCTGCGATAAAATCCTTTAAACAGGTGAGCTTGCTCTTTTTCTGAGTAGCATCAGACGAGTGGAATAACATGTAAGATGTGACCCGAAATAACCTGAGAGTAAAACTTTGAGCGGTGTGGAAGTTTTGTTCCATTCAATTGATCTAAGAAAACAATACAAGGCTGGTCTCATGTTTTCATGCAAAAATAAATCAGATATCAAATAGTTGCATGTGGTTCAAATTGAAAAAAAAAAAAAAGGCGGATGGAGTCACTGGGAATGTGTGTGTGTGTGTGTGTGTGTGTGTGTGTGTGTATGTGTGTGATGTGACAGACAAGGGAGAGGACTGGTGGGAGAATGATGAGAGTGAGAGAGAGAGAGAGATTTGGGGGGAGAGAGAGAGAGAGGGAGGAGGGGGAAGAGAGGGATGGAGGGGGGGCAGGTGGAAGGGGGAGGGGTCTGGGGGTGGTCCAGACAGTCGGTCCTTGTGTACCTCACACGCTCTCAGCCTCTGCGCATCATTTCAGCGAAGCCCGGCTTGTTGTTCCCTCGCCCGTTAGTCTTCACCGCTCGGCTGGTCAGTACGCCAACCGCTTCGGCGTTAACTCCATCATCACTTTTTTTACTTCTTTATTTTATTTTTTAATTTTTTAATTCAGCCAACTGTTTAACTCCAACCCGACTTGGGCACTCCGTTTTAACGTTTAATGGATCATACGGGTCTACCGAGCTCATTTCTCCCCTATCCGAGAGGAAGGGACCGGGAAGACGCGCGCGGTGGAAAACGTTGATCAAGACTGGCTGAAATCAGCCTTGATGCACGGGCGTACAGCACATCATGAGAAGACTACATCTGCCAATAAGGTACACAGGAAACAAGTGTGAATTTAATATAAGCTTCTATAATCAAGTTGCCGGATGTACACGGGCTCGGCATGGGCTTTATTTCCTACTGATTTCACACTTGCGCCTGGGTGGGATGCGTTCATTTGTCTTATCGCAGCATTGAGGATGTCTGCATCGCGGAAAATCTCTGTCAGTAAGCCTAACCTGTTCACGCTGCAGCAGCAGGCTTCATTCTTCAAAACGTCCATGTGAAGCTATGAGATCTATTGTTAGCACCAACTTTAAGGCGTCTGTATACCGCCGGGCTAGTGATGCAGAAGTCCACATTTTGTATCCTCAGTTTTAAAAAGAAATCATTTCAAAATTGTCACGTCTTTACCCCAAATAGGAGGCTGCAGCCTATGCAGGATATGCTGTTGCGAAACAAGTGAGGGGATTTTTTATTTCCAAATAAATATTATTTTTTTTAAAGTAGTCTTGCTGCATAGTTTGGAGTGGGAAGTGATGCCCTGACTCATCATTCCTATTTGGATCTTGCCCTCTTGAGTTGATGATGGTGAGCCTACGTTTTAAAAGACTTAACCCAGCCTTCATCATGGCCCTATAGGCTACCGTTCAAACAATGTAATCACATCCTAAATGGGCCAGCATTCAAAACGAGGTTAGAGATATTACCTAATTCTTCACCTTGCAACATTATTTCCCCTTGACATGACATTGGCAGTGAGGCTGTAAACTATTATTTACTTCTCTAGAGGGGAGCTATGACGGTTTCCTTGATGAACTAGTGAGGTACAGTACAATGCTGACACAAACAAAAGTCCTTGAATTAGATGCACATATGTTGCAGTAGACTGAAATCTAGGCTAGAAATACTGTATGTTGTGGTAGGGTGAATCATCAAGGGATGAAGTATTCACATGATGAAGTACTCATGTTGTCTACTGTTTTGAGTGTGTTTTAGCCCTAATAATCATGCTGTGGTAACTCATTTGTTTGTTAACCCCACGAGCACTATAAAGAAATACATAGATGTGACCCAGAGCTGCAGTTAAAATTGGTTCAAACATTTTATAGCTATGGTGCAAATAATATTTGTACCATGCACCACAGTTTCAATTGATTGTATGAGTACACTCCTCTTCACCTATTTTATTTCTGGGCTATAGCAAAGATATATAGTTTGACCGTATTTGAAACGTTTTAGTGAATGGGATTATCACTCCCTATTTAATCATTATTCTTCTCTATTCTACAATGTGTATATGAGGTATAAAAGGTGAAATGACAGATGTCACTGGAGGGCTGTATTTGGCATATTCTTCAAACTGATCTACACTTTAGCTTGGGTAATCACGTATAGAAAGGTCATTACTTAATGCCAAAACTACTACTGAATGATTCATATGCATACGAATAAGAGATATAAAAAGAAAAATCTTTGTTCGCAGGGAGGACCTGGCATGGCCCGCTGTGTCTAAATGAAGTGGTTCAGCCATGCAATGTTCCTGGAAGGCAGTGATTCTGCTGGCCTTGGCCTCCATTGCCATCCAGTACACCGCCATCCGGACACTCACCTCCAAGCCTTTCCAGCTGTGCCCCTTGCCCAGCCCCCAGAATTGTGGTCTGGGGGGGCAGGAGACGGATCCTCCATTTGAACGGGGAGCAGGAGGCGGTGGAGGCTGCGATGACTACCCTTACTTTTCAATCAATGCCACCCGTAAGACCCACATCTTGGTCCTGGCCACCACCCGCAGTGGCTCTTCCTTTGTTGGCCAGCTGCTCAACCAGCATCAGGAAGTATTCTACCTGTTTGAGCCTCTTTATCACGTTCAGACCACACTAATTCCACGTCTGTCACATAGTCGCAATGCTGCTGACCGGCGTGTGATGCTGGGCGCCAGCCGGGATCTTTTGCGAAGCCTGTATGGTTGTGACCTCTATTTCCTGGAGAGCTACATCAAGCCAACACCTACCAACCATACCACCGACAAATTGTTCCGCCGTGGCGCCAGCCGTGCATTGTGCCAGCAACCTGTGTGTGATGCCTTCGGTCCCACTGACGTTAATGTGGAGGAGGGGGACTGCGTCAAGAAATGTGCAACTCTAAATATGACCTTAGCCACCGAGGCGTGCCGCGAGAAACGACATGTGGCAATCAAGATTGTCCGGGTGCCGGAGATTGGAGACTTGCGCGCATTGGTGGAAGACCCGCGGCTGAATATTAAAGTGATTCAACTTGTCAGAGACCCTCGTGGTATCCTGTCATCACGGATTGAGACATTCAGGGATACATATCGTCTGTGGCGTATTTGGAGGGCCACAGGGCGAAGGCCCTACAATCTAGACTTGAGTCAGCTTACAATTGTCTGTGAAGACTTTCTCAGTTCTGTGTCAACTGGTCTCAGTCATCCTTATTGGCTGAAAGGGAAATACATGTTGGTTCGCTACGAGGATTTGGCTAGAAATCCGCTCCTCAAGACAAAGGAGATCTACGACTACCTTGGGCTGCCTATGGATAAAACCGTGGAAGACTGGATACATGCAAACACTAGGGGCAGCAACGAGCCCTCGGCAAAACACAAGTTTGGTACAGTGAGAGACTCAGCGGCTAATGCAGAGAGTTGGCGTTTGAAACTGTCGTACGATATGGTAGAGTACACACAGACTGTGTGTCAAAAAGTACTTCACCAGCTGGGATACAAGGCTGTGAAATCAGTGGAGGAATTGAAAAACATGTCCCTCTCACTGGTACAGGACAAAAGTTTTGTACCTTTTTTGTAACAAAGATAGTTCTCTAATGACTATTTTTGATATATTTATAAATGTTGCCTTATAATTTCCTTATTTCAGTTTTTTGTTTCTGTAATTTTGTTTCTTCAAATTTGCACTAAACTTTAAAGATCTTGAATGCACCAAGGGAACAACGGAAGATTCCCCAATGTTACAGAACAGCACACTTTAAAGTCAAAGTAATCAAAACAAGCTAGTTTACAAATGTTTCATTCTTTACTTTTTCCATGAATAGAACCAAGACAAGACACTGTCTCCATTCATTTCCTGTATGCAAGCTGTTGTTTCAACAAAAGTAAAATGTTGCCCATGAAATCGTGGGGGTGGGGAGTGGGGAGGGGATTGGACGTGTGTTTTTTAGACCTGTGATGACAACATTGGACTGTACAAGCCCTACTGTGCAATAAATAGTGAATGTCGCAGTCAACCTTTACCACTATGGCATTTCTATCCATGTGGGAACAGAGGAGAACCTTCTGACAGATGTCACACTGCAAAGGGTAATTGCAGACAATTAATAGGCACTCAAGTCAAAGGGACAGAAACCCACCAGAGGTCATGAGTGTTTCATCACAGGATTTAAACCATCTGTGATGGACAAACACAGCTAATGAGTGGTCATACTGTTACGTATTTAGGCATTAGGTCACATTTGTGAAGGTGATTACATTCTTATAAATATGGATATAGACATCAAATAGGTTCTAAACCACGTATGAATTGAAGCCTGTATTTTTAAGTATCAGAAATCACCCTTAAACAATGGTACACATACTCTCAAGTGAAATTCTACATCCTTGTTGACAGTTTATAATGTGATGTTGGCTCATGAGTGTTTATCTTCTCCAAGAAGCATAAATAATCATACCTGAAGGTGATATACCTTTGTAGAAGAATCGTGTAAATTGAAAATTCCCGTGTTTACTTCCTTTCTGAGGTTGTTTTGATAGGATAGGATAGGATATCCTTCAACAGCTACATTACAAATCATGTCTACTTTAAATCAGATGAAAGCCCTCATTACAGTACATGACTGCCCACAGTTATCTAGCCAAGAATCTGGGCCACATCTTCCAATCACGTTTACCATGGTTGGCTGTTTCCACCTAGCAATGGAAAAGGGTAGAAGATTAAAAAATCTGAAAACCCCTAAAATCCTAGAAGGTAATGTGTCCTGTTTTGTCATGCTTTTGTTGTTGTTTTTTACAAGGAAATAAAATGCAGAACCCTTTGAAAAGGAGCCAAGGCAAGACAAATCTGTCCTCTTTTGGAGGTAGCACAACATAATATGTTTCTTTAGTTTCCTATTTGTTCAGTTCTGAACAGACAGACATTTCTGTTCTGGCACAAAATAACATTTCTGAACTGATTAAGCACAAAGTAATAAATTATTGGTCAATAATTGTATTTATTGTAAAACTGACCACATTATAAGATGGTCCGACATGGCCCATGATGTTAACATGGACTTATGAACTATTATTTCAGCAAAAATAAAACATTATGAAGAAATACCAACAACCACAAAACCTGTACTTGAGACCCCCAAACTGGCATAAACAGCAATGTTCTTTTTCATTGAGAGTATGCTTGCCAACTCATGCAATGGACGGTTGGCAAATCATCTGCTCAAGAGGACAAGAGCTTAGAGGCAATAGTGTGCAGATTACAGGGACCACTTCACCCTACTGTAACTCCAAACCTTCTTCTGAGCGTCTTATATTGAATGTGGGTTTGCATTATGTATCTTAACCAAAATGGGAAGGATCTGTGCACAAAACATAGTTAGCTAGCCTATTTATTTATATAGCAAGAGCTGCACATTGGACTTGAAGCAGTCACAAACTGAAGACTCAACACATATGATTATTATTTGGATATTTTTATCCTCATCATTCAGTCAAGTGGTATTGCTAATGCACATAAATATGGTGCATTAAAAGGCTTGGCTCATAAGCTATGGAGGCGGAAGAGACCGGTCTGTCAAAATATTGGGAGCAGAATTAATTGCCTCCTATTTATTACCCAAATTTGCTTTTCAAGAGAATAAATACATGAATAAATCCCTTGTTTGGATAAAAAAATGAATGAAACAAAACGTGATGCTATATTTATAAGGAGCCCAATAATGTATACCATGACATTAGAAACATTATAATGCATTGTGTGGGGTATAGCTGGAGTAAAGCGACTGTTGGTCCAGAACACTATGAGAAGTAATATTCTTGTTTTTGATCAACGCGTTTTTTTGTTCCTTTACCTTTTTTGGATTTGCCTTGGTCTGGATTTGGGATTTCTGTGAATGGCATCACAGCAAATAACTCCACAGTTGAATAAAATGCAAATGGCGCACCGACTTTCGAGGAGAGGCTGTGTGTGGACAGAACAACGTAGGGTAGCTGTCCATTGATTTCCTTGCACTGTCCACTTGTTTACCCATAAGAGATAAACCTTGTGAATGGAGCATCACAAACTTGGGCTCATCAGTATTGGTGACTGGATGTCCATTGAGATGCAGAGCACAAACCTTTGATCCTCCTCTGTGCCGGGGCTGGAGGCAAGCTCTCTCTCTCTCTCTCTCTCTCTGCCTGTGCTTTCTCCATCATCCACTTTTCTTTTCTTTTTTACAGAGATCTCAGGGGATTGTTCCTTTGCTTCAGTGCTCCCCTCCCTGTTTTTCACATGTTACCTCTGAATCTTCTTCTGGATGTGCTTGATTTTAATTTTAATTCCAAACAATACAGCAGAGGAGAGCTTCACATGTTTGTGTTAGCAATCAACAAAGCAGCAAAACTAGCTGAGATGGCTGTGTTGCATAGTCATAGAACCCTTGCAAGCTCTTAGTCCTTTACCTACCCATCTAGTGCCAACAGGTCTATATCCAGGCTTTAATGGATTCAATAATGTGTCAGCAATGCCCGCTTCTGAAAGCTAAACTTGGTTTTCTTTCCTTTCTAATTTCAATTTCCTTCCTATTTCCTTTCTATTTCTCATTAACTTGGGAAAATTAATAGGAGAATTAAAGACCTCATTGGATGGTTCTTCAATAATCCTGCACTTGTGTGATATTCAAGCTGAACACTGAACACACTTGTGAACTCAAGGGCTGAATTAAACTCAGCTCTCTTCTTGTTTTTGGCACTCCGTTGTGACAGTTCACTGGGAATGGAGCATTTTGCTCCACATGGCCGACCCTGACTGTTTGGGGCCTGCTTCCCATGTGTTGGTGTGTCTCGAGGCTCTCACTGAGCCTCTCGTGTTGGTTATTGTGTCCCTGGGCTGAACATATGGTTCACAAACCCCCTGAAAGAAAGCACAGCAAATCCCCCTTCTCCCTCTTCTTTTTAGTCTTATCCCCTTATTATGTGACCGTAATAATGTGACCCTATGTGACTGCGTGACAGAGCAGAAAGTTATTTGCTTCTTTGTGCCCTCTACTTACTGAGCTGAGCTGACAGGACATGTCCTGGTAGCTGAAACTATTCGTTAGTGAGCAAAGGCTGCTGCAAGAGAGCGTCCGTGAAGTCTTTCTGACAAAAGGAAGCCTGAGATAAAAATCTGCCATTAGCTTTCCTTGAATACAGCTTGTGTGTGTGTGTGTGTGTGTGTGTGTGTGTGTGTGTGTGTGTGTGTGTGTGTGTGTGTGTGTGTGTCATCATCATGTCTGTCTTGTTCCTCAACTCAGCAGGATGTAGATGTGAAAAGCTTGTTCAATACGGAAATGAGCAAGACTTCATTGAATTTAACAGGATTGTATGAATCATGAGGGTGGCACCGTCGCCTTCCTTGCAAGAAGGTCCTGGGTTTAAAATCTGCCCAATGCATGCTGGGACAGGCCACAGCCCCTTCTGTAACCCTGAATAGGATCAAAACGGGAAACAAATGAATACATGTATGCGTTATGGCATGTTACCGTGTCAGCGTACTAGCAAATGCGTATCAGCTTTGACCCCCCTCCCCACATCGTTTGATGATTTGTGATGGCTCGTGGTATTCGCCTCCGCATCTGAGCAGCCAAGGGTGACTGAATTAGTTTGCCAGGTGACTACTGATGTTCTCACCTGCGCAGATCCCCCAGCAGTGCAATTAAAACGATTCACCTTAGATGGTTTTGTTCCACTTTGCTGCTGAGGGTGTCCTAAGTCTTAATGTTATTTGATTGAAAATGGCAGTAGGGAGGTAGGAGGACTGGCATAGGCCACTCACGATATGAATAGCTTAATTGAAGAAGCCAGTAGGTAAGTAACTACCGCGTCTTATAGTTAAGAGCCCTGAGCACTAGGGTAAGTTGTAAAAGGACAGAAATGAAATGAAATGAAATTCAAATGTTTCTACAATAGTTCTCTGGATAATGACATTTGCCTGGCCGATGTATTAGAGTAGGATTCAATTAGGACGCATCTAAATCATCAGATCAGATGGTTGTCTGCCATTATATTGATATTGTTTCCAACATCACATGTTGCACAAAGCATGCTCCTGAAATGCCCCAAAGCTGACATCAGAATGACACAACATCCTAACAATGTAAGTATGCTCACTGAGGGATTTTCATTTCCTACTATTAAACATTTGATACATTAAAGTGTTAAATCTTACAGGGTGTATAAACTTGTTTTTAAAAGGGGAAAGGATGTTCTTTGGAAAGAGCTGGAAGTGACATTCTGTCCCTCAGTAGGTTTATTCTAGGAGCTATAGCTGCTACTGGCAAGCATAGGTAACACACACCATTTCACTCTCTCTTTCTCTCTCTCTCTCTCTCTCTCTCTCTCTCTCACACACACACACGCACACGCACGCATATATTCGCACTGAGGACCCATTGATGCTAATTCCCCTGCGGAAATGTGGCTATAGGCGTGAGTGGAGTGAGGAGGTGTGTGTGAATGTGTGTGTAAGTGCATGCAGCACCGGTCAGACTGGTCAGTGCAGTTTACGTCACTGTGGTGAGCTGTGGCTCTCTTGCTTTGCTGCCATTGCTCAAATTCCCCCCCCTACACCTCACCCCCCCCCCCCCCCCCCCCCCCCCAACCCCCGGGCTGGCATGAAAAGCTGAAATGTGATTAGGCCACGCACACAAGCAAACAAGTGCGAGCAGTCATGAGCTAAAAGTAAAGCTGTTAGAGGTCTGGGGAGTATGGGAAGCGTTGAAATACTCACGTTTTCATAAGAATCAGATTGTGACTGTTCGAGATGGTAGACGTGTAAATATATGCTGTGAATACCTTGAGCAATAGTACCAACATAACATAGCAGCGGAGTACGTCGGTGTTTAGACGGTACGTGCGTATGGCTGACTATAGTATAAATCCTTAACAAATTCCCAGCCGAGTGCATATTTGCTGTCTCAGACATTCGTGCTGTAAATCACAAGCTCCACGGGCGCTGCCATGTCCCGGTGATGGAGTGGTGGACGGGGGCAATGTATCGTACGTCTTGGGAACATTATATTTTACCGAAAATCCTTTCATCGGTATTGCAAATTACTCTCAACAAGTAATTTTAACATTTATGTTTTTTATAGAAGATATAGATCCTCTAGCACGTAGTAGAGATGTCAGGAAGTCCATTCACCTTTCGTAGTTTTATTCTTTAGACAGATGGGAAAGTAGGAAGGGAGACGCAGGAGAGAAAGCTCCCGTGGAGAACAGTGTGTGTGACTCCTGAGGCTCCTCTGCACTACACTTTCACTTTCACTCTCCACTATCTCTATCTCTATATGTGCTTATTAATAGCTAATCCCCTTGTCTCTCACATTTTGCCCACTACTGTCAAGAAAGATAGGCTCTACAGGCCCAGCAAACATTGTAGCTAAACACTTGACTGGGACAAATCCTGGATTTAATTTGTTTTGAAATAAATGTGATCTCTCATTACCTCTAAATCAATATCCCCATATGTCAAATATTTCTTGTGCATGCAAGATGTTCCAATGATTTAATCCCTCTATCGCAGATTCCCAGGATACAGTGCATGATACTTTGTGGAAGTATGTGATTTTTCATCACTGCTAAAATTAGTTAATTATATACAGCCTTTACCAAATTGCTGATGAATGAGCCTCAAATGACATGAAATACGGTTTTGTAATTTTTTATGCATGGTACTATTTTCTCTGACAAAAATGATTTATCAATGTCGCCAAAAATACAACTTTTTTAGTATTTATGTTGGCTCCTGACTTCAAGGGGGGTCAAGGTAGGAGACATATTCGCCACTTCGGTGAGTATCTGCGTCTTATGGTTTTAATATCCTGGCTTCTTGGATACTATTAGTACTCAAGGTCTACTAACTGTAATGATGGTATACATTAATATTTTTGCATCAATATTTGATATTCTTCCCTGTTTTCAGAGAACGTTTTTCATATTTCTCACTACAACCAAGGCTTACATGCTCTTGAGAGCTCTAAAACTATTAACTTTATAAAATGAGCACGATACCCACTGATAGAGAGAGAAGGGATGGAGGTTTTAACACAATATATTGTCATCAATTGTACATCAATTTGTTTCAGCGCCCCTCATAAATTAATGAACACGTTGAGCTCGCCCACCTGGCTGGGATGTCTGTTACAGGGCTAGAGAGAAATCAAGAAGGCACTCGCAGTGCTCATTATTACATGAAGACCTTGATTGGATTATCTGTTAAAACCTGATCAAAGTAGTCTTACCCGTGGCTTAGCAGATGTTCCCTGTAGTCCCATTGCCCACAGGTAAAATGCAATGAAAATTCACACGCTGTTGATCATTTTTTCTTAAGAGAAGGCAATGCAATACATTAAAAACGGCAACTTTGTGAACATGAAAAGTCTCAATAAATGACCAGTTACATATTTAAACTAATAAACCCTCTTGCAGGCATGTAAACATAATGGACATTCAGTATAATTCATTTAATTCAATTATTCATTAAAAGACCTGCAAGTGCAGAAGACTGTCAATACCCTTATTTGATTTGATTGTTAATGCAAAATAACATAGTACATAGCTCAAGGACTGTGAAATGACCCGCGCACCACTGTGATTATTGTACATATGCTCAGTATATGAAGTATACCCAGCTAGTACTGGATAGGATCAACTTTTACCTCCAGAAGAGACTAAATTCTTGCATTCAGCATGGTGCCGCAAATATTCCACAGGGATCTTGGTCCATGCTGCTCCTGCAGATTTTTTCACTGGCCCATTCTTTGACGCTGCAAACATCCCGTTTCATCTCATCCCAAAGGTCCCTATTGGGTTCAGATCTGGGAATTGTGCAGGGAATCAGAGTAAATCAAAGCCACTGTCATGATCCTGGAACCATTTTTAGACGATGGTGTAATATACTGCAAGTATCCATATGGAAGAGAGTAGACTGTGGCCATGAAGGGATGCACCTGGTCAACAAGAATGTTTAAAGGGTCAATTGGTACTAAGGGGGAAAAATGCGTGCCACACCTTTACACCACCAGCAGCAGCAGCCTGTACAGTTGACAGCGGGCAGGATGGATCCATGGATTCATGCTATTTATGCCAAATTTGATGCACCAGGAGACATTTTTCCACTCTTCAGTTGTCCAGTTTTAGTGATCATGTAGCTCACTGTAGCTTCCTCTTCATATTCTTAGCTGTGGAACCCAGCATGATATTTTTTAACCCAGTGTGATCTGCTGTAGCCCATCCACTTCAACGTTCAATGAGTCAAGTGTTTTGAAACGGCCTTCTGCACATCACTGTTGTACCGAGCTTGCATACTTGTGTGCCACCTGTTAGCTTGAGTCTTGCCATTCTCCTCTAATTCCTGTCATCAACGAGGCATTTTTGCCCGCAGGACTGTTGTTGACTGGGGGGTTTTGTTCACTGGACAATTCTGAGTAAATATAGACTCTGTAGGCTTGGAAAATCTCAGAAGGTCGGTTGTTTCTGAGATATTCAAATGTGCTCAAATCATGAGTCTTGCCCATTGTAAGGTTTAGTCAAACAGTAACTGAACCTCTTGCCCCCGACATATAGGGAGATGTACCTAATATAGTGGATACTGAGTGTATACTGTATATCATTTGGACACGGCTGATACCCACTGGTTGAGAAATACTGGATTAAAATATAGGCAACAATAGGCCTGCAATAGGCTGGTTATCCAATAACATTTTATAAATTTCAAAAAAGAGAGAAAATTATTATACAGCGTGACTGATTTTCACTATTGGAAGCATTATACTGTAGGGCAGTTCTCCATCCCTGCCTGGTACTACCTATAACCTATTATGTAGGTTATAATATGAAGTGAAGAACTGCTCTAACTAAGTAGATAAATGTGCCAGTGTAAAAATAGGTAACATACAATGCACTATATGGCCAAAAGTCAGTGGACACCTGACCATCACACATATATGAGCTTGCTGGACATCCCATTCTAAAACCATGGGCATTAATATGGAGTTGGACCCCCCCCCCCCCCCCCCCCCCCACTCTTCTGGAAGGCTTTCTACAAGCTTTTGGAGTGTGTCGGTGGGAATTCAGGCACAAGAGCATTGGTGAGGTGAGGCAGTGATGTTGGACGAGAAGGCAGCTTCCCAAAGGTGTTCAGTGGTGTTGAGGTCAGGGCTCTGTGCAGGCCAGTCGAGTTCCTCCACACCAAACTGGTCTAACCATGTCTTTATGGACCTGGCTTTGTGCACAGGGGCTCAGTCATGCTGGAGCAGCAAAGGGACTTCCCCAAACTGTTGCCACAAAGTTGGAAGCGCCCAATTGGCTAAAATGTCTTGGTATCCTGTAGCATTAAGATTACCTTCACTGGAACTAAGGGGCCAAGCCCAAACAACCCCAGACCATTATCCCTCCTCCACCAACTAGTAGGGGTGTCCACTGACTTTTGGCCATATAGTGTATGTATTATTGTAGTTTAATAAAACAAAGAAAAGAAGGTGAGCATCGACACAAGGTACTGGACTTTATGTCATACAAGTTTCTATTGCTTAATATTGTAGAATTATTGGAAGAAAGGTTATCATGCTAGAAAATAAAAGAAATCACCCTTCTATTTAATTATATTGGGAGAATTGAATTGCATCATTTGTAGGCAAAGCACAGGATCAAGAGACTAAACATAAAACAAAATCTAAAGCTGCTGCCAAGCTAACCTGTCATATTTGGACAGAGGAGATGCTCAGCCTTCCAATGGAGTTCATCACTCTACCATGAAAATTTAATTAGATACCACAAAAGAGCACATGAGTGATGCTATAGGTCTTAAAGTATATTAGTAAAGAGGAGCCAGTTTAATTTATTTTGGAATCAGTACATCACATCATCTTCAGCCTCATCTTTTTGTCAGTCATTGGCCTTTTTTTTTTTTCCATTTGCCTTAAGGAGTCCTGGCCAGCAAGACAAACAAAAGCCATATTTTCCCCTCCCTTCCATAAATTATTTAGTACCCAGAATACACCTCTGCCTGCTCTCCCTGTCCTGGATATCTTGTCAGAGCAGAGCTATGACTCAACGCTGAATGGGTAGCAAAACAGAGGTGTCGGGCCCTTGAAATGCAAGCATTGTGTATGCCCTCTGGCAGTGTGTGCAAGAGCGGCGTGCGCTAACACAGCACAATGTAGGACAACACAGTACATATACATTAATGCACATACACGTGCAAGAGCTCAAACTCACAAACACACACACGCAAAAATGCACATATACTGTATGGCCAGAGGCGGTGTGTGTGTGTGTGTGTGTCAGACTTCTTTTTGGAGTCAAAACTGGATTGCGTAATTGCTGTCCAACATCTTTCAACCAGTTAAGGCCGTGGTTACACCTGTCTTTTTGATGCGATCTCGGTCATCCGATCACGGCAGGCTGCATGAAGTGACAGGTGTAGACGCACAGAGGTCGCTTTGCGCTCGCATCGTGTTGGGATCAGCCAGGCCACCTCGCGAGGTGGACGAGCTTGCTTGGTTTTCGGAACTCTGAATAGTCTAGACGCAATCAGGCGCCTCAAAACGCATACAGCGGGGACACGTCATCAAATCACGCCCATTTCCCTCCAGTTCTGCCGCAAATTTTGTTGTTTACCGAGAGGAAAAGCCACAGATGACGAGAACGATAGCAGGGCCTGGACGAATACCGAAACAAAATATTTACTTGCTTTTTGGGCTGATTCGACTGGACAGTTTCAGTTTGGCGCCGCTGCTGTTGTCTCCGCAATAGCAAACTCCTTGTACGGGCCCTACCGCGACTACACACAATGCTTAAAATAAAGTAAAGGAGCATAATCTCCCGCACACCCAGCACCATTTTCAGGGATTGTTGTTATGGTTATTTAAATACTGCACGGGAACCGGAAATCCAAACACATATCTGGCCAAAGAGCTCGCATTTAACTGTCCAGTGTAGATGCACCACTTGTGTGTTCCGATTAGCAGATTCCGATTACCGAGAACGACAGGTGTAACCACGGCCTAAGACAAAAGTCAGCTTTGCCACATAAAGAGTTAAAGTTTTAATACAGCTTTGTCACGGTCACATATACCAGTTCAGTGGGAAAAAAACATATAATGTCCCTGTGCATGAGTTCCCCTGTGGTAGCCCTCACCTGACACACTGGGTCAATGCTCAACAGAAATCTAGAGCATTTCTTCTTCACACGTCTCGCTCAAAAGACCGGCAAAGAAAAACTATTGTTCACAACCTTGAGTCATCACAACATAGCGCTACCAAGTTTGAAGGCTGAATTTCAGTGGCATTCCCCTTTAATAGCCCAGCCACAGATGCCATCCCCCTGAATTTCTCACTCTCAGAGCAATTTGTTGAGGTTGCTCTATTGGCAAACACAGAGAGGGATTTGGCAGCGAAAGCCTGTTACATATATACCACGTGTCAAAACCTCCCTTTCTGGCCGTTTTCAGGTCATTCCTGACAGCAACAGCTGTAGAGGCTGATATATTTAGAAACCTGAGACAAGGGGAAAGAAAGCTCTTCTACTGAGGTGGATAGCTTTTTACGATTTACAGTTATTTTCTGTATATGGAAGGAGAGGGAGGTCTTATAGGGTCATATTCAAAGACAAACAGAAATAGATGGGCAATCGTCTATAAACCCATTCTTACAGTTTTTCTCAGTCGCTTTGGTCACTTTCTCAGATCAGAATTGAAATTCTTAAAACTACTTTTCTCAGTCGCTTTGGTCACTTTCTCAGATCAGAATTGAAATTCTTAAAACTACTTGTTCAACCTCCACATCATCTAGTCACTTGTGCACATCATAAAAGTATTTTCTCATTATTTTGAACAAATTGCAAATGCTCTGGCACATTCATGCAAATGATTATGTCCAACTGTCTGCTGTTTCCTACATTATCAATAGTTTATGTCATGTTGATCAAAATGTATTATATTGGTTCTCTGTTGAATAGTCTCACCCCCCAGAACATCTAGGCACTAGTTCATTGCTTAAATCATTACATGCAAAATGGTTGAACCAGTTGTCATAATCTGTCAAGCATATCAAGCATGTCAACCATTTCTATTAGACCTTTTTTGTAAATGTGTTCTGAATTGATGAATCTTGACTTTCACTACAGTTTTTCTCAGTTGCTTTGGCTCAATTCTCCAATTCATTGTCATCAAACCCTTCACCATAGTTTCCATCAGAGTAACTGTTATATTGACAACATGGCTAAGCATGTTGACTATCTTGTTTGTACTCAATGACACAAGGACTTGTCATTCTGATGGACTGACATGTTCACTGACATGAAGATTTACTTTTGAGAGATGAACTAAGGATTTTGAGCAAGTTACGGGCTTTTGCAGGTAATCCATTGTGTGGTGCTGTTTGTACCATTTGTTTCGAGAAATGCATTTACTGTTTTGCAAATCTTAAGGATGATTCGAGAAATGTACTAAAGCGACTGAGAAAAACTGTAATTTAATTTCCATACCTACCATTCAGGGTCCCGGGTGGGGTGGGGTGGGGGCTATCCCAGCATGCATTGGGCAAAAGACAGTACATTCTGCAGTACACACATCTGCAGCATCCTTAGGGGATCGTTAATGTTCAGTCAAAGGACATTACATATCCATGACATACAAAATGGTTTGTGATTGCTGCTATACATGCATAATACTGAGGAACTAAATGTTGAATTTTAGCTGATTTATCATGTCAATTCAATTACTTTTGGTGACTAAATTGTTTTATTCCTAAAGCCCTGTAACAACAGCATTGTTTCCACTCCCAGGCAGCACACTGTTTTGCCACAAATTATTTTCCTAACTATTTTTCTCTTTGTGTTTCAAATTCCTGATCACCAGGGGGCTCAAATAAAATGTCCCCTCAAGTCAGATATTGATAAGAAGGGAAAACACATGGGTTATCAGCCTTGTGGTTAAGCTCTGGGCTTTTAATGTTATTGCAACTACCATTAACCACTTAATAATATCCCGGTCGTTCAACCATGGAGTCACTGCTAATCCTACAAAATGTAATTAGAAAGCCTCAGGAGCACTCAAATTTGTTCTTGCTTTTTAGGAGCATGTGAATTAAATACAGTAAGTAGGAATTTGTTTTAATCGAATGCTTCATATAGCCTTTCCGATGCATTGGAGTGGCAGAGTGCCATCCCTGATGCAAGTAGAGGTCCAGACCGAACACTGAACCATTCAGTGTTTTGCTCAAGGACAATTAAACAGGGATGGACAACGTCTGCTTCTGACCAATTCCCTTTTCGGCTGCTTTCCTTCATGGCTATACTGTTCTCCCCCATTTCCCTCTTGCTTCTATCCTGTATTGAAAGAAGATTGGAGTACCCTAAAAATCAGCAGAGAAAAAGTACTTTCCGGGGGGAAAATGTCATTAATCCAATGGTTAACAACCCAGAAGGCATTACTGTCTTGGGATGAAGCTCTGGAGCCTAGGGCTTCCAGCTATGCATAGCTGAACAGCAAATCTCACGTCATGCCTTTTTCCATTAAAATAATTGAAAATCTGTAAAATCTGTAATTACACAGAACATTGTCGTCACACATTTTACCAGAGGAACAGGAATGTTGAGAGCTGATTGTGGTGTAAAAAAACAGACATGTATTTGTAGAGTTTATGCGCTCCTATTCAATACTGGTAAGACATTTTGTACGCAAAGTGGTTTGCCTCTCTCGCAAACTTAAGTTGGCCGAGATAAATTGTACTGTTTTGATCAAACATTTTGTTCAAATTGTCTATTTTTTACCTGCAATCTCTCAAAATGAACTTCGGTTTAACAGTAATTCATCAATGCCATGTCAAAGCTGCAATGCTCGCTGATGAGGTTTTGTGAAGGGTGTTTGAATGTACCAGGAATCTATTCATGACCCTGTGATCCTGGCCTCCAATGGGTTGTTCATACTCATTCCTTTGCAATTTAACTGCATGGCACCCTGACCCCAGTTCCCTTGGGTCACCTTGGGTCAGCCCTGCAGGCCAAACAATCTCGGTTTGATCAGAATGTGAGATCCGAGTTAACCAAACATGTCGCCACAGTGTTGTGACAAATGAATCAGAGTTTCGTCATGGTGGCATTACAACTTACATCAAGTGATATTCCAGGATCTGTTGCTACAATGTAACTTGGTGACCTTTTCAGGTGGTAGTCTGCACATTGTGTGTGTAGTGGGGAGGGGTTTATCCGGAGATATATTCAGAGTCTGATGATTCAAGTCTCATCAGTAGTGTTAATAGTGTAATCAATGACAGCATTAATTATAAGATTGTCAATTTCAATAAATTAACATTAACTGGATGGAGTGTATCACATTTCATTTTCATTGCTCATCAGCAACAGTAATGTAATTTGCAGTAACTCCGCTCCGTGGGTCAGGATAGAATTGATTCTGCAGGCTGCAGCAGCGCTCATTGATTAGTTGCAGTAAGTGTTAGCGGTGGAAAGCAATGGAAAGTGTTTTGGACTTACTCACACAGATAGCCAACACTGTTACACTGACATCAAACCAACATAAACCAAATGTTATGGAATTATATGCCATGTGTGTTACATGTCCAAGTTACATGTTAGTTGTACATTAACGTGTGATTTGGAATTACATTTTGTAACTGTTGACAGCATCAACTAGTTTGACACCACAAGGTTTAATCCAGCAAGATCCATTTATCACATTTCCATATCAGTTAGTGAACAGCTGCCTCAGCGCCTCTGGGAACGCACACAGCAGTTGAGTGAAGCAGCAGACAGACAGACAGGATGAGACTGAGGTTAGGTCATTTGCCTTCAAATTTAAAGCCTAAAATTTGTCACTTTTGAAAAAAAATTTTGGGGTGCTCAAAACATTTTGGAAAATAACATTGTGTGTTCATTTTCTACAAATTAATCTGCAAATGTATTTTTTTTTTTTTTTTTACATTGGTACCTTGTATTACTCAAAAACCGATGTTCATCAATAAGGGTTTTATTTTGAAAACTGGGAAAAGAGCTGCTATTTCTCTTATTCTGGCCGATTTGATACTATTACAAGTTAGTCCACATAACAGAATCTAAGATGTTGTGAGATTAAAACCATCTTGTTCTGCATCTCCATCTACAGCAGATAAATCAGTAAATTGATAACATACCAGGAAATTATTGCTATTATACAAAGTGGTGTTCAGCTTTTGCCTTCTCATAGGGTTTTTGGTTAACCTGAACACCCAGCCTATGTCACCAGATGGTAACTTGATGACTGACCCTTATACTCTTATGTATTGACTATTAGAATACGTGACTACAACATTGTGGGTTGGTAAGTCAGAAATGAGCAGTGGAGGCCACAACGTCATCAGTCGGTAAATCATGAAATTACGTTATGTTATGTCACCGTTACGTAATGTGTTATCGGTGTCTGGCTTCCTTGTCCCGTTTTAACAAATTCATAGACAATACTTTCATTAGGCTAATAGTACAACCAATCAGAGCGTTGCATCCATGTGCATCTCTGCCGCTGTTAAGAAAAACCTCTCCTAAGTCTTTTTTAAAAATACTCACATAAATGAAAATAAATGAAATCTTGCTCTTGGCAAACTAGTAACAAATGTATTCACTTCTTGGTCAAAGATTCTTGTTGTCTTTGTAATGAAGATCAATGCGTCTGCTTTAGAGCTGTGGACGTATTGACACGACTAGCACTGCGGCGCTCCGGTGGCGGCTTACGATTTTAATTACAATAACTGTTGTTTGCATCTCTGAGAGAAGAACCCTTGAAAATATCAGCCCCCCCCGAAGCAGACAAGACCAAATGGGTTTTCTAAGAGCTTATTCGGAGCCTCAGACACATCTTCTGTCAATGCTCCCAGTACCGCAGTGCCTGTACAAGCTATAATTATTGGGATTAAAATTAGAGCTGCGCCCTGGAAAACAGGCGAACTCCTACGATCAATGAAACACAGTATACAGAACATTAGCTGCACCGCCTCCATTACTGGCCATTATTTCCTGTCCTGATCAGTCATGGGTTGACAGGCAGGCAGTTGCGCTTCCTTCATTCACCGTCTGAAAAAAGAGGAACATCGTATATCAATCGGCACAGCATCCATGCGACGGGTATTAAGGTATTATTTTAGGTGATGAACTTGAATTCATCACTTAATGAATGAATGAGTGGACCAATGACTGTATTGCATATACCAGTGAGCTCTTACTGCATATGCCCAGTAACCAGCTTTTCTGCCCTCTGCTATACGTCTCTTGTATGTTTAGACAGATAGTGAACACAATAAAGACTCCAGGCGTGACTCCTCATTGAGTGTGTTTACTGAAGGTCTTTAGGATTTTGTAAAACTGTAACAGAATATGATGCACACATTACATATCTCTCAATTAATGTACATCAAACAATCAGCAGGTTTCAAGACAACAGAAAAGAATCACATCTTGGTGAATCGCAATAAGATAAATGAAACCAAAGAATGTAAGCATGTAATCAATATTACAATAATTACAGGAGAAAGTAATTACATAAAGAAAATAGGTAGCTAGACATACCCAACTACATAGGCTACTCAAAGGCCAAACACGTGCCGAAAAACAGAGAGAGACTACTTACGGACAGATCTACTTCATGGGTCGGACAAATAACTCAAGTAGACCACGAGCATACCATGCCTGCTTCTGCACTTGAACTAACTACAGAGACGCTAAATTGAAGGCTACGTGAGGCTGCGTCTAGAGGCTCCGTTCTAACATTTTTCTTAAAGGTGCAGTACCCCTGCCGCCAGTAGATTCAAAATAAGAAATAATGATTAAACTAAGAATATATAAATGACAGGATGACAGGAGTCAGAACACCAGCTACCATTCAAATTAGAGCTTTGCAGCAAAACAGATCAAATATGGATTAAATATGACATTTACAGTTTTTTTTACAATTGCTTTGACACAATTTTCACAACCTGATTTTTCCCAGTTTCCCAGTTTCAAAGTACAAAACTCAAACAAAAATTCAATACTCCTAGTTTTGGGCTCAAAATCACATATAGTGCACAATAAAAATAGCATTGTTAAATGAGGTAGTACATACTTTGTTATTGGTGCATTTTAACATAACGTGATCATTATGAATGTATCATGCTGCCAAAAATAATGATTCAATGATTTTTAATGATGACTCATTAAAACAATATGCAATGGTAATTTCCTAAAATTTACAGATCACCCAAATAGCAATAACCTAACTGATTACATGCCCTATGATGGCGATATAAATCAACCTATATACAGCATATATTATTTCCTGTCCTGATCAGTCATGGGTTGACGGGTAGGCAGTTGCGCTTCCTTCATTCACCGTCTGAAAAAAAAAGGAACATCATACATCAATCGGCACAGCATCCATGCTACGGGTATTAAGGTAAGTGTAGATTCAAATCCTACACTTCTTGATTTCAGGACCATCCATGATTGAAAGGTTATGGTTATTGTTAAATGTAGCAATTGGAGAAAAAAGTAGATGAAACATGACTTATGTAATCACTTCCATTTCCACTATGTTTGCACTCTCTTGGAGTGGGAGAGGGGTGTTGCAGAAATGTGGCAGGAGAGTGACAGCCTGGGTTTCCTCTGCCAGGCTGGTGTAAAGCCAGAAAGCAAAACACTTCCTCGCCCGCGAGTGTTTGCTGGTGTTTGCCTGTAGACGGCCGCCGTTGGGGTTATTAGCTTGTCCATCAAGCTTATGGTCACAGGAAGGAACTGAACGATCCATCCAATGACCTTCATGAATCCATGAACCTGGTAACATTTGTTTCTCAGCTTGAAAGGAACACTTGCAGCAATCAGCAGGGCATGGGAGACATCTGTGGTTTTCATCAAGAAGAGGGCATTGTGAAACACTCTGCGTGTATGCCCGCATGTGTGTGTGTGTGTGTGTGTGTGTGTGTTGCTCTCTTTGCCAACCTTTCTCCCTCCAGCCACCACCTGCTCTCTAATTACAGCATATCTACAGTATGATTGCATTCTGTTAGTTGAAAGTGTGTTTTGTCCTTTTCTGACTAAGAGGCATCATTTGTTCATAGTGTATTTTTTTATACAGTGCTCTTACTTTTGAAAGATGAGAGGAGGATGTGGGCAGAGAGATGAACATTGTGCGATTGCCATTGCGTGTGTATGTGTGTGTTTTTTTCCCCCCTGATCTCCCCAGGCACAACCTGCCAGACTGACTTAAAGGATCAATCCACACCTCACCGGTGCACCAGATGGCTATCACTCCAACGTTGAAATTGCGGGGTGTCTCTGCCGAAGTTGGTTTGTATGTTATCAAGAAAAAGACAAAGGAAAGGCAACTTGTGTACCTATTCAGAAATAGTGAAAGCGAGAGTAAGCTGGCCTAGAGACAAGAAAAGACTGGCGGGATTTGATGGTATCTGCCTTTCAACAGACATTTTGTTGTAATTGTTCTTGTGCAAAGGAAGATAGAGGTGTAATGCATGATCTTGCAATCTACTGACACAACACGCACGTATCCAAAGAGTTACTGTAATGACAAACTCATTTGAATTCATCAGACGCTGACTCTTCTGAATCAGGATAGCAGCATCAGGTTCTCTCAGATTATTTTAGGTGATGAACTTGAATTCATCACTTAATGAACGAATGAATGAATGAGTGGACCAATGACTGTATTGCATATACCAGTGAGCTCTTACTGCATATGCCCAGTAACCAGCTACCATTCCAAATTAGAGTAAAACAGATATTAAAAATGGATTAAATCTGACATTTACAGTTTTTTTTTTACAATTGCTTTGACACAATTTTCACAACCTGTTTTGTCAGTTTCCCAGTTTCAAAGTACAAAACTCAAACAAACAAACTCAAACAAAAATGCAAATGCAAATCCTAGTTTTGGGCTCAAAATCACATATTGTGCAAAATAAAAAATTGTTAAATGAGGTAGTACATAATTTTAGTTATTGGTGCATTTTAACATAACGTGATCATTATGAATGTATCATGCTGCCAAAAATAATAATTAAATTATTTTTAATGATGACTCATTAAAACAATATGCAATGGTAATTTCCTAATATTTACAGATCACCCAAATAGCAATAACCTAACTGATTACATGCCCTATGATGGCGATATAAATCAACCTATATAGCATATATTTTAATATATTAGAGATATATTCAAAGGTTTGCTGTCCTCAACCTCTTGATACATTTGTGGTATTTCATATTTATTTAATATCAGTATTAGCTAAATGTTTGCAGTATATAATTGTATCACATTCATAAACATACTGTTTCAGAGACAGACTGTTCACGTAGAGACAATCTTAGCTAATTCTGAGCATACATCAAAATCAGCTAGCAAACACAGCAATGGACAGGTGTACACTCAAATTTGGTAATGACACCTCTTAAAGCCACAAACTGATTTCCATTTTGCATTTTCCACAAACTGATTTCCACATTTCCTTCAAAATGAGATAGATAGATAGATAGATAGATAGATAGATAGATAGATAGATAGATAGATAGATAGATAGATAGATAGATAGATACAGTAGCAAAGGGAGATGATACAGATTCAGTGATGCTGCCCATTCTCTGTTCTGCATTGACCTGACTGTAAAGACTCATGACCGTTTCTATTGCAGCACAATACTGCAAGCTGTACACAAAACAGAAACTCAATGCATGACACTATTTTGCGTTACAGCACGGAAGCTACTGCTACATCACTGCATTCAATTCCACAACCCAAGATATCATTTACTTGGCAATTGATAATTAAAGGTAGAATGTACTGAAAATGCAAACAAATAAATAAGTCATGGATGATTACTCATCTAATCATATCAGCGTGGTCTAATTATTTATCTTCAGAACACTGAATCAGTCAGTCTACCCTGCATGCCAGCAGCCTGTGTACAAACCTTGTAGTCCGACACGAGCCCTAAAGTTTTACTTCTGCATTCACACTGTATACCTGTACATGATTTATAAAGGATTTGTCCCTTTCCAATTATGCCTCAAGAATTAGTACAAATCACAGATTTTTTTTGTTTTGTTTTTATGCTGTAAAGCTATTTTTAATTGCATTTAGATTTCAAATGTATAGATGATTGTGAATGTGAAAGGTGATGTTTTGTATTTTTCTTTTATATTTTTAACCCTGAATGAATAAAGCTTCTATTCTATTTTCTGCAAAAGATGTGTATCCTTTTTAACTGTTTTGAGGTTGAAATTAAATGTGTCACCGCTTTGACCTTGAAGCCTGAACCACGTTCAAAACTGACAGAAAAATCTGGGTGTCTTTTGGGTGTATGTCTGCCATCATGGAGACCTGATCCATGGTCGTCAGGCTGAAGGACAGGCTCTCTAACCACAACGGCACCCCGCTGCCCCTCAACCCCTCTGTGATGAGCTTAGAAACAACATTTAATAACGTTGCAGTTGCAGCGTATTAAATGAGTCTTCGGGTGTGTCACATGTGACAGGACATGCTCTTCATTTCCACCGCGGTGTTCCACAGGAGCCTGAACACACACGAGGGTGAGCGGTGATCTCTGCAAGTGAGATATGTAAGGCACACATTACCACTGACACCCTGGGAATTGGATGTCCCAGCTGTGCCAGGCTGCATGTGCATGACTGCACCCTCCTGACATCACCCATCACTCTTTGTAGCCCGGAGACCTCCTCTCCCTGTCACCCCTCTCTCTCTCCAGTGTATCTGCCGGGGCTTTGAAAGAGGAGGTCTACCCTGGGGACAGGTCACACCGCTGGGCCAGATTTGCTGCTGGAACTGGCTCCTCGCTCTGTGACCGTGGTGTCCAATCATGTGCCACGGAGGGCCCAGAGTATGCACGCTTTCATTCCAACCAAAGAGTGCACCGGGTGATTTCAATGATTAGTATCTCCCTCTCTGCCTGATGGTCTGAAATCAGCTTCTGTATTGTTTGGTTGGAAGGAACACCTGCAGACTCTTTGCCCTATGAGGAACCGTCAATTTCGTCAAATCCAAACAACAACGAAAATAACAAAAAGCATGACAGACAAAACACATGCAGCCAAGGATGCCTTTTCAAGAGGAAGTGTCATTTTTGACGGATTATTATTTTGTGTTTGTCTCTTTGTTTCTTTCTTGCCTTTTTTTCCAATCAGTCTTTTTTCCCCCTCTAGCGCACATTTTTTTGTTAAACCTTTTAGATTGACACTCTATCAAATGACATTCTCACTCCCTTAATCACCTCCTCTTGTCTTTTCTCTTTTTTTTTTACGGCTATAATTCATATATTTGTACAATTTGTAGACCGTAGCATTTAAGGCTCATGCTGTGCTGAACAGCCGTGCAGTTGGAAAGGGAAGTAAAAATAGCCTGGCATGTCAGCGGGGGGTTAAAGCTGCCTCTTTTCCTCCGAGAGCTCAAACAAGAGCCCACACCTTACACAATAGAGACATAGAGACTATTTGAAATGGTCATCAGTAGCTCATTGGGGAGCACTTCACTCAGTAAATTCTGAGTCTAAATCACAAAATCACTTCCTGTACCCACTGATATACTCCAGAATTATATACAGTGGTGGCCAAAATTGTTAGAACACCTGACAGATCTGAAAATATTGACCTTTTCTTGCCTCCAAAACATGATTTCATTTCATAATGTTCATGAAACATGCAGATGGTTGCTCTGAGCACAACAAATATCAGATGAAGTGAGTCCTACTGTTTTTATCCACTTTTAACTTTAATATTTGGTATGTCCACCTTTTGCAGCAATTCAAAAGAATCACACAGCTGTGTCCTAAGACTCTTGCATCACCATCAATTTAACCACGATCACACCTGACAATGATTACACAAGTAATTTGGCTTCTTCTGTGAAGGAACATGATTGTGTGACATTGACAGTGAAATAGGCCTAGCTTGTTTTTTGTAAGGAAAATGACGTAAATCTCCTTATGATGGCTCTATTCTATGGTTTATAGAGCATAATGATGACTTTGTATATATTTCATTCATTTTATGGGTATTTTAATGGCCAATTGAACAAAAACAACTGAAACCTCTTAAATGTATGCCAAGTGTTCTAATAATTTTGGCCACCACTGTATAATAATTTATGATGTTTACATGACACAAGAGAAGGCTAGCAGAGGAAAGATTTCATAGCTAAGGCTGTCATATTGAAGATTGCAGTATTTTTTTAATGAATTCTAGGTTTGCCTTTTATTCTACCAAACACACAATGTTGCTTTGATTATCCAATTCAACCAACCTTTAAATGCATTTCAAGCTCCATGACTATGAGAAAAGAGAAGCATGGCAGCAGCTTAGCATTAGGCAGCAGTCAGCTCCACAAACATCAAAAACAAACATACCGCCCTGTTCAGATTTTCTGTTAGTGAAGTAAAGGCTCAACAGTACGCCGTTTCTGTAAGATGAATAACAAAATGCTGTATTGGCTGTGTTTGCTTCTCCAGCATCAGTGTAGTGAAAATGCCAGAGGTCTTATTCTGACTTGCAGCTATTTGATTGTGGTTACATACATTGAAATGATCACAGGATAGAGGCCAGGATAAAGTCAAAGGATATTTTAACCAATGAGGCTCCAGGGTATACCTTTCCAAGATGCTGTGCAACATATGTGGTGGTAAAATGTATTATTGAAAGCAATAACAATAACAATGTGACAACCTTTGGGCTACAGGGTGGTTTGAAGGTACCAGATGGGTCAGAGTTTACCTCATCGGGACATTTCAGATTCAGTGACAAGTGAGATTATCACAGAAAAATGAAAAGAAATGACTGAAATACTCCTGCGATTGTCTAAATGTCTGCCACTTTATTGTACTGTCCTACAGCACATGGGAGTTGGAGTAATAATTGTGTCCCTTTGGCCAATGAGGACGAACAGGCTGTAGCTCAAGCCCTTGCAAGCACCGTCCTCTGCAGACCCTCCACCACAGGGATGTCTCTAAGCCTTCCCTGGCACGTAACGGGCTTTTAATCCAGGCGCTGGGGAGGATGGACCACATGTCAAATACACTTCTGGTAATCATGACACGACATTGCATTTAATCTCTGTTCTCTGAAGGAAATGGACACACTTCTCCTGATTGCCCCTCTTAAATAAAACACCGTTTTGTGGAATGAGGATTAGAGGTTCTGTAGGTGTTTACACACCAGCCTCCTTTCATTTAAGCACAGTAGTTACATGCAAAACCCATTAGTTTCAACCACTGTATGATAAATGAGAGCCAGTCTCTCGTTACTCGGCTGGAGTTTGCCACACAATGTATAAAATGAAGTGATCCAAGGTGACGCTTCACTACTGGATGCATGCATAACAGCAAGTAGTGCTATTCACACAAGGAACATGTACCTTCTTGGCCCAACGTATTCAGTTTTGTCCATCACTGTTACGCTGCCCTCTTACTCCAGATGTCAACCCCCTGTCCAAACTCCATTAAGGGATAGTAATACGTGTCATCCTAAATGATAACCCCCCCGACTCCCCAGATTAAACCTGCTACAGTACATCTCTCTGTGCAGCTCCCACATTCAGCCCAACACCAGCTACTCCTCACCCGCCAACACAAGCGACTAATCCTCCCCTGGTTTGCTAATGAGCAACCCCATCACTCTTCCCTTGTCCGGCCCTGAAGCCCCCACCCATTAGTAGCGACCCCTCTGACAGAGCTCCCAGTGTTTTGAGGGGCAGAGGAGGCAGAGGCCAGAGTCTCCCAGACCAAAAGCCTGGATTATTTACTAATCCTTGGAGGTATTTCTCTCTCCCCTTGCCACTGCCACCCCCTGCTTTTCAGGAATCTGACTTTGCTGCACTTCATATATTAAAACGAAAGGGAGTATGCGGAGGGTGGGGATGGGAGTGAGTGCTGTGATATGAGGAATACTCGCGGTATTTATCCTGTTTTGTTTTATTCACTTGACGCGTGGAGGTGTTCCCGACAGATATGGGTTACGGTCACAGCTGCCCGCCCTTCTGCGATGGCATCTGTGACATATCCTGTAATCCATAAAACAAGCAAGCGATGCTTTTGGACGGAATGCCTGAGCGCTCCCCTTTTCCTAATTTCACTGTCCTGGTTCAGCACGACATTAGCACTAGGATTATGGGATAAAGTGCGGATTCATGCAATCACTTAAAGCCCCACCCCCCCTTCCATTTTCAAATTCAGATGTTGTTGAGTTAAAGCGTGGATGTTGAAGCGGTCCTCACCAGCTGTGGTACCTGCTCATCACAGCCACTACAGCATTTCCTACCATCGCCACTGTATGTACCTTCACATATAATAACCCACTTTACCCTGATTGACCCACAAACTGGCTGAGAATTTTATTCCGCTTGAATAATCTGCATATCATGAGTTAACATCCGTTTACTTGAATGCATTCGGCTAAAAATAACCTGTTGTTAATCTGCTTGGATCTTTAGTTTAGGACTGCTGACATGCTGTGTGGTGAACCAGCCCCTTTTCAAGTAAAACATCTGATACATGCATTTATGAGGCAACAAGCCCTCCCCCCTTTTTTTTTCTCATCGCTTCACGTTTATTAGCTTCAGAAGTTATGATTGACAGCGTTTGATAAGGGCACAATAATGAGAACAATCAACACGTAGCCATCTTACCAATTACCAGCGTCATAATCAGTGCCATCAAGGAATTCAATACTTAGCCCTCATTTGCAAAGGGGCGACACATTCGCGCACTTCTGGCGGAAGTTAAGCAGCCTGAAATTTGAAATGATTACACTGCAAAGCTCTGGAGGGATGGGCTAAGGAGCAGCAGCTCTGTATCGTAGCATCAAATAAAATAAAAAGGGCATTGACCCCTTATATGTAATACCAATGGTGCTTCTCCTTAACATGTTGCTATTATTGTGACAATCAAAAAGGAAAAGCACAAGTTGTTTTGTTTGTGGGGCCTCTTCTAGGTCTTCTTCTTTTTTGTCCCTTCCTCTCTTTCCCCCAGTAGAACAGATTGGATTATTCGGCGCAGAGGCAGTGGAATTAGTGTCGGATCGCTGCGTCGCATATGCTCCCCAAGGAGGGATGGTCTTGAAAAAAGTGTGTGTGTATGTGTGTCAGAGAGAGAGAGAGAGAGAGAGAGAGAGAGAAAGCAGATGGTTGAGTTACTCAGTGTTCAAACATCCTTGGGCAGTAGTGGGGTGCACATTGTTGACTCTTCGCTTGTAATAACTGCAGCCACATTTCTTGCAGCCGCACTTCTTGCTTTAGCGGGCAGATGATGTGCACTACACTTAAGTGTGCTTGGTATCTACGGTGATGATATAGTTTGAGAAGAGGATGATCTCAGTCTTATGATGTGATATATGGATGTTTTGAACTTTTTAAGTAAACATGAGAGCACTGGCTTAGCCCTGAGGCTACACATTAAAAGTGCCTCCATGAAAAAGGTGCAACACACTGCATGCTACTACTGTACAGTAGCTGCCTTCTCTTTCTTACACGGGCCTGATAACACCTAGCTACCTTCAGCTTTCTGGCTCATAGCCATTACCTCATTTGATTAATGCCCACTGACTCTTCTTCCTCCCCTTGCCCTCTGGTTCTACCTGCGTTATCAATAGTAGCGGCATGAAGGAGTCTTGTTGTGCCACAGAGATTAGGACGCTTGCAGGGACGTACCTGCTGACCTGAGGCGACCCAGACACAACTGTAGTCGTGTTTTTAGAAAGTAGAAAGGGGGAAATCTTGTGGCCCCTGGAGTTGATCACAATGTCAGACATTTCTGTGGAGGTTTGTAACAAGGGGGTCGGAAAAAAGTCAGAAAACCATTTTCAGTCCGATGTGAATGATTTTCAGGGTGTTTTTTGGGTTTTTTTTGTCTCTGTCGCACAGATTCTCCTCAGAAAGAAGACGAGAAATCGTTTACCGACATCTGAAATGTCAACGATAGCTACACATTAGGGAAGAGTTGGCCACTGCCAGTTAGCAACCTCAGCTGTAAACAGAGTTATAAATCTTACAACTCAGGGTAATTATCATAACAACAGCTGGCACATATATACACATAGCAGTCTGATGAGTTTAGCAATGCTTAGAAGCAGATAACCCCCCCCACCAGATAAAACTGTTGTTAGGGACACGTTGGTCCAGACGTGCTTTGTGCTATGATTAACTCACAAGGTCTGGCTTGCGAGAATAAACCAGAGCTTGTCATATTTTTCATGAAATGAAGCTTAGCCTAAGTTCAATCAGGAAGACGACCTGGCTCATATTTGCTTCGTCGCTGCTGCAGGTATTCTCGCAGCAATCGGCCTCGCTTGCAATTCAATCAGCCCCCTTCAGCAAGGACACTCCCCTTCCTCCCTCTAGGGGAATCAATTACAACCTGCCACATCCCTATATATATATATATGCCCCATCCTCTGTCTGCGCCCCACAGCCTCCCCCACCACCAGCAGTGCCAGGCTCCAGTGGGTTGTCACCGCATCCATTCTGCCCAATGGAAGAGCAGGGGTGTGTTCATTCATCTGAGATTCACAGGGTTCTCCTTTAACCCATTAACATTGATTTCAATGCTCACCTGATTCATTATCCATTAAAGTATTCAAACTTACAAATCTAGTAATTGTGCATTTTTCCAATAAGAATGAATTGATAATGAATTGGGGGAAAAAAGGAGCTGCTGCTAGTCGCTACAGATTCCTGGCAAGACAATGTCAAAGGGAACTGTTGTGAACTTACATTGGGGTAAGCTTGTAAAAAGAAAATGAATGAAGTTAAAAAATTCCACCCGAACACCACAGCAGGTGATTTCACTGATTAGTTGCTCCTCTGTGAAATCACCTGCTGTGGTGTTTGGCCGGAATGAAAACCTGCACACTCTCAGCCCTCTGTGGCACACGGTTGAATAGCCCTGCAGTAGAAGAGTGTTATCATTGTGTTAACCAAGCATGGAACAAATGACTCCACTGATACTATCTTTTAAAAAGTACCATAGTTAGCTTTAAATTCAAGAAGAAGTGCCACTTTTTTAATATTAGATAATATGAACAGCATATTAAGTTATGACTGTTTCGCTGTTGTTAACATTGTTTAAAGCAATATATAACTAGATTCAGACTATTGGGACAAGAGAAGAGTTTTATTCTGAAATGAAATATTTTTCTAATATTCAGGAATCTACCAACTGCAGTTTATTTGTTCCAGTTTGTTATCAATTCATTCTTATTGGAAACAAGAAAATGACTTGCTGAAAACAATGACATGACATATGAAAACTTGACTTACATTAGTGCAGATAGCCAGTCACTGATTGACTGATCCTCAACTCCATGGTATGATTTGTCAATTATTTTACTTGCTTTAAAATATATATATATATTGATTTTTTTTTATTGATATTGAGCTCAATCCAAAAATACTGTTAAATTAGTTAAAAATCCACCAAAACGGCTGAGAATCCAATTCAGATTTGACAAAACATGTATTCCCTATTTCCCCACTCCTACACGATCATACAAGAATATATGTGACATTTTCTAGCAGTTTCAAAAGTCTTGCAGAAGTGGGGCCGTGGCTCCGAAAAGGTCAAGAAGAACCGATGGAAAATCATCTCTTTTCTTATCCGCCTTTCACAGCGGGAATCTTTAGAACAAAGGCGGGAAGGAAATGATGTGAGGCTAAAACGTGCTTTAACACCAGTGAGAAAAGCAAGACGTTATGAAGACAAAACCATTGGCGTGATACAAAAGCCTGGTATTTATTGTTAAGTTGATGTCTTCTTCGGCTAGCAGTCAGTGCATTTGTATTGTGTTGCATGAATCATCTTATTGTGTAAAACCATGAGTCATATAGAACAGCCATACCCTCCCTCCACCAACACACACCACTTCCCCCAACCTTGTTCATAAAAGGTACATGCATCAATTTGGTTTAGGCACACTGGGACATACTATTCTATGCAGCTTCCCTGAGTTGTCATTAAGTCATTTCAAGTCTAAAGCCGGGGTCCTACACAGACACTCAAACTAGTTTATGACACAAGGATTATTTACAGGGTTCTTGCACGCGTCTGGAAAGTCTGGAAATGGAAGGGAGAGACAAATTTGATAATTTCCAGGTGGAAAATTCCACTCTCAGACACTCTCACATTGTTATATATCATCAATCTGTGATGTCCAATGCAGCAATTTCCTTTCAGCCTGCCTTGTCTGCTTCTACTTCACTTAGTGATTTCCTACGTTTTCCAGAAGAAGGGCATCAGAGAAGGGCATGAACTTGTTCCATTTAGCTGAAACTGCAGTAAGTGTGTATGTGACGGTGTGTGAAGTTAGCTTGGTATTGGATATTCTTTACCCTTCAGTAAATTGTAAGGCAAACAAGTAAAAGCACATTAATGAAAACATTTGGGATTTTCCTTATGTGACCTACAGTTCATATGGGAAATAAATGTGTTTAAACAGAAGAAAAATATTCTGTCAAATATTGAATCCAATGGAAGAAAGAATATAAAAACAAAAGCAAAAATCATAAAAGGAGGGTCAAAACGGTCATTAAATTAAAGAGAATCTAGTTTTAAGATGATACATATTTATCCAGATCCTCATCCAGGTCACTCCAAAGTCTGAGAGCCCTGATGGCAAACACCCGATCAACCCCTTGTTTTTAATCTCCATTAATAATAGGCTGATTACACTGTTACTGGTGGCTGGAATTTTTAATCACATGCTGATTCTTGATCATTTTTCCCCAGCACAAAAATGAATTATGGTAATATTTATTAACTTGATGCACACGATTGAATTAAAATAACCGCTGATAAATGTTTCACGATGCGCTTCCCATCAGAGAGAAATCCAAAACAAAGCGGCACCTCTTTTTCTCTTTTAGTTACAGTCACTGTAGATTTCTTCTAGGATTTGTAATGAGGCCAACAAAGCTAAAGGTGAATTCAAACAATTATTCCTAAAAGCGTGTGGCTATTTCTTACACCCACTAAACTCCAACAAAAGTTGCTATAATGTAACTGTAATTTGTTTTTTTCTCCCAAGATTTTATTTTTCAAGATAATAAAACATGGTGACAGAAGACAGAACTCAATGACAAAAACTCCAAATTACCAACAAAGACACATGGAAAAAAAATACAGATAATAATAATAATAAGAGCAACTGTAAAAAATATATATATTACATACTAGTACCCATGGCGGATTATGATTTTTGTAATCTATAAAATTGAACAGTCCACCGATTGTACTGTAGTTACTATAACTACCCAACACCGGTCTTTACTGTGTACCTCTTTTCATGTGTGTGTGTGTCACTGCTCATAGTACTATGTTTGCATACAGCTATACATACAAGTATACAAGATATAATGATATGTGTGTATGTGTGTGTGTGTGTGTGTGTGTGTGTGTGTGTGTGTGTGTGTGTGTGTGTGTGTGTGTGTGTGTGAATGTATTCCCCAGTGTATCTCATTGCCACCAGGATACACAGGCTGTGTTAAACTCATTGCCTGGCCTCCAGGCTGTTGTGTGTGATGGGAGTTCTTCAAAGGGAGCGATTCTGACTTACTAGTTATCTGCAGGCCGCATCACTTTCCCCCTGTTCTCATTTACTATCCCAAAGCATAACTGTGTCAGGGACCTTCAGGAGCCCCCAGAAGCATTTTGCATTTTTATATGCCATACCTTTCGGGCAGCCTCATAGGTATCTTGCTACAACCTCCTTCCAGCTTGAAGGAGACGGATAGGCAGTATTTCCCTTTTGCATTTTTCCGATTTAAATCATTAAAGTTTAGCAAGATCCAAATCCATCTCCCAGTGCTTGTGGTTCTTCTACAATTTGCTTATTGCCTAACCACATTTTGGGCCGTGCTTTTAAATATTGCATTTGACTTCAGTTTGCTCTTAATAACAGGGTTAAAAACATATTTTAATGCACTTTGAAGTGATCCATGGGTGAGCCGTTAACAATAATAGATGCATGTTTTTCAAAAAGTATGGAACAACTGTGAAAAACGCAGGCTGGCATTCTGATATTTTGTGAAATGAGCATGATATCTTAAAATGTATAAAAAGTGAGAGACATACGTCCCGCCCCCCCCCAATGAAAGGAATACATGGGGGATGCATGTCTAGAAACAGGTAGCAGTTTGATATTGAAATAATGTCATGGAAAGTAAGGGAATGGAGGTTGGGAGGATGGCAGTATACATTTACCTTCAACTCTGGCGATCCTGGTTCGATTCCCAACTCATGCCAATACATTTTATACTATTAGCAAGTTTTAAGTTTTAATTTTCAGCAAAAGTCTGAACCTTTTAATTTTAACCAAATTTCCTAAACATGTTTTCATGCACTTTGAAATTATCCATGGGTGAGTTGTAAACAATAAAATATGTTTTTCAAAAAGTATAGTTTCCTCGACCTAACTTTAACCCTATTAACTGAAGTTGTGCTACTTGCCTGAACTTAAATGTTACCTAACCTCTTCATGTGATAAACACATGTCCAGTTTGTGGTGGAGAAACCTAATCTTTGCATTATATATGATCATCTGTTTCAGAGTTTGTGCTCATTTTCTGAAATGTTCTGACACTGTTTTCTGTTCATTTTTATTTATTATATTTTATTTTATTTTTTGAAAATGTTAAAGAGATTACCAGTAAAATCCTCAAAAGATTTAAGATCACTCACTTTGGTTTTTGGTTTTATTTTTTATCTTGACTGATATTTTACTATGGAAATATTTAAATAGTTTTTTTTAAATAGTTTTTTTTACAACAAGCTTTGGAAAAACATGATGAAAAGTCAGGTGGAGTAATTGCCATATGAGGACAGTGTAAGGACAATCAGATGCACAGAAAAGGAAAACATGGATATTTAATCTTTGTATTGTATCCTATTGTGCCTTATGCATAGTACTGGCCCTGCACATGCTAGATACATTATAATGTTCATAAATATTTATGATATAGTAGGTGGGATTACAGGCTCTTGAGAAGGAGAGAAAATTGTGTTTGGACTGAAAACTCATTAATCAACGGCACAAAAAACTCTTTACGTAGCACGGCCTCGACATATACTCACACTGCAGTTCCATATAGCAAATGGGACGGAAGATTCCATTGACTTGTATTGGCTTTTGAGCATGGTGAACCCCATTTGTCCCTGTTCAGGGCTGACATTAGCTCGCTATCTGGGTTGGAACTGTGATGCTAAACACTGACTGACAGAGCGAAGGACGTATCTGTCTAGACAATCTGCTGATGCAGTCCAGAGTCCTTTCCTCTGAAACAGACATTGTTTTTTGTTCTTTTTTTAAAGCACGTTTCAAGTTAAGCCCACGTGTGAGAAAAGAAAACATGCTGTATTTTTAGGTTTTGAGGTGCGGACTGTATTAATTAATTAAGGATAGTTATTATTACATTTTGTAACTCCTTTGCTTTGTTTATCAATATACTTGACCCATTTACATTCACCCGCCTCACATTCACAACATGTGTTTTTCACATTAAATCATTTACGTGGAAAGCTTTTCATCTTCCAATGAGTATCGGCTTTGATGCTGTAGTTCCCATGAATAAATGAACCGAATCCTTCACTCTCTCCTACACTCTCGCTTTTCTCTCACATTTTTTTTCAGCATCATTGATGAAAAGACAGGAAGAAAGTGATTGAAAAGAGATGTGAAGGGAGAGGGAGATATAAAGGTCTAGCTAACATAATGAGACTGTATAGTGTGTGTGTCCGTGCGTGTGTGTGTGTGTGTGTGTGTGTGTCACAGACTGGGCCAGGCTAAGGGTTTGGACATACTGAATTTATGTGTGTAAAGAGGCAGCATGAAAATGAGAAAATGAGAATGGCTCTACAGCGAGCACAGCCTGTCTGCATGGCTGGGATGCTTATTCATACACAGAACTAGCTTAACCTCCTCGTATGAACCTTGAAATAAATTGTTCTTCCAAGTGTAACCGATGTGCTCTCAACTTTCATAATGGCTTTGACTGATATGAAAAGGGTACAGCCAGAGAGCCGTGCTACTCTCCTCTTCAGAGTAAATACAAGCAGCCCTCTTTGTTTCAAAATAAAAGCTTAAAAGGCAATATTCTCAAAGGATTATGAAGCCATATACACAGTGGGCAGACTCTTTAAGGTAATTAACTGACTCTATGCGCCATGGTGTACTGCAATGACCAGTGTTTACACTATAATTGGGCTTGAGGCACTCAGAAGCCCCCCCCCAGTTGAGACTAGACAAGGCCACCAACTTCAAATCCCTCCTGATCAGTTTATTTCTTTGGGATTGCCACTTCATTTTTAATTCCAGTGATTATGTTATATTATTATCTCTGGATTATTGCGTTTTTTTTCTACAGTTCAATAGTTGCTTTTAAGACATCTTAAAGGGTAATTCTGGGATTTTTCAACCTGGCCTCTATGTCCACAAAATCGTTTTTCATACCTTTAAGTAGATCCCAAAAGTTTCTGAGTTTCTCCGGTCCATGGGCTCAACCGGCAGTCGCGTAACGGCGGCTCAATGGCGGCAACGTAATCCGTAAGGGCATGTATCAACCGTCCTCTTCCTGCAACAACTCAACCCTCTCGCTTTCATAAACTATCTTTGTATCCTTTTCACCGTCCTCGTTTTCCGGGCTGTTTCTGTAGCGACCCTTTCCATAATGTTGTCAGACATTTGGATAATAACACGAATAACAAACTGAGCCCGTCCGTGACAAAAACAAGCACTTTTAGTGGACGTACTTTGACCGGCCATCTATGCCCTTACGGATTACGTTGCTGCCATTGAGCCGCCGTTACGCGACTGCCGGTTGAGCCCATGGACCGGAGAAACTCAGAAACTTTTGGGATCTACTTAAAGGTTTGAAAAGCGATTTTGTGGACATAGAGGCCAGGTTGAAAAATCCCGGAATTACCCTTTAAGACATTTGCTTGCAAAAAAACTTCTGAGAATCATTTGTGTTTTTGTAATATTGATGGATGGATTTTCAGGGAGCGACATCTTTCCCCAAAATGGATGTGGAGCATTTTGGATGACACCCTTCAATTTTTTTCATTACATTAAAAAAAAAAAAAAATTGGGGTTTCAGCTGTAATTCAAGGGGGTCGATACAGGATACAGGGAAAATATTTTTTATGTTGCCCTGTACGACTTTACCTGATCTACTCAGTTTGTTTGTACATCATTTCATACACTTAATCTTGAGGTAACATTTTCAGACATGCCTCAAGAAGTGTATTGTCGTTGTGTGCAATTTTTAGCTATTTGTCTAAAACAGAAAAGCAGTGCAACATGCCCAGTTTGTGATCACATAGCTGTAAATACGTGAATAAGAATAAGAATAAGTTCACCTGTTGCTTTATATTTATTGCTACAGTTTATGTTGCATGTGTCATATCCAATTATTTGAAATAGTCAATTGATTTGGATAATATGGAGGTGGAATTTGTAGACTACACTCACATTGTGCCCTTCATTTAAAGGTTTGGGGCAGCAGAAATCTTTAGAACTGGCCGTTAAAAGGGCAAGTTGAGATACCTCAATTTCTCAGGGAAATTGTCGCTGGCTGTTGTGTCATCACCACTAGCAGTCGGCTGAGTGCTTGTCACTTTGAAACTATAGTTGCTTTAATTGGTGCACTAATAGGTGGAATGATGGTGGAAAATCACGATTGGAGCCTATGTAGGCTTGTTCTGCAATAGCAGCTTCTCACCAGTATAACAATGCCTTTTTTATATATAAAATGGTCTTAGATGTTTATTTTTTGCATTCGTGTTTTGTTTTGATTTTGTTTTGATGTTTTGATAGAAACCTTTCATTCCATTATTTTTGAAAGCATCTTTGCTAGACTAGATGTTACCGCTGGTGCATTAAAGCAGCCTAGCTGTAACTCAACTTTACATTATTCCTCAAAGGAGTGCAATGATTTTGTTTTAGTTAGACGGATGCATGGATGAATGCCCCAGTGACTCCTTTTTTTTGTATCGGCATGGAAAATGTAATGTGGTTATTTACGTTCTAACAATTTATTTCAAACGTTGCCTCATCCATAGATTGCTGTACTCTCACAGTACTAAGCCATTTGAACAAGCAATTTCTTGATTCCTTTTGCAATTGATGTACCATGATACAGATATGAAGGATGTATATATTGAGTGAAAAGTCATTTGTGCTGAGATTTCATTTTCAAGATTGATCACAGAAAAACTGGCCATCCCCTGCCAAATATCTCAAAGCTCAGCAATTATTTTCAGCAAACACCTCACTATCAAACACACATTCCATCATTTTTTTTTCAACAAGCATCTTTTCTCTCACTCATTTTGGCCTTGTTTTTTCTGTCTGTGTTTTTCTTCTATCCCTTTGCTCACACCCTTCTGATCTCTCTCACTTACTCTTCCGGTCCTCTCCTTATTCGCTCTCCCTCTGTTCACTAAGCTTTTAGAACGAGGGGGCGAGAAACCCCAAAGCATGAATCATTAAAAGATGTGAAGGGAAAAATAGATCACTGCAGATGCACCTGCAGAAATAACAGCGCGTGATGAAGGGACAGGGAAGGGGGAGGGGAGGATTTGGCTGCTCTTCTTCTCATAAGACAAAAGATCTGTCCTGTGCCCATTGAGAGCAGTTCTGTCTATATGTGTAGGCCTCTACAAGCAAGCCAACATGGAAAGAAAGATGTGTTGATCACTCAAACCCTCTTTTTCACACAGTGACGTTTGTGTGCATTTGGCATGCTGCTGTCAATTCACTGTGCGAAATTGAGACATTTATGACATTATTTCTAACAGGGATGAGAAAGAAGTAACGTGGTGAAGACTATGACAAGAGGAAGTTGAGGTTAGAAGAGAAGTACAGGGAAAGTGAGAGAAATACCAGTGGGCTGATGGTTTGAACATTTAGCTGAAGCCACAGCCCACTAATCGAATGAGGAACTCTATCTAAGGGAAAAGTGGAATTTTTCGTCAGAGCTACATCCACAAGGATGTCAGATGATATTGGCTCCAAAGACATGACATCATGGCAGCAACACCACATTTCTGGGTCCATTTCGTGGTGGTGTATTTTTCTTATTCCTGCGGATAACCGGCGAAATGTAGATGACATGACGTCACATCGAGATAGTTCCAGTGCAGCTACAATGGAATTTAATAGCAGAAATTGTTGCAACGATCTAATACATCAACAGTGAAAGTCATGTGTTGGTGGCAGCCCCTCAGAATTAAAGAGGAAGGGCTTCTTTGTACACCCACCATTTTGCACCAACGTTCAACAATCATACAGGGAGAAATCCATCATAGAAGAGGCAGAAATACCAATTTCGCCACCGAAAGTATAGCCTCAATAGACCAGAATGCAATGCAGCCACAAGGCATGTTGTGCTTTGAGTAAAGGGGTGTGACTTTCGCTTTTACTCAACCGGAAAAACTCTCTTTCTCTTACTATTGCTATAGCTATCACTATTGCACTTTTCTCTCACCAGCTACACTTAAAACCAACAGCTGAATCCAACAAATCCAGGCACATTATGGGGATTGTCGAAAGACTGGGAAATGTAGGAAATACAGTAGAAGATAGAAGTAGACAAGGCAACGTGGATACACCAAAAAAAAGTTAATTACAAAACACCATTACAGAATAACACCCTTGAATGTATTGAACAGCAACACTTAGCTTTTTGTATGTTCAGCATGAAACCTACATTGCTGTTGTTTGAGCATCTGTGTGATTGCAGTTCTTCATATTGAAGTGGTAATTTCATGACTTTCAGATTACAGCTTTAAGGGAGAGAGGTTAAATTAACTGTCATTAGACCACCTCTTCTCTACTACCAGCTGTGAAGGAGAAACCTCTTGGTAATTATATTTTTCAACTCCTGTGGCGCATCAGACAATAGTTTTAATTGCTTTGTGTGGATGGTGTGTTGGGGGAAGCTGGGAGAAGCTGTCATTAGAGCAGATGAACTGTGTTGAGAACAGATTCACCCATTTGTTTTACAGTTCAAGGAATGGCTTCTCACCTCTTTATCTGAAAAATATCTTGCATCGGTTGACTATGTTCATTATTAGGGTGGACACTCAATGCGATGTCTTTTTTCAAATCATTGGTCTGGCCATTTGACATTTCAACTACGGTTCAATCGATATGGGTCTTTGATATTTTTAGTCTGAATTCACCAGTAACTGATATTTTGTGGCTACATTCAATATTTTTAAATGTATTCTGTTTCATGCCAAATAAAAATTGCAAGTATTCAGTGTTTCCCCCTGAATTTTATTCTTGGTATGGCGGAAAAGCCTTTGAAACAGTTTAGGCTATCATGTAACAAGATAAGGCAAGTTTATTTGTATAGCACAGGAATTTAATCATATGTGGTGCAGAACATAAAAGTGTTCAGCCTACTTTTAAATGTCTTCAATGTCTAAGATCTTCTGGAAGTGTGTTCCAAGTGTGTGTGGCATGATAACTGAATGCAGCCTCACAATGTTTTGTTTTGTTCTACTCTGGGAATACTTAGTAGACCATTCCAAGATGACCTTAGGTGTCTAGACTGTTAAGCGATTTGTAAAATAGCTTGGATAAGCTTTTCTAAGTCTTGTTTAGACATGGATCCTCTGATTCTTGCTATATTTTTCAGATGATAATAGGCTGACTTTGTTATTGAGTGGATATGGCTATTAAAATTTAGATCTGAATCCAGAATAACACCAAGAATTCTGGCTTGGCTTTTCGTCTGCAAGGATGGGGAGTCAGCCTTTCATCATGAGCACCAAAGACATTACCTTAGTTTTGTCCTTATTTAGTTGAAGAAAATGTTGCTGCATTCAATTATTGATTTGTTCAATGCACTGACATAGCGAGTCAATGGGACCATAGTCTCATGAGAGAGCTACGTAGATATGGGTGTCGTCTGCATAATTATGGTAGAAATCTGTCTTTGTAGATGTCATAGTGAAACTGGAGACTTGATTTTCGCCATCTGCGTTCTGCTTTTCAGCACTCCTCCTTCTGGGTTTTTACAGACATAGCATTTCTCCATGGAGTTTTTTGTTTACCAGAGATTGATTTAGCCCTAACAGGTGCCATGGCATCAATACGTTTCGCAATTATAGAATTGAAATTATCCAGAAGATTGCAGAAGCTGGAGCGGGGGGTTGGGGCCAGAAAAAATGGCCTCCATAAACAATGCACAAGTGCTCACATTGATAAAACACTTTTTAACTGTTTCAGACCTAACATGGATATCAGGAGTAATAGACATGTCAAATAAGACATAGCAGTGATCAGATAAGACAGCATTAATTACAGCAACATTTGAGATAATCAGGCCTTGGTGATTATCAGATCCAGAGTATGGACTTGATTGTGAGTTGGCCCTTTTACATGCTGCAACAGTCCAAAGGAGTCTAATATGGCAGATCATTCTTTAGCACAGTTGTCATTGGAATGATCAGTATGATTATTAAAATCACCAGAAATGACAAAACGATCAAATTCAGTGGATATAATGAACAGCAGCTCAGCAAAGTCATTAGAGAAATTTTAGTATTTTGGCCTGTATATAATTAATAGTAGAATTCGAGGGGAGCATTTCAGTATGGCAGAAAGGTATTAAAAAAAATGTAATGTATCAAGTAGTGTGCTCTACTTGATGTCCAAACTTTCAGAATTCTTCTCCAACACAAACCTACTTGTTGACTGTGAATGATCGCTGTGCTGTCCATTAGTGTGGTCACTCACTACCCCCGCAGCTTGGCCATGCAGAATGAAATGGCTGCTTCCACCCCCTCAGCATTAAAGCAACATTAGAGCAAACTTGGCCTGCTGCATAGTTACATAGGAGGTAGGTCTGCCTTGGAATCAAAACACATGGCACAAAGCAATTACACAAGAGAAGGAGGTTTGGTAGTTGTCCATAAACCAGCAGTCTATTCATAGTACTGTAACTCAAAGGAACCAAGTACAAAGCAAACCTTTAGCCTTTCACCATAAAGATCAGCACAATTTTTGAGTAGGGATTTTGGACATACTGAAGCTTGTGACTAGACTTTTTTAACACTGCCAAACTTCATTCATCCTGCATACCCTCCACTATTTCCCATATATTTCATCAGATAAAGTCTTCAGGTTGCTATGCATAAAGTATGGGGCATGCTGTTTTGGTGCATATGTCAGCATCTTTCAGATGGTCCTCAGATTGTCTCCTTTGAACCAGGCGGAAAACACTCTCATCGCATTTAAGGCGGAGAGCTTGGGAGGGCTACAAAATACTGCTGGCTGGCTGTGTTACTGGCTTTTCATCCGGCATTGCATCACCTTGACTCCCCTACTTCAGACTACTAAATTGCTGCTCGTGTCTTGACTATAAATAAGCGGGGCAGGTATCCATCATCACTGTACCTTCTTGCTCTTCAGGACCATTCAAGACTGATGTGTGCATGCACTGACTGTGCAGATCAGCCAGAGACTGGGATGAAAGCTTTGCTGTGAAATTGCTGTCTAATATGTATTTAGAGCAGAACTGATCTCATCCAGGAGAAAAATGTTTTTGCACATTTTTGTTCATTAACTAGTAAGCAGTAGAACTAGTAAGTAGTAAACTGTAGAATATGATTTACTGTAGGCTTACTGTAAAACCAATATATTTGTTTCACATGCTAGACACAAATATCTGTTTGGGCTGTTTGGGCCTAGCATTTATTTGGGCCATTAAGTGGTGTTAACTTCCCAAACTGAAGTTAATAGAACGCTGGCATTTAGATTGTCTCCCCTGTCTCCCCGTTAGTACTTGTGTTCTTGTCTTAAGTGTACCGTGCAGCTATCAATTCCAGGGAAATGGCCTTTGACTTTAAGGTGGCGCCAAACCAGCAACACACATCACTGCTCTGTATTGATCCCAATTCTCGCTCTACAGAGCCTTTCCATGCTTTGTTTATTTAGGGCCTTTGGTGTATTGACAGAGCAAGGCAATAACTGACCAGACACAAGGGGAAAGCCAGTGAAACCAGGCGAAGAAAGCCCAGAGACCCCCCAGAGTGATTAAGTGTGATTTATTCAAACACTGGTCAGGTGAGCTGTCAGGTATTGATTGCTAATAAAGATGGGGACAAAGAAATGCCATTATAGAAACATTGCAAAGAGTTAAGGAAGGTGCAATAGGACAAATGGGAAATGCATAAATTGGCATTTAGGCTGAATTAAAGACATGCAGATGTAAGCAAGGCAGGCTTTGATAAAATACCACCGATTGAATCTCAATTGGGGAAATAAACCAATTAAGTATGCTGGTGGTTGCAGATGTGTATCTTTCAGTCTCTCGGCCCACTCGCTACCATGTTGTACTGCTCAAGAGGGGAGTGCTGGGATTTCTGCACCACTGAGCATTACTCAAGTCCCATAGTTTATGTCGAGCCATCACTCGTTAATTCATTATCTTTATTTAACCAGGGTAATCCAATCTAACCAGAATACGCCATAAGCAACTGGTTTCCAGATTTAATTGAAGAAGAAATTGTGGTGCTGATACTGAAACTTAATATTCTGAGTAGTTACATATTTTGTTCTTTAGAATTGGCAGGAACTGATAGATGAGCTTAACTTTACTCATTCAGCCTTATACCTCAGGACATTGTCACAAGGGCTGTCTATCTACTGTGACATTCAATTAATGCTTCTGTGCCTGCCAATCACTAAAGCACCTAGGCACAGGAGGTCATTCCATCCCTCCTCTTATTGGCTGGTTTAACCTAGTCAAGAGAGCAAGGTTTGCAGTCTGAAATAGACGATGAGCAGATCTGACAGGGACCGTGAGTCATGGCCCGGCACATCAGGTCTAGCACTGATAGTTTTCTGCAGTCTGCAGTGTGTGTTTGCATTTGTACGTGTGCATATGTGAGAGACAGATTAAGATCCTCATGAAACAGGATGAATTGGCAAAGAAAATGTCTTTGCCATCGTTTGAACACTTCTGAAATGGTCAGTGTACAATGAAACAGTTATGAACACTTTTGTCCACTTTCACAATGTTTGAAACCTTATTTTAACTTACTCAATTGTGCTGATTGTGGATAGAAACACGTAGCATGTAGCCATGCAGGGAAGTTAACTGATTTTGTGTCTGAAACTGCGGCTTTGTACTGATGAAACAAAATGCTTTCCCACTTTTTGACCTTTGCAAATGTCTCAGCCTCTTACTACTACTGTGTGTGTGTGTGTGTGTGTGTGTGTGTGTGTGTGTGTGTGTGTGTGTGTGTGTGTGTGTGTGTGTGTGTGTGTGTGCGTGCGTGCGTGCGTGCGTGCGTGCGTGCGTGTGTGTGTGTGTGTGCATGCACTTGTGTGTGCACATGTGCTTTGGCCCTCCCACGTTCCCTTTCCTCTCATGTTAATTAGGTTTCATGCATTCCAACTATTCTAAACCAATCCTCCATTTATATGGCAATGGATATGTGCCCACCTGGATATGATACCCGCCTAGTGGTATCATTTCATCTTCTAAGATGGGAGACAGGGGGTAAAACACGTGACATGGACCATAATCCAGACCCAACCCATGATGTTGTAAACAAATGGCACACAACTCAGTCTGCTGAATCTGCTGAATTTTGCTCCTTTCTATGAGTTTAGCTCTAAGGTATTCTTGAAGGTAGACTTAGACTGTGTGTTATCAGGCAAAGTTTAGCCCCGACCATACAAGGCTTGATACATTTTCAGAATAACACCTAGACACCTCCCGTCAGTTTTGTCATTCATGTCAGCATAGCGTGAGATGTTCAGTTTACTAATGATTCTGGCATTCAGGACTGCCGCTGCCTGACACCAATTCTAGCAATGTCAGAATATTTGGTATTAAACCAATCCGGGATGACATGACAGTGTGAGACGTTCAGTCCAATAACAAAATACAAATTTGATACTCGTATCAGAACTCGTGAGCTGTGATTGGTTCTTGTGGGTTGGGCATTGCTATGAACTGTGGTTTCAATCAAAACAAAGTAGAGCTGCATTGCGCTGTCACATGGCATTTAATGCTTGTCAAGGCTTGTCATTCAGAGTCATTTCAGCTTTTGGAAAACTCACAGTGTGAGTTACTTCAATCCTCTAGTCATCACTACAATCTCCCCTACTCATTTTGCTCAAAGTGTTCCATTTCAAAAAGGAAATGAAAGCTAAGAAGTCAAGTCAAACTTTATTTATATAGCACAGGGAAGCTCAACGCTTCACAAGAAAACAGCATAGGAAAAACCCCAGACCCCACACCCCACAACCAACACACACACACACACACACACACACACACACACACACACACACACACACACAAACACACACACACACACACACACTATATGGTGAGCCAGGCCCACAGCACTGTCTGGGTAAAGAATAGCACCCCTTTGCTGACTGGCGCCAGCTAGGGATAGTGGTCAACCCAGCAGTATTACCACTTCCAGATCCTCAGATCCTGGGGAGGCACGGCTGTAGTAAAACAGCAATCAGACCAGGTCTCTGAGAACAGCCCTGTTAAAATGACACAGACCCTCAGAGACAGGAGAGAGGAAGGTGGTTGCAAGTCGGAGTGCAAACCGAATCTCGACAGAGGGATTAGAAAAGAGAGAAAAGTGGAGTGTTGTATGTTGATTGTGCTATGTATGACACTCATGTAGGGACCGAGGACCAAGGCCCTCAGGTTCCTCGAAACCCATCAGCCACTGCTGAACCCCAGACCACAATGAACATCTTCAATGCGCACACCAATCAAAAGGCCTTTGAGAATAGCAAAGTCTAGTTTTAAATGAGGATAGAATTGGGCCACACCTCAGGTTATCTGGCAGACTATTCCAACAACTGATGGTAAAATAACTAAAAGTTTTTTTATCCTTGGAAAAACTAAGATGGGTGCCAGATGACCTGAGAGGCCTAGTTGGCTCATAGTCAACAAGCTCTCTGAACCATATTGTGAAGCAAGGCCATTAAGCTTTATAGACAAGCGACAGGGGTCTTGAAGTCAACGCTACAGCATCCTGGAAGCCAGTGCAGTGATTTAATTACAGGTGTGACTCTAGGTGCAGCATTTTGAATGAGCTGCAAGTCACCCCACAGCGAAGAAGAGAAGAGCTAGAACCAATCAAAATACCAGAGGGTACTTTTTGATTTTAACGTGAACTTCACGTCAGCCAATGAATACCACTTTTTAACATTAAGAAAACCCTAAAGACAATGGGGCAGCCTTGAGGGAAACCCCCGAATTTAGGGTGCAGAATAAGTGGCATCTGGCCTTTCTATTTGCTGGACCTAGTTTTATCAGCCAAAAACGTATCCAGTAGCATGTATTTTGGGTATGGCTGGTGAAAGTTCTACAGTTACCACACATTTAGATGTATTTTCCTTCACTATTGTTAATTCAACAGTGTTAAATATTGGAATGCAATTGAAAACCTTAAGAATTTCATTGAGATCTTAATTCAGCTTCCATACTCATTTAAGGCTCATGATCAGCAATTACACAGTGGTTATTTTTAGTGTCCAATTAATTACTTTTCTCTTTCTTACTTTTTCTCTGGCACAGCTGCCCTTCATGTTTGGATTAAAGATTGATTCTTTAAGTTGTTATTAGGCCAGTGACTGAAAATCCTTCTCTCAAAGTTGTAGACATTTTTGCCACATTCTGCTGTATCTTAAAAAATCAAATATTAGCAAAATGAATGCATCTATTGCAGATTGTACATATAACTAAACATCGTACAAGGTTTTTTAATGGCTCTCTTGGAATAGTCTATGTTATGGAGACTATACACCCTGATTCCGCTGAATAAGCTCATTTCTTTTTCCTCGTTGGGGTTTCTAGAGTCAAGGTAGTTTACTGTCTGTCTCCATTGCATTCTCCGATGGATGCTTAACACGTATGTCTGTGATGTGGTGAGTGACATTTCTGGGTGGATGTTGCCATCCACACTTTGCTCAATCTAATGAAAGTCTAACTGAATCACGGTAGAGTTTGGTCGTTGGTCTAGTGGCACTTGCTGGCCTTGCTGACTCACCCACCTCTACCATCGCCTCATGTCAACGGCGCTGTCAAGCTAGGGCTGGTAATGCATCCTGCCAAATTGGACCTTCAGTCACATTTGTACGTACATTTATTCCTAATTAACTGAAGCTCTCTCATGCTTGCAAATGTCACAAATGCCTGTACTGTGAAGAGCCATAGGTCTGTGTGACCCATTATTCTAATGTCATGTTTCCCCCTAATGCTGGAAATAATTAATTTGAAAGCCAGAACTATAGCCTTATCGTCCTGATCAGTTTAATCTAATTCTTTTTCTTTGATGAAACAGATATGGAGAGTAGGGAAGACGGGAGAGAAGGCTTTATCGGGATTTAAATCCAGGCCAGCATGATCCCCAGACAGAGATTACAAACAGGACATGTAGCATTACTTTTCATGGGTAGTAAATGTTTAAGAGGATTAAGAGAAACTGAGTCAAATGCTGTATTCCCAGATTGACTATGTCATTTTATCAGCATTGCATTTTAATTGCAGTGCTTTGGCTCTTTGGTATTTGGATAGAGCTTAACCTGCATAAAATTTCCAGGTATAAACGCACCTCTGATCACCTCTGGAGGTGATCAGAGACAGAGGTGATACCAAAGTGCAAATGCAATTGCATTTCCAGTCCACATACATCAAATACATACGGAAATAAACTTTCATGCACTGATCCATCTAGGAAGCAGACACAAAGAAAGCAGGTGTGAGGCAGCTCGGATAGCAACTTCAAACTTGATAGGAGTATTGTAAATAGTAACTCGTGAAAAATGGTTGGTCTGGACTGTGGATGGGGAACAAGCAAGACCAGGTGCAATTAGTTTGTTCAGATGAAACTATCAATAGTAATAACAGCAGCTGCATACAACTGCTTCCTCCTCGGCTGTTGCCTACAGTATCCCTGTTATCAAAGACACCCTCTGCCTCTCTTGAAAAATGGGACAGGACAACATGATTTTGTAATTGCTTGGCTTCTTCTTAAAGGATGTCAGCGTAAGAGAGGAAGTGCAAGGCAAACTGTTGGCGAGGAAAAGCGCAGACACATTTTAATACCAAGTGTAAATCTGGCTAAATCGACCTAGACGCAATCTGGATGAGAGACACGTTAGTGGCTATAGCGTAAATGGGGCCATGTGCAAACTGCAGGAGGCAACTGATTAAAACTGCATGGCCTGGGTCTACTAACATAGGCTCAACTTGAGCTGTGCGGGTGCAATTATTCCTGTGTACACAAGGTATTTACTAGGACTGGGCCTGCAAATGAACACAGGATAGTTCATTAGAGTTGTGACCCACAAATATAAGACCAACCGAAGCAAATACATGGATCTAAGGTTTAGTTAATATTTGCGTTTTGAGCAGAGTCCATTGTTGCCTTCCTTGTTGTTGCCTTGACATTCCCACTAGTTAGGTCAGCAGAATCCATTGCCATTTAAAAAAAAGCCATTCAACACCCACTATTACTGTATGGCCTTCCAGTGTGAATGATATGTTTTACCTGCTTTTTTAAAATGCCTTTTTTGTCCTTTAAAGTTGTTTCTTGTCATCTTTATCTTTCAAACTAAATGAATATTTTTTTAGTTGACTTGACCGTTGTGTTCAGTTTGGCTTTACCAAGTAATTGCATTGTGTGTAGAAACTGTATACATCCATTATCATGGCTCAGATTGAAGAAATATATTTTTTTTTTTACCATTTTTGCCTGGTCGGTCTTGACTTTTTTATTTTATTAATGATTATAAACTATCCTTGAGCTCCTCTGGACAACTCGGTGAAATGAGAGGGAGGTGAGCGTGCCTCCGCAAAGCACTCACAAATGAATGCAATGGTTTTTCAATGGGGATCTAAACCTTGGAATTGGAATTATTTAGTACAATTCACGTTTCTTCCAAGCAATTATTTATTGGTCTATTCAATAATTGAAAATGTTTAGGCTATTTCCCTGCCACTGTGATGCATCCACCGAGCTATTACCATCACAAATGAGCTTGCCTGTAAGCAAAGTTTCATGATTTTGATGCTTTTCTTAGTTCTTAAATAGCGAGTGCAATCAGATAATTGCAAGCCTCTGGCGTTGATAAATCAAATCTACTGTCAATTTCCCTCTCTTTTGTGCTCCAGCTTTTGGAACACCCATAAATGCATATGCAATAAGGAAAACAACAGACGTGTCCAGATTGTCCCTTTTTTTTTTACAGCCGCAAATGTGTGCAAATGTGTTGGTAGATGAGAAAACAATAGGAAGCAGACACAAAGAAAAGTTTATCTAAATGAAAATTGTGGATGGTCTGGAGTTTATTCTCCTTGATACATTTTCAGTTTGAATAGATACAAAAGAAAACAATACATATACTGTAAATAAATACACTAATAGAATAAGGTGAATAGAGCTATGGCATATTAAGGGCCTCTTGAAGCGTAATTCATCTGCTATTGAATTTCAAATAGTTAGGAATGGGCCTCTTTTACCCACTAGTAACTGAACTCATGCAATATATCATCAGTTTGTTCTGGTGACCCCACTGATCCCTTCAAGGACCCTTGGGGATTTTCCAGACTTCAATCTGAGGGGATAGGGTTATAGGATTATATAGAGTATCATTAGCATCAAGGGTTCATCAAGGTCTGAAGCCTATTTATATTGTTGATCAGTTATTACAGGTTTTGTATAAATCAGTGGTTCTCAATCCTGGTCCTCGGGGACCCAGAGCCCTGTCCAATCAGGGATGGGGTTACACCTGGGTCACACATATGCAATTAACTAGCCGGTAGGATAGAGAAGCAGTAGTACTGTCACTTCTGTCAAGAAGCCAAGACTGCACACGTCTCGTTTTGCACTCTGATTAAATCATTCCTTTCTGTTTTCTCTGTTTGTTCCCTTTATTTTATTAACTTTGAGGGAATGGTTTAAAAGAAAACAGCACCAGCAGCATCAGTGCGTAATTGAGCACAACAATTGCTAGAATGTTTTGGACACTTGATTATTTTTCTTGTGATCATCATTATAAGTGTGGACGCATGCAGTTCAGGAAACAAAACTACTACTAAACTAAAGTGCCCTCAGACTAGACCTTTCCCTTGGGGTGCCACAGTAGTCACTCCTCAGCACATTGAATCCTTCCCACTAAGGTGCGTAGCGATAGACTGACACATGGGGGAGATTGGTCTCTGCTGTTTTGATCCCAGCTAAGCATTAGCGCCACAAACCTCCCCGGACAATAAGCTCCTTTTCATTTTTCAAAATGGCCTATTCTGTTAAAAATTTAATTTTCCAGCTTTCCGTGTGGCTATGAGGGTGTCAATTGGTATGTTGGTGATATTTTAAATATATATTGTTTGACAAACCTTACAGTAAATGTCATTGGTTGCATTTTTTTTTTTTACTTATCTTTCCTAGACCCAAAAAATGCACCAGCCTCCTCCTCCGCTTTCTTTTGCTAGCGTCTCATTTGCTAGCATCTGTCCAACACGTGCCTCACTGCTTACTGGCAACAAAGACATTGGGGTTTCATATTTATAATAATTAACTATATAAAATATGTTTTTAAAAAGTTGATATTGAAGTTGGGTTTACGCAATGTTAGAAACGTTATCATAGTGTGTTGATCAAGATTTGTTAAACTATAAGACCTGTATTCCAGGGCTGGTTGGCCATCTTTCTCCATCACTGGTATTCTACCTATTTAAGCTGTGAAAACGACACGATGCATTTATATTACTCAGAAATGGGGAGGGCAGCATATAGTGTGATGGCTCAAGGGTCATTTCTGCTGACTGCCCCTGAAGCTCAGGCAGAGATGGGTAAGAACTCCTTCACAGTATGCTTCTCCTTAGTTACATTTAGGATGAGTTAGGACGAGTTAGGATGATGAACGATTAATCTGTCTATGCTTTTGTTAAATTAACTGTTGCAGCATCATCTTTTCAACTCTGTCTTTCTCTCCCATTTCTCTCCCATTTTCTATTACTGTCTATGTCTCTAACTTAATGTGATGAAGTATCCTTGATCTCAGTGGGATTGACCTCACATTTCACTTTTTGCACATTTCACTTTTTGATCGTTTGTCTTTTGCACTGCATTTGCACAACTTTGTATCGCTTTTTATATTTTTTATTTGTCATTGTTATTTTATTATTTCCGTTGTAGTTTTTTTTATTTTATTTTATTTATTCTATTTCTTTATTTCTTGTTTAATTTTATGTCTGGCTGCAATAACAAAGAAATTTCCCCCGGGATCAATAAAGTACTACCTACCTACCTCATTAAAAAAGGTTAAAGGTAAATATGCACAAGCTGCATTACTTTGAAGCCAATTAGTTGACAAACTTTTTGAAATGTTAAATATAAAAGAAATGTGAACATTTACACCAGCGTCTTATTTTTTCTTAATTGTTAACATTATACAGATCTTCACCTTTCAGCTCTAGATTGTATTAACTTTTACAAGTTCTGTAATGAATTTACAGTACAGTGCTTTTAACATGACATACTGTCTGCAGGGCAAAGATTAATTGGGAAGTGTGACCTCTCCCTTTCAACACCATTTACACTGTTACATATGGATAAGACAAGGTAGTAAAATAAAGGATAATCGCTCAGCTCAAAGGTGGCTAATTCAGGTATTGACTCAAGTCCGGGAGATATTTCAGTGCACGGCATAATGCAATACAAGCTCAAGACTTGAGAAATTGTTGGACTTGTTAGGGTTTGGAAAGGTTGCAACCCCTCCCCATCTCACTTCTCTTCTCTCTACCTACCTACCCACCTCTCCTCTATCTCCTCCCTCCCTTTCCCCCCACCAGACAGGAGTTCATGGAGTGATGGACTCATGTATGACTGCAATAACTGTGTCAGCAGCTGAACAACCCTGGGGAGGGGAACTATGAAGAGCTTCAAGTGGTGTATGATATTCCATTTTATTACATTATTATATTCTTATTCTATTCTATTCTAAGGGAATAGAAAGAAACATGTTAGCAATTTGCAATGGAACAAGGAAATGCTAAAACAAGTACTATGCTGCTTAAGCGTCTTGGGATCATCTTAGCGCCATAATAAGTTAAAGGAGGCTTTTAAGAAAGCAAATCTAGAACTACACTCTGGCCGCATTCACTCCATCAGACAGAGTCTCTTGGTTAGGGTTTGCTATATAAAGCAAGGCAGAAAGGTATCAAGGGATTGTCACTATTGTATCTAATTGAATAGCAATGGGCAACACAAATGACCTAAGCTGTTGTGAGTGTCGGATTTGCCAACAATAGTTTTCCAACAATAGTGCAACAAACAGAAAAAAAATATTCAGCAACCATCCTGTGAACGGAAACAGCTCTTTGAAGGAGAATGAAAAACAATGGTGCAAGCTAAGGGGTGAAACACAAACAAGGGGAACAGCCCAGGAGTACAGCAGCAACTCAACTTGTCAGCTCTGGCACTGGATTCCTTATTACCTGGCCAGCTGCATATACACCCAGTTCACAATTTTTACTCTGCTAGATTTTTCATAGGGAGTTTAATCATATAAAAAATATTTTATCACAGCGTATATCATTTCACTGACATAATCAGTGTCCTGGCATATTGTAAGAGATCTACTGTTCACAGATCTATACACTCCTCATCCGTGGGGGATCCCTGACACACAATCCAATAACCGACAATTCCAATATCAAAACACAATCAATAAAAACAACACAGAGTGAGAGAGCTCAACGTGGTTATTTATAGGGCCGGTGTGATTTTCTCTCCAGTACAGTACAATGCAAGTGCCTAGTGAAGTCTAATTACATTAAAACATTCAAATGAAATGTCATCTCTTCAATAAAAGAGAAGCCGGCTATAGCACTAGCGGGCACATACTGTACCCACCTATTGCCAGTGCACTGCCTGCACTCTTGATGTATCCAGTATGGTTTTGGCAGCCTTAGTCACTATGCATTTCCTTTCCAATATAACGCTGACAAATCAACGGGGTGTCCCACAAAGCTGCAGTACCTAAGCAAATTGGCAGATACTGACAGGCCATTTCTTCACTTTCCCTCATCGTTTGAAATCACACAGTTTGGATTTGGAGAAGGAAAAATGCTGTTACGTGCGTGTGTGTGTGTGTGTGTGTGTGTGTGTGTGTGTGTGTGTGTGTATGTGTGTGTGTGGCCGTGCTCAGCAGGCACTGGCAGGTGAGAAAGATGACATTGTAGGGGGAAATCAAAACCAATTACAGGTTGTGGGGATTGGTTTTGGGGGTTGTACAGGTGGTAGCCGGAGAGAGGGAGTAGATGGGAGAGAAGGAGCTAGATGAAGGGAGCCAGAGATGATGTAGATGGGAGAGGAGGGAGTGAGCGTCTCTGGAAATCACTGCCCCCCCGGGAGACCAGCTGAGCTCAATTACCAGGAGAATACAGTTGCAAAGGGAAGCCGAAAGGATACAGCATCGATCTGTCACACACTGACAGCGGGAAGGAGAACGCAGGCGAGGTGTGTGTGTGTGTGTGTGTGGGGGGGGGAGGGGGGGGGTTGGGGTTGGGGGGTCTCAGGGGGAGAGAGAGAGAGAGAGAGTGGCGGGCAGACTAGAAACAGAGTGAGAAATAAAGAGATGGAATTGGAAAAAGGAGTGAGCCAGAATAAATAGTGAAGTAAAGTAAGAAAAACAAATGCTGCTCTTTAAAGGCAGATTAAAGAATGCCATGTTTATGGCCTGAGACAGTCCGGTAAGTATTTGTGAGCAATTGTCTCTAAAATAAACAATTTATGGAAATTCTGCTTAAAAGCTGGAAAACAGAATACCAAGACTATAATCTATGTTGTCATAGCAATGGACATCCCGGAGCAGCTCCACTGTCAATGAATAGACTGAATTGGTTTACAGTTTTTGTCTGGATTTTTACACCTTAAGGGTATTATATATAGCTGTCAGTTACAGTTACAGACCACGGAACGCCTGAGGTGCTTTCATAGTAAGTATTTGACAATTCTTTGACCATGGAGGTATTGGTGTGACATCACAGTTTGAAGAAGGCCATTCATTATTTCTACACTCTTGATTAGAGTATTGCAATTCCCTTTACTTCCACCTCCCTGAACTGGTTACCTGTTAGTCTTAGAATCGATTTCAACATTTTTCTGATTACCTTTAAAGCAGCATGGTGTGGCCCCTCGCTGCATTATCGACCGTTTAACTCCCTGCCTGTCTGTTCCTCTATACTGACCAAAGAGGCTGAACATTCTCCTTTAGGGCCCCTTCACTGTGGAGCAACCACGCTCCAGGGGCCTATATAGGCTAGCTGATTGATGGATTGAATTTATTTGACACATTTCAATTAGTAACATAATTGTATCGTTTTTCAGAGAGAAGATATACATGAATTTAAAGAAAAGGGTCAGGATAACACCATAAATCTCGAGAGCTTATTTCCACTGTGGTCCTTTGGAGGAAGATGGACAGGGATAGAGAATGGGGCGGCATACAGATGAACATTGTAGACATTGTTCGTGCATTTAATAAAAAATAGACAAGACAATAAATGGCCGATGATTATAGATTTCAATTTGTTGTTAAAACCCATTTTTATAGGTTCACTAATTTATTATTGGCACGTTATAAAACAACATGTAATGTAATCACTTCTTCTTATGTAAAGTCTTTTTTACTCTGTGTACAGCGCTTTGAAAAGCTGTTGTACAATTAAGGTTAATTATTATTATTGTCTCTTATGGCACTTAGTAGAGAATGTTACGTAATGCCAACAAAATTCCTAAAGCACAGCAACAACATACATCAAAGCTGAAACTGTGTGGTATTCCCCCATGTGTATCTCAAAGTATAAGTCTGCACATTTTCAACCTGGAGCCTATTTCCCCATGTTTTTCTATCATATCGATTCTGACTAAAAGCTCATCAATTGCTTCACTATATGGAGCTACTTACATCTTGCTTTGCCTGGGTGTAGCTCTCCAGTACAATCCTTTAGGACCTGAATGCTTGCCATTACAGGACTGTACTGGGGAGCAGCACTCAGGCAAGCAAGATGTAAGTAGCTGTATAGTGAAGCAATTGATGATATTTCGATCAGTATGATGGAAAAAGATGGGAAAATAGCCAGGGTTATGAGTTCAGTCTACTTCAGGGCAATGTTTGCATGTAGACCACATTGTACACCTCATGCAATTGCAACTATGCACCCGGCACTGCAGAATCCACACAAGCACTGGTGAGGCTTTGGCAGCACTGAGGCAGGATTTCTGGTAAATCTGTCTACATCACAGCCACTCAAAGATGGATCAGCTTCTAATTCCGCTGTAGCAGTACTTGTATCTTCCACCCTCGAAAGATTATGAGCACAGGGATGTCATTCTTAATTACTGAACAGAAATTACCATGCTGCTTCAGTACAATGTTGAAGTAAGGCAACTTATGAGATACCTCAAAAAAGAAGAGAAACTAGCTTCCAAAAACAGTGTGATCAATGGGGAAAGATGATTTGTGTAATACTCAACCTGGTGCATGACTATGGCCACGTTCATACTGCAGCTGAAAGTGTCTCAATTCCGATATTTTTTATGATTTCAAATCAGTTGTGAAAAGCAAAAAGCAGCATGGAGTTGCATTTTTTCAACGATCCAGACCACATTGATATGTGGTACTAAATCTGATTCTCAGGCGTGTAGCGTTCAACGTTCAAATCATAGGTTTTTACCGTCGCTATGGTAACCAGTCAAGTCTACGTCATGAAAAGTCTTACAGTTCACATTGGTCTCGGTTACATTTTTAAAATAGATATGAACAGAAAAAATATAACTGTCTGTAATATGAACGCAGCCCATGAAAGGCTTTTGTGTGAGTTGGCTTACAGAATGCTCAAAGAATCTTTTCTAAGTTGCACTTGTTATTGGATGCAAAATTTGTTTGGTAGGATTACGTTGGAGGCAGAGCTATGAGAAGTATGAGATCAGGTAAGACAGATCAGTTTATGCAGGATCTATAACTCTGAGCTGAGCAGATCAGAAAGTAAATAGTTATATCAAGATAAACCTAAAGAACGACTTATACTATACCATGACCCCTTTTGTGTCAAAGGGAAGGCAGGAAGACAAAAATATAAATAAGGCATCGCTATGAATTATGTAAATGTAAGATGGAACTGAGTAAAATCCATTAAAAATAAAAGGATGGAGAGGCAAAGCATGGGAGTATCACAAATAAATGATAAACACAAATATGACAGAAAAGGACTAGATAGATAGAGAGAAAGAAACATTGGGATAAATGTTACATAAAAACTCGTTTTGGCATCTTTTATGCAACATTAAAGTCACAATCAGGGAGTAATTGTCATCATCACTGAAGTAAAATCCCTTAAAAGTAATTCTGTCTTCACTTCATGTAGTATTCTATATATTTTCTTCCATGTCCGTGAGTTTTGACACATTTTTTATATTACAGACATATTACAGAATTCACAAACTCTTCTTGTATTACAAAGTTCGCAAACAAACTCGTCACCGTTGTACAGATTTTACCTCTGTGCATGCCTGTGCTGCATTGATTGTAATGATGTGGATTCTTGCTGATGAATCAGAATGTCCTATGAGTGTGCTGCAGGCCCCAAGGCGAGGGGGCGGCTGCCGGCCAAAGGTGATATGCAGCTTCGCGTCTCTTCGATGGCCTTGACAGAGGCGTGGGATGCATGCAACCTGCTGCCTGCCTTCACCTGAGCATGAATAATGTCTTTGAAGAAAGCCTTGGTTATTGTCTAGGGATTCAGTCTAAGACTATTCATTCCAAGACTCAATGTGCCAAAACCTGTGTTCAAGTCCTTGTTATCGGACCTGAACACATTTCTCAACAAATCCAGCTACAGTGGGGTCCAAAAGTCTGAGTCCACTACCAAGAGCTCTTTTTTTGTTATTGTTAGGTTATTGTTAAATCTCAGCACATCTAGTGTTGTAGCTGTACATCATGTCTGTATCTAAGAGTTACTCAAGACTAGTGTTTGAGCAAAATACTCAAAAGCTGATACAGACAAATAAGGAATGCTTAAGATTTTATTAATTACAAGATTTTATTGATTACTTTTAAGGCTCGGGTACATCTGGCCAAATCTTTAAAGCCCCAGGAAACTTGGCTTGAAATAGTAAAAGTGAATATATGATATCAAAGTTTAGTGTCTAATTAAGCATCCACAAAAATCGGAGTGAAAATAAACATTCAGAAATATTAGAAAACCTCGTTCAAATGAGTGGGGGGTTCATCTATCTATCTATCCATCGTGTCAGGATGTCAATCAAATCCTGATCTGACACGCCTACACAGTCCTGAGAAATGGTCTAAACAGCTAAATGAGCTGTTTTTGAACGAGGTTTTCTAATATTTCTGAAAGTTTATTTTCACTCAGATTTTTGTGGATGCTTAATTAGACACTAAACTTTGATATCATATATTCATTTTTACTATTTCAAGCCAAGTTTCCTGGGGCTTTAAACCTACTGTAGCGTGGGAATAAAACACCACAGTAAAAGTAAGTAACAGTAAGCTGGCAGACCCGAAAAGTCAAGCTCAGTAGGGTAACTGCTTCCTCGCCCCCCAATTTGGTGTTGATTGGAAGGTGGCTGAGCAGGTGACCAGCAGATGGCTGCATGATGAGGGCTGAGCAGGGTGGGGCTTCTCTCCTACAAACAACATACATGTCTCCACAAGCCTCACAATGCCCGCAGTCTCCGATGGCAAGCTTGACATAAGGCACCACATCTGGTGACTGTTCAAGTGCTAAGCTAAGAAGCTGGAAGAGTTCTCGTTTGCCAGCACATAAAGAGTGTAGCAGCTGAGTTTCAGTACGCTTCTCCCTCCTTATGGTATGGGAATTCATCCCTGGACTGCTTTGACTGCACACCCATTCACACATCCATCCATCCATCCATCCATCCATCCATCTATCTATCTATCTATCTATCTATCTATCTGGTGTTTGCTTGGAACACAGACATAAGACTTGGTTGACCCATTTCCTAAACTGTCAATAGTTGCCTTTGTCATTTTGTTTTTGTTCAGTTCCAAGACTGTGAGTACTACAACGTCGGCAGGATAATCCACCCCAGCACTAGGCACTCCACTGCTGGAATCAACAGGGGGGGGCATCATCTTCAGGCTCTGACATCTTGCAGAGCCTTGACTCAAACTCAGGCCAGGTATTCTGAAAGAACAGGCATAGAAACTGTTCCTGCTTCTTGTTCATTTTACCTCCCTTCAGTTTAGGGTCCTTTTTGGTTTTTTTGGTTTTCTTTTCCCGTAAAGATTTAGCAAAGACAGCATGCATGAGCAGTGGTGAAAGAGGTCGACTGTCGAGGCAGCTATTCTCACATGCAATAGTATTCCTTAGATTCATATGACTTATTCTTTCTCGTTTTACTTTTGTATAATGGTAAGGACAAATAGAATTGTACATCGAGTATTGTTGTACATCTACAATCAAGATCACTTCTGAGCATTCAGAGCAAAAGTAGAGTCCACACATTGAACGTTGCTCAAACGTTGATAAAGTATTAAAGCCCCAGGAAACTTGGCTTGAAATAGTAAAAATGAATATATGATATCAAAGTGTCTAATTAAGCATCCACAAAAATCTGAGTGAAAATAAACGTTCAGAAATATTAGAAAACCTCGTTCAAAAACAGCTCATTTAGCTGTTTAGACCATTTCTCAGGACTGTGTAGGCGTGTCAGATCAGGATTTGATTGACATCCTGACACGATGGATAGCTCTGCCCATGTCAAACTGTCAAGCTGTTGCACCTGTTGGGGGAGGGACAACTGACGTGCATTTTTTAATGATTGGATTAAAGAATTCTCTGCGTCATAAATCTCAGAAAATACCACGCCCAATTCAACCCCACTGTTCTGAACCCCCCACTCATTTGAACGAGGTTTTCTAATATTTCTGAAGGTTTCAGGTTTTCTTTTACTATTTCAAGCCAGGTTTCCTGGGGCTTTAACACCTGTGTATTTCAAGCTCTTTTGTCTGATGAAGAGCATGGAGCTTGACATGTCACATGTAATATAGGTCCTGATCAGTTCATACACCTTGGGAGCAGCTTTCAGTCTGTAGACTCTACTTTTGTTCCATGCTCTGTATTCGGTCCACAGCTGGTTGAGATTCGGATGCGCGTGTTTTTCCTCCGCTCGCTTACTTCTCAGACTCTGACAATGATGCTAATTGGCTATGAAAACAGCCAGGTCTGATTCGAAGATGCTGAGATGTTCTCCCTCCAAATTGTTTCAATTTGACGAGTTTGACACCCTTCTCCCTCCGTCGGCTCTCTAGAGAACATCTGGCGCGCTCGTTATTTTTACACTTCTGTCGAAGCAACTCGGGGCTTCCTTCAGGGATGCGGGAGTGTTTTGATGTACATTTTATAAAGGTAGATGTATATTTCATAAATACCTAAATGTTTCAATATTAACAAAAATACTCCTCTGAAACCCTCTGACAACGACAGCTGAGTGCTAATAGGCAGGGCAAATAGGGGGTTTCAACTTCATTGCTTATCAAAGAGCTAGCCTCACATGCTAGATTGGACAAATTAGACTTAAGCTCTTAATGCTTCCATTGGTACTCAGACACCTGATCATATGAGAGTAATTCATACCCATCTTTGCACAAGCACACACATACTTACTACCTCATCTTGATACAGAATTTGCAGGGGATTTGGCCTTCAACTCTCAAATGTGACATTATGACACGCCCAACTCTTCAGCCAGACAGCCACCGTGGCTCTGATCTTCTAGTAGTGTAATGAAGCAAAAGCGTAACTGCCAGTGACAATCCAGTCTGGCTTTCATTATCCTGTCCTCGGGACAGAAGTGATTAGGCATGAAAGTAATGCGACAGCTTCAAAGAGGCTACAAGACTTTGAGCAACAGCATGAGTACATTGCATGAATGTGCAAGCAAAACTCGTTACAATGGAAACCGAGCTGATCGCGAAAGCCAGCAGTTAATGGAATTTCGGTATTTTGGATGGTATCATCCTATGCCAAATGCTATCACATTTGACATTGGAACAGATGGTACAGATACAGTATTTATGTACATGCACAATAATGTGTACATGTGAGGAAGTATTCCTAGTTAAATGATTGAGCGTGTGCATTCACGTGTGTGCATTGTTAAGGCACTGAGTGAGTCTGCGTGTCACATCACCACAGGGCTCAGGAGACGTCAGGTGATGTTTGGGCGTGTACAGCCCGGTGCTAGACGATACAGCTGCTGTCTTCTGGTCTCGTCCACGGACAGGCTCTGAATAATTTACACCGATCATCACGCAAACCTGGGGACACCTTATCAATATTTCATCCAGTGTCCGAGGAAAGCCCCGCCACATGGCTCCTTCCCCGTTCCAAAACAAGAACAAGCTAAGTAGCCTCCGTTAGAATCAAGTGGAAACAGAGCCTGTATTGATTTGCCTTACATGACTGTCCCATTGATAAAGTTGAACTAAAATTGGATTTCATTATTATAGTTTAGATTTAATAATATTTAAATATAATTTAATTTTATAATTTTTTAATATTTTTGGTTAATTTTCTCTACAATGGTTATTATTCCAGACTTTTCTGGTTTTCTGAACATATACCATGCTACAGATACACACACACACACACACACACACACACGGGGGCTGCCCCACAACCATATAGTGTTTTACTGTAGGCCACTAAGCAGCTGTGCTGTGGCAGTAAGGGAGTAAGTGCCTTGCTCAAGGGTATCTGAATTTTAGATATGGAGGAAACGGATGTTTCTTCTTCATTTTTCTCTTTCAACTCGGTACCAAACCGAATTCTTCAAACATAAGGCTATCATCACCCATACTGTTAATGTTTTGAGTACCCAATTTGAAATTTGGTGACCATCAACTAAAATGCAGTTAATGACATCTGACTAAATTATGGAATGGTTTGTTCTGACCCAAAGATGACTAGCTTGTTGTTTGCACTAACTTATTCAGGAGAGTGGGAGGGATCTAACTTCATAAATAGTTTATCTAGTGGTTATCACATTTATCATATACTTTGCATTCTATCACCTCCAATTTGGTGAAGACCCCTTGATGAACAATACTCAAAGAGGTAGGTACCAAAATTCCCATATTCCCATTAAAACAAATGACCAATACAAGTCATTTTTAATAAAGTGCCATCAACAAAAGGGGTTGACCAGTAAGATTGTGTCAAAAACTCCTCAGTTTGCATACGCACTGCACTCATGTTATCTATCTCATCTGAGCTGAGTGCAAGAAAAAAGAAGAATAATTGTACATTATTTCTTGTATATCAATCCTGTGATGACTCCTGAAGGAGCATTTGTAGTTTTTCTTTCATGAGGCATCTCAAAGGGATTCAAAATGTTACTCTTTATTTTCGAGTCATGGCAAAGAGTCAAAAACAGATTTTTCAGTGTTTGTGTTTGACATTACTTTATCTCCCTTACACCCTGCAGTATAGGGCTAATGAGACACACACACACACACACACACACACACACACACACACCAGTCGCAACAGATCTTTATCAGCTATTTTCCAGGTTTATGTTTTGCGAAGGGAAAAAAGTAACTGCACAGAAAGAGCCATTTTCATCTTTGTACATGTGCCACGATAACAGAAGCCCTCCAGCCTCTCTACCCCTAGTTACCTTTTTATCCTCTCTACTCTAGCTCCTCTCCTTCTGGACCAATTTCACATGGCAGTAATTACAAAAACAGAATGCTTTTGGAGGCTCCAAGCGTCTGGTCAGAGGCAGATAACAGGGGGGTTCTGGACTGTATAATGGGTGGGATTAACCTCCTTAACAGCCCGACTTTCCCTTTCATAAAGCAAGGAGATTAACAGGAATAGACAGGCCAGACTACCACCGAATCGATCACGTAAAGAGGTTAATGTGCACGTTTCACACGCAAACATTCACTCTTTTTCTGCCTTTCTCCAAAAACTGCGCAAACACCAATTCCTGCGCATTTACTGCGCTTGGTAAATTAAGTGATTTTGAAAAAATTCACTATATTAGACAAGCGAGATCAGAGGCCAGGCATAAATAGATATTGGCTTAAGAAGTTGCTTATTGAGTTTGCCTCAATATCCTTCATAATCATTTTAAATTCACTTGCAGCTCCTTCAGACGCCAGCCCCTTTCAGTTTTCAATTATTTTGCAATGGTTTCTGAGCAGAGGGCACAGAGTACATGAAGGGCTTTTTGCCTAAATCAGTTTCGCGAGAGCCTATGAAAGCCCTTTTGGCCAATTCCATTTAGAGACAAAAACAAAAACAAACCCTATGACCGTAGACGCTGATTTCCATCAGGTTTTCGAGAGATGTAAGAGCACAACTAAAAAGGACGGAAGACCACATTGATGGAAAACAATTTTTAAGAGACAATGACATATTTAATGCACTCAAACTAGTAATATTCTACATACCTTATAATATACCTTGGTTTCCTCCAATGGTAGTTTGTAGGGATGTAGCGAAAGTTCGTCACTTTGCCACTTCCTTCGTCAAATCTGCCGATATGTATTGTGGAGTTGAGTTTTCTTTCACCATTTCAGCTGCAGAACAACATCCAGGATGATCTTTACTCTTTGGCATTGTTTGAACTCTAGAGCAAAGGCTAGTAAATCTCAGGTCATCGCACGTCCGGTCAGCCCAGCTGAACTCACTACTGGTTAGACGTAGCAGGAGACAAGATGGACTCAGGCCAAACTGAAACTGAGGATGCTGCGTTGGCTTTTCAAGTCGGCTGTGCAGCAACATTTTGGGTTTCCAGTTAAGGAAGAAAATGCCAAACAAGACAACTGACAAGATGAAGAATGTTTGCAAGTATTAAGAGAGCCTTGCCTTACAGGAAACAGGAGCAACACGCTGCACCGTGTACAACACACCACCATGAAACGCTCCAGTCCAGTCTGTTTTGTCTTTACTTTTCTATTGAAAGGTTTCCCTGGATGCCAGATATATACTTGACTGGGGTTTTTTTGTTTGTTTTTTTTACTCCTTAGGCTTATTTGGTAGATGAAATGTGTCTTAAAATTGTTAAAAGTTAAAAGTTTTTAATTCACCTTACAGAAACTATACTTCTAGTATGGTCTGTTTTTCCTCAGAAATAATAAAAAAGGGTTGTTTAAAGAAATATATATATATTGTACCAGTATGATATATCTAACTGAACTGTGAGTTGAATGTATCTTTACATTCCTAGTAGTTTGAAAAGGCATTGAACTGTAGAGCCAGGTATTTACAGGAAACTGAAGCAGAGCTAGATCTGGTGACCTTGATCATCGACCCACAGACTGTTTCTAGAGACAAAGTACATGATTTACAGATAACCACCTTCAGCACACATACACACACACACACACACACACATACTGCCCTCTGTGTCTGCTTAGACCTGTGGTCGATGTCCACTGGTGCATGTCATTGTGTCTAGGGAGGGGTGACAAAGGTTAATGAGAGGGTAAAGGGCAAAACCTCCCTCTGCTTGAATGCAGTTTCTGCCCATTCTGACTGGAGAAAAATACAGGCAGCACATCACAGGGGGCAGGAAGCAAGTGTGTGTGTGTGTGTGTGTGTGTGTGTGTGTGTGTGTGTGTGTGTGTGTGTGTGTGTGTGTGTGTGTGTGTGTGTGTGTGTGTGTGTTTGTGTGGCTAGGTGTTTGCATCTTGGGCCTGGGTTTCCCAAAAACATTAGACAGAAACATCTCAAAGTCCAGCCCAAGATTTTTCCATCAGTATCAGTACTTGATCATCGAGGACTTGATCAACATCATGAGCAGACAAGCATGAATCAATAAATCAATAAATTATAATTTATTGTTATTATTTATTATTATTGACAGAAAGATGAGCAGCAGAGACACAAGACATAGGAGGGCAAAACAGCAGTTGGGGGGGAGTGGTTAAGATATACAGGACAGACCGCAATAAATGTGTGGAGAAGAGCAGAGTGGAGGATTTCTTGAATCCAGAGTGAAAACTTGCAGATGCAAAGAAGCAAAGAAAAGGTGAAGGATCAGCGAGACGAGGAGTATTCAATTAAAACTCCCGAAGGTCAAGCCACCCCAATTTCCTTCATAGAAAAGTTCTGAACAACGCCATATCTAACAGTAGTGCATCATTCTATGATTCAGAGGCCTACAAGGTTATTGTACGTCTAGTAAAGCTTCAGGTGAAACCAACTAGGTTTCTGTCAACATTTCTTTTTGTGACTGTGTAGTTTCTTCAGTCATGCAGAAGTGTAACTTTTAACTGTAGGAAATGAGGGATCTTAAACAAACAAAGGAAGGAACCAGGCTTTATCTCTGTAGCGGTCTGCAGCTACACATTTCTGAACAGTCAAATCATGCATTTTTCACTACGGTGGTATTGCCTGTAATAAAGTTACATTGTTTTGATAAGTTAGATAGCAAGGGCTAATTAAGTTCATCAAAAATAAACAAAGAAATCAAAGAAATTGCTTCGGAGCTTACCATCAGATGCAAATGTTCTCCAAGCATCATTTGTTGCTGGAGCCTTTCAAATAAAAATTGTAGAGAATTGGGAAACTTAGAACTTCTCATCCTTTTTTTACGTTTGTTGATCGTCCAGTATATTAACATGCACACCAATTCCCCCGATTACTGGGAGTGATCAGCTCAAGGAAATATTTTGATTACAGCGTTTACATGGTTCGAAGTAATGCAATTTGTCTAATATCCCAGTTTACGTGGATCTAGTAGTCTTCACATGAAGTGATCTTGCACTGTACTGTATTGCATTGTCTTTGTGTTCTGTCTGGTATGTTGCCTTTATGTTCTATTTATGATGGATTGGAGGTGTTTTTAATACCTGGCTGCAACCAAATTTCCCCTAGTGGGAAAATACAATTTGACTTGACTTTAATAGTCTTTATTGCTTTAATCGGAATAAGCTACAATTATTGCAAGTGTGCATGAAAAAGTACTTCTTGGCAGAGTTTATAGGAAATGAATCTACTTCTGGTGACTTGTTGATCAGGTTGTTCACATGCACCGTAAGAATATTGAATAGAGCTACGTGGTTTTCTATGTTAATGACGCCCAGGGTGCAGCGAGAGCAGACTCCACTTGGAACCCCTGATGCCTTTAATCCTCTTTAACTGCACCCTGCCCCTCTCGCCACAGAGGAAACTAGCAGCAGAAAATCATTTTTCCTACTCCTCGGCCCATTAACAAAGGCTTACATTTGGCTCACGGCCTTTACACAATTTACACATGAATTAGAGAGAGACAGAGACGGAGAGAGAATAACACATTGATGGCTGGTCACGATAGGCAGGGAAGACACAGCCTCACGAAATGGAAATGTATTGTCTTGGTTTAAACAAGCAATAACAAAAACTACAGCTGCGTACTCCTTGAAAGAACAAAAACTTTTCTCCGCTGTCTGAAATGTTTGCCTCAGTCTGTTGTAGTCTCAGTGAGGGTGTTGGCCAAGTTTACCTTGCCCTGCTTGCATGGTACAAAATGTCTCCTCAGGCATTTCAAAGTAAGATGCCAGAGCCAGCCGAGGCTTATTAGTAAAATCACTTCTAAAATCAGACTAGCAAGTAACTCTTTTTTTTTATCGCTAACTTCTTAAATTCTGTGATTTTACTTTAATTTGTTGTGTGCATGAAAAACAAATTGCAAATACGTCAAAAAAACACATCAGCTAGGCTGGTCTGCACTAGTGGGCCAAATTGCAGCCTGGTCCCATCAACCCCACTGAGCGCTAGACGTCTTTTCAACATCACGTCTCTGCTGTAGCTCTCACATCGCATCACATCTTTTCATCTGCACGTTGCCCATTTTTAGACCAAGCAGTAAATACATTATTACATTTTGAAATAGTGTATAAACAGCTGTAAATATCACAAACATGCACCAGAGGAGTCCACATGCCCAAGATCCTCAGCACGTGCTAAATTGTCTACCGAAAAAATGTGAGAGGAGAACAGCGTGTTTCTGTGCTCACCCTGAGAGTCTGTAGCAAACATATAAAAATGGTTTAGAGCAGAGAGAGAGAGAGAGAGAGAGAGAGAGAGAGAGGGAGGAAGAGTAATCTCCTCCAAAGTAAAGGAAAGATAAAGAGGAAGAATGCACGGTAGATAAAGCACGGACGCGAGAGAAGAAAGGCTATAATAAAATGCCAGTCACAACACCTCTGAGTTACTCCTCTATCACAATATGGGGCTCGCACAAAGAGAAAGAAGAAAGGGAGAGCACGCCATATTCATGTCCAACGTACCCGCACACACACACACAAACACACAAACTTTTCTACAGCGACCTTGATTTGTTGATAAAGATGTTTCAGATATACCTTCCTATGTAGCTTCCTCCACGTACCTATGGGCGTTCCTTCCCGCGGTGCTGGGATCAAACTGTATAAATGATTCAGAATTTCCTAGCGCTCTCTCAACCCCAAACGACGCCTCTTATCCCTGCAACATCCCCCTGCGCACCGAATAACCACATAAACACACACACACACACACATGCGCACTCACAGACACACACAGATGCTCAGCAACAACCCAAAAAGCCTGCGTTAACTATTTAGGAGGTACCACAGGTGCTCAAACCGGAAAATACTCGGTAAAAGCAGCCATAACTGCACTTGGAGCAGCTTGCTCAAGTGAAGCAGTGTTAAAGTCACAAGGATAACCCTGACTCAACATGTCTAAAATGGCATTGACTGTATTTGGCCATATTGATTTACTGAGCTCTTAATACAAGGCCTAACAGGATGTGAGCTACGCCTGCTTCATTCAGGGCTGCCCCTGGCCTAATGGGGGCGTTTAGCAGGACTCACACAAACACACACACACACAACCCTGTTTGATTCACCATCCACCATTTGCAAACCTGGATTCAAGATTCAAGAACTTTATTCGTCACATACACATACAGGATGTACAGTGAAATGAAAAGTGGCGATGCTTTACGGGGCTGTGCAAAAGAACAACAGTCACAGTATTTACAATAGGAAGCAGCACAATATTTAAAATATAGTAAAAATAAACAATATAGTAAAATAAGAAGCAACACTATTTACAGTACGATAAGAATATTAATATATATATATATATATATATTAATATTCTATATATATATATATATATATATATATATATAAAATATTTTTACAAATATGAAAATATGTTTAAAATATGTAAATATAAATGATGTGTAAATTATAAATTACACAATTTATATTTACATATTTTTATATATTTTATTTGTATATATATTTATATATTATTTTTTCTATTTTCTATTTTATTAAAAAAAAGAAGTTAAAAGGACACTGAGGTTTCACGACGGGGCCTTTTCAAGGGAAGTGGGGGAGGTTGGGCCCTATACCACGGAGTATACTCAGCTCTGGGTTTATTTACAGAAACATTTGAGCAAAATAAAGCAGATTATGAAGTGTTGAGCAAGTTGTTTAGTTTAGTTATTACATGAATCTTGTATAAACATATGATTTATCTAGTCAAATATTCTCACCTTTCTCTTACTTTTTAGTCAGAAAAGAGACAGTTAGCTATTTCCATCTTCAGATGCTAAATTACCCAAGCTAATTCAGGAGAACAAGCCTCCATAATATCAAAGGTTCATATAGTATATTGCTCAATGTCACCCGTTCTGACGCCGACTCGACTGCATATGAGTAATGATGGTGTGATAGAAAGGAGGAAGAACCAAGGGACCTCTGTTTTAAAAACAGCCAGGGAACCCATCTGCTCTGTCCTTGGGCTACTGTGTGTGTGTGTGTGTGTGTGTGTGTGTGTGTGTGTGTGTGTGTGTGTGTGTGTGTGTGTGTATGTGTGTGTGTTTGTGTGTGTGTGTGTGTGTGCGTGTGTGTGTGTGTGACAGAAAGCAGAGCATGAGCGAGCATTATGGCCACATGTGGATGTGGCCAGAGGAATTAAAAATCAATTCCATTCCACTATCTATGCTATTCTTCTCGTTCATCACACCCAGCGGTGACCTTTGACCTCCGCAGACTGTTCATCATGAGGTGTCAGTGGAAAAAAGAAAGTCTTGAGCATCACTGCAACAACCTTGTTCTTTCTTGCTACAACTGATAAAACTGTTTATCGCACGTTTATAACTACGTGTAAATTGTTGAAGACTATTTGAAGGAGAAACCATACAAAGGGGATTAAACTCTGTTCTGTGGAAAATGATTGTGGGTTGTGTATTTGCCACGACCTGACAATAAAAATATTCTGAATGCTATCAACTAAGCTAACATGAACATTTGTCAGCAGCCGGACCAAAGCCCTATGGTCACAAAACAGAATTATAAATATCCACCAACATATCTCATCGTATTAGTATGAGTGCCTTTTCTCCTTAGAGGTGACGAATAAAACCAAAACGTGTGCTGAACCTTCCTCTCCTGTTTGCCTCTGACCACTGAATGAACTATCATAGCATGATCATTTAATGGAGTCTGAGCTGACTTGACTATGAATGTGCACTTTTCAGGTAAATAAACAGAGATGCCAGGGCAAAAGTCCACCAACACAGGGACGATCACAGGCCACAGAGTCAGCATTGAATTTGAATTCGATTAAAACAGCCAATGAGATTGAGGGGACGGGTTTTGGATGTTTTCATGTTTAATCTATAGCTTCCAGTCTTGAAAGCTTGAACATTTGCACCAGCTTTTCAAGGTGAAACTGCCAGGAAGTACTGATGATGAATAATTCCAACATTATATTCCACACAATATAATATTGGAATTGTTCTATTCCACACAATATGATGCATGTAGTGGATCCTGGCCATAGTGAAGAGAAAAACCATCACAATTGAATCTAACACAGTGATGCTGGGTGTTTGTGAGCTTTGCTGTGAGCGTTTCCCTGCGACCCCAACCCTATAGCTCCCTGTTGTAAAACGCGCTCCTGACAGGATTTGATCCTACACTGCAAATGCACAACATCTCTGCTGACCAGGGGAGTTTCCCGAGGCCAGTAAGGTGCTGCTGAAATGGAAACAGGACTTAATCTTTTATCTTGTCAAACATGTTCATGCCTCTGCCTTCATTTTTTCCTGTTTTTTTTTTTCAGCACACCATACAACCTCTGATGTCATCAGCAACTCAGTAAACAACGTATATCAAATTGACGTGAGATGGCATTTTGTTTCGCTGTGAATTTGTTGCTTGCCATTGGATGTCAGTCACCAGCCAGTGTTGGCTCAGCCTGACAGCTACCCGCTAACATGTGTCAACTAAATATTCTGTCCATCTTCAGCATAAATATATATATTGAACCAATATTTTTTTATATATATAAAAACAAGCCCTTGCCCAGTATATTTTCATCCAGACTTCATTACCTACACCTTCCCATACAATATAGAGGGTTTTGATTGTGTGGGAGTTACATGCACATCGCCAGTGGATCCACCTCTCTCAACAATTCTTTCAATTATAGATGGAGGGCCTGCGATGGACCCAAGTGCTTGATGTTCCCTCAATAACACAATCTATACATTGTCCTTTTCCCTGCCTCCCTTTCTCTCTTTGAACACACACAAAATTCCACTCTCATTATTCCTTTCATTTTGTTTTCTGGATTAGGCCAATTTTATTCCATCTGCCTTACTTTCCGTTCGTGCTTTCATTTCATTTGTCTTGTTTCTTCTTAAACAATTTCCATCCTTGTTTTGTTGTCTGCTCTCCGTTCTTCTGTTATCTACGTCTTCTGTCATTCAGTTACGTTGTTTGTCATATTCAGTTTCTCTTTATACCTAAGAGAGATGTTTTCTAAGCCCCTCGTATCTCACCTGCACAGTCTGTTTTATTTTCCGTTTTATCGTTTGTCATTGTGTGCGCTCTGTCAGACTGTTGGCGGTTGGTAAACATATATCTGTCATTATGGACAGTGACCTCCGACCTCTCCATGGCTCTATGCTGTCAATGCAACAGAAAATATTCAGTTACCTTATTCCACTGATTTGTGCCGAGGAGCCCTTCAGGCATTCATTTGTGCCGACTGGCATCTGCCTCTATAATGGCTCTACAATGGCTCCTCTGGCAACAGCATGAGCAACAGGATAAGCCTTCGCCAGCTGGGAGGATGTTGAAAACTGTTTTGTCATGTATGCATAATCTCTCTCTCTCTCTCTCTCTCTCTCTCTGCCATCTAGGAGCAGATATTCACCGTCTGAATATCTTATCTTACCACAAGCTTGTAAGTATGTGAAATATGTCAGTATGTGAATTAATCAAGTTATTAGAGTTCTATATGTTTTGCTTTTTAGTGTTTATAAGTATATATAGTATACTGTATATAAGTATATACTTATATACTTATATACTTATACTGGAAAAGTTATGGAAAAAGGAAATGTGTATATAGTTTTGGAAATGTCAATTGCAAAAAGCCAAAGTGTCTGTGTTCGAATGTGAGTGCATTTGTGTGTTTACATGTTTCATGCCTTAATGGGTCTTTTCAATTTGAGAGAGAAGGATGCCAGAATATACCTGGACTATTTTGCATGGCTTTTTCTCACATTGTGTGAAAGCTATGAGCCTGTGCCTAACACGTCCGTGTGGAGAAAATTCAGAAGCTACAAATAAACTCCCAAAAAAGAGAAGGGACCCAGAGCATTTTTTCATCCTCCCTGCAGTGCTCCCTGAAAAGACAAAAATAGCCACACTCCAGGGAGGGCAAGATCCTGCCTGACCAAAGGAAAATTGGAATCGTATGCACCACTTCGGAGGTGAAAATAGGTGGCAGAACTGCATATACTACACTACAACAGGGTGCCTGCTGAATTGGATTTGTAGAAAATCGGTATAGTTTTACCAGTCTAGCATCATTAATCCAGAGGGAAGGTTTTGTCTCCTCCCATCCCTTTAGACCCAAAGCTGATAGCATTGTACATCTGTCCAGGATTCTAATCAGAAATCAAGCTGGCAATCTTAAGTTTTGTCAACAATCTCCATCTTGGAGATCTTGGAGCATGTATTGCATGCTTCTCTCCAGTCATCAGTTACCCTACCAGGACCCTAGGTGTCTGTGTGATGTTTTGTCGCCACCCGGTGGAGTTTCAAATAGCCTGGAAACTACAGCATTGTGCAAAAAAACATCAAGTAATAGAATGAGGCATCCATATACCTCTCCAATATCATTCCATTTATCACCAATATTTAGACTTTTTTATATTTTTTATCTTATATAATTACTTCAAAAGTCAGGTGTCAGTCAAGGTGTGAGAAATAAGATTTTCTGACATCTAGGTAGAATAACGGTGAAAGGTGAGTGACCGGTATACTACTGATCACCAGGAAAACCAGTGTTGGTGGCCGACTGCTTGGGAAGAAATGAGAAACAATACAGGTTATACAAAAGTGAAAATGTACTTTAAGTTACCTGTTCGTTAAATTACATCAGTGGACAGATAGGAGACTTCCAGACGGACGAAGTGAAGGTCATCTGTGGGGGAATCCCTCGGTAAAAGGTTCGTCTAGTTAGGCTTTACACTTCTAGGTCAAACATATGTGAGTAAGAGACCACTGTAACCCCAAACACATTTATCTACCTTGTCACATAACAATGTGAACACACCTTTTAGTCTACACAGATTTTAATTTGTAATCTCTTTTCAAACTTAAATTTCATCCTGGTCTAAGAAAAATTACTTTCATCCACTCACTCAGATTCATTTAGGAATTTACAGCTCATAGGTTGTTGTTTTAATTACTTTTTCACTCACACTCTGATGACAAATCATTCAATTTCATAGGTCACTGAAATTCATTTTAGCTGGCTATCACATTATGGTTAAATTGCTTTAAATTCTTTTGATTGTTGTTTCATTTTTTTTCTAGTGCAATATTATGGTAGAGACTTGTACAGTTTAATTTCAGTGGTACCTCTTATTTTAAGGCTCCTGTGTAATTCCACTAAATCTGCAGAATGATGCAGACATAAGCAGTACTGTGCAAAAGTCTTAGGCACATATATAAAGAGCAGTAATGTAAAACACTAATGCAGAAAACAAAAAAGAAACATCTAAGACCAAATTCATATTAAACATCTAGAGTGCCTAAGACTTTTGGAGAGTGCTGTACATTCCTTTTGATGTTATTATAATACAATAGCAATCTCTACCTCTCTTCTTTTATTCTCGGGCGGTGGGACACTTTCCATCAGGATTCCACCCTCACTAAACATTGGCCATGCTCATTTTAGAGCAAGCCTCAACAACATGGCTGTGTATCCATGTAAGACTATTGGCAGGTAGGCCAATTTCTCCTGCCTGGTTTTAATTTACATTATATTGTGGCAGAGTGCCCAAAACAAATTTCTATTTAATTCCATTCTAATGGACAAAGACCAGCGAGCTGTATACTTCTCAAGACTTCTCAAATTTCATCTAGTCAATCTAATTTTGTCAACTACTTCAGGCTTATAAAGAAATGCAACTGTCTTTCCTTAACCGTGACCTTGACCTACGTTGTTTCAGTGCAGTGGTGGCCATGTACAGATATAGTACGAATCAAGGATGCATAGCGTTTTTGTAAGATATCATATGAGAACACGTTGTATATTAGTTGACTCCGATGCCACAGTGAGCAGTGACAGAGGAAACCTGGAAGGGCAGAGAGAGAGAAAACCTCAAAACTCATAAAACAAAACACAAAATAGTATGAACACACACCTTGGCATTGTTGGCGTGGTGGGGTGTGTGTGTGTGTGTGTTGGGTCTGGGCTGGTGTGTTGCCCATCGCAACTGCATCTGCTCGCCAGCATCCTGTCCGCCCACGTCCACACTGGGAGTATAGATAGAATAGATCTCTGCTCTTTCATCCATCCAGCTCATTAGCAGGGTCTACGGGCCAAGACAGCATTAGCCAAGCTTCATAAGTTTAACAAGGCCTGAACACTTTGGTAGGCAACTGGTGAAACTCAGCCAGAACTTAATTTGAAATGTAAAGGCAACTGGTCTGACCAATACCTCATTCAGACACAAAAGGTTTGAAATGCTCAAAGGAGGATAAAACCTTGAATGAAAGTGTTATCCTGTACAAAGATTTCTGTCAACATCCATTCAAACTAGGGGTGGGCGATTATCGTGTTTATAATCGTAATGGCGATTTAATTATGTAATCGTGGCAAATTTTCAAAATCGTTCATTTCGATTGTTATTTAGGCTACAAGAACGAGGAACGTCTAGAAGCGCCAGTTAGCAAAGCAACCAGTGTGACGCCCCGTAGCGCGCTGCTGCGCTTCACTTCCGCTCCCATGTTAACGAATGCCGCGGATCCCACCGGCCGCGGGCGCAAGGCAGGCGGGCGGACGGCTCGCGGACGTGGAGCTGATTTTTCCGCTCGGGGCGGAAAAAAAACTGCCCGCCCGCGTGTGTCCAGCGCGCGCACCTCATAGAAATACATTGTCTATGCACAATATCTGCATCATATCACCACATATGAAAGTTTTTCCAATAGTTTTACTAGTATTATTAATTATTTTAATACATATTTTATTTTAATATAGGCCATAATGAAAAAGGGAACAGAGACAATCACCATTATGGGATGAATGAAGTTAAATCAATTCATACTTTTTGCATATAACCAGTTATTCCCGTTTTTATAATGCTTTTCTTATGCTCTACCAAATGAGCTGTCTGGGCCAGACATACTTCAAGTGGTGTACTTAGGGTGACAAATTAGAAAGGCAGATCTAGAAATTTAATTACTGGAACATAAGTTAGAGGTGGGTGCATGGTCACAGGTGAAATGTGTTGTTGGAACAATATAAAAATACTAACTGTTGCTTTTGTTTTTGTAGGAAATAAAGAAGACCAAATGAAAGGTGTCTTTATTTGACTGCTCGGGGTGGTGGTAGCGTAATCCGTGAACTGTAAACGGCATATTATATCTTGGACAGCTCTTCCATCCTGGACATAGAACATCTAATCGGGGTCTCAAAATCCTCTCCCAACTATGCGAATTACTTCGTCTTGAATATCGATCGGGTTACCGAGGAAAGGACACGCCATGTCCGACAGCTGCTTCAGGTTCAGCAGAGGGAGGAGACAGGGAGAAAGTCAGGGTTTGTTCAAGAAAACCTGCCAGCGAGCAGGTTAGGTTCACAGAGTCAGTTACCATGGTAACTGAATCAGAGTTTCAGTTACCTCTCTTTCTGGAACAGGAAACCCAGAGTTTCCCTCATCTCAGGGTTACCAAACTCAGAGTTTTCACTAAACCCGCTTCTTGGAACAGGCCCCAGATGTATGTCCGAGGACCATAGATACGACCTGTTTAAACTGGATTAGGTCTGGAATATAGTTTTTACTGCTTTGTGTGCAGTACTACCTCTATACATAGCTCTTTTGTGTTTGAAAAGATTATTGCATGGATTTCATTGGTGCAGGTTGTTTTATTATGTTTAGGAAATTTGTTTTGCAGGTTGCCATTGAGTTTATTTGGTTTGGCAGGTCCCCATTTGTGATTCATTGAGTTTTGCAGGTACCATTGGTGATTTATTGAGTTTTGCAGGTTCCCATTAAGTTTATTTTGCAGATTCCTATTGAGTTTATTTGGTTTGACAGGTCCCCATTTGTGATTCATTGAGTTTTGCAGGTAGCATTGGTGATTTATTGAGTTTTGCAAGTTCCTATTGAGTTTTGGTTTGCAGATTCCAGTTGATTTGATTTGGTTTATTGTGTTTTGCAGCTTCCCATTGGTGATTCATTGAAGGTTCCCTTAACACACGAATCCTGGCTTCCATTTCCTCCACCTGTTCCACATGCTGCGCTCACATCAGAAAGACCACCTGAGATGAGATTCAAACTGAAGGCTTGTTGGTCCAGCTGTATGATTCTTGCTTTGGGTGCCAAAAGTCCCAGGTTCAAATCCTGGACAAACCATTTTTTTAACCCCTGGGAGTCACATAAACCTTTCTTGTTCTTGGCTATTTCAGCTAATCTGAGGTGATAATTGGGGAAAGGGTAACATCTAGTGTCCAGAATGATTATTGCTGTGTTCCTAAGGGAAACAGAAATAGGGGTCCTCAGTTTGTGGGTTGAAGCACCTGGACCTCACTATGTAGCAAGTGCAAGAATGTGTGTGAATGTGTGTGTCCTGCTCTTTTCTGTTGAATAGCTGGGGCCTGTTCCAAGAAGCAGGTTCAGCAAACTCTGAGTTTAACCCTGAGTTGATTAATTCCGAGATGGCGAAGTCTGAGTTTTCGGTTCCAGAACGGCTGATTTGAGTTAGTTCAATCAACTTTGAGTATGTTCGCCTTGAGTTAAGCGTGTGCGCTTAAGACAACAATAAAAAGCCATCATCAATGGAAGCCCGATACTACGATTCACCATGGCAACCAGCAAGCAGAAGGGTCGTAAGGAGAGGGAATTGGCGTGGTAGAGAATCGCTGCCCGAGTCAATGCGTACGTTTGAATGCAGTAGTGTATTAATTTAACATTTAACCACACTTTCTTATAATATTACCTACATGTGAGAAAGTGGTGGAATAGTATTGGAAAGAAATATTTTCATTTAGGTGCAATCCCACGGGCACAAAGCACACTTGGCAGCAGCTGAAAATGAAATATAAAAACATCACAATACAGTCATATAGTAGACGCTTTTATCCAAAGAGACTTACAAAGTTGACAGTTAACACTATGTGGGGATCGAACCCACAACACTGGCGCCGGAATAGGGGGGACACCGAGACTTTTAGTCCCCCCACTTTTAGGTATTGGGGGGAAAAAATAAGGTTTTTTTGCCCCCACACAGCTCTGTTACTACCAGGTATTACGGTAATAGAATGTTGCTAGATGCTAGAGTAGCAACACTACCGAATGCCGCGGATCCCACCGGCCGCGGGCGCATGGCTCGCGGACATGGAGCTGATTTTTTTTTAAATTACGCGTCTGTGCGCGTGCACGTGCGGTGGGTACGGGGCGTGAGTGTCTGTGTGTGTGTGCACGCATCAGACGTAACATCACTTTCCCCCGAATGAATGGGCCAAATACTTTCCCCAATGCTGCGTTCATGAACTGTCCCCTTAAAAAATATTACGTGGTATTCAGTCACGTCCCTCCGCCCCGTCCAATAACGGCGTGTTCAGACAGGCATCCGGTCAATTTCAAAATAAAACAAATTTCAAAATAAAACAAAACAAATAAAATTAATCGTTCATTAATCGTAATCGAGGTAAAAGTTTGAAATAATCACGATATTGATTTTTAGTCATATCGCCCACCCCTAATTCAAACCATGATGTCATGTGAGGAACACATTTGGAAATGTCAAGTCAGACAAATTTACAGTTAGTGGCATGGTTATGACTGACTTCACCTCTAATCATTAAAAAGAACCTGCCTTTGGGACAAGAGACAAGTTTCTGCTGCACCTTGGAAAAGCTGTCAGCAGCAGCGTACTGATCTCAGTGCAGAAAGAACTTCGTCTCTGTGGATCAAACTCTGTGGACGGCCACACATCAACAAATCAGCAGAAAGAAAAGTAACCTCTTTCTTTACGGTTTCAGTACCAGTGAAGCGTGGATTCATAATGTGTATAACAGGTTAATAATAATAACAACACAGCAAAAAAAAAAAAAAAAAAAACTTTGAAAAGGACGTGCATCCTGAATGGCGTGTCACGAGAATGAACAACAGATTATACTGAGGGACTGAATCCAGCATTAAAACACTTTGACCGAATGACGATCACATTATCGTGCCGGAAATTAAGAGTCAAAGCTGAAACAAATGTGTTTAATTATTACTATTGAATTCAGTCTGCGATGTCTGTGACTGTGAAGGAAAAGACAGGAGGCTGGTAGAAGCAGCTGCAAGGATGATGCCGCTGTACGAGACACTATTTCCTGTTTGCCAAAGGCTGGTATATTGGTAGATAGCCACTGTTGCTAGCGGTGTCAGTCTGATCCTCTATGGGCTTGCTGCCAAGGATGAAGCAGCACAGCGCTGAACAGTAGTGTTCATCCCTTTATGTCAATGCCAAAATTTCACTGTCAATATGGACTATATCAGCATACAGGGTGTATGAATTTATTATAGTGCAAGGTATCAAGGTAGCATTAGCTCTTGCCCAACATTACAAGTACTAGATGCAGACCTCATGCTGCAATGGACCCCCCACCGTGACCTCAGATAATCCTAATAACCTCTAATCACCTCTCGTGGGATTTCACCCACACACAGCACAGAATTAGCTCACGCCACTGACCAATAAGACATCAGCATGGAGGGAATCCTGGCGTTTAACATCTGGGGTTATTGAATAGACCGCTGCTCTTTTGGACCAGTCCATCCTAATTGGCAAGGGCGTAAGAGTCTGGTGGCCAAGACACCAACGTGTAAGCTTCGGTTAATACGTTAAAAAAAATGTTGTGACACGAGGCGGTTCAACTGTGCAACTCATCCAGAACGACTGAATTTGAGATGCACAGGATGTGAAGGCAAGCGGTGTTTCATCCCTAGTGTTAAAGGTAAGCTGACTAAGAACATACATTTGCAGCAGAGGTCTGGTCAAACAGTTGCACACACACACACACCTGGGAGCTGTCCGGTTAAACCGCGGTCTTGTACTCTTGCCCATTGAGCAGCTTTACCGGACCAGCTGGGGGTTTAGAAGCCTTGCTCAAGGGCACTTTGACAGTAGCTGGGGAGAAAGTGGAGAAAGCACTTCTTGTTCACTTCCCTCAGCCAGATTTTCCAGCCGATCTGGGGATTCAGGCATTCCAGTCACGATCCCGCTTTAATGTTCAGGCCACTGCTAACCCCTGTGAATACAATGATTTGTAACACAGGAATTCAATTCCGGCTCCAGTTTTGTGGTTTGACCTGTCGGCGGCTATAACACAGTCACACATACAACACATAGAGCAATTTGGACTATGGACTAAACACAGGGCACAGAAAAAATGTGTTAATTTAACTAAAAATCAACACATCACAGTTAATTGAATGCTTTTGGTATTTCTGAACAGCCGCCCCAGAGCCACATGAGCTCTATGAGTGAGCTCTCCAATCAACATGTATTAACAATGGAAGATTTACTGTGTATAAAGTAACTGGTTACAACTTCCCTGCTTGCTGTACTCGAGTAGATTATTTAAGTAACACCACTTTTCCAAAAATCCCTAAAAACCTGTACCTTTACTTAAACTTGAGTATATTTTAGTAGTTACCTATTACTTCAGTGAGCTGTATCAGAAATGAGTTGTAAATACAACTATATTTTTTTTTCTTAACCCTTTAGTAAATTAGCAGGTGTCTTTGCACCTTGGGCCTCAGCCTACGTGTCAGTACCTAACCTCAATACAACCATGCTACAGCACAAGCACAGCTGCAATTTATTTGCAATGGTGAAGGTCGTTGGGCAGAGGTGGAAGAATTACTGAAATATCGCTGAAGTATTATTGCTTACTGCTTAAGTTTTACTCAAATTAGTGTTTGTCTAACAATTAATTAACAGTAAAAGTAGTTGACTTAAAAATACTCAACTACCTAGCAACGTTCAACCAAAAGATATTTTTTGTGCAAAAAAGTACAGAAGTATTAAGACATTATTGGCATTACTTAAACATCTAAGATACAGTGAGTGTCATTTACATCAACCATTTAGTATCAACCAGGTGAAGTTATTCTGTTACATATACATAACTACTTGAAACTACCCAACACTAATTTGAAATGTCTTAAATTGAAGGGTTAGACTGGGGAGCCAAGCTAGAGTGTAAATACGTTTTGAAGTTGTACATTTTGATAAATGTAACAACCTAGCAACTAAACTATGCAGCTACACCAGACCAGCTGGGGGTTAGAAGCCTTGTTCAAGGGCACTTTGACAGTAGCTGGGGAGAAAGTGGTGAAAGCACTTCTTGTTCACGTTTTTTGTTCACTCAAGAAGTGCTTCACAAAAAATAAATCAGGTGGTCTCAGAAGCAGGTAGTTGGCATTTGCCATGGTTAATTTTGGACACGTGGAATCCTCACCATCCCTACTTTTTATAGGATTTGTCTCCCTAGTCTCTAATTCATTATCCAGGGAGCAAATCTTATTAAAAGAGATTGATATACCAATTCCAAATTAACACGACCCAGAGCTTCTTACCTTCTTAGCTTGTTTATCTAAGACGGAAAAACAACACAGAGACTGATTGGAGACAGAGATAGACTTCGACTCCTGCCACTTGCCCAGTAAATTCAGTAAATTCATGAAGGCAGTTAGACCAACACTCTTGTAATTTCTGAGAAATAGAGTTGGAAAAGTCAATAAAACCCTGATCGTTCATCCAATCTCAAGAGTGCGATTTTGATTTGTTTTGAATCAGTAGTGCAGTCGTCATGCAGGTAAACACAGGACTAGGACTGCAAATAGCCATGAACAGCTTTGGCCTGATATACTGTAATAGGAAAAAGAGAAAGAATAAAAAAAAGAATAATTGAAATATCAGAAGTCACATATTTGCTCAAATCACAGCCAGCATTGGTGCATGAGATTGTCATGTTTCTTCAGCACCACCCTTGATTAAATTCCACAACCTTTGGTTCAAGTGGCAAGTCATGAATTCACTGATGAGTGGATGGACTAGTTGCTATTTCACATTATAACCAGTGAATGTTTTCAAAAGCTTAAAAATGGAGCTATCAGGTGCACGATTAGGACTTTCCTTCCCTATAAGAGTAGATCAGGCAGCTTGTTAGTTTTCACCTGTGAACAATAGTTTTCACTTCAATTCATTGGCTACTTATGAGTCTGTGCGATTTTGTTTACATGCCCTGGTTTGTAATGTCGGCAGTGTGAACTCAGAGGGAACCCCGCCAATTTAAGTCCACAGTAATCCTGAGGCTTCACTAATCACCTGCCTCCTCCAAGTGGAGCCTAGTGACACTTCAGGGTTATAAACACCCCCAATAGTATGAGATACTCAGTCCAACTCCAAGAAACACGCCAAGGCTATACAGAACTATGGACAGCACTTTTTAAACTGCAAGCCAACCATGGGGCAGACACAGCAAACAGAGAAGAACGATGAGGAGATTGACGTCAAAGCGCTTCAGGATATGTACAAATGGTTTGTCATGGAGTGCCCAAGCGGAATACTGTTTCTTCATGAGTTCAAGCGCTTTTTCGGTATAGACCCAACAGGGGAAGTGTCTGATTACGCGGAGTGCATGTTTCGAGCTTTTGACAGAAACGGGGTGAGACAATAATTGCTTATTGATGCCTTTTGCATATACCTTTATATGAGAATGTGATCTAATTTTTCGTATCCGTCCTACCTTGCAGGATAATACGATCGATTTCCTTGAGTTTGTGGCTGCTCTGAATCTTGTTTTCCGAGGAGACTTGGAGCATAAGCTGCGTTGGTCGTTTAAGGTGTATGACAAAGACAGCAATGGCTATGTGGACCGGAGTGAACTGCGGTCAATAATTGATGTAAGTCAATACAGAAGTCAGCTGCAGAGCAAGGTCTTGTGGGCGCTGGGTGGACATAGAAATACTTGTCAAAGGGAAAACTGTTAGCTGATAAAATGACTTAAAGGCAATGAAAGAGCAGCTGTATCTTCTGCATAATTCTTAGTACAAGTACTACAATTTTAACAAATACTTGCTAAACTTTTATGTGAATGAGCTGGCTTTGCTAACAAAGAGGCAAGTATTGAAATGTTGAATAAATCTTTGCCCTTTAGACAATGAGGCCCAGTTGAAACAACGACGTACATTTTCTTTAAATTTGATTGCTTTCATACATTTCTGCAGCTCTGAGGCCAAAAACATGCCTTGGAAAATAATTTAGCAGCACGACAAAATGTGCAAAAAAAGCTGATGCCAAGTGAATACTATTACTACTACTATATTATATCAGCCCAGTGAAATGAAAAATGACTTGATACTTGAGTTGTAAAGACCCTGAGATAAAAAATGACAAGGCGCCTCACAACAAATGCACTTGACAAATTAAACAGCCCCAGAACAATTTATCTTCATTCTTCCTGTAAGTATTCGGTGAAAGGTAGTTCACTCAACTTGTTTTTGAGGCATAACATTTTAACTGACATCTCTTATATCAAGGTCGGGGCTTGTTTTCAAGGTATTGTATATACAAAGCTCTGCTAGTGTATTTTTAGCATGTATGCTTGTTCATGAGAGGCACAATGATCTCTCTCAGTTAAAGAAAGCACGGTGATCAGTTTCACTACAATCATATCAATCACAATTCATCACTGCCTCTTTTTTGTATAGTCCACATTTTAAATTCTGTACTGCTTTTGAGAAATTGTCACAGACATGATGCACCCTCCCACATAACCCCTCCCCCCATTTATCCTGTTCATCAGAGAAACTCCCTATGAGCTGACTGACTGCACCTGTCCAGGCGATAGTTGTGAAAACTGTGAAAGAGAGAAGTTATTGACTGCATCTTTACAGGTGCCACTGCAGTCCAGGCGCTGAGGTTTCAAAGAGAAAGTCAGTCATCGTCGTCCTATTTCCACATGTGAAAACACGGGCTACACTGGAGTTCCTGTCATCCAGTTTCCCCGTTTGCTTGCATAGTAACACTGAACAAGAGACTCTCCACTCAAAGTGAACTCAAGATATTTTCACACCTTCTGTAGATGTGGTGGAGTGATTGTGGATTATTTTTTCTGTGATACCTCAGCAACTTGACTCCAATGTCACTCCTAACTTCATATTCCACTTCCACTTGTCAGTGACTAATTTACCACAAAACATTTGTATACATTTGCCCCCTACAATTTCCTTTTATTCTAATTGTATGTTGTTTTGTTTAATTTAGTTTCTGGTTGTAGACAATATACAAAAAGTCAAGGTGCGTACAGTTTTAAGACTGATTATACATGCAGTTTGAGGCTGTTATCAAAAAAAAAATATATATATATATATATTCCCAAACCCAAAACTGAGTACCCAAGATGGTTACTCTGTTAAGGCAGTCATCCATTTGAAATTTAGAAGAAAACCACTGGGGTGTGTTTTTATGTATCAAAAGGTATCAAGATGATATATGTACTAGAAGACACACTGCTTTACTTCTATACATAAGTCTACAGTAAATTGGTCAGTTGTCTGGTTAGGTTGTTTGCCTGATCGTTTCAGTTTGGTCAGACATCAACAAACACATCATTTTTCAGAACAGATTGTGTTCTTTTTATGCTAAACGGAAGTACTGCACAGTTGAGTAAGTGCACTTGAGAATAAAAGTATTCTCCCCTGACTTAGTTACAATGCCTGCGAAAACTGTAGCATACGCTAGCATGCATTGTGGCAAAATTTTTGGTTAACATAAAATCACATATCTTTTTGTTTTTTCTTCTCCAAGAGCATCTATCGAATAAAGAAAGGAACAAAGAAAGACATGGATGATACACACCTTTCAGTAGATGAGGTTGTTGATCGAATATTACAGGCTGTAGACACTGATGGAGATGGTAAGCATATACTCTATTCACACACAAGGCACTGAAAGCACTTTGGGACCCAGTACAAGCAAGCAATCTCAGATTACTATACCTGCAGACGTTTGATCCAGTTTTCACTGTTTTTTGTTCCACAGGTCACATTAACATGGATGAGTTCATTAAAGGGGCACAGCAAGACCCCTGGGTCTTGAACATGTTAAAACTGGACATGAACCCCTATGGGTGGGTACTGGAGCAGAGGAGAAAGAGTGCACACTTCTGAACTGAAGGCAATCAAAAGGACGCCGACCTTTCTTTGTGGACAAAGGGAAATCAATCAAAGGCAAAAATCCAGACTTTGGATTGGATCTCCAAGACATTTATTTGTATGTCCTGCTAAAAACTAGCTTCGTTTTGAAGCTTTTGTCGACACATTCAGTTTCACATTCAGAGACTGAATAGAGTCAGCTCAATCAGGATGCGCCGTCCTTTGGCTTTTAGCAAAGGCAGCTTAGTACTGAGGAGCTCAGCACTTAGTGATATGAATGCACAGAAAATGTAAAACTCCTTTTTTCTTTTTAGGTTGAAAAACTATAATGATGGTTTTGCTTAATGTGCATAGGATACTGACTATAATTTTAAGCAACTGCATACATATTGAAATGCTGCTTTGCTCAAATCACAGCCTTCCTATCATCAGGTGTCAACATGTAAATAGTCGATATATGAATATATATCTGTTTTTCTGACTTTTTTTACTGATTTTACTGACATTTCTATGACAACACAGAATTACATTCTTATAATGCATATTATATAGGCTATCTTGAATTAAAGCACATGCCTTAAAATAATATTGTTTTTACCTGGACTAGAAATGTCTGTAATGTATGTGAGTGTCATTCACAGCATGGTTAAACTATTGTGAATCCAAGCATCAAGGAAAAACAACACAGCAAAAGGCATTTCCATGGTAACAACACATATTTCCATGTCCCATACCCAAGGTGTCCCTGTATCTTATTATAAGGACAAGGCTTGACACATGTACACTATAAGAAATAATGATAAAACAGACAAAACCATACTATTCAAAAATGAATGGCAGTAAATGGCTTCTTCTGGTGGCTGGAAAACAGCCCTGATATCTCCATCTACACTGACTGTGTGCTGAGGAGAGGAGTAACCTGGACGATTGTCACAAACTGAAAAAAACACCAGTATTATCCTCAGCATTAGGTCATTTACGCTCTCCCAAAACACAAGACTAACCAACCAAACTGCATCATCTCCACTCCACTACACTGAAGGTGGCTGACAGTGACTGGCCAATATTTTAAATTAAATTAAATCAGCCCAGTACTTTGGCAAACTGACATGTCAGTCTGATCCTAGTGATTGTATTACACAGGTGTGCAGCTTAAGATGGAGTTGTGGAGATGGAGATGGAGTTGAAAAAGTCAGTCATCATCATCCTATTTCTACATGTGAAAATACAAAGAAAGACACAGAAGGCATAAGCCAGAGTATGAAATGGAATCTGTGTAAAAAGGTTGAACATCAGAATATGACTCAAAGTACTCATGGTGGGTCTATTTCAGCGCTCGCTGTGACCAATAAATACACATTTGCACACATCCCACAACATGCCAAATAGTACTTTTCAGTTGAAATAGTTAAAATTGTAATCCACCTCCAAGGAAATTTGTCTCCCGTGTGCAACACATAATATATATGGCAGTTGGCTAAGCATATGATTTAACCTGCTAAGACCATACTGAAAGCAACAGAGGATATGACTGTAATCTTTTAGTGACCCGGGGCTGCTGACCCCAGGTCAAGTTAGCATTTGCCCAGGATCAGGTATTGGGATTACAGCTTAAAACTCAAACTGAACGTCTTTGGCTAAAAATAAGTCTCTTGGTATGGTTAATGCATCAAGTCAGTCATTGTACGAGTCAAAAGGTCTTGACTTCTGAGCTGCTAGCAGCGATTAGCTGGATAAAAAACTATTCATTTAAAAACAAACTTCTGTATACACTTTGCCTTTGGGATATTACTGTTCTAGAGCGTCTTTACATTGACTTGGACCTTTTGTCCCTGGATTTTGCCTTCAATGCACTGAATTTGTATGTAACATGGGTCAGAATCAGCAAATTCAGACACAGGACAAGGAATTGGAGTTGAACAGCATCCAGGACCTCTACAAAACATTCATCATGGAGTGCCCCAGTGGATCGTTGTACCTGCACGAGTTCAAGAGGATGTTTGGAGTACAAAGTGGTACACCGGAGTCCCAGTACATGGACAGCCTCTTCCGAGCATTTGATACGAATGGAGTGGGTATCAAATTCACTATGAGTGAACATATTTGAATTTGAAGTCCCAGGCAATATAGGCCATGATCATTTTTAATTCATTTATTTATTATTGTTTTAAACAGTTTACAATATGTTTTAGATAAAGTTTAAATTAAACAGCTATTTTCAGAATATTGTTTAAGCCCAGTCGTGTTGTATCATATAACTATAGTTTATTATTCTAAAGGATTGCTAACCGTTTCAGACTGGGAGGCATGGGAGGATGTCACCAATAATGTCTTCCCGGGTTTCAGGATAATACGTTGGATTTCATCGAGTATGTGGCTGCACTGCATCTCGTGCTCCGAGGAAGGCTTGAAGATAAGCTACGGTGGTCTTTCAAGGTGTTTGACCGTGACGACAATGGCCGCCTAGACAGGAGCGAAATCAGGACGATTGTAAAGGTAAGGGCCTTGATTTAATCAAGATGTTTGACTTGAGGTACAACTTCAACTGCAATGTGATTTTCAAAAGGTCAACTCAGGCTGACAGCAAATCTACGAATGCTCATTTACTCTGGATTCAAGCAGTACAAAGGGACAGTTAAATTGTGTCCTGTGTATTGGTAAAATACGATTTAAACAAAACTTCATATTCAAATATATATTTTAAAGATGTTTCCTGAAATGTACTGAAATGAAGTGTAAATCTGGAGTTCGCCTGCAGGAATTTGTTCAGATGTTAAATGATGCCATCTTAATACACATGGCCCACTGAAACTGATGATTGAAATAGAAACCATCAAATAATAAATAAATAAACCTTTGGTTATGACAAGTTTGTTAATTGTTGTTCATTAGGTCTCAACCTGAATATCTCAAGTTACACATACAGGATGTTGCTCTCAGCGCCATCATAAAACTATAGTAGGTAACAATCTTAATTTGAGCCAACTTTACTGACGGGGCCATGTGTTCACCATACAGAGTTATTTGTGACTGTTTTTTGTTGCTGCTGACTGCATAAGGCTAATCACTTAGTTTAAGCCGTGCAAGTCCAGCTTAGTGTAAATATTTAGGTGATGCACAGTGTTACAATCTGGTACCTTTCTTAATGCAATTAGTGGCAAAAGAACCTAGGTTTAGCAGGCTTGTACAACACAAATACGTCTAAGAAATATCACTTGTATCACTTGTTGCATGAAATATCCTTTATTTTCATTGTATTTTCTTCTGATTTACATGTAGAGAGATTTTCAGCAGCCATTGTTTTTAGCATTTGTCAACTGGTGGATCATGGCCCAAAATATTTATATTTGAATCAAAATATAATCTTAATCTTAACATTTTAGAATCTTAATGCTGCACTCCTGAGTTTCCTAATGTAACATGCCTGTCTTTTGACTCTATTGTTAAAAAAAGCTTCAGCTAATTGTTTATTGTGATTACTTGGTGGCATAATAATTTTGGATGGACACAGTATCCCATAATTTGTTATTTCATGCACGATATTTCAGGATATCAGTGGCTCAGTGGCTCTAGACGCATGGGATCTATGTCGCATGTCATCCCTCCTCTGTCACCCAATCTCTCACCTCTCTCACCCAATTGAATAATGGAATCAAAATCAGATTCCCATACTGGAAACCACAAAGCTTGTCAACATGATTACCAGTGCCATGAACAGACTAATAGCTGGATTGTATTCTTTCAGATAATCTACAAAATAAAGCAGGGCTCTGTGCCTGATGAAACCGGCACAGAGAACCTCTCACCTGAACAGGTGTGTGACCGCATCTTTGAAGGGGTCGATGTGAATGGTGACGGTAAGTTGATAAGAGTGTTGGCAGTGTGCTAAGAGAAACTAAATCCTTGCCTTGAGCAGATAGGTTTTGTCAGTGTTTGGTGGTAAATAAGTCCAAACATGTTACCCTCTGACTGCAGGTCAGATTACCCTGGATGAGTTTATCCAGGGGGCCCAGAAGGACCTGTGGCTGCAGAACTTCCTTCGTCTTGATGTCAACCCCAGCGGCTGGGTCCAAAGGAACTTGTGTGACAGAAAACTCACCTGTGCCAAAGATCCTCAAAACAGCTAACCAACTTCCACTGACTCATCACGGAGCAGCATGCCAAAGAACTTTTCTGTGACGTTATTGGAAGAATTATTGATGTTTCCACTCAGCAGTGTGGGATGAGACTCTTCTTGCCTTGAATGATTTGGATTTAAAACCCTGTTTGGCCTATATTATGGTGACTTTAGGTAAACTGTTCATACACTGCCTATGATATAGTGACTGGGCACTCCCTAAGCAAAAGAAAGATTTGAGGTTATGGCAGAAGGTTTTTCTTTTGCAAATGACAAAGTGGTTTGAGTTGAATTTATGGGTCAAATTAAAGGGGGATATATTTCAGTTTAAAGGGTAATTCCGGGATTTTTCAACCTGGCCTCTATGTCCACAAAATCGCTTTTCATACCTTCAAGTAGATCCCAAAAGTTTCTGAGTTTCTCCGGTCCATCGACTCAACCGGCAGTCGCGTACCGGCGGCTCGATGGCAGCAACGTAATCTGTAAAGGCATATTCGGCCAGTCAAAGTACGTCCACTAAAAGTGCTTGTTTTTGTCACGGACGGGCTCAGATTGTTATTCGTGTGTCTGACAAGTGTCTGACAACATTACCGAAAGGATCGCTACAGAAATAGACCGTTTTTAACCAGAAATAGACCTTTTTTAACAACAACTCTGAACTCTGACAAAGCTGTTTTATGAAAGCAAGACGATTCACTCGTTGTCTGATAGAGGACGGTTGTTTACACGATCCTCGTCTTGCAACAGTGAATCCTTTGAAGTGAAGTAGATCCCAAAAGTTTCGGAGTTGCTCCAGTCGATCGACTCAACCAGCAGTCGCGTAACAGCGGCTCAATGGCGGCAACGTAATCCGTAAAGGCATACACGGCCGGTCAAAGTACGTCCACTAAAAGTGCTTGTTATTCGTGTTATTATACAAATGTCTGACAACATTATGGAAAGGGTCGCTACAGAAACAGCTCAGAAAATGAGGACGGGTGAAAAGGATACAAAGATAGTTTATGAAAGCGAGAGGTAGAACCAGCTGCTGCAAGTTCTAGCAGTTCCTCTACGTAAACTCGTCTCTCCGACTCACGTATCAACCGTCCTCTTCCTGCAACAACTCAACCCTCTCAACCCTATACTATCTTTGTATTCTTTTCACCGTCCTCGGGCTGTTTCTGTAGCGACCCTTTCAATAATGTTGTCAGACATTTGGATAATAACACGAATAACAATCTGAGCCCATCCGTGACAAAAACAAGCACTTTTAGTGGACGTACTTTGACCGGCCGTCTATGCCCTTACGGATTACGTCGCCGCCATTGAGCCACCGTTACGCGCCTGCCGGTTGAGCCGATCGACCAGAGCAACTCCGAAACTTTTGGGATCTACTTAAAGGTATGAAAAGCGATTTTGTGGACATAGAGGCCAGGTTGAAAAATCCCGGAATTACCTTTTAAGACCTCATATTATTATGAAGTGTTTTTCAATGAATTCTCTATGGAGCTGACCAATGGTATATATAATATAATGGGATGGTAAAATTTTCTCTCAAAAGTGAAAGGTGAAAAGCAGTGCTATTTGCCTGAAGCTTATTTTGGCATAGATTTTTGTGGCAGCAATAGTAATGTCAACATAAACAATTATGACTAAGAACCAGATATACACCTTGCTTTATGAAAAGTGCAGTATATATATCATATGCATTAAAATAATGGTGTACTCTTGTTAAAGATAATAAGAGCTCATAAGAGTGTTTGAAAATACAATACTTTTGGCCCAGGTGTCACATTTATGCTTTATGATTTATGATTACACACGTTGTTCACAGTCTAAAGTCAAAATCACCATATTTAGTTTAGTTAGTTTTTCTAATTGATGTTATGACTGTTGAAATTTTGACAATTAAATGCAAGTTGTGATGCAACCAATATGGATTGTCATCACAGATTTTACAGTGCCTTCTATCTTAAAGAAAGTCTGTTAGCTGTTTTATAACCATTTTCATGTTGTATGCAGTAAAGGTTGAATGTTACTTACAATTTCAAAATAAAATGTCCTCTAGATGTTGTAGGCTTTACTTAATACTTTAAAATGTAATTAAAGCATATTCTTTTTTTATTTTTTGTCACTCACTCTTTCATTCATCTCTTTCACTTGATTTGCTGCATATAGATATAGATATATATAATGTAATTGACATCAAATTATATAACATCCTTTTAGTTATAGCATTCATTAATTCACAGGACAAGATGTTACTATCCCTTGTGCCATAATCCAAGGTAAACATTTGTAGAAGCCCAATTCAGATAAAAATACAAATGATTCAACCACCACCAAATGATCACCGTAGCAGACATCAGTCTACACCATCATAGATCTACAGAGTCATTCCTCAGATGGCAGCATTCGCCAGTTACCTACCCTAGCCAACAGCGGTATGCAGCACGTCATTGGGGTTATCAAGTGGGCACCTTCCTTCACCGATGTTATGCTACATAGTATGGAGCTTTACATCAAAAAGTTACTAAACAAGCCCAGTCACATTGAGATATCACTTAATGTAAGAACTAGTATTGCTATAAAATAAATCAATGAAAAATACTCTTTGTTTTCAACATTCACTTTAGCGTACTTCCATGTAAGACGTAAACTACTGTGAAGCTTCAGCTTCAGATGTTTTCACTTGAAAACAAACTATTTGACTTGGAATATGTCTTCTAACATGATATGAACTATGATAGTGTGGACCGTGGTGATACTTTTTCTGTATCTGTAAGGATGTAAATTCCAATAACTACTTTAATCTGTTTGAAATTAAATGAATCAGAAAGAACTTGAATGACGGTGGTGATCATCGATCCCCTTCACGACCTTAGAATGAAGAAAGCACGATAAACAGTAGAAACATAATTCACTTTCTGGCAGCATAAAAAGAGTTTGCTGCCTTTTCAAAGTATTACTGCAAAACATGCATCCAATAAACCTCTCATGAAAGAGATTTAGCTCAAATGTTGATAATTGATAGGGTCAATGCTTTGTATGGTCAATTGGGCTTTCTTGGAATTTAATTCAAAACAAAGCATTATGTCCAAATGTCTAAAAAAATTAATAGTTAATACTGACGAGAACAACAGTTCAAATTCATGAAATGTCCCTTTAACTGATTTGTTATGTGACATTTTTTTCTCCATGAGGAGGGAAAAGCTCTTTCAGAAAGGTAATTCATGTACCTCTATTTGTCTGAAGCTTGCACACTGAGGTTGATTTTCTTCACTGGATATATTTACAATAATGGTACTAATCCCGGGGGGGTTATTACAGTTAGCTGTGCTGGATTCTACATTTTGTAAAAATCACAGCAAATTGCAGCCATTAGTGGGCTGAAAGCGACCAGACTCATGCTGTCCTTATTATTTATTTTATTATTCTCTCTTAATCCTTAGACATAGAGAATCCATTCCAACTTCAAAATGTACTTGAAGAAATGTTTGAATGTATTCAACATGTCCTGTGTGTTGCCAGTTGTGTGTGTCTTGCTCTATCAGGAAATATGTATTGTGTTGTGTGTAGAACGCTGCTGTGTGTGCTATTAGGAACTCGAGTTTTGACAAAATGTGTTTCCTCTAGCCATTAGCTCACAGGCAGGGATGTGATCCTGCATCACAATATACACTCGCCCACCTGCCTCTTACCCCCATTTCACCTCCCTTCACTATTTTACATGAATGAAAATGTTGAGAGCAGAAAGAGGCAGTTACCTTTCTATTGCATCACCCTTTAATCCTAATATGAGAAAAGCCACGTGAAGCCGAATCAGTAAGACCCTTTAAATAGGTGTTATCTTTAGAGCCATGCAGAGCATTACAGAAATATCTGAATGCAGCATTTTGCCCTACGTAAACAAACAGTGTGCATCCCAAATAACCTTCAGCCGCCTCCTCTGAATTAGTTCTTCTATCACTATTGAATGGTTTACTGTGGGAAAAAAACTGCTTTAACAGGAACAGACAATACAAGGTTGCCCTCTGCCAATAAAAATAAATGTGAAGGTGAGCAGCAGACATAAGCAGCAGGCAGAGGTTTGCAACCAATCTCTACCCCTGTCTGTTACCCTATTAGACTTCTCTCTTCAAATCATACATTCACACAGAACCGAAGAGAAACTGTGGTTAGGTTAGTTATTCTTCTACCAGTCTCATATCAGTCATAGTCTGATATTGGTCAATATTCAGGTTTGACACTCGTTCTCAGATTCTTGCAACTCAAGCTAAATCTTCAAAAACATTATGCTTCTTTTTGTGGATGCCAGCAGCACAATCTATTAAGTATTACAAAATATTTTTAGCATCAGTTTTGCAACATTAAGGACACTTGAATAAGACATACTGATGTAAGAATAAGAATAATTTCAGAGAGGTTCATGTTCAACTTAAAATATATGCTCCAGGGCACGGTCAAGGGGATGTCCCATCTGGCCCAAAAAAAAAACTTGGGATATTGCTATCAAACCTTATATTTTTTAAAAGCATATTGTTTCAATTTTGAGAATCTGAAGGAATTTTTTGATTATCTTTGTTAAAAAAAAAGATCTGGTGCTATTTATGCAAGTGATGTGAGTAAATTCCTGAGGTTCGGACCGTCATGATTTGTATCACTTTTGTAATCAGTCAGGACTCCGTAACTACTGGGTGTATTTCAGTTATGTCTAGCTTTTTAGAAAGCACTTTTAATATATAGAACATATATGGTAAACAAAATAATGAAATATTTCTGAAAAATACTTTTTATAGCCAGCAAAATCAAGTAACCGCTAAAAATTGGCTGTCCATCTGTTACCGCAAAAAACGTGTTTTTTCTCCCAAAATGGTATTTATTTTGTACCTAGAATCTTCAAACTTTCAGAAAGCAAGGATATTAGGTCCCATTTAAACATGGAATAGTCAGATTTGAATATTTATTGTGATATCATGGGAAAATCTGCCTTTATATTTTGTCCATCCGTTACCATCTGAAGTCCGTTACCATGTGTGTTGGGCTAATTTACCATTGTTTGACATATAAATTGCATCAAATTACCCTCTATATTTTATCATATATAATGTCCAATTTACACTATTCATAAAAATAGCAAAATAAGATGCATGATTTGCTCAAAAGGTCATCTTTGTTGAACTTAAAAGGGATATATAAGGTGTGATATGTAGAGACACCTTGATCGGTTGACAGGTTTCATCCAGGGTTGTTCTCACTTTGCAACCCATTCAAATGTGTTCCTTTGTCCCATTAGGTGTCAAAATAAGTCCCTTCAAGTGAGCAAATCTACAAATACTGGACCCTCAATTGAAAACTATAAGTGACTCACACCTATGTCTAAGTACAGGGCAATCTAGATCACACCTCTTTGATGTTTAATGTGAGAAAACCAGTGTGCAGTATATAAGGGGCCACTGCTGATGCCTCTGAAGTGCCGAGAGTACTTCGAGTAAAATGCATGTGCAACAGAACTGAAGTGCCTATCTTATAGACTATAAAGTACCTAAATAATGTACTTGAATTGTCCAATTAACTGAATATGAATATCATTGTAAAAAAAATGGTAAATAACATTGTATGTAGTAAAATAAATGTATAAATATTATATTACTTGTTGTTGTCCATCCGTTACCATTTTCTCCCTGTCCATCCGTTACCATGACTTTTTATTTTCTCTTGCCCATTAGCCACACTTCCAAACACAATATTTGTCCAAAACTTTGTATATCTATAGTAAACACCTTAAATAAGCAGCTGGTATTTTTGGGGGGCTTTACTAATCCAGGAACCGCACTTTCTACTTATGCAAAAAAAAACTAAAAATGTGGGTGGGAATTTTTGTCCATCCGTTACCGAGGTTTTTTTTGCATTGTTTCAATGGAAAAATTAAATAAAGTGAATTTTTTATTTTACCCCATCAAAGTATGGATAAATACCTATAAAATGATGTATCATTCATAACTTTGTCATAATTAGTTCAGAAGTTATGGCCCCCAAAGTAGTAACAGTGTCCATCCGTTACCGCTTGACCGTGCCCTCCAGTGAAGCGTCTTAAATGTCTTAAACAACCTATGAACCTATGAAAGTCAGGAATAGAAATAATAAAAGAATAAACAGAAATATACAGATCTACAAGATACTGCACCGGATTTTGAACACAAGGAAGAAAAGAAAAATATATAAGAATTGAATATAGGATAGTAAGTACAGAGTTTTAATGTCCATTATGGTGAACTCATAATATGTATATATACAATATATGCCATGGGAAATACAGTAGGAAGCAGCTGTGGACACAAGGGGGAGCCTCTGGCGTGGAAACCAGACGAGTGGCGCTCTGCTGTGGCTTTGGCTCATTTGCACACCGGCTGCTCTCTGCTGGCTTCTGTCAGATCCAGTTACAACCGTGTTGTGTGTTGGGTAACAAAGTGGTTTTAGTGTACGTGTGGGTTCAAGGTTACGTCACAACCTAATTAGTCTTCAGGTGTAATCCAATCTAGCCGCACCATTCCAGGCGCAGTGTTCTCTGCAGGAGTTTTTGTTGTCTGTCGACCCTGCTTGATCCCTCTGTCAGTGTGTCCCCTCTACTGACCTGATGACACCTTTACACTCCCAACTAATGACGACCCATCTTGTCCCAAACACTAATTGGACTATGATATTCCTTTTTTTTTATAGCAAGGGACATTTGAAGAGCCATTTCGAACATTTCGATGACAGACAAGACAGTAACAAGTAGTGTCCCCAGTATATTTTGACAAAATATTAAAGGATAACTGGCTGGAGTATCACAAATGTTGTTGTCTCTGATGCAGGTTACACCCCACTGAGTCTTGCCCAGCTGTAGACCAAGCAGTAAATACATGATTACATATTTGAACAATGCATTAAATATCAGAAACATGTACCAGAGAAGTCCATATGTACAAAATGAACCTAAAGGGATCTAAAGGGATACAATGGCTCAGTGGGACCGCACATTTCAAAAAACGGTTTCAGTTAGCTGCAGTGCTCAGGAGCGACACAGGGATTGTTGTTGTTGTTGTTGTGGGAAAGTGTGACAAGGAGCTAAAATTGTTCAGTACATCCACACAGGCAGACAGAGTACAGAGTACTCGCCGATCTCAGTGTCATACGATTACCCCCAAAGTACTCAACTCCCTTAACAGCTTTGTGTTTGACTGGGGGGAGATTATAACGAGCCGGTATATAAAGAAGTGAGGAGAGAGGAGAGAACTCTGGACAGAGAGAGTGCAAAAAGAAAGAGGACCATCGCTTTGTTTTGCATCTCCTTCTTCGCTTAAACCCTCCCAGAGCTTCTCTCCAAACACCCGCCCAACCAACAGACGCAGGTGAGAACAGCATGACCACAAGTATGCTTTTCACACTACACTTAACCCCGGGCTAACGTCTTTCTTAACCCTGGGTTAAGGACGCATTTAACCCCGGGCTAAGCAGCGTTTCACAATTGCATTTTGGAAAGAGGGTTAACACCGCTTTTAACCCTGGGTTAACAAACCCTGCTACGAAGCAGGGTTAGCACCGCTTTTGTGGTGCTATCCCCGAAACGCGGTGCTAAGAACAATAGTGTGAAACGTTGTGGGGTTCGAATGTAACAGGGGTTAGAATGTAACGGGTTAGAATGTAACACGGTTAGAATGTAACGGGTTAGAATGTAACAGGGGTTAGAATGTAACAGGGGTTAGAATGTAACGGTTAGAATGTAACGGCAAGTTAAACATTAGCATTAAACGTTAACCCGAGGTCTACAAGCTTACAGTGTGAAATCCTGAACACTGAATACCTGGGGTCAATTGTTAGCCCAGGGTTAAAGAAAACTAGTGTGAAACATGAGATAAGTTAACCCAGGGCTATTATAACCCAGCGTTAAAGTTAACCCTGGGCTAACATATTCAAGTGTGAAAAGCCTATAAGTCTACTATTTCAGCTCTTCACTTACATTTGTTTTTTTCGTGTGAACGGATGTTTCACAATTCCATGCAACTTCTAAGAAATGATTTCCTGTGTTATTTACTGTGTACATTTTTAAAAGACATTGAGGAAAAAAGATGTTTACAATGCTGCATGTAGGACTTTCTTGTTAATATGTTGCTGTGAAATTAGACATGGTGACACATTCTAACGCAAAGAAAAAATAAGTGGCTCTTAAGAGCTTTGTGCTTTTAATTAGTCTGAAATAGAAGAATTCAGCATCAAAAGGGAGGGGAAAGAAAGTAATGAAAGGCAGGAGCGATGATTGTCATCTATTGTAGCATCTGTTTACTTTCAGAACACATGCTGACAATTTCAAGATTAAATTTGATTCCTCATGTTGAAGCATCACTGTAAATATTGTCAGGGCTGTTGTTATCTGCAACATGTTAGTTTCACCAGCACTCACTGTTTGTACATAGTTTCCATTATTTTACTAACTGGATTATTCTTCTCCTATTGAATACTTATTCAAACTGAAATAAGCATAAGGCGGTGTGTTCACCTTAAGTGTTTTATACGCTTTTTGTGTTTTTTGCTTCATGATTAATAGCGAGAAAACATTTTGATCAGAGCATAACATGTGGGGAGATGAGCATGCCTTATGTTCTTGCTCATCTCTATCAAAAGCTGAAATGTTCATTGAGTGTGTCACAACTTACAGGGCCAAAATAACACTGAAAAAAAACTCTTTCTCATGTTGTCAGGACAGTTGGTGATTTATTATTAGAGCTGGTCACATAACATAAAATGTCGGCTTACCATCGAGTATTGTCACCTATTTATGAGAGGCTGGGAGCGGGAGTGATGAGGTAAGACAGTTATGGTGGAGGAGATTAGTTGAGGATGGGGACTGCAGCCTGAAATAGTGAGGGTTACCATAGGCACAGCCAAAGTTGAGCAAGTTTCTGAATTGACGTTGCACTTTTATTTGATACCTCCTTTTTGTTTCTGTAGAGATGAATGCAGCAGTAGCAGAAGGCACCAAGGCAGCTCCACCCAAGTTCAAGCAGAAGGAGACCAGGCAGTTCAAGAGCAAGGCTCCCAAAGCTGGACAGAAGGGGTGAGCCCATTGCTTTGTAAATTCATGGGTCCCATTAAAACTGTCACGCAGAGTTCCTCAAATCCGGGCCTTGGCGTCCAGAGTGCTGCTGGTTTTCTCTCCTACCAGGAAGTTAATTGCATCCCAGGTCATAATCAATCCCTGATCAGACAGCTAGAATGGAAACCACCTGGCAGAATAGGAAAACCAGCAGTACTCTGGACCCGAGGCCCGGATTTGAGGACCACTGCGTAATGAAGATGACACGCTTCAATATCACTCTGTTCTTTCCTTAGATTTGGCAATGATGTTCCAGGGATGGAAGGCCTTGGAGGTACCTATCAAGTCAAACTCTGAATGATTGAAATGACAAAAAAATACAAAAATACAAATAGTAATTGCAATAACTAATGGCATGTCTCCTCCAGACTCTGCGGTGGTCTGCCCCTGGGAGGCGTTTGGCGACATGGAGCTGAGTGATCTGGCCCAGTTTGGTATTGTCTAGACCTTTTACCAAATGGACACATTTTGTTCTTGGTGGCTGCAATCCAGCAGCTTTTTTCTGCTCTGCTCGTGAGTTCTCCCCCTCTTTGGACCTTGAGATGAGCTTGAATTGGGAAAGTGGAGGAAGAAGCTCTTGGACAGCAGCCCCCAAGGACCACTCTTCTCCTGTCCTGGGCATCTATACCTCATCAACTGGAAGCCTTAGTATTTCTGAGCGTCAATGTGTCTCTATTGTGGCCCTGTTGTCCTATATAGCCCAGAAGCTGTGTAAAAGTGTAACACATTGTACCAGTACTTTGGTTATGGGGATGATAGGGGATCAATTGAGAAGAAACACATCTTGGAAATATCATGCAAATAGATTACCTCATATCTTTGGCTAAAAATTAAATGTAAATGTTGTAATATCTATCTATCTATCTATCTATCTATCTATCTATCTATCTATCTATCTATCTATCTATTTATCTATCTATCTATCTATCTATCTATCTATCTATCTATCTATCTATCTATCTATCTATCTATCTATCTATCTATCTATCTATCTATCTATCTATCTATCTATCTATCTATCTATCTATCTATCTATCTATCTATCTATCTATCTATCTATTTGTCTATCTATCTATCTATCTATCTATCTATATCTATTCCCTATCTATCTATCTATCTATCTATCTATCTATCTATCATATATCTATTGTGTTACAGGTACTTAGAGTCATCTAATGTATTTCTATAGTCAAATATTACCTGTGTTTGATTGTGGTACTCTGATATTAAAGAGTATTTTAGTCTACTCATTCTGGTCTCTCTCTTATTGTCAGTATGATTCTCAAGTCAAGTCAAGTCAAATACTTCTGCCCTTTTGTTCAATTCACCCTTTCATGGTTGGTCAAAGACTGTCCAGTATCAGGGCACAGCTTAGGGTGCCCTATTGTTATCGTTTCCCAATGTATCACCAATGTGTAACAACACAACATAATGTGTTTTGAATCTTCAAAAAACACTATTTTTCATATTTCTTCTCCATTTATTAATTTCCATAATGTTACTACAGAAGTCACACAGTGGCCTGTATTGTTAAAGAAGCTGTTACTCCAACAGATAGGAGTAGATTTGATTCAAATCTGGCAAAACAAATATGGTGATGCTTTTGGTCTCTTGTCACACCAGATGTGTTACAGTTTTTCTCAGTCGCTTTGCTCGTTTTCTCAGATCAGAATTGAAATTCTCAAAACTACTTGTTCAACCTCCACATCATCTAATCACTTGTGCACATCATAAAATCAGCTTCTCATTCTTTTGAACAAATTGCAAATGCTTTGGCACATTCATGCAAATGATCATGTCCAACTGTCTGCTGTTTCCTACATTATCAATAGCTTATGTCATGTTGATCAAAATGTATTATATTGGTTCTCTGTTGAATAGTCTCACCCCCCAGAACATCTAGGCACTAGTTCATTGAATAAGTCATCACATGCAAAATGGTTGAACCAGTTATCATAATCTGTCAAGCATATTTTCTATATATTCTTTTCTATTTTTTTGTAAATGTGTTCTGAATTGATGAATTGCTCTCAAGTGAATCTTGACTTTCACTACAGTTTTTCTCAGTTGCTTTGGCTCAATTCTCCAATGACAGTTGAAGTCGTCAAAACAAAATATGAAATTCTTCACATTTTGTTACTTGTGCACAACAGAAAGAGCATTTCTCTTTGTTACCATTTGCAAATGTGCATTTTCAATCATTGTCATCAAACCCTTCGCCATAGTTTCCATCAGAGTAACTGTTATATTGACAACATGGCTAAGCATTTTGACTATCTTGTTTGTACTCAATGACACAAGGACTTGTCATTCTGATGGCATTGACATGTTCATTGACGTAAAGATTTACTTTTGAGAGATGAACTCAGGATTTTGAGCAAGTTATGGGCTTTTGCAGGTAATCCATTGTGTGGTGCTGTTTGTACCAATTGTTTCGAGAAATGCGCTTACTGCAAATCTTAAGGATGATTCGAGAAATGTACTAAAGCGACTGAGAAAAACTGTAGTATAGATTCTCACTGGCCTCCATAAGGATTAAGGTCTATGTGACTCCACTGGGATTCATCAGGTATGATGATTTGCAAAACTATTACTGGCTGTTATTTCTTTAAATAACTGACGTTCTAGGCTAGAGGAGGGTTAAGGAGTGTCCATTCATTTAAAAATGGCTAAACCAACAGGAACATTTAAAAAGCCAACATATTTCCATATGTTTGTTTTCTTAAGGCATATGGGCCATGTATTTTTCCTCACCTGCTACAATAGTATTACATCGTTTGGCATAAAAAAAAATGTATTTACAGTAAAACAGCTGCAACAGTTCTTTACATTGCATCTGTGAGGCTCCTTTTGGTCCAGATAGTAGATGATGTAACTGTCCCATCCACCGAGTATCAACACTGCACAAGAGCTAATGAGTTTAGCTATTATTACCAGTCTCACTGTCCTTAGCTTACCTTTTTCAGGGCATAGGTAACACCCAGAGAACAGTACTCATCTTCATATGACCTTATGAAGAAAATCTGTCCTCGGTTGTGTCTTTGCACGTCAACATATATATTCTTTGATGCATCTTCTCATTGCCATTAAGAAATGCACTCGGCAACATAACATCCCCAACATCCGAACCACATCGCCAAACACCCTGTGACCAATACAGGGACTAATACAGGAATTCTTCCTGAACTGTGCGTGTTGCAGAATAAATTTGAAGTTAGATTATGAATCCAGTTTGTGGTCATCATTGTCATCATTCCCTTTCTCTCCCATCTTTTCTGTGTGTCCTGTGAGATGGAGAAGAAATGCCATAAATACCTCATAAATATCTCTGAATTTAGCCCTGTGACATATCCACAAGAAATTACCGAGTTTAGTTTATTTCTGGCATGACAGGGATGTTCAGCAGCTAAATTAGCAGAATATTAGCACTGAAGCTGAAGAAAATAGAATATAATCTTTGTCATAATCCAGCCTGGTCCCAATAAAGGAGATGGGTCGCTGAGACCTTGTTTTGAGGTAGGTTTTGATCCTCAAGGGATCCACACTGATCCTTGACTCGCCTAACACCTTGTGAGCCCTAGAGCTGATTTATGATTTTGGGATTAACACAAACAGGATTATCATGGTTATTATCATGTTAATGACAACAGAGACGGGTTAGATACGGTCAGAAGACTGACCTGGTTAAAAATGACAAAATAAAATGACAAAGAAATGTGTGTCGGGGGGAATAATTATAAATGAATGACTCATTTAAGGGTGTTAACAGTATTATGAGTGATAATATTAATGTCATGTTTGCAACTTTTTCAAAGGCAGAGATATATATGGTCAAATTTCCTAGTTTTGGTCAGGATTCTGGCTGCAGCATTCTGAACCAGTTGTAGTGCTGGTTGAGCAGCCCTTATCTTAAACTAAATTATATTTTAAGATGTCATCAATGTTTTGAGTGAATAACAGTAAGGTTGAACAGTGTTTTGCTGTGCAGGAATTCAAGATGTTCCCCCCGGTATTGTGTTGTGTGTTCAGACCTCTATTTTATAGTCTATGGTTCAGACTGAAAATCCAAGTAAATGCAAATGTGTAACAGTGACATCTTGAGGCCATTTGGGGTAATATTTGTGTGAAGCTCCCCATGATAAAAATCAATGGATCATCCCACAAGCTGGACAGACAAATACTTGCTCTCCATTCTGAAAGCGGTCACAGCTCAGGTCTTCACTCAAACACACACACACACACACACACACACACACACACACACACACAGAGAGAGTTTGCACTACATTATGGTGACAGTTTCTTTCAACTACATTACACAACAAAACCCATGTAGCTTATAAATAAAGCACTGTGCTAAACAATTAGCCAGTCACAATTCAGAGACCCCTCAACAACAACCACTCCATGAACAGCTTTCAGACACAGCATGAGGAATATGAGCAATATCACAAACACAAAAGCAATGATTTTCCTCATTTCAACCACACTGACATAAGAGCAATTCAGCCAAAACACAGCAACAATGCACCAGCAGAGCAATACAAGTTCTACATAAGAACTTAGATTAAATGCAATGACACCATAATAATAAAATGAAATCATGTTCCTACGTTTTTGAAGTTTATTCTGTGCCTCCCTGTTGCCAATATGCCAATATGATCTAGCGGCAAAAGTTTTGATTATGCAGTTTTAGGCATGATGCAGTAACCTATTAGACACCGCTAAACAACCAGCGCCAATCTTCGGCCTTCCATTTATTCTTCATCAAACACCTGAATGCTCATTGGCATACTGTCAACTGACCAAGCAGCGGCATGACTAATGCGTCTCATGTGGAGGTGGGATGGAGTACAAAAAGAAGAAGGGGCCAGAGCACGGGACACGCCCCCATCGACATCAATGGGGCGGCGGTGGAGAGAGTCAGCAGCTTCAGGTTCCTTGGTGTCCACATCAGCGAGGACCTCACCTGGAACCACCACACCGACATCATCACCAGGACAGCAAGACAGCGACTCTTCTTCCTACGCAGGCTGAGGAAGATCAACATGAACCCCAGGATACTCTGCAACTTCTACAGGTGCACTATCGAGAGTATCCTGACTGGCTGCATCACGGCCTGGTATGGCAGCTGCACCGCCCTCAAACGGAAGGCGCTACAGAGGGTGGTGAACGCTGCACGACGCATCACCAGGTCGGAGCTGCCCTCCATGGAGGTCCTCTACCAGCAGCGTAGCAGGAAGAAGGCCAGCAAGATCCTTAAGGATCCTTTCCACCCCAGCCACAAGCTGTTCTGCCTGCTGCCCTCAGGCAGACGGCTCCGTAGCATCCGGACTCGCACCACCAGATTCAAAGACAGTTTCTTCCCACAGGCATCAGGCTTTTGAACAAACACACCTGAGCCCCCCCCCCCCCCCCCCCCAACGCACAACAGGCCACTTTACTTCGAGGTCACCTTACACTCCGCCACACTTTATAACTTATAATTTTTGTACTTTTTTAACTTTATAATTTATAACTTTGTACTTATAACTTTGTACTTTTTAACTTGTACTTTATAACTTTGTACTTTTTCTATTATATTTTGTACTTTTTCTATCATATCTCTTGTGTTTTTTAAATTATGTCTGTTAATATTGTCTTAGCATTAGCGTAAGGTGTTGGAGAGACATAAGAATTTCATTGCCAACTTTTGCTTCTTGTGAATGTTTGTGCATATGACAATAAAAAACCTTGAACCTTGAACCTTGAACCTTGAAAATGCAAAGACCATTGGATCTGCCATCACAATTGTATGGAAGATAGGAGCATCTTTTAAAATCAGACAGACAAGACAACAACTAAAAGTTCAAAATGTCAGCTGAACATCTGCAGGCGCCAGTGCATCTATGAGCACTAGGGGTAGAGGTGGTTTTCAGCTTCTGTCTCTATCTGTCTCCTTTTTTTCAGCATGTGCAGTAAAACATCTCCCTTCCAGATGAAAGAACTGCCAAACTATAGGCCAATCACTTTCACTTGCCTCTCTGAATTTTGGCGGGGCTTTTAAAGGGCTAACACACCCAAAATGTTGTGTTGTGTTGTATTTATAGAATAATGTAACTTTAAGATGTACAGGAAATGGAATAATTCATCACTTAATATCAATCCTATCAATTGCCGTTGAAATACATGACAGGTACTAGGTATTTCTATGGTTTTGGAGATCTGATGGCAGCATTGCCAGATTATCAGCTTTCTGGACCACAGCCTGCCTAATTGGAGAAAGATCAAGTGATTAACAAGTTAATAAGATTGACCTTTCACTAACCTGCTATGTTCACTCTGCCCAGTAAGACACTGAATAGTGGTGCAGAGAGTTCAGTTTGATGGGATTGTGTGAGCGGATGCTTTGGTAGCCTGCACACAATAGCCATCTGCTTCTCTAAAACAGATTGACAATTTACCAATATATATCACGATTTATCTTCAAAGATTATCTAGGGCAGACCGAGGCCATGGGACAGGAAGAAAGCCACAACGAGGAGATTGATTTAGCACAAATTCAGGAGCTGTGCATCACTTTCATGAAGGAGTGCCCAAGTGGTGCGCTACACCTACACGAGTTCAAGCGGATCTTCAGGGTCCCGAGCAGCTCCGAGGAGGAGTCCCTCTACATCGAGACAATATTCCGCTCCTTTGACACAAATCAGGTAAATGTCGTCAGTGTTGCAATTTCTCATCATAGAATTGAATTGGTAAAGTGGAAAGTCATTGAATCATGAGATTGATTGCTTATAGGATAATGCACTGGATTTCATGGAGTATGTGGCCGCACTTCATTTGGTGTTGCGGGGGAATCTTGAAGATAGGCTGAAATGGTCCTTCAAAATATATGACAGGGACGGCAACGGCAAACTGGACAGGCAGGAGGTGAAACACATCATAAGGGTAAGAAAGACCTGTTTCGGATTTCAATTATCTGTCATGGATTGTTGGAGTAGGAAGCAGCATTTTGTAGAAAGTAGGACCAGTTTGAATTGAGTGGAATATAAACAGGTTACATGTCAAGACTAAGTTTCGCAGCACAAATGCTCTGAAGCCAGATTACATCAGGGGGTTACTATCCCTGACAAGGATTAGGGCCAGGGGTCACGTATGGTGGGCTTGCACGTTATTGGATGAAGAGTCAATGGCCTGTCTGCTATTTTTGAAGCGAGAACAGCTTAACTGTAAGTCTCAGGGACCTAAAATTAGTCCACTCACCAAATAATCTGCTAAAGAATTTTGTTAATAAAAATATTCTATTGCTATACTTTCACTGAAGTTGAGCAGAGTTGCTTTAACTTGTCCGTAGCCTACTAGCTTAAAACGTCTTTGTTGTTGAGTCTCCATAACTCTGGTAACACATTTCTGTCTTTCTGACACCAATTGAAATATTTTAACATTTATATCAATATCCAGGCCAGTGCATGGTATTTGGTAATTGCACCCAACAGTCAATGAAAGTTTCCTCATTAACCTCTTACAAGTACAACATCTATCCTTTGCAGTATGTAGTGTCGTGGTAAACGGTTTGAAAAAGCTTGAACCAATGAATGGTTGATATAATGAGACGTCTTGCTACTGTATCTAAAAAGCATGAAACAAAGGTTCATCCTGCTAATGTGTTATTGAAGTTCAGATTTATTTTTCTATAATAATCTATATTTATGCAATACATATTCATTTCATGTATTCCCACAGATCATTTACAAAATCAAGCTCCAGAGGAGTGACATCAATATGACCCCTAATGAAGTCTGTGATAGAATCTTTGCGCTGGTTGACCAGAATAATGATGGTAAGGACGTTCATTTTGTGATTGTGTGTTGCTATTGAAAATCCATGGAAGGTACAACTGTGTCTAAACTGATGGGTATGAGAATGTTAATGTTCTATCACAATAATGTATTTGCAAAGGTAATTTCTGTGTGTTTCTTAAGTAATATTCCATTAACATGTTAACATGGTTAGTTAATGCTTAATCAGTAGTAGTAATAGTAGTAGTAGTATCAATGACCCTACATTGATAACCTTGCATGTAAAAAAGAAGAAAGTGATATAGGATATAGATATATTTTTGATATAGGTTAGGGCAATTAAATGATTGGAAGGCTGATGAGCAGCGCCGGCTCGTAAACACTAGTAACACTATCCAAGACCTTATGCAAGGTGATCTGCTTACAGCTGAGTTTTGACCTGCAATGACCTCCAGTGGTCGATGGCCACTGTTTCATGGTAAATGTGGATGATTTTTGAAATTACTCACAACATGGTTCCTCTTAACTCCTATTTATTTAACATTAACAGTGGAGATGAAGTACTTGGCAAGTACTTGCAAGTACTTCATTACTATTATAATAGAAAACCAGTAAATAACATCAGGTCCCATATTATTAAAGTTGTTTTAAAATTATGCAGTGGCTCAGGATAAGAATAAGTTCTTCATGATGTTTTGCAAATAAAGAAATGTAGTTTAGTTAAAGGGGTATTTATTGAATGAATTTGAAGTCCTGATTAGCCGACAACACCAGCTCCTCCAGTTCAAATGCTGCAAACCGGCCTGATTGGCAACAGCAATAGTTTAGGCAGGGGATCCAATCAAGACCAAGTCCAGTTGTGAGTTAGTATGAACCTGCCAGTAAAAAAAACATGGAATACTTAGTTCCAGGAACTTTGACCTTTCCCACTGGGGAACTAGCCCCAAAAAAGGTTCCTCTTGGAGAGTTCCTGGACCCCCCCCAAAAAACAGTACCCAAAAGGAATTAAGCATAATTATTGAAACCTTCCCATCACTTACGAAACTTTGTACGAAACATTAATAATGAACTGTAATACCGAGTCATTTGAGAAATAGACTTGAAATGACTTAAAAGTCATATGTGTTAAATGTGTCATGTCCCACAGGCCAGATATCCCTGACTGAATTCATGGAAGGTGCTCAGAGGGATGAATGGGTTATGAACCTGCTCAAGTTGGACATCAACGCCACTGGCTGGGTCATCCAGAACTGCGAGAAACTACCTTGATCCTTTACTTTCTGGGTTCACCACCCAAGGTTTTGGTCTGTGGCTGCAACAGTGTTGTCTATTGACAGCAGCACGTCTTGGGTATAAAAGGTTTGCCTGTGTCTCCATGCTGGCTTCTTGTGATGGGCTGGGCATGAGCACTGTGCTTTCTGCCATGGCTTCAGTTGTGGCCGTCGTTTTGACTGTTGGCCCTTGCTGCATGCTGATAGTTGGTTTTGGCATCCATCCATTTTTATCTGAGGAAAGAACTTACAATGCTCTTTGAGAAGGCTTTCAGGAAATGCGATTGTTTATCTTGTACTAGTTGGATGATGGCCATAGTACATCATGTAAGAATATAAATAATCCTCAATATATAGAAACAATTTAATATGATATTTTAAAGTATGGCTACAGTCTCCCCAACCTTGGAGCCTCTCTGAGGAAAAACTCCCACGAAACCTTTTAGGAAAAACCTGATAAATCTTTGAATATATTTGATACTTGAGATTTTAAAGTAAAACAATATTGAAAATACTAAACTTCTTTGTAGTCATACAGTTTTAATTCATTTAGCCTTATGTAAGGAAAGCCTTTGGTTAAATAAACATGGTTTTATTGTAATTATTGTAGCTATTCTATTAACCCAGCTAAAAATGCTATTTATCATTTACAGTGATTCAAAGCTTTAAATCCTGTTTTAAATCCTTGATCAAGCCTGATATTTGAAACCAGGTTATGAAACCAAAAACACTGATGCAATATGTCATGCCATTTTTTGTAAAAGTCTGAAGAAAAGTGAGAAAATGTTACAAGGGAAAAGTGAAATATTTACATGCTGGTTGTATTTTCAAAATATTGCTATATTTGCTTCATATGTAATGTTTTATGCACTTACATATTTTATTTTGTCATTAAATATATTTTTATATAAGCCTCAATCATCCATTTTTTCTTGCCCACTATTATGTTGTCATATGTGATGTAAATGTTGATGGCCATTAATATATCATCACCATGACCTGCTTTCTATCAGCTTATATTGCATTGTTATATTCAATGTTGTTGTTTGATGTGTAAAAGTCAACTGTCATCAAGAGGGATATTTAAGCAGGAATCAAACGTTTCTGGGAAATCTTTCAAGCTGCTGTTTCTGACATGTTGCTGCTCACATTAGGAAATATTAAAATTAATTTCCCAGCAGCACATTAATCTAAACAAGTAGCCTTTGAAATTTTCATAAATCTGTTCTAAAAAATGCTGTAGACTCTCGTGTTCCACTCCATGAAGTGGCTGTAAACTTTTACAGACTGATTTTAATAGAATTCTGATAAGGTAAGACGTGAGTGCCGATACAATAATATGTGTCGGATATATTTACAGGAGGGAACTTACATGGACTCAGTTTGTCCTACCCCAGAAAATGTGATGTTTCACATTGGTATAAAAAGAGGGCCTCTACCTCTGTAAAAGTTCATGGACATTCAATGTCTGACAATAGCTGCCCTGGGAATCAATAATCACCATTGCTCAGGCTTTTTATCATCTCTGATTTTTGATACCTGCAAATTACCTGCAAAGATTACTACACCTACTTACTGCATCTGCACCACTGTGATTCATAAAAGTAAAAATGCTCTACCAAACTGAATATGGCTTTAAGAGTATATTTTCATAAACTTAAAAATTTCTACCAGTTTGCAGACAAATGCAGATGAGAGTAGGAACAGAGTCCTCCTGCGCAGAGTATCCGAAGGTGAGGGATTTCTCTCGACTAAGCTTTAGACTTGCTGCTTGGCATTAAGTCAACATCCCACTATTTCAATTGGATCCCACTTGTAATTATTAATTGACTGTTCTTATCTCCAGAGGCTTAGACAGTTGAGTCTTGGCTGCCAGTCACTTTGTCAAGAGGAGGTCAGGTTGATGAACTGTGTGACCAGGGACACTCATCACATAATATAGCTTCATGCAGATCAAAGCTCAATAAATTAAAGGGTAGTCTGCACAAACTGAATTAATCTATCCAGTTTCATCTGCTTTTAGAGTCTTTGGGTAGTGACAGGGTGAGCAATTCTGCAACACATCTTGTAAATTCTTCTCTAAATGTTGTTGTTTTTTTAAATCCAACCTCAGACTATCGTGGCACGGTGGCGCAGTGCTTGCACTGCTGCCTCACAGCAAGAAGGTCGTGGGTTCTGGTGCTGGCGCTGGTGAGTGGGTTATCTCCTGGGCCTTTCTGTGTGGAGTTGGGAGGAAGATCGGCGGAGATGGGATAGATAGATGCAGATATGCATTCAACTTGGACACTCTGAAGTGCGTGTGTGTTGTGCGGCCACTTCCCCCTGCATGTGTGTTGTGCGGCCACTTCCCCCTGCATGTGTCCAATGTTGCAATTAAAAGTCATTCTGACTTCTCATTCTTCTTCATGATCAATCTATGACTTTCGATGAATTCCAGGAGTGACGAAGCGGTGTACCCTTAAATCATGTTGAAGCATTTCAGGGTGGATTTTTCCTTTAAGCTTGGCCTAATATTCCTGATTTTCCTGACTCCTGATTCTAAAAAATATCACAGGCAATGTAGCACCAGGGACAGCACCAGTTTCTGTGGTTGTGATGAATGCTATACAGTGAATACTATATCTAAATCTGACCAGACGATCCTTCTGCCTGGAGTGTCTGTCTGCCATTTCACATGCCGTGTTAATTCAATCCGACAGCCTGTTCTGTGCCAGAGACATTTTGCTGCCAGACAGATTAGTAGAGCAATGATTGTGGTATCCTCAAAGTTACACAGAGTGACACGCTTTCACTTTCACCAGCTGCTCACTGAGAGCCACACAGCTTTCAAAGAGTGGGGAAGGATGATCTTGAGCATAATAATAATTGATAAATTAAATCGGATAATCATAAAAAACATTAATTGACTCAGAGGACAATTGTTAAAAAGGGTCTTCAGTAAACAAGTCATTCCTTGTCTCCTATAGTTAGTTTAGTTTAGCTTAGTTTAGTACAGACCTCAGTGGATCTGTACTGTCTTTTTTAACGTCATTCATGTTTAACGAATTTAACGTCATCCTCCTGTAATCTCCCTGAGATCTTGGTGGTGGCCTGCTGTCTTGTGAACCCCCACCACTGCTGTCAAAGAACCATATGAGCTAGACCCTGTGAACTGTGAGTGAATCAAACATTTTTTTCAGGGCATTTTGGTTTGGATTTGTGAGAAGATTTCATAAAAATTAAAATACTATATTGGAAAGAAAGCCATTGTTCAGAGGGATTTTGAAGAAGATCACTGAAAGGGCAATTGGATTTGTCAAGCAATTATCTAGAAATAGCCAACACAGGGTAGGCAAGAGGGTTTAAGTGCACAATCTGCTGAGTGCACTTGCCTTGGATACAGGATAGCTGCTTTGATGGACATGCTGGAGAACCTGCTGGCTAATTACTGTACCAAATTCAAGTTTTTTTCACCATCTTCACATTTTCTTTGGCACCTAATCTGAATTATGGGTCAGTCCCAGGGTGCTGAAGAGAAGGAAGTGGCTCTTCAAAACATTCAGGAACTCTATCGGAAGTTTGCAAGTGAATGTCCAAGTGGCAATCTGCACTTTCACGAATTCAAGAAAATCTTTGGCGTTAACAGAGACTCCACAGAAGAAGAGACTGCATACATGGAGACCGTGTTTCGATCCTTTGATACAAATATGGTATTGTAACAACATCTATCTGTCTGTCTGTCTGTCTGTCTGTCTGTCTGTCTATTCATCTATCTATTCCCCTGTTTTTCCTCCCAGGATGGAAAAATCGATTTCATGGAGTATGTGGCGGCAGTGCACCTCGTTCTTCGTGGAAAACTCGAGGACAAACTGAAATGGTCTTTTAAAGTTTATGACAATGATGGGAACGGTTGTCTGGATCGAGCAGAAGTGAAACGTTTAGTCCGAGTAAGTTTTCAGTTACTCCATTTACAATTGAAAACGGTATTTACAAAAGTCGAACACAAATCTGTTGCAAGTAAATCATGATTGAGGGTCCATATAGAACGATGGTGGATTATGTGGTCAGTGTAATCTTATGGTAGACATTTCTTTTAGATACTGTTAGAGTACCTTTGTAATTGATCTTCTTGCTCTAATAGGTCCAACTTTTTAGAAGATTCCCAAAGAATAGCTCAAAGAAGTAACAGGCCATTAAGATATTCATTAAGATTTTAAGCATGTCCATTTGTTGGGCCAGTACAGTAAGACTTCAAAGTTCAAGGGAAGTTTCTTTTTGGCTCATGTCAATAAGGCTGTAGTATCTGTTAAAGGAGGGTATCTTATGTCTGCAATTAAAATAAAATAAAAAATATATATATAATTTCATTTTCATGTAATCATGAAAGTGTGTATAAAGTCTTAAAAAAAGTATTTAAAAAGATGTAAAAGTAAAGACTTTAATAGTTGTTTAATAACTTTTTTACTCACTTTCCACCTCCCATAAGAGATGCGTTTCCTCAAATATTTTTACAAATACCTTTTTTCATGTGTTTGTAGATCATCTACAAGATAAAGAAGCACAACAATCCTTGTGTAAAAGAGAATATTGATGATATCTGCAACAGAATATTTGAACTGGTGGACAAGAATAAAGATGGTAAGTTCTACATATCGCATAAGTGAACGTGGATGTATACTTTAAATGGATTTACTGTATCTTCAGTCTACTGTGATGCACATCCAATCTGCACAAAAGAGGTGCTGTTACATTGTGCTGTCCACCTATTGTGTCTGTCCGGTTTTATTATCTTATGTAATGTGTCAGCATCAATTCACCAGGTCAAATCCAATGTGCTCCCATGGTACTTGGTGAATGAAAGTGGTTTGTGTTCAGATTCAGATATATAGGTTTTTGATGCCTGAGGTTTTTGGTGTTTATAAGCAGAAAGTGTTACAATGTTGCTTTTTTTTAATCAGTGCATCCCTCTTGTGATTCGTCTAGGTCAGATTTCTTTGGAGGAATTCATCGAGGGGGCTGAGAGGGACCCCTGGGTTATGGAACAGCTCAAACTTGACATTCGGCCCTGTGGCTGGTTCCTTCAACAGCAAGAGAAGAAACCCTGACATCTTTGGCATTACCTCTCAGCATTCATTTTGTAAAGATTTTTCAAGTACTGTGGGTGTTTTGTGATAGCTGCCTTAGGTGATTGATTCTTCACCTTGTTTACATCACACGGTAACATCAGTGCAATTTCCTTGCTTTTTGGACCGAACCCTTGGGAGCACTCGCCTAAGGAAATCATCTGCATCATGTCATCTAGTGAAATGTGTCGGAGATTGAAGATAATCTCAATTATTACTCATTCAATTCTGGGAGATGACTGGAATGCTGCACTGCTTGGACATGCAGCCTGTACCTATCTCCTTCACCAAATCTTCAATTGTCTCACCAAATGTTCTTTTTTGCAAATGTTCACTTGGTCTACACATCTGGACTCCTATTTGGAACATTCATACCAAACTTCATGCAGAATCTAAATAAGGTGGGCCAAATGATGATGAAGATGGCACTTGGGAAGTTTGGTCAGTCATCGTAATGTTAATAATGTTACTAATGTTAATACAGTGATCAGTGCACACAGGCCTGTTCTCACAAATGGCTGAAGGCCTTTATCACTATAACAAAAACAAAATTGAATTGTTCAAACATGTACCTGTCTTAAAAACCCAGAACAGCCATTTGTGTCTATAATTTCTAATTTGATATTTAAACTGTGATGTTTTTAAACTTTCTCATGAGAATGGATGGTTAATAAAACAACTACTTTAATAAATGCTAAATACTATAAGAATTGAAATAGGAAGAGGGGATGATAACGAGGGGGAAGGGATCAGTGTAGCTGTGTAGCTGCATGAGCAACCACATGCATCTATGTGTATGTGCATGGATGTTCATGCGTGCACATACAGGAAAGTTCCTTTGAAATGTGGAACAAGCACTGCAGTGTGTGTGTGTGTGTGTGTGTGTGTGTGTGTGTGTGTGTGTGTGTGTGTGTGTGTGTGTGTGTGTGTGTGTACACATATGTTTACATGTTTGTATGTACATACAGTCCTTTCTAATTTTGTATGAGTACATAAATGAATGAATGTCTACAATTATTTTCATACCAAGGAGAGAGCATGACTGTGACTTGAGAGATTATCTATGGGACCAAAAGTGCTTATTTGTGAGCATTATTGGTAAAGCATGCACAATATGCAGTCCAGATATGTATGCAGACCTGGGGGCTGTTTCACAAAGCAAGATTAGAAAGTTAGCCAAATAACTGTGAAAACGATTATGCTACATGGTACTGATTTGAATCTGTATAAAACACTTGAATATTAGGGTTAGGCATATGATTCTATCATGCACATTGATGATAATAAACAAGATTTCATATTTCATTTTATAAAGTTTTCTGGCTAACTTGCTAATCTTGCTTTGTGAAATACTCCCTGATGTATATCTGTTGTTATGACAGTAACCTTTTTTGTCTGCTGTCATTTGGTAGCTGTTTGTGTCTTTTTCTTTTTTATTTCTGCTATTCTTGTCACCGTACTGTAAACACTTAATATCCTGAACAGCCCTTCTAAATTGGAAACAAACAAACAAATACATTGGAAAAGATAGATTTCTGAAGAAAATGTGTGCTTGCTGTATGACGTACTTCTAATGCAGTCTTATCAAGTTCAAGTAGTAGTAGTAATATGTGTGTGTGGGGGGGGGGGGGACAGGACAGTGCACAGAAATCCTCTCTATTTTCAACTCAATCAGTGAAAATCACGTCTCACGTCATCACATCTCTCACATCTACGGACCCCTCAGTCATCCTGGTGTTTCCTTTGAAAACACAGAAGCCAAAGGGTAACACTGTTAGCCAAAGAGCCTTAAAGGCTGAGAATAGGAAGAGAGGGGATAAGTCCATAATGAAGGCCCTTCTTACACATGTTAAGTTCTCCATAAGGTGACTGCAGAGTTCACTTGGTGTTTCCCAGACTGACTGTCTTTTTTCACAGTGTGATTTAGTTTCCTTAGACACTCTCACTCTCTCAAGTTAGTTATGGCATCTAAACCCACAACCTGCATGCTTGGCCCTCTGCCTGCTAAATTACTCAAAGACCTTTTCCCTATCCTAGGACCCTCAATTAATTATCAATCGGCCACTCTCCACTGGCACTGTGCCCTCCATCTTTAAAACGGCCGTAATCAAGCCATTATTGAAAAAATGAAACCTTGATTGTGAAGTACTTCAGAACTACAGACCATTTTCAAATCTGCCGTTCCGCTCCAAAATACTTGAATGAACTGTAACCAGACAACTTATGGATTTTTTGTTAAAAAAACAACCTATTTGATCCCTTTGACCACATAGCGCCTATCCTTTCCTCATTACACTGGCTCCCAATTCAGGCCAGGTGTGACTTCAAGGTGCTTCTACTTACATATAAATCATTACATGAGATGGCACTACTTATCAGATCAAACCATACAAACCTCAATCACTGTGGCCCATTGTGGCTTCTCATTAGCAATGCATGGGCTGTGTGAGCTGACTGGGCGGTAGCATACTGACTAGGCCAATTACTTATGAGATCTGCAGTTAGGGGGAACCTCGCCAATGAAGCTACTGAAAGGGTGTGTGTGTGTGTGTGTGTGTGTGTGTGTGTTTTCTCCATCTGATTTGTGTAGAAGCACAACTTGTGAATGATACTGTTGAAGTTTCTCTAATACAACAAACAAGTGTTTGTCCTTACGATCGCCTGTCCTATATCAGAGAAGCAAAGAGGCAAGTAGATCAGTTCAATGATTTTGTTGCAAATTCAAATTCATTAAAGAAAGGAAAAAAAGTAGGTGAGTTCTGAGAAGAAGGGCAGTGTCTTTCACCTCTTCTCCTTCTTCTCCTTCTTCTGCGTGTGCTCCAAGGTGTTTCCCTGGCTGATGGCCAGCAGCATGCCTGATCTTATAGCAGGCTGTGGAGTCGGAGGCTGGGTGGAGGTCTTCACCGGGAGAGGGTCAAGCTGTATCTTCTTGCACATCAGACTTCCCGGCTGGGCGTCTGGTCGGATCTCCGGGAACCTGCTTCGCTCGTTGGGCTGGGCCTGTCTGGGCCTGCTTGGAGGAGAGCGTGGCAGCAGGTTGTGCTCCTTCAACGCTCCTTCCCCCTTGCCTGGCGGTGGTTTCACCAGCGGGGCTTCAATCTGTGGAAATTTCACAGGCTCCTTCTTCTCCTTCTTCTCCTTCTTCTCCTTCTTCTGCATGTGCTCCAAGGTGTTTCCCTGGCTGATGGCCGGCAGCATGCCTGATCTTATAGCAGGCTGTGGAGTCGGAGGCTGGGTGGAGGTCTTCGTGGTCGGCCTCCCAATTAAGGGAAGCTGCATGGTCCTGGAAGAGGAGGACGCCTCTACGAGTGCCTGGCTCAGCCCGCTGAATTCGGGTAGCACACTGCAAAAGGGTCCATCCAGTGGCGGTGCTCGCGTGGAGCTGGATCCCAGTGAGTCGGCTCTGGGATGGCGGCGCATCAGTCAGTCTCAAGTGTTTTCGCTGTGCAATAATGAATAAAAATCAACTTTCACTCCCTTTCCTACATGTGTTCCATTGTGACATCATGGTCATGTTCTCATGTTCGTAACATCACAATAAAACTGCGTCTGTACAGGTGTATGAAATGTCCTGATAGTATTGGTCTCAAGGCCGGATCATCCATTGAAAATAATGGGCACTGCCCCAGGGGTCCACGGCCACTAGGAGGCCCACACGAGCACAAAATTATTTTTTTATGAGAAACTAAAAAAAAACAAAAAACGTTTTCTTACATTTCAGGTCATGACCTTATATATAGCCAATCAAAAAACATATTTTTTGACCGTAAACAAAATTATATAATTGGTCAAATACATTAGTAGGCGCAGAGCCAGGCGGCCCTATATGCTCACTACGCAAGTTCCATGGGGCCGTGCAAATTACGCAAGGGCCCCGCCTCCCCCTCGTGTGAAGATGCACTCAAATGCGATATGATATCCAATAATAGTTTTGTTATCTATAATTTACAGGTGCTATGCTTAAGTTTGTCAGTAGAGGAGATGCTGGATCATCAGCCAGTACAAGCAGAGACATATAGCTGCAGCCATAGCCTATAGGCTTCTGTTTATATTGTATAGCCAAAGCTAATTGTATAATATTGTGAGGACTGGACTAATTAGCAGGCAGCAGAGACAAAGCTCAGTGTTATATTTTATTATTTTCTACATTTTATATTTTCTACAATTTCTTGTTAAAGTTAATATTCACTTATCTTAAGATTCTATAGAAAATATTCTATTCAATAAATATTGTTTGTTTATACCTCATTCTGTATAGGTCTACTTATTCTTAGACCGACTGATGGAGCAAACTGTTTTAAAGGAGGGAGGATTGTAGTGGGAGCACTGGGGTGTCAGGTGTGACTGTGGCAATGGCAAACATTTTACATGGCTCACGGGTCAGGTAGGAGGCCCCCCTTAGCAGAATTTTGCTTAGGGCCCCAGGGAGGTCAGGACCGGCTCTGAGTAGGCGTGTTTAAGGTAATGTTGCAAACTGTTATGTAGCTGAAGCCACATTACCGGTACTTCAAAAATGGAGGAAACTAGGAGCAAAAGTGGGTGCAGCAAACGTAAGAGAAAAATAGAAAAGGAGGAGAGGAAGGCGTCGCTCTTAAAAAGTGTCCCTTCAATTGAAAGTTTTTTGGCATTGGGACTCAGCTAGTGCAACAACTAGATGGAGAGAAACGGTACTAGCGAGAGGTGCTGAAGCTTCCTTCACCTAGTTTTTCAGCTTCTCATAGTTGGTCTCAAACTCGGCTAAAACACACACACACACATACAAAACTAATCTTCCTATAATTCTCTTTCACTCTGTCTATCTGTTTATCTCTCTGTCTATTTAAGCTGACCTTCGCTGCAAGTTTTGCTAGTGTTTTGAGAGGAGGACACGGCAGAGTTATTATCAGGTCCATCAGTGCTCAGGATCCGGAGGCGGGTCTCAAAGCACCTGGACAATCCTCCGCTGCTGGAGTACCCACTGTGGTCCCTGGAATCCTCTTTTTCCCTCTCTTCTCTGTTCCAGCATCCTCCACCGGGAGGTTGCTGGGTCCGTTATGCTTGTTGCTTACTGCTCGGCTGTACTGTACATACCATATATTGGACCAAGTATTAGATTTAGATTCCACCCATTCCTGTCACATGAATCTTGTGACAGAGGCAGTGAAGGCTACCTCAAGAGAAAAGATATTGGGAGGTTTCTGGGAGATAAACTGACTGGAGGCACAGAGAGAAAGCCGGGGGGAAAACGAGACACAGACAATCCCAATGAGCCATGATGATTATGAAGTGTGTTGCTGTTGTTGTGGTGCTGGGTTTTCTCTCCCGGGGACATGCTGATCCTCTGACCAGCTGTGAGCATGAAGAGGTAAGTTCATATTGCTTTGATTTTCCACCTAGGATGAAGAAACTATGCAGTCTCAGCCACCCATCATCCTTCAGTACTTTGTTCCTATTCTTTCCTGTCTCTCTTCACTCTAGACTATCGTATGAAGGCAAAAATCCCCAAAATAGGGATAATGGCTGATGATACTTTCTGGACAGTCAGGGTGGGGGATGCCCCACCCCTTTGTAGATCATGAAAACTCCCCAAAATTGGCTGCCTGCCAGGAAGCTGTTCTCTGGGGCACTTGCTGACAAGTGCCTGGCTAGTCATCACTCCAACCACACAGATCAACATCCTCAACCTCATACAGACTCAGAGAATGTCAGGAAACTCACCGTACTACCAACTCACATTTAAAGACTACATATTGCTGCTGATGAGACTTATAATAAGTGAAGAAATATATACATATATATATATATATTTACTGATGCAGTTGTTGCCTTTATTCCTCCCTTTACAGATATGGCCAGTGTTTGAGCTTAACTTACAATGTGACTTTTGAAAACAGCACCATGTTGATTGGTGAGTGTAGAAGAACCAAGATTCAACAGTGAGGTGACTTAAAACCTGCATTAAAACATTCACATAATTTTCCTGCTTGTGTGTGTGTGTGTGTGTGTGTGTGTGTGTGTGCGTGTGTGTGTGTGTGTGTGTGCACATGTGTTTCACAGAGAGCCCGTTCTGTCTGAAGGGGTTCTACTTGGGAACTGACTGTCTGGTTGTCTATGTAATGTAATGTCTATGTAAGAACACACTTTTTAATGTGAAGTCTACTTCCCTCTGGAACCTTTTCCTAAGTGGGCTTGGAAGACGACCAAGAGGGACACATCCGAGAAGGTGCTGCTGAAATTTGACCTTAGGTCAACAGGGTTAGCATGTGCTAACCCTGTGAGGTTTTCAATCAGTGTATTGAAGTTGACCTAATAACATAACCTAATAAATACAGTGGTGACCAAAGGTCTGAATCCATTACCAAGAACTCTTTTATTTCATCATTTTCGTCAAAAACAAATACATTTTTTCATCAAATGATATTCATCAAACAAGATTACATAATTTAAAAAATAATAATAATTCAATTAAAAACAATGGAAGTCCTTTTTCAAGTTAAAGCTCTAGCAGTACAAATCTACATCTATTTTGTGTGTCAGTGTGGAGCCTTAACCTTTATAGAGAATGTCATTTCCATTTCATGTTTGTGTGTGTGAGTGAGAGTGTGTGTATGGGTGTGTGTGTGTGGGTGTGTCTCCTATCTGTTCCATGCTGCAGCTCGGCATAGTTGGCATCTGCGTGGTCCCCCACTCCTAGGAGGATGCTGACTGAGCTTTTGCATGATTTCCAGTTCTAGCAAACTTCTTTACATGAGTGTTTTGCTGAGTGTGGAAGTAGCCAGACAGGTAGACAGGTTGTACATGGATGCACTACTCATGCAACATGACATACATATACACTTAAATAATGTTGTTATTTAAATTGATTTCCAGGCTAACAACTCTGGAATGATTAAGTACAAGGGATGAAACATTTATTTCAAATAAGGTAATCAAATATTTCTCCAGGAAATCGTGATGACAGTCAGTGATATCTATACCTGTTAAATAAGCAAATCAAAAATTAAGTTACTAGTATTACTAGTCTTTCTAGTTGCGTTTCACTTTTGACGGAAACGGAAGCGGCTATTTAAACAAAACCGGAAAAGACCTTTGGGTATCGCTCTCGCTTTTTTTTCTCCTCTCCGAAAGTTTCCTTCGTCATGTAACCCGACGCAGTATTAGGCTTAATTTTGAGAAACAATCATGTGATGAGTTGATGGTGCACTCCAGCTCTGCATAGCGCTACAGGCCTTGCTATTTATAGGAGCCCCACGTACAGTAGTGTTCTGTAATGATATTTTTAGTATGACATAGATATTAAGTACAGACACGGAGATGCCCCATGCTTCATCAACTTTAAAAGAATTGCGCAGGCGCAGTTGCATCTCAGCTGTCTGTTGACAAACGTGACCAATGAATAGCTCGGTCCGCTTTGCGATTTCGTAGCCAAGTGGAATAAAATGTAATTTTACAAGGTTTCGTCGGGTAGCAATGTATTTGGTGCAATCTTCATGAAGTTTTGAATCTGGTAAGCACTTTAGATCGATATTTTACTGAATGCGGAAGCCTGATGTAGCGTATTTATCATCAGGACGTGCCCTAGCTCAGCGCTAGCTAAGTTAGCATGCACCTAGCAAGATAAAGTTAGCTATGTTAGCTATAAGTGGTTGGTTTGTGTGGCTGATTGGCTTGCCACCGCCCACCCCGAACACCGAGGGCATTCTCCTGGTGCGGGTAAATCTCTGGCAAGAGCATATGGGATTTAAATTGTCACAAGTACGGTTTAGTCAGCAACGCAGCTAGTGTAATAGTCACACATACAAGCTAGCAAGTTGGCTAATGTCAACATGTCGTCCAATGATTTAAATGGCCAACTCAGACTACAGTTAGCTCGTTAAATTGTTCTTTAGTTTTTTCTTTTTTTTACTAATCGCATCAGTAGTGAGCAATATATCATGGGTCTTTTTGCGCTTCAAGGTCGGGTGCCATTATCATTAGCTGAATTGATCAGTTTAGTAGGTATACAACCATTAATCTATTTTTTCACTTTGTTTTCTCTAGTTAGTCGCTCCCTAACCCTCTTTCTACTCTGTCTTCCACTTGTGTACATTTCAGATCTCTCCATCTAAATATTCTCCATACTTCTTTCTCCCTCGCTTCTAAACTGCAGAACAGATAATCTGCTGATAAATTATGACGCGGAGTCAGGCTCAGCAAATTATGTATGTTAGAATCTGATTTGCACGTTTTAACTATTCCTGCACATATATAAATGAACTGTGTGTTTGGTAAAGGTTGCTGAATAGTGAACATCATGAATGCTAACAGATTTTGACATTTGACATTTAGGGCAGTACAGGCTTAACTATGGTATCCGTGAGATAACTGGTTTGACCTGATTTTTCCCCTGCATCACGTGAGATGGACTTCACGGCAAGCTAAATGAATTTGGCTGATCCGGCTGGCCTCAAGTTTCAGACAACTTTTAGATTGTGTGGATGGATACTCACTATTCAGAGTATCCATCTTAAATGGCTGGAACACCACCTAGAAAGGAATGTTTTGAGATAGGGTTGCCTTGCTGCCACTGGCAAGGAGCCGGCTACTAGCCATAAAATGCAAAAGGCTGTATGATTATGTTTTGGGGCACTGCTCCATTTGGACTACAGCCCAGCCATCACCTGACTGATGGGCCTGCAGTCAACCCACTTTTGTCAGTTTGCCTGATTCACCGACTAGTCTGGTGAAAACCTTTTTTTCCTTCGACTATTATCTGCTATTCAAGGATACTCATAAATATTTCAGTTGGGCTTCTCATCAAAGAAATAACACAGAGAGCATGGTGAAGAAATTTAAGAAGCCTTCCTTTGACTGCAGCAACACTATCAGGGCTGAGTTGCTTGCTGGTTACAGTAATGATAATCCTGCTCTTAATAATTGACCAGCTCCACTTCGTAATGTTTTCAGTCATTCATTGCTAATTCTAAATACATATAAGCAAATGTAAGGTTCTCCGTTTTGTCCTGTGCCCCCTCTGAAACAAACAAAATGTTAGGGTGTAATGTCATGAAGCATTTGCTTAACCAAGCCAGCAACATGAAGGAGGGGCTTGAAATAGAGACAGAAACGCATTTGATGAATTTTCTTTTTGATAGCTAGCAAGTATGTACTAGTTGACCAAAAATAAATTTCAGAAATAATGACAACTAAATCAGTAATAAAAATAATTCAGACACATTTCTAGATTTCTGACTGATTCATTTATGCTGTTTGTGTGTGTATGTGTGTGTGTTCTTTAGGTCTAAACTGAAACCATGCTGAAGTGGTTTTCCAGTGAAGAGGGAGGGCCTGGTCCTGGAGTAAGTATGCACATGTGTGGGCATCTTTCATATTCCTATGATGCAGCAGCAGCAAGTTCACAACTGCTGTCTGCGTGTTGTCAAAATGCATTCTGGGAAATGTAGGAAATAATTACCTGAAATAATTTACCTCATCACAAAATAACTACTCAAATGCATTAAAAACCACAGATTAATGTAACAGTGTAAGAGTATCTGAGGATGGAACTGTCCTTTCATCTTATTGCGGTCAGAGGAAACCCAGCTAGTACCGCTCTGTCTGAAACCCTGTTTCAGGCCCTGATAGAGAGGAATTAGGGAGACTGCTGAGCACAGGGCTTTGACCCAGAGAATCAGCGCTCATACTTCCTGTAAGCGGGGGGGACCACTGCTGTAGCTTAAATCCCCTTGCATCCCCACCCCCCACTCTTTCTACAGGATATAGGCATATCCTTATTAGTCATTGCTAGGAACACGATGCTTGATTGAATTGCTCAAATCATTCCCGACATTTCAGTACACCTAAGTGCCAGTTCTGTGAAATTTTGCACTTCAACAAAAATCATCAGTAGTGCCATAGTGCAGGGATTCAATCTAGGATGCAGTAGGATTTTAAGTCCTGTAACAATAGCCAACAATCTGAGCTGGTACAAGAACAATATCCCTCGTCTTTACAGTTATCGCCCAGTCCCTCTCCACAAATCCCTCATTCACTCCCCCTCTCCCTGGTCCCTCTCTTTGCAACAAAACATCTATTAGGGGTAGCCTTTACCGTAATCTAACAAGAGAATTCTTTGGTTTTGAATTCCTTTCCACCATTTGGTCGTCTAGTTCTACTGGACAGCTACTGGAAATGGAGGTCAAGATTAAGCCCTGTTCTCAGTATAGCCTCACATTTCAGGCTCTCTTAAGGCTATACAAGGGCAACACATTGTCCTCTTCTTGTGTTTATATTACATTCTGTGTAATCCTGTTTTCCCCTGCTCCATACCGTACCCCCACTACACACACACACACACACACACACACACACACACACTCACTCACTCAAATACACATACTCAACCTCCATCATGTCTCTCCATCTCCCTTCTCTCCCTCCAGGGCCCAAATTCTCCCCAGGGGGCTGATGGTGGTGGAGAGGCCGCTCTAGCAGAAATGGCGGAGCGGCTGGCTCAGAATGAGCAGCTAGTGGCTCAGCTGAAGGAGATGATCCGAGAGAAGGATGCCGCACTGCGGACCAAAGATGACGATCTTAAGGTGAGGCCACTTCTGCCCTCCATCTGCACAGGGTTATATGGTGTTTTGTTGATGTTGGAAAATGTTCCAAAATCTCCCATAAGCATTTAGTTGGTGACTGGAGTTGGAGGCTTTTTATGACCATCAAAGTATTAACTGATCACTCATGCCTGGCGAATAAAGGCATTATCATTTTGCTGGAGACCACTCCCATCAGGGTGAATATAATTCAACATGTGATGAAGGTGTTTCCTCCAATGTTGTTGGTTACTTATCCACTGTAGTGCTGCACGATTTGGTGAAAAGGTCATATTGCGATTATTGTGGACAATATTGCGATTTGCGATTGCGATATAATTAACAAATGGTATCATGAGTCTACTTGCTTGGTTATCAAGGAAAATGCAGATTACTGATAATTTTGAAATGTGTATTTCTCAACTCAAACATACAAATTTAAACTAGCATAGAAAATACAAAAACAAAAACATTTGTACAGTACTGTTTTCAAAATAACTATTTACAAAATTAAATAAATAATAACAAAAATATATTTTTCAAAATGAAGTTATTTCTTAGGTTTTCTCAACTAAATAAATAATTTTCTTTAAAATGAGACATTTTGACTGCACAAACAAACAAGGACAAGCTTTGTAAAGCCTCTTCTAAAAATGAAACTGGATATAAAATAAAAGTGACGCTTTCGGTTGTTCACTCAATCAAATCCAAACCACAAAAACTGTTGTCTATTGTACATTATTTTTTTAATTATCAAGTTGTTCTTCCATATCCTCTTTCTAAAAGGTTCCAGCTATCACTTCAGAGGTTCTTTGCCAAAAAAACCCAGCATGTCCACCTTGTCTGGTTTCAGACAGGAGCGATGGGCTGATACAACATTACCACCAGTGCTAAAAGCTCTCTCTGATGCAGAGCTTGTTGCTTGTATGCACAGATATTTCTGTGCTAGTTTGCACAGCCAAGGGAAGTTCATTTTGTGGCACTTCCACCATTTCAGTGGATCTTCTCCATGGTCTACACAGGGCATGTAGGTGTAAGTGTTGAGTTCAGCAGCCACTGCTTCTCTACACTGTACCACGCGATCAAATGTGGTTGAGGGCGCTGATGCTGTTGGCATTGTGTGTCTGCTGTTCTTGAAGAAACTGGCCAAAGTTTTCTTCTTTGCTTTAGCTGCAGGTGGACTTTCCACATCCAGGCTATCCTTCTCCATCGCTGCGGTGCTTTGTGCTACAGGCTGCTGCTGCTGCTGGTGAATTTCCTAAAAAATACACATAGACTATAGTTTAAAATCTGTTACATGGAATTATTAACAGCTAAGTAAACATTGTGTGAGTGTGTGTGGTTTTACATACCATCAACTCAGAGATCACTCGTTCCCTTATGGTCTGGGTCTCTTCTGCACAGATGTATTGTGTTCGGAACCTTGGGTCCAGGAATGTTGTCATGTTCAGCAGGTCCTGCGTGTCTTCATATTTCTTGTTGAGGTAGTTCAGAATTTTTGCTTTCAATGATTTGGTCAGGTCAGTGTCCTCTTCCTCTTCAGCCAGTACTGAGGTGTTCAGAAGATGCAGAACAGGCTTCAGGTAAGATATGCTCACATAACGTTCACCTGACAGGGCATCTGTGAAGTCCTGGAGCGGGCTGAGTGCCTTGTTCACAGATTCCAGGACCTCCAGGTCCTGCCATGAGGGCAGTAGGTGTCGCACTTTGCGGTCAGTAGAGAGAACCTTGGATAAAGCACTTTGTTGTTCCAGGACTCTTACTATCATTTTCTGTGTGGACCCCCATCGTGTTTGGCAGTGCTCTGGAAGGTTGAGCTCTCTCTGTGCCTCCCTCAAGGCCACTCTTTTCTTCCAGCTGTGGGAGAAGTGGCCCACAGTCTTCCTGCATATCCCAGTAGCCCTGTTAATGCGTTGAGCATCATCTTTTAATGCATTTTCTGTGAATGATAAGAGAGTGAAAAAGACCCCCATGAAAAATTCTGAAAAACTGGCCCATGGTATATCATCCCTGTTTTCTTAATGTGTGGTACATTACTTTGGATAAGGCGTTGTTTCTGAGTGTGAAATGTTTGTCAAGTGATTTGTTGTGTGTTTGTAAGTTGTTTTTTCGAACTTTTGTTATCTTCTCTTCTGAGGCAAGCTGAGAAGCAGCTTAAATATGAATAAAGATGTGTTGTTTTTAACCCAGTAGTATAAAATATAATAATAATGTAACTGTAAATAATAATAATTATGTAATAATATATAATGTAATAAAATAGATAAAATCAATTTAACTTACCCATGGCAAGGTGAAGTCTATGTCCAAAACAGTGGAACCTAGTCCAGTGATTAAGCTGCATCGCTTTAACAATGTTACTCCCGTTATCTGTAGTGATAGCGACCTGACGCTCCTCACACAGGTCCCATGCAGCCAATGCCTCTTTCAAGCCCAAGGCTATGTTCTCTCCGGTGTGATCCTGGGGGAAATACGACGTTTGCAAGCAGCGGCTTTTCAGTTCAAAGTCATTGTCAACAAAGTGCACAGTTAGGCTGATGTATGGTTCAGTCGTTCTGCTTGACCACAGGTCTGTTGTAGTTGAGTAGAACTTCACCGTAGCCATTTCCACTTGAACCTCGCCGCGGCATTTGTTGTAAAGCTCCGGGATAGCGACTTGTGAGAAATAGTTCCGCGAGGGTACCTGGTACCTCCTGTCCAGGGTGCGGATCATTTTCTTAAATCCCTCTTTGCTAACGGTGTATATGGGCACCATGTCTCTTGCCAAGTAGTATGTTATGATTTCTTTATACCTCCGTGAGGACTTGTCGTATGGCGTAACACTCGCAAACACATCTGTAATTGTGCTTTGTTTTCGTTGGCTTACAGGCTGGCTTTAAGTTGTCTCTTTACTAGTTAGGGATTTCACCGCCATGCATTCATCATATTTATCTCTGTGCTGTTTAAGATGCTGGTACAAATTTGTAGTATTGCCGCGGGATGTAGCGACTTTTACTTTGCATGTTTTGCACAGCACATCTTTCTGCTCAATGTCGGTGAGCTTGAAACCAAAATATCGCCATATAACAGATGTGGCGTTTGTTTTGCCCACCAGTTCAGCGTCAACCTGCTCGTCATCCATTTTCCACCTGGTCTGACTCTACAGCGGATAGTCATGTGACCATGCACACACGCTTCACTGCCTGAACAGAGACTGATTGGTCATCTCTTTGTTATGGGCGTAGCAGACTGCACACAAACACAGAATAGGTTGTCACATTCACACACACATTTTTTAGTTAATTAAATCACAGCCTTTTGCGGTTATATAATCGTACAGGCTGACATCGCGATTGCGATTAGATTAATCGTGCAGCACTAATCCACTGCTACTCTTAATGAAACTGCAACTACGGTGAGAATTGTCACCATATTGACATCAAAACCTGAACAGTCCTTGCACTGAAACCAAGTACAGCGGCCCTTGAGGACTTTCATAGACTCAATCTCCCTCATTAGTAGTCCAGGCTTGGGTGAAAGAGATTTTTATCTGACACATGAGCTGCATAATACAACAGAGTAAGGCAAACCTGGTCACATGGGAGTTATTCTGCTTAAGATTGTTGGAGGGGCTTTTCCTGTTAAGATCATAAAGTAAAAACCCGGATGTAGTTAACTATTAAACTCACAAGTCAAAGTCCACTGCAAGACAGGAATGTAATAGACATAGTGTTTAGAAAGGGCTTAACAGAAGGACAATCTCTTGGAGAAATACTGGACAAAGACTAGTAAAACTAAATGAGTCATAGCTTCATCCTCAACATTTTACATTGCATTGGCAATCAGGCAATCAGATCACCTCACATTGCACTGAAGGAGGTCCATGAATGGAGTTTGGGGTTTTTTGGCCTTACTGTCAGAGAGACTGTCATTATGAAGATGATTCCATAATCCACTCACAAACCCAAGTAGCTTACATTTCATTGGCTAAGGATTTAAGGAAATGGATGGTTTTCAGCCATATGTGCTTTGTACGGTAAAAGGCTTTTTAGACCAGATGCAAACATCTCAGGGTGTTTTGATGAAGCTCTTTTATGTTGTTGTTCTGTTTTTTTAAAGAGAATCATCAAGCTATTTCAAATCCAGATGATCCTTTATTTATACTTTGTGCCTGTGCCTGGAAGTGCTGAAGTGCACGTCCAGGCAGCGTCTCATCCAAGCTCAGTTTCTTGGCGGGACCGGCAGCCTAACAATGCATTTATTGATGTTGTATTGAACGAAAGGTGAGCAGTGTGCCGTCTCTCTCTCTCAGGTGGAGAAAGAGGCATGTGAGGCCAAGCTGTCAAAGCTGCGTCTCCAGACCAAGGCCAAGGTGACCTCCCTAACCTCTCAGCTGGAGGAGCTGAAGAAACAACAGGGAGGCAAGGATACTCCCACCCACAGCAAGAAGGTATAGACGCATACGCACGCACACAACCCTTAACCCAAAATAACTTTCACCTTAACCCTTACCCTAAAGGAGGCAGTATAATTTAAAATGAAGCCGTCATTTTAATTATGTAATCATGGCAAATTTTCAAAATCGTTCATTTCGATTGTTATTTAGGCTACAAGAACGAGGAACGTCTAGAAGCGCCAGTTAGCAAAGCAACCAGTATGAGTGTGTGTGTGCGCGCATCAGACGTAACATCACTTTCCCGTGAATGAACGGGCCAAATACTTTCCCCAATACTGCGTTCATGAACTGTCCCCTTAAAAACTACTACGTGGTATTCAGCCACGTCCCTCCGCCCCGTCCAGTAACGCCGTGTTCAGACAGGTTTGGACCGTTCGTTTTTGGCAAGCCGTGCATGAATGTGTCAAGCCGGGCAGGAAGTCAGACACAGGAATGGCATCCGGTCAATTTCGAAATAAAACAAAACAAATAAAATAATCGTTCATTAATCGTAATCGAGATAAAAGTTTATAAATAATAAGTCATATCGCCCACCCCTAGGTGAAAGACAAAGTGACAAAGCAGGGAATATGAGGATGTAGAAGCCGTCTGGATGGTCATAAAGGTGCAGATATCCTCTAAGCTCAGCACTCCTAGCCTCAACAATAAAGAAATGGAGACTCTTTTCCATAAGGCAACACAGTTAATCGCTTATTGCAGATGGTCCCACAGTGGGGGGATGGTGTACGAAGAATTTGATTACTTTGGTCAGCATGCCTGTGCTCACTGCAGAGTTTGAAGCCAAGGCACTTATTTTTTTTCTGCAAATGTGTCTTCGTGTTCGTAAACCTAACCCTTATTCTAACCTTAGTTAACCATAAACCCAAGCCCTCGCCCTAAAATAGCCCCTTGTCGAAGTGATGACAAGCAAAATGTCCTCACTTTGGAGTATTTTCCCCCAGCTTTCTTTGCTTGTACACACACACACACAGTTTTAATTTTATAGTGTTGTTGTGTGTGTGTCTCCCTGTAGGGGGCAGCAGAAGGAGGTGATCCCAGCCGGGGAAAGATCGTCTTGCTGAAGAAGAAGGTAGAGGAACTGGAGCAGCATCTTGCACAAAGAGACAAGGAACTGGAAAATAAGGTACAGTATCTTCATGTCTCCATAGCACAGCAACTGGAGATTAGCCTGTTCCCCATGTGAGCTCCCGTTTCCCAAATATTTTATGTTGCCTTAATAGTATCCCTAACTAAGGTGTTGAAACAGCTGCTGCAGTTCCAAGGACAAGTACAGATCTATATTGATGTCAGGGGGTCATCATCCACCAAATGTCCTTAGGTGCAAAATGGGGAAATACCGACTGTTGGAATATCCCCTTTACCCTGGGGCACGTAAACTGTCCTGAACTTAACCCAGTTCCATTACAAAGCACACAGAACTTGTTTAACGTCACAATATTCCACTGAAGCTGTTAAGTAGAAGCAACACTTACACACAGTCTTGTGTTTTCCTAGTCAGCTCATAGATAAGGAGTGTAAATGTGCTCTCTGTAGGTATGCCAGGAATGGCTTGGCATAGCATTATCTTCACTGAGCAAAGTGCATTCACCGTAGGTAGGCAAGAGAAGTACTAGTCACCAAAACGTCTAAGTGCAGCCCCTCCCCAAACAAGCACTTTTTCTCTTTAACCATGCACATTTTTCTTCCAGAGAAAAGAGGTGGAGGGGCAGCGGCAGCGAGGCGAGGAGATGGACGCTATGCTGACAGAGAGGGACAGGAAGCTGGCAGAGAAAGAGGCCTACATCGTCCACCTGCAAACAGCCATGGCAGGAGATCATCCCATCACACCTGTGTCACAACAAAAGGTCAGACCTCTCTCAAGATTGTGGTGTGAACTCCCAATTGTTCACTGCAAACATGTTCACTTCTTGCTAGGGGTGGGCGATATGACAAAAAAATCAATATCGCGATTATTTCAAACTTTTACCTCGATTACGATTTAATGAACGATTATTTTATTTGTTTTGTTTTATTTTGAAATTGACCGGATGCTCTATGCCGTTCCTGTGTCTGACCTCCTGCCCGGCTTGACACATTCGCTCGCGGCTTGCCAAAAAAAACGAACGGTCCAAACCTGTCTGAACACGGCGTTATCAGATGGGGCGGAGGGACGTGACTGAATACCACGTAGTATTTTTTTAAGGGGACAGTTCATGAACGCAGCATTGGGGAAAGTATTTAGCCCATTCATTCGCGGGAGAGTGATGTTACGTCTGATGCGCGCACACACACACACACACACTGGTTGCTTTGCTAACTGGCGCTTCTAGACGTTCCTCGTTCATGTAGCCTAAATAACAATTGAAATTAAGGATTTTGAAAATTTGCCACAATTGCATAATTAAAATGACGGTTACGATTGTAAACACGATTATCGCCCACCCCTACTTCTTGCGTTTACATGTAGATGATAACATTCCCAGTCATTCAACCTAAAGAGAGGATAATGCATGCTTGTTGCACATCAGCCTCCGTCTGAAGTATATCCGCAATCCGCCCATTGATATTGGACCTGCTCTGTAACTGTCCAGGCTGCAGAGGAGAGCGGGGCGCTGCAGGAGCTCCAGCTGCTGGTGCAGAGCCTGACCAAGAAGGTGGGCGAAGCCGAGGAGCGCTACAGTTTGCTCCAGGAGCAGACGGACAGCCTGAAAGAGCTGCTGGCCACCGAGAAGGACCAGTACAATCAGAAGGAGAACATGTACAAGCAGAATGTATGTTTCTCAAGCAATCCTCCACTGTTACACAGACCGATGGGACCATTTATGTTTCAAAATATACATGGACAATAAGCTTTTAATGAATATAATAATACTAGTGTCTGTATTTCTTCTATTTATTTTCTTTATTCTCAGTGTGCTCAAGTTCCCAACAGAGACTGTGAAACCATTAAAAATAAGCAAATGTTTATTCTGCTTCTTTTAGATCCAGACATTCAAAGACATCATTCTCCAGAAAGACAACCAGCTGCATGAGGTCAACCAGATGCACGAACAGGAGCTCTTCAAGTTGGCGGCAAAGTCTGACGCCAGTGCTGACTTAGAGCAGGTAGTAACAACACTCTGTAACGGATGTGTCATTAGAGAAGGAATCAATGTTGTATTACTACTATTCCCTGCATTCTCACTGGATCTGGCAATGTGTGGGCAAAGTGATGGTATTTCTGCCTGTAATGTAACAGTCAAATGACTACACACACATATCATTGAATTTGTGTGATAGTGTTGAGGTTTAACTAAGCAGTTTTTGCAGTGGACCATGGGTAAGATAGAAAGTTCATTGTGTTGCTTGTGTAAACGTTTGCATATATGTTCCTCTCCTCAGCTTCTGAAGGCTCTGAAACAGAAACTGCATGAGAAGGAGGAGGTGTTGATCGGTAAAACCCAGGTCATCGATGTTCTCCAGGGAGAGGTGGATGGCAGAGATCAGCAGATGAAGGTCAAGAAGATACCCTCTCTCCCCTTTCTCCTTTCTCCAACTTCCTTTCCTGTCTTTGTATCTTTTGTGATCATGGGCGCCGATTTATGTTTTTGCCGGTGGATGCTCAAATGAAGTGAATACCACCAAGGTGAAGATCGTCACAAAATCACTTTTATTGCGCTTGCTTTGGTAATTACCGTGGTGCAGGCTGCTGTCATCTGTCAACGTTGACACACACCGAAACCAAATGCAACACTGCTCTGCTACAAATTCATCACTGGTGGTGGATCCTCACTTTGACTGTCTTTACACTCGGTATCTCTCTCCGTTTTTTTAATTACAAATTTGTACGCTTTAACCCGATCATCACCGTGTTTCACACTTGCTGTGTCGCTAGCTAGCAGCTACGTGATGGAACAACGTTGGTTTAGCCGATAAGTAATAATAGAATAAATAGATGCGTTTTTTTTTTTTTTAAAGATGCCGTTTTTTAATACATTTATTTATTAATTTATGTTTTAATCGGCCTTCTGTCGGTGCTCAACCTTTTCGGTGGGTGCTCGAGCACCAGAGCACACATGTGATCGGCGCGTGTGTTTGTGATGATGACTCTTAACGAGGCCTAAATAGAGTATCCTTCCTTGAAGCATGTAATAGCAAGTCTTTCACCTTTCAGTCAAATGATGCAGTCATCAAAAACAGTTTTTGCGCCAACATCTTTCTGTCTGTCGGTTTCTTAATTTCCTCGCCTCTACATCTCCCCCCCCCTCTCCTTACAGGAGCTAACCGAGCGGCTGCGCCGGCTACAAGTGGAGCGAGAGAGCCTGGAGTCGAAGCTGGAGGCAGAGAAACATGTGATGCGGGCACAACTTCGCGACCTGATGGAGAAGCAGCAGTCGGAGGTGCGGCGAATAACTGAGCAGCATCAGGCGCAGATGGCCCAAACCCAGCAGGATCTCCTGGGTCAGCTGGAGGAGTTGAGGAGGGCCACGGGGCCCACACCTCTTGCCAACCAGCAGGCTTCAGGAAGTGGAGACATGCCCGCTGATTCAGCCTCCATCCACAGGCTGGCTGAGCTGGAAGGTTGGTTGTTGTTCTGTCATATTATTAGCCTTTTTATTGATTATTCAATCGATTTCCTCTCTGGAAATCAAAAAGAAATGTCAAGGTGCTTGAAGATGTTCAGCAGTTCATTGTGTTCATTGCCAGTATGACCCAAACTGAATTCTGAAAAGAAAATCTAAACTCTATCCTAGTGGATTTTAACCAGCCAATGCTTGTTAGATCAGTGAAAATAACATAATTTAACATGCAAAATATTGCTGATGAAAAAAATGTAATAGAAGTCCTACAGAAGGAAAGTTTTGACAATCCTGTATAGCAATAAGAAAATACAATTCTATCAGATCTGTATCCTTGAATATCACCTTTTCATCCGTTTCACCAGACTCTCTCTCTCTCTCTGCTTATTTTGTGCAGCCCAAGCAAAGCAGAAAATGGAGGAGGCCAGCAAATCAGAGGCCAAGTTCCTGAAAATGAAAGCATGGTCCAAATCTCGAATCAGACAGCTGGAGGAGGAGCTGAAGAAGAGCCAGGTAAGATGACCAACTTTTGAGACTATTTAATCTCGTAATGATTAATTGTCCTGCCTAGCGATGCACATTTTGCCTACTCCATGAGGCACTCTGTAAAGGCACTATTTAACTCCTTTCTTCGTCACTGTGATTACACATTGAAGAACAATTGAACTTTGAACTGAAATTCCTCATGGACATGCCTTCTTCTGACCAGGCGGGAGGTGCACCCCCTGACCTGACCGCCCTGCGGAGCCGCATCACAGAGCTGGAGGAGGAGCGGGAGGAGAGCATCTGGAAAGTGGAGCAATACGAGGAGCTCAAAGCCAAGAATGGTACCATAGCATGAGCAAATACACCACCGTTAACTGGCTCTGAGCCACAAGTACACTTGCCCTCTGCATTTTAATTTGTGTGTATCGTTTACTTACTCCTAACTTTTAGTCAAATTTTTAACTGAAATGATAGTTAAGGGTTTGATATTGTGTATCCTGGTAGCTTTTGACCAAAATGAATGTGTTTGTCTGACCATTGTGTGTCTGATGTGCCCTTCTAGACGTCCTGGAGGTTAAGTTGGTGGTATATGAGGAGCAACAGAGGACTCTGCAGGCTGAGCTGGAGCAGGTCACCAAGAGAGCTGCCTCTCAGGTCAGAGGTCCAAGTCCTTTTCTAAATACTGCTTCAATGAACAGTTGATGAAATGCCACACTGGGCAGCCCTCAACAATAAGCACTGGCCCGGTGGCCCGGACCGCTCAAAACACCTCCGGGCCACCGGGCCAGTGCTTATTGTCGAGGGCTGCCCAGTGTGGCATTTCATCAACTGTCCGGGCCAGTAAACTTCCTAATTCGATGGCCCGGCCGGGCCACCACATTTTAAATTACTTTATACACTTTTTCCTACCTTATCGATGCTCAAATAATGAAAATCTTCATGTCGAAATCGGTAAACTTTCTTTCAATCCGCCATTTTAATTCAGTTCGTGTCCGCTCGGCTAACTTCGGAAAATCGATTTTTTTACGCACACTCTGACAGTGGGAACAACCGGGCAAACACATTAAATGGTCGCTGATGGAGCGTGCATTCGGAAATCAAATGTATGCACACCAACCGCTCGTTTACACTATACGTTGCTGGAGCAGTGTGGATTCGGAAATGGACCAAACTTACGTAATAGGTGACCATCAGCATCCCGCCTCATTACACACTTGACCACCCTTGACCACTGCCCGTATACATGTACTATTAAGAAGAGAATTCATTCACAATTAAGTAATTAGACATGGCTTTTCGCCTGAAGCCTCCTGCTCCCGGACAGTCGCCCGGGGGAAAGAAGAAGAGGAAGATGGATTCAAGTACCGGCTGTGAATTGTTGTTATTGTTATTGCCTTGGACCTTGGGGGCAACATACCCGGTCATTACAATGAAATAAAATAAAACTGAAGATTTAAAGAAGTAATAATATTTAATTATAGTGTTTTTGTTTTAGATAAAGCTTATTAGTACAGTACAAGGTAAGGTGTCTGCAAAGAAAAGAATCCATGCCCTCCCCACTTTTAAGTTGAAATTAAACAAATTTCAATTTGAAACTCAATAATTTCATTTTAAAATTACCGGCTTGGGACGGTCACATTGGTAAGTGCATGCTAGATTTTAGTGCAAATAAGGCAGAGGTAACAATCACAAAAAGCCATGTCTAAACTACTGAAAGCAAGCTAGCACATAAAAGCAAGCTATATGAAGTGCATGCACTATCAATATGGCGGGTTACATGAACGAAAATAATGATATTTCGATTCGCAAAAAAAAACGGTATCCGCACACCTGGTTTTAGAGCAGGGCCACCAACTTTTGAGCAGGGCCACCAACTTCTCAAATCTACTGGCCCTGTGGGCCACCAACTTAAAAAGCTTATTGTCAAGGGCTGCTGGGAATCATAGGTGCCGATTTATGTTTTTGCCAGTGGGTGCTCAAATGAAGTGAATACCACCAAGGTGAAGATTGTCACAAAATCACTTTTATTGCGCTTGCTTTAGTAATTACCGTGGTGCAGGCTACTGTCATCTGTCAACGTAGACACACACCGAAACCAAATGCAACACTGCTCTGCTACAAATTCATCACTGGTGGTGGATCCTCACTTTGACTGTCTTTACACTCGGTATCTCTCTCCGTTTTTTAATTACAAATTTGTACGTTTTAACCCGATCATCACTGTGTTTCACACTTGCTGTGTCGCTAGCTAGCAGCTACGTGCTGGAACAACGTTGGTTTAGCCGACTCTAACGTTACATTGGCAGTTGGCTGCGTGACCACGCCCCTTAACGTAGCCTACACACACACAGAGCTGTAACAAGTTTAATGGGATAATGCGATTTGTAGTTAAAACGTTCACCGATAATAATAAGTAATAATAGAATAAATAGATGCGGTTTTTTTATGATTTTTAATACATTTATTTATTCATTTATTTTTTTAATCGGCCTTCCCCATGGGTGCTCAACCTTTTCGGAGCACCCACGTGATTGGCACGTATGCTGGGAATGCGTACTCATTTTTTTTGTCCCCCTCCCCTCCCCCCCTGGCCACAGGCAAGTGAGTCAGGTAGCGCCGATGACACCCAAAGCCAGGTGCTGGAGTGGCAGGACATGGTAGCTGAGGCGGTGAGCGCCAGGGACCGAGCCAGGGAGGAGAAGGCTACAATGGTCCTCCGCATTAGCCACATGGAGGAGGAGAGAGAGGGTAAGACTGCCACTAGAGGGTGAGACACTCAGACACATTTCAATGGAAAATTGGCCAAACGAGGGAGAAATCAACTGTCCAAGTGGTTTATCACAACTAGGTAGAAGTGGAGTGGTTATCAGTACCAGAATTCAACAAAAAACATGGAGTTGTCACAGTGCTATCTCGACACACACCTAGTGGTCAAAGACTTTGGAATAAGAGTCAAGTGGAATTTTTCCATAGTTTGGCTGTTAAAGGTCTTATATTCAGACACTGTAACTATTGGTAGTCCCAGTGTTCTGTTGATGCCAGTCTCCATTTCACGTCCAATCCCAGCACACAAACGGAGGCCATCCCAACTGCTAGCAGCAAACACCTAGCTTATTTTTGTTGTGTACCATATTCAAAGCATGGTGGCGCTCCAATCATGTTGAGAAACTTTCATTAATGGCGATGAGAAATTGTCCTTTCAAGAATTAAATCTATTTAAACTCCATTTCATTTTTGCCCTAATCCCCCTCAGTAAGGCAGCATTCATTGTTTTCTTTAAGAGGTAGAAAGATTTATACTTTGTATTTTATGTAACATATATCCTATGTTGTCTGACTAAGCATGATTATTTTTTTTATTTTTTTTTGCCCCATCTGCACCTTCTCCACTGTCAATGGCGAGCATTTGGTTGTCCCTGTGCTGCCTCCCATCCTGGACATCAGCCCCCCCCCACTCGCCCTCTCCAGCCCCTGCTCCAGGGATGGGGGCAGCCACGCAGAACAGTTTCCCATCAGTTTTGTGCATGCAGGCTCCTCCCAACCCCCCAGTGCAGGCCTTGCTCACTGTACTGTCTGCAGTTTCCTTCACTTGCCTCTTTTGCTCTGGTAAACTACAGGCAGTACAGTGGCAGCTTGTGCTTTTAGAGTCTGCCATTTTGTTCCTCCCGTCTTCCTTTTTCTGATGTTGTTCCTCCTTTCCATTCCTTCCTCTCATGTTCCCTCCGTCTTACAGTCCCTTCCTACCTTTCTTTGATCTCTCACGTGACCACACTAAAGCCAGGATTTGGAATAATACACTGAATTTATTCAAGTAACATTGTCATTTTTCTGCGGTGGTAGGATGGCAACTTTTGTACTAACCCTGGGAAGAGGACTAACATGTAAACCCTGTTGTCATGCGGTACACAAATACAAAATAAATCAAATTTAATGTGTATATAGGTGAATAGTGCAGAAGGTATGTATGTATGTATGTATGTACTGAACTTCACTCAGTATGCTTGCTATGCATTTTTGTGCATACTCATAAGTGTTGAAGAGGCAACAGCTGCAATTGGTATCTAGCCTAGAGTTTATTTTAGTAGAAAATATTTAAAAAATAATATCTAATTGTCTATGTCTAATTAATTAATGTCTAATTATAACAACGCTTGTATTAATTAAAACACACAAAATGGCTCTGTGCCGCTGAAATAAAATGGCCACTGAAAAGCCTTCGTTACAGGGTCCATTGTTGTTTTCAACCAAAAGCACTTCAGTGTGTCTAAAAAAACATGACTTGGAATTAGAAGCTTACAAGGTGAACAAGGTGAAAGGCAGCAGCAGTTTTGAGACATCAGTATGACCCCAATATGAATATATTTGATTTGACTGTGTTCAAGTTGATGCACTAGTCACCCAAATTCATGTTGGCGTTCGATTTATGGAGAAGAAAAATAGAATTGCCCACCCCTGATCAAAATGTGGAGGCCTGCATCATAGTAAAACAAATGAAAGTGTTCAGTTGATCTCACTTTCTGAAAGGTTGAATAATCTCTCATTGGGTTTTGGGGGTTCTATACATGAAGGCATCAATGTCACACAAGTTTCCTTCATGGTTATGCTGCTCCTTCTCTCTTGAGTGGCATTCACAGGCACAAACAGAAGAAAACCCACTGGAAACCAGGGGGATTCTGCTTCCACTCTATTATTATAGCTAAAGTTGAACTGTTTTGGCCTGTGAAATGAAACTCATGCCGCTCCTGTTTTTTTGCACCCTCCGTTTATCATTCCCACTGCTGTGGTCAATGTAGGTGAGCTGCCCATTATGTGGCAGACAATGTTCTGCTCAATTCTGCTTCATTCTGCATAATCCTACAATCTGTATGTTGCATGTTCTGGTTGCTGTCCAATACCATACTTTTATAATAACACTAATAGTAGAGCTCATCCCTGCTTCCACAGCTTGCTCATTATTTACCTTACCTACATTGACCACTGCACACCACAAGCTTAACCCACTAAAATCCCTCCCTTTTCTCCCCCACCCTTTTGTTTTAAGCTACCCCCTCCTCCCTCCCTCCCCCACACACCAATGTCTGCCTGATATCACAAAACAGATGGGAACGTGTTTTCATATTTCTGTTGCTTAATCAATTTGCTATTTTCCCCCGCTTACACCCTATGCTGCTAAATGACTGAAAATCCAATTCAAGATTCCCCTCAGATTTGTACTTCTCAAGTTTCAGACTAATTGACTGTGATACCCGTCTGAATCCCTCCCTTATGAATAAACCGGTGAAATGTTTGCTTTAAATATGACTTTGAGTCTTGAAAATGACTCCCTCCCAACAGCCACTTTTTACTCCCAGTCTACCACGTGTTTGAATGCAGCTGTTTTCCTTTTGCAATGCAAAGTAGGTGTGCATGGCACTGACCAGATTGCTGCTTTTGGAAAGTCTTGGCTATGTACTGTACACATGCACACACACGCACACACCTGTGTATATACAGGAGTGCAAAAATATCTGGAGTTTGGAGTGCCTTTCTTCTTTCTTTCTCTCTGTCTTCTCTTCCTCTTCTTCCTGCACTGTCCCTTCACTCTTGCTCTCTATTCCCTGTCGATTGAATCACCTGTATCACAAAGTGTATTTGTAGTGTTGAGTGCTTTCCTATCTACCCCCTCTCTTCATAACCAACACCACACATTCCTTCACTCTTGTCATGCTCTCTCCATCACATCATCTTTCTTCGAACCATCTCTTCCTTCATTCTGTCCCCTTTTATACCTACTCCCCCACCCCCCTCATCCATAAATACATCTATGATCCAACCCAACCTCCCCCTTCCCCTGTGGCACAAAACTGATTGAGGATGACTGGTTCTTTCCTGGCTGCTCCGATCCAGCGCTGGCCAGTCGGCAGCAGGAGTTGGAGGAGGAGCTGGCCCAGGCCCGGGGGCTCAACCAACACAGGGCCAACAAGAAGCTGGCAGCTCCTGCCCAGCGCAGCCTACAGGTGGGTAGACAGCCTGATACTACTGTGCCTGTACAATATTGTTCCACCAATATAGGTTTGAAGATTTCTTTTTTTTTTTTTGGAAAGAATGGGAACTGGATTTCAATAGAGCTCAACAGTGAGGTTCTGGAAGTGAAAATCCCATTCATATTGTGCATAGGGATTTTGATTATTATCCATAATGTCGTAACCATCCAATGTAGACTCACCACAAGCTAGTAGCTACTAGTTAGCTACTAACGTAACCTAGCTAGCTGCTTATCCTATGCAGCTGGAACGAATCACTGTACCATGTCGATGACAACACTTTACACTATACTATATGAAACACTATATATACGCTCACAAAACAACAACAATATCAACACTATACTATTGACAAATGTTAAATTCAAGAAGCATGCTAAACTATCGTTAGTTTGGACATTTTTGGAAAAGTATCATTCACAATGGTTTATGGGATGAGTAGTTCCTTCACTTCATAAAATAATGATGTACACAGTCTTGTACCTTTGCCTTTTCTTCTGTTTTCCAATCTTTTTTTTGCTCAGAATCAAATGTTTTATGGTCAGGATTCATCGTCTAGCTGGTTGGCTTGGTTCCAGCCTTAAAACTCTTTATAGAAGGATTTTCTGAAACGTCTATGGAGTAAATGAATGGGAAATTTACTTACGGAACCAGAACCGTAAAAATAAGTGGGCGGTCACTGTTGCGCTCTATGAGGAAGTAGTTGTGGCTTAACAAGGTATTTATGAGTGCTACTGAAATGTACATAATATTGTCTGTGTAAAAGGAAGATGATTGGTCATGTTGCCAAGGGTGTTTAACACTGTAGTTAAGGAATTGCCACTATATAACTTGGCAATGTCCTGCTTTAAACAAGTTTATCCCCTTCGCAGGAGGACTTTGAGTTTGATGGGCAGCCGTCATTCCAGGATCCCCGCAGCGCCTCGGAGAGCACTACCCCGATGGAAGGAGAGAACATGGGAGGTTGGTGGCCCGAGTACAGTACCCCTGACACAGGTGTGAGACCCGCTAGACAGTTTACGCTAGCATGCACATGGTCATCCGTGCACCATTTTGGGAAATTTACGTTGCCATTGGGTTGACATTTTGTTGTTCTCACACTCCGCCGCCTGTTTTAAGTGTGGGATTGTGGCTGTTGATTGTTTTTTTATCGTGTTTTTTTTTTTTTTGTTGTTGTATCTAACCTACTGAAATTGTGACTATAAAACTGGGTTTTTATTTAAAATTGTGTATCTTAGCCTGGTTTAGCTTGCCTTTTTGTTTTTACTTTTGGGAGTCATCTGTGGGGTCACACTTTCACATAGCAAGATAAATTAAGCTCACCTCCAATTTATTAGGAAACAATTTAACTCTGGGACAATTGGTCTACTCCCAGATCAAGTCATACACACCCATTATGGCGTGCAGTTTCACCAAGTTTCAAGTATTATGTCTGGACACGTGCATGCTGGTTGAGCTGCCTAGTACTTGGTTGGGTATAGTCCATATTGAATGCACTGAACTCTTGTGAGCTCATATAAATGTAGGTGGCAAGATACTCCCCATCTGTGGTAAGTGTTTGTTTTTTATTGTTTGCATGCCCCGATCCTTTTTTATTCTTTTTCGCTCATCTGTCCTTGTGCTGTGACAGTGGTTGTCTTATAAGGTGCTGCTAGTTAAAAAAAAAAAAAATGTAAAACCAAAAAATACAACAGAAATGATCTAAAAATGAATGAATATAACCCAGAAACATTTCAAATATAAGTTATGGGTGGAGGGGCATCGTGAAGATAAAAGTGTCTGATGTGTTTTTTGGTTGCTTCCTGTAACGCTTCAGGCTTGGGATTGCATTTCACACCTTGCGTTTTAATGAAGTCATCTGACTGTATATCAGTGAATATCTTTGCTAAACAGTGCTCAAGCTTTTCATCTACACTTTTCCCAGTTGAATCATGACAATAATGAATATATGACTGAACTCCTATGACCACAGACATTCATGAATTCCCTTGTGTTGCCTCTGTGACGCCCTCCGTCCCCAATACCCTTTCTCTGTCCTGCAGGTGGCTTGCGGTCTGTAGTTGAGGAACTGGAGCTGGAAAGGAACCAACTGCAGGAGCAGATATTGGGACTGGAGGAGCGCTGTCATGATCTAGAGGACCGGCTGCAGCTGCAGGCCCGCATCGAGGCGCTACAGGTAAGCCTCCCGCTACCCCCCCCACCCCCCACCCCACACCACACATTATTCTCACAGCCCCGGGGTGAACTCAGCTCTCAAAACTAATATACGTCTGACTTTTCAAATATAGTCTTGTACCCTCATACTGTGGAAATCAGTCTATAGAGCTACACCTGTTGCGCGCACACACACACAGGCATTTTCTTAATATTATTTTTTTGTACTTGTCCTTTTAACTTCTTTTGGTTTCCCAGCAGTTGTGGATGGTTTGCATTGGAAGAGTTTGATTATTCAGTGAATTGCATGTTTCCTCCGAGGAGTAGGATTTTGTAACAAACCCTTCTAACACAGGTGACGTTTGATGTAGATGAAGATGGGCGGCCATATTGGGTCTCTCAGGTGTGTTTTGTGTTTGTGTGCGCTAGAGAGAGCACCTCTGGCGGTGAAGGCTAATGGTTTGGTGTGCTTGTTTAATCTTTTTGTTAATGTCTTCCAAACAATGTTTTAAACAAGGACATGTTCTGTTGTAAATCACCACACCCAGTGACTTTGCACTTCATTACTGTGTAACCATCATAAATGGGGCACATACAAGGTACTTTTTATCAGGTGAAATGGGAGGCGGGAAACCTCTGAAAATGATTCAATGTTATTGTTATTATTTAATAATAAGATTAATTACATGTGTCCTTTTTATGTTGTTCTCCAAAGGGTATATTTTCTTCTCCATCTGTGTGCAGTGAGAATCACTTTCTTCATTCCTTTGTTTAATCCTCCCATATTGATCCTTCTTTTTCTGCCACTACAGAATGAGTCAGAGAGACTACAGAGCCAACTTGCCAGCGTTCGCAGTCAGCAGAGCAGAGATGCAGAGAAACATCAGCTACTGGTTACCAGTCTCAACGAACAGCTCAAAGGGTAAGCTAATATTACATTGACAGGAATAGTCAAGTGCTGCCTGTAATTACATTGAAACTAATCATTACACAGACTGATTGAAAGAACATTTACAGGCACTTCTATGTAACTATATTTTAAAAAAATATGGTGTCTGGTGTCTAGAAAGTGAGAAATCATATTATTCGAAACCTTTAAATTTTTATATAACTTTGAAATAAATCTGGAAATATCTCAGCCCTGAATCAATAGATCTTTGCAATACAGAATATACAGTTGGCAGCAATTACAGCTTTGAGTCTTCTTGAGATATGTCCTCTTGGCACATCTGGATTTGGGGATTTTCTCCCACTCTTCCTTTCCTATTTACTCAAGTTGAATGGGGAGCGTCTGAACATCTATCTTCAAGTTGTTTCACAATTTTTCACTGGGATTCAAGTCTGGGCTTTGTCTGAGCCACTCAAGGACTTTCACCTTCTTCTTCTGAAGCCATTCCAGTGTACTCTGAAGCAGGTATTTGTCTGTAGGTGGCTCCATTCAAGGTTCCACCTACCCTTACAAGTCTCCCAGTCCCTGTTACTGAAAAGCCCCTCCACATCATGATTCTGTCATGCACCATGCTGTGCCTGGTTTCCTCCAGACACATGACATGACTTCTGGCTTCCCTGCCATACAACCCAGATTTGTGTACTGCTGTCCTTCCAGCAAGGTCTACCATCGCAACCAAGAAACTCCGTAGTTCTGTCACAGTGGTCCTTGGCATCCTTGGTCACCTCCCATGAGCTAGGTCCTTTTTGCCTGGTTATTCAGTTTGGTCAGTCGACTAGCTCTAGCAAGAGTCTGTATAGTTCCATATTTTTTCTATTTCCTAATCATGGAGCCTGTTGTGAAATCCTAACCCTTAGATTTCTGAGGGGGCATAGAAATAAGGAAGTGTATAAAACAATTTCTGTCTCTGAATTGGACCTTGGACCTTATGGTAGATGCTGCTCTGACATGCGTTGTCATCCACAGAACTCCTATATATTTGTCTGCAAAAACATTTTAGTATCTGTTTTGCACATGTGTTTTGAGGCAACAGGTTGACTGAGACCAAGTTTGAGACATTTCAAGAACATGAAAAATAATTTGGATGCACCTTAATTCAAATGGGTAGAACACTTAGTTGCTCACAACATTCTGGCTTCTCATTTTTAATTTATTTGAAAAATATTGTAAATAAAAAATACTCTTTAACATGTGTTACTGTGTGTAGATAAGTGACAAAAACCCTGCAGTTAAGGGGGTTGAATACTTGAAGGCATCTTATCTATCGATTTTTCTTTCTCCCTCTCCACCGCCATTTATTTTTCTACAAATACACTGAGACAGGATTTACTCCTAGAATTGAAAATTAATCTGTTTTCAGGAATGTATTTACCCCCTCGTTCACCAAATGTTAAACATTTTTAAAAAAAGTTAATTTAATTAGGGTTTGGGTTTACTTATGTATGACACGCCATCTGTTGTATGTAATCTTGGTAATGAACATTGCTATAGCCTGCAAAAAATATATATTCATGCAGGGGAGGACATAATGACACAAAACTGGACATAAATGGGTGAGACCTTCAATAGCCACACTGTTATCTTAAAAGATGATTGAAAGTACCATTTTATTTTTTAAAGGGTTAAAATTTGTTTACTAAATTTTCCCTAATATTTGGTGTTTTTAGACTGAGTGACACACAAGAGTGTCTGGAAAGCTCACTCATTGAAAAGGAGAATGCACTAGCCAAGACCTCTGAGAAACTTGAGCTCATCAACAGCCTCCGAGAATCCTTGAGTGAAAAAGAGATCCAGTACAAAGATGTATCTGACAAGCTTCTTCAGACGGAGCATAATGTAAGACTTTTTTTTGTTTTCTCTAAAGTCTTACCACAGTCAATAATTCAGTAAGCAAATGTGATCAATTGTAATATATTTTCTCTTTTCTCAGTTCATGGAAAGTTCCAAAAAATGCAGTAGCTTGGAGAAACAGTGCTCTGGATTGAAGACAGAAGTTATCGACCTCACACAGAAACTGAGTTTGCTGAAAGAGAAGGTGTGTTTTTTTCTTATTATTTTTAGAATTTCAGTCTATTTATGTTTATAATATAATATTTGTAAATATTTAAAAATCTATATCAGTGCTCTTTGTAATTCCAATACTTTCAAAGTAAGAATTTCTTACAAGATTATTTTATAACTTATTATAATATTATTAATGAACTTGAATGATAAAATAATCTCAAGCCTGAAGTAACACTTAATTTTTATTTCCAAAATTTGCAGACACAAAAGCATGAGATCAACATAGAAGCTTTACAAACTGAGCTCAATCAGACAAATGATGAGCTGGATAAATTGAACACTACCCACTTGGAAGAACGGGCCCAGCTCATCCATGACCTTCAAAGCTGTGAGCGGGAAATTGATAGTCTTAAAGATATCCTGTTGGACAAGGACAAGGAGATATCGACCCTCTCTGGTAACATGGTGGAGTATGCAGAGCAGATCACAATGCTGAAACAGGAGATCAAGCTCAAGGAAGAGGACCTTGTTCGTACTGAAAGCGCACTAAGTAAGGCAGAGCGGGAGGCAATGATTATTCGAGACTCTCAGGATTCAGACACGCACGTCCTGAATAAGAAGATCACAGAGTTGGTGGAAAAGCTCAAGTATACAGAGACAGAACTGATCATGGTCAACAAGGAAAGGGAGTCTAAATTTGCTGAGGTGGAAGACCTGACAAAACAGGCCGAAGAGGATAAGAAAACCATTCAGGACCTCCGAGGGAATATCCAGAAACAGATTGTGAGCCATCGCAATCATCTTTCTGAATGTGAAACACACATTTCCTCACTGAAGGAACAGATGACATTATCCGCCCATAAACTGCAGCATGAGTCGGAAGAACTGATCTTGCAGATCAAGGACAAAAATACCAGCAATGAGAAACTACAGCAACAGCTTCATGATAAAGAGCAGACCTTCGAAAAAGAACTAAAATCCTTCAAGGAAGAACAGAATAAGCTTCTGGCCCAGGTGGCAAAATATAATGGTGACATGCAGACACTGTCCAAACAGTTAGAGGAGCAAGTACAGAGTCAGGAACATATTAAAAAGGTGATGCAAGAAAAACTAGAAACCATAGCATCATTGGAGGACGAACTAAAGGCCACTCATGAAGAAGCTGAGGGTGAGAGGCAGAAATTCAGCACTGTATTACAAGCCCGGGATTCAGAAAATGGCAAGTTAATGAAAGAACTTGAAAGTAAATGTGAAAATGTCTCCAAACTCAAGAACCTTGTAAAAAGCATGAAGACTGAAAAACAGCAGCTGCAAGGGAAGCTTAAGGGGTTGACTGAGGAGCTGGAGTTACAAAAGCAGCATGTGGGAGAACTTAATGAAAAAGTCACAACTGCTCTTCAGCTTAACAGCAGTCTAGAGATGCAAGTTAATTGCCTTACAAAAGAGAATGAGCAACTTGTGCTACAAGTAACTGTTGAGAGGGAATCCTTGCAAGCCAAAATATCTGCCTTTGAAACACAGCATTCAGAAAACAGCAAAATTATTGAAGGGCTACAAAAAGACAAGGAGCAATTGAGTGTTCAAACTAATGAACTAAATAGAGTGATTGAACAAAGCACACACTCAAGCTCAGAAACTCTGCTGGAAAAAACAAATGAATGTAGTCTTCTTAACCAGATGCTCAGGGAAAGGGAGGAGAAGGTGGCACAACTACAAGAACAAGTACAAAGCATGGTTTCTCAGGTTGAGCAGCTCCAGTACAACATGGAAGGAAAAGAGCAGACTATCACTGATCTTGGAGCAAAAATGGAGGCCCAGCAAATGCAACTTCAGCAAACATTATCTTTGCTGCAAGAACAGGAGTCCACCCTGAAATCTGGGCTAATGGAGAAGGATGGAATGTTGAAACAGAATCAGGAAGAGTTCCACAGTTTACAGAATGAAATTAGAGAACAGAAAAGTATCATGTTGAAGCTGCAGGCTGAGGCTGAATCACTTCGTGGAGAATGCTCACAACTTCACCACCACATTGAAGAGAGAGAAGAAATTTTAAAAAATGTGACACAAGAATGTCAAAAACAAAAAGATGAACTGAATAAGAAAAACGAGACCTTTATGTCTCTCAGGAGCCAACTCGGTGCCATGGAGGACAGTGCCATAAAGCTTGAATCTGAAAAGGCAGAGATGAAAACAAGTTTGGAGAACTATGGCACAGAGAACATCAAAATGAAACAGGAGCTGGAGCAGAGGCAAACGGAGATGGCTGGCTTATACAGCCACATCCAGGCAGTCACTCAGCAAAACCACCAACTTCGTGCTGCTTATGAAAGCCGAGAGAAGGAGCTTGCTCAGCAAATACAGGCTGCATCAGACCTTGATGGTAGAGTTAAGGTGACTCTTGAACAGAATTTGAATTTTAGCTTGAAGATTAATAGTCTGACAGAAGATAATCAGAGACTACAAGAAGAGTTGGCACAGAAGGTTGCGTCAGTTTCTGAAATAACCATTGAGAGGAGTTTATTGCAAGAGAAAATTTCTGGGCTTGAAATTCAACACTCAGAAAATCGCAAAATAATCGAAGGCCTATTGAAAGACAAAGAGGAGCTTACCATTGCAGATCAATTAAACAAGGTCCTCGAGCAAAACATACAGTCAAATACAGCGAGTTTGCTTGAGAAAACAACTGAATGTACTAATCTATCAAAAACATTAACTGAGAGGGAAGAGCAAGTTGACCACTTGAAAACGCAAGTAAATCAACTTAACATTTTTCTGAATGAGAAAGAAAAGACTGTGTCAGAACAATGTGCCCACATGGACACCCAGCAGGCCCAACTGGTGCAACTTCAGGATACTTTATCTCTTCTTCAGGAACAGGGATCTGTCCTTAAATCAGGGCTACTGGAAAAAGATAGTATGTTTCAGCAGAAAGCAGAGGAATGTAGGTTTTATCAGAATGAAGTAACTCTACAGAAAGACCTCATATCAACGATGCAGGGTGAGGCAGAATCACTCAGGGAAGAGTGCTTGGAGCTGCACAAACAGATGGAGGGAAAAGAACAGACCTTAAGAGATATAACAAATGGATTTCAAAACCACAAAGATGAGCTGAATAAACGGAATGAAACTGTGATGTCACTCAGCAGTCAGCTTGGTGCCATGAATGAGAATTCAGCAAAGATGGAGGTTGAAATTACCAACCTAAAGGCTACTCTGGAGAAACTCACGGCTGAAAACTGTCAGCTGGTGCAGGAGGTGGACCAGAGGACAGTTGAGGTACTCAATCTTGGAGATAATATTCAAGTACTGAATGAGCAGAATATGAGATTCAAATCTGAATTGAAGAAATCAGTTATGGAGCAGTCCAGTTCACTTGAAGAAATTACAAATCTCAGGACAGCAGTTTGTGATAGGCACAGCCAGATATCTAATTTAACAGAAGAACTGAAAGCAACATGCTCAGAGAAGCAGAGGCTTAGTTTGACAGTACAAGAAAAAGATGGCTCTATGAAACAGCAGGAGAATCTCATTCAGCAGTTACAGGTGAAGTCTGTCGAGGTTGAGGGTCAGCAGTCAGAGGTCATCACACAGCTACAGAATAAAGTTCATACTCTTCAACAGTGTCTTCAAGATAAAGATGCTTTGTTGCAACAGACTGAGAAAGAGCATAGTTTTCTCCAAGAGAAATTTGCTTCAGAAATGGAGAATTTCAAAAGTCAGCATGATTCAAATTCAGGAATAATTGCAGATCTCCAGAGTGAATTGAATAATGCAATGGAAAAGAACAAGGAACTTGGCAGTAGGATTGTTAAGCAAGACATGCAGCTGAAACAGAAAGTTGATGATAATGTCGGATTAGCAACACAGGTTTCAGAGCTTGAAGATAGTATTTTAAAGCTCAAACATCAAGTTGACACTCTTACTTCAGAGTCATCCATATTGAATGAGACTTTGAAGAAAAATGAGCATTTCAATCTTGAATCTCAGAGTACTTCATCAGCGGTCATTGAACTTCAAAATTCCAAACTGGAAGTCAAAGAGGCAGAGTGCGAGAGCATGAAAGAACAGCTTTCACACCTTCAAGAGTCTGTCACAAAGTTAAACAACACCCTCCATGTACAGACATCTGAAATGGCAAGATTAAAAGAGGCCATGGAGGACAAAGAGGCAACTCTTTTGGACCACTCAAAGTCCCTTCAGGATATGCAGAGAAGAGCAGATGAAGCTGTGCTTTTCAAAACTCAGCTCATGGAGAGCACAGAGTTGGTATCACAGCTACAGAGTCAGATTCAGTTATTGTCCACTGAGTCTGCAAACCTCAGCAAGTCAGTAGAAGAGAAGCAAAGTGCCTTTAACAACCTCCAAGAGAAATATGCAGTTCACTTAGAGGAGTTGCAAGATGTCCAAAAACAACTGTCTCAAAGGACTGATGAGGTGTCCAGTCTTAGAAATTTACTTGGTGACACCAACAGCACACTTGAGACAGCAGACACGACTATAGGAACGCTGAGAAATGAGCTATCCATGATCCATCAAGAACTTCTGAAAACCCAAGACCTGAATTCCAGTCTTTCAAAGGAAAAGGATGAAGCTTTCACTACTCATCAAACAAATGTGTCATTTCTGACCATGGAAATAGAAAGACTGAAATCACAACATCTTCAGGTTGTGGCACAGATAAATGCACTGACAGAAAACCTTGAGCAGAGAGAGATGGCCCTTCATGCAATTAACAGTCAGTACACAGCCCAAGCCAAGCACACAGCTCAGTTGGTGTCAGAAATGCAGAAACTAGAGGACCAAAATAAGAGGCTAAATGAGGAGATGATGTTGTCAAAGGAAGAGCACCAAAAGCATTTTAATGTAGCCATTAATGAAAAAACACATTTGCAACAGGAATTTAAAAAACTTGCTACAGAGAAGGATGAGCAGAAAAGAAGACATGATCATCAGATACGGGCAACACATGGGGAGTTGCAACTTCAAATGGATCAGCAGTCCAGCAACATGAATGATATTATGGAGAAAATGATGTCCGAGAAGAAGAGTCTTCAAGCTGAGGTTAGTGTAAAAGATCAAGAAGTCTCTGGATTGAAAGCTGACATTCAAAAGATAGAGCAAATTCTACAGGATTCTGAGAAAGAGTGGCTATTAGTTCTGGATAGGGAGTCACAAGATAAGAATCTCCTTGTGGAACAATTAAAAAGTGTTGAAAATGAAATTAAATCTAAAGATGTTAAAGTTAATGCACTAAAACAGGACTTGGACAGCTTGCAAGAAAAGCTAGCAGAGGCAGCCTCAGCAATCAGGCTGGGTTCTGATCAGCTGAAGGCCAAGGAGTTGGAGGCGTCAGCATCTAGGGTCCAACTTGAAAAGATATTAGCATCTGTCCAGGAAAAAGATAATGAGAACAATGATTTGCAACAGGCTATACAAGCTATGGAAAGTGAGTTAGTAAAACATGAAGTCAGAAAAAAGCGTACTGATCAAGATTTGTTGGTTTTGTCACAAACCATGTCTGAGAGAGTGAGTGCTTTAGATGAAGAAAAAGCCTCCTTACAGGCCATGATGAAACAGTTACAGGAAAGTCATCAGTCTGAGTCAGATTCTTGGAGAAAAGAGTTAGATAAAGCCTTAGCACAATTACAAAAGACAGAGCATACCCTTAATGAGGGAAAGAAGAGCCAGTATGACACGTGTCAAGAAATTGCTCTCTTAGAAGAGACTGTAGAGCATCTGCAGGCGCAGCTCCACATTGAATCTGAGAAAGTGAAAGAGGCAGTTGTTAAACACTCTTCTCTACACAATGAACTGCAAGCAAAAGATGAGCAAATTAACTACATGAGCATTCAAATAAGTCAACAAAAGGAATTACTTACTGGACTTAGTCAACAGTTGAGGGACAAAGATACATCCATTGCCCAAGTCATGGAATCTGCCTCAAATGAAAGGATGACACTCTCTGAAGAAAACAATGCTCTAATAGCACAATTAGAAAGCATGGAACAGGCACACAGAAGCTCTATAAAAACGCTTGAAGATATTTCTCAGCAATTTCAAGAACGGATTTCACACTCTCAAAGTGAAATTGAAACCAAGAGTTCAGAGAATGTTGAACTAATGAATGAAAATGATAATCTAAAAAGTGAACTTGCCAGGCTATCTAAAGAAAAAGATGCAGTGAAGAAGAAGCTTCAAGCTGCTCTCATTGTAAGAAAGGATCTACTGAAAAAAATTGAAGAATATGAAAACCGTAAGGAAGAGAGTGTGGATAATGGAACTGAGATATCCATTTTGCAGGATAAGTTAGAAGAAATAACATCTCAAGCTCAAACTACAACAAAAATGTATGGAGAAAATATTTTACTGCTTGAAGAGAAAATTCTTGAGAAAGAGGGAGAGATTCTTAAACTGGAAAGAGAAAAAGAACATTTGCAGAGAGATAAACACATTTTGCAAGGCACATTAAATGAGAGAGAATTGTGTTTGTCAGAAACCTTGAATACACTCAATGAGAAAAGTTCCCTCATCAAACAACTGCAGTCCAGCATTTATGAGAAAGAAGATGCCTTTGAACATGACAGACATGACATGATGCAGAAATTAGAAGAGCTTAGAAATGAAATGAAAAAATGTGAAGATGATTTAAAGGAAAAATCTTGCTCCACTGCTACTTCTGTTGACTTAGAAAATGAGCTTGCACAGATGAAGCAAGAGAAGGCAATGCTACAGAAAAAGACGAAGGCTGCCTTGCTGGCACGCAAAGACACAGTTAAAAAATCTCAAGAAAATGAAAAGAGGTTAGTCCAAGAACTAGCTGAATTGAAAGATGACTACAAGGCTCTTTTGGAACAACATTGTCAGCAGACCAATGAGCTAAATGCTGTCCAGTTGAAGTTTGACAATGAAGTCAAGGAATTTGAGCACATCCGTAAAGCTTCTTTGTCTCACCTAGATGAGTTGGAGACTTTGAGGCAGCTTGTGGAGGAAAGGGACAAAACTATTCAAGATCTGAAAATATCTGCATCTGAGAAAGAGAGTCATGGCCACTCTCTACCAATCTTACAACACGAGCTTGAAACAGTTAAATCCAAATTAGAGAACTTGTCTTCTGAGATAGCAAATAAAGACAAGGCTCTCATAGCCTTGGAGCAACGGTCACAAGCATTAAATTCAAAACTTAACATGGCTGAGATTGATTTGGAAAAAGCTCATGCAAAGGTAAAAGAGAAAACTGAAGAATTTGAGAAATGTCAGCACGCAATTGAAGTGGCTGAGCTTAATAGCAAACAGGAGAAGCAAACTCTAATGGATGAAAGCATAGTTTTACAAAGCCAATTAAGTGTTTCTCAGGCTACAGTGGAGGAATTGAAACAAAACTTGGATGCTTACATTTGTGAGAATCAACACAAGTGTCAAATTTTGATGGGAGAAAAGGAAGCTCTTCTGGAGCAAATGGATCTGATGAAGGTGGAACTTGAGACATCGCTTGCCTCGGTCTCCCAGAAATCCTCAGAAATTCAAAGCATCCAAAACGCTCTAGCAGAAACACGGCAGCAACTCAATGAGGAAAAAGATGTTTTGGCTAAGATGCTTGAAAAATCACAACTGCATTGTTCTGAAAAGGAAAGTAATACGTTGCACATGGAATTATTACAGCAAGAAAAAGAAAATGCTTTCAGATTTGTTGATCAACTCAGAAATGAGGTTGCCACACTGAATAAGCAACTGAAGGAGTCTGAGAAACTAAATGAGAAGCTACATCAAAAGATCCCTGGAATGCATGAGAAAAATTTGGAACAGGAAGATCTTAGTAAAGTCCAGTCTCTTTTCAAATGCACTGACAAACTTGAAGTAGAATTAAAGGAGAGAGATGATGCCTTGTTCATTTCTCAGGCTCAAGTTTCAGAAAAGGAAGAACTCATCGCTGCCCTTGAACAGCAGTTGCAGCGGCAAATTCACCTGCATGAAATTGCCATGGAAAAGATGAGACAGACAGAAGCTGGTGAACTCCAGAAGTCTCAAGAAGATGGCACTAAATTGAATGATCAAGACAACCAAAGAAAAACTGCTCTGCTAACTAAGAAGCTTCAAGCAGCATTAATTTCTAGAAAAGAACTCTTGAAGGAAAACACAACACTGAAAGACCAGTTAAAAACACTGTCAGCCAAACATGAAGAAAAAGAGGCAGAGTCTTTGGTGTTGGAATTATCATTGTCCAAGTTGAAACAACAAAATGTGGATCTGGAAAGCTTTGTGTCATCCCTTAGCAAGGAGAAAGACAAGCTCATCACAGAAGTTGATCGCATCCTTAATGATAACCACAATCTATCTGCAGCCTGTGAAAGCTTGAAACTAACTATAGAAAGCATCACCCAACAGAAGCAAGCTTTTTCATGCCAGCTCGAATCTCTTAAGGACTCTCAAACAGAGGAGTTGTCTGAATGGAAGTCAAAGCACTCAGAGCTGAAACAAGACTATGAGTCTCTTTTACAAGCTTATGAAAATGTTAGCAGTGAAATGGATAAGATGAGACAGCTTTTGGAGGGGGCCAAAAGAGAGAGACAGGAGGCCCTCCGTAAAGTGCACAAACATGAGACTGAAAGGGAGAATCTGGAGAAGCAAGCTAGAGAGATGGAGGAAGAAAATGTTGCAATTAAAGAGAAGATGCGCAAGTTTTCTAAAGCAAAACAGAACAAGATTGAGGAACTGGAGGAAGAGAATCAGAAAATTACAAACGAATTGATCAAGTTTGATGATGAACAGAAAATTACAGTTGATGAGCTAACTGTTAAAAATCAACAATTGGAAGCTGAGATAGACAACCATAAAAAGTCATCAGAGGAACTCGGAGACAAACTTGCAGAAATTCAGGCTGAGAATAGTAAGCTGGAAGAAAAGCTTAAAGCTAGTTCTTCATTAGAAAAAAGGCACTTTGAATCAAAATCATGTGAGAACAGCATGCAGCTTAAACTTGATGAAGCACTCAGTTTGAATAATTCACTGACTGTCCAGATTGAGGCCCAGAAAACAGAACTTGGTGCCCAACAGGAAATTATTGATTTGTTGCAAAGGGAGAAGCAAAATATTTCTGCAAGAATTGAGAAAATGCAGAATGATCACGAATTGAAATTAGGAGACAAAGACAATGTCATTAAGGCGCTCAAAGACATTATCAACAAACACAGCCAAGAGACGATTAGCCTAAATGAGAATGTCAGGATCTTGGAGGATGACAAGTCTCTTTTGCAAGAGGAACTTGAAAATGTTCAAGAGATTTCAGAAAAAGTGAAAAATGAAAATGAATATTTGGAAAATGTGATCCTCAAAAACTCTGAAAGAATTGACGAATTGACAGAGTCTATCAGTGTTTTGCGAACTCAAAACACACAGCTCTCCTCCCAGCTGACAGCTAATAAGGAGAGGAGTACTCATATTTGTCAAGAAAAAGAGGAAGAACAACTGAGATTAGTCAAAGAATTTGAGGAGAAACTCAAAATGGTTCAGAGAGGCAATGAGGGGTCCAAGAATATGAAGAACGAACTGCGAGAGCTGCTTAAAGAAAAACATCATGAAATAAATCAACTGCAACAAAATTGTATCAGATACCAGGAAATTATTTTAGATTTAGAGAGGTCTTGGAAGACCTCACAGTCTGCCTGTGAACATCTAAATAACAAACTACAGAAAAGCTCAGAGAAGATATCCATTTTAGAGGAGAAAACCAAACAACTTGAAGCTGAACTGATTACGCACAAGAATCTCCTCCAGGAAGCCACAGAAGGCATTGTGAGTGTTCATTCTGAGAAAGACCAACTGGCTCTGGAAATATCAGAGAAGAGTAAAACGTGTGAACATCAGGTCACAACAACAAAAGCACCAGGAAATGTAGATGAGCAACAAAAACATGTTTATATGGAGAAACATATTATTTTACAGAAAGAGATGGATGACCTTCAGAGTTTAAAAGAACAAGAAAGTCAAAAAGTTAATGAACTGAGACAGCAAATAGACTCCCAAAATCTGCAGATTAAGACTCTGAAGAGAGAGGCTGAGACTAATGCGGCAAAGCTATCCGCCCTGTCTTCCACTCCTCAAGGGGAAGATGCTACAAAACAATGGAATAGTTTGTTCCAAAACATCTTGCATGAGAAAGATAGCCAGCTCTTAGAACAGGGTTTTGTGATCAAAAGGTTCCTTGAAGACTTGAGGGTGAAAGATAAAGTGGTGAATGAACTACAGGTGACCAAATCAAGACTAGAACGGACATTCAATGAATACTCAGTTGCTGCTGCTGCGCAACAGAGACAGCTATTTGTAATGGGTGCCAGCAATACTGAACTCACTGAAACTGTCGAGTTTATGAATATGAAGTTAAAGGAACTAAGTGCTCAAGTTGAAAGATCAGAACAAGATATAAGCACACTTAACAGACAGCTTGCTGACAAAGAAGAACTTACATCCCAAATGCAGCTAAATCTCCAGCAACTGGAGAAGATGAACACAGACACAGAGGCTCAGCTACTCCTTTCACAGTCTCAAAATGACAAGCTTCAGGCTGACTTTGAGAAGCAGGAGGCCATTTCTCTGCAATTAAAAACACTCCTTAAGAGCAAAGATGCTGAGATCTCATCCTTACTGTCCTCTAGAGATGGAGAGATGTCAGGCTATCTAGAACAGCTCCAGGCTAATTACCGAGCACAAGTAGCAGGTTATGAGGAAAGGCTAACATCTTTATATTACCAGAGGGAAAACTCTGACAAAGAGTTGCGAATGCTAGAGACCAAGATCAAAGGTCTGCAAATTAAAGTTGATAGGTCTGTCCAGGAGAAGGAGCAGATAGCAGCCAAGATGGAGTCATTCAAGAACTCTATGGTGTCTTTACAGACTGAAAGGGAGCGGTTGATGTCAGAATACAGAATGCTTGAAGCAAGGAATCAGTTAGGTTTGCAAGGTAGAGACGGCTCAGCTGAAGGGGAACTTAGTGCAACCAAAGGCCTTAAACATGAAATAAGGAAACTGTTACATCAGATGGATGATCTCAACTCAGAGAATGCCATGCTCAGGGCGCAACTGGTTCGCTACAGAGAGGACTTGAACCAAGTCCTGTCTCTAAAGGACAACCAGTTGAAGGTGCTGCTCAAGAAACAGCAAGACATGATTAAAAACCTTGAAAACCAAAAGGCTGCTGCTGAAAAACAGCACAGAGGGTCTCTCTTAGAGCTCCAGAAGGAGGAGGAGACAAGCAATACTTTTAAAGCAGAGACATCTAAACTTAAAACTCAGGTCACAAAACTGGAAGCTGACATATTGGCTCTGAAAAAGGAAAGAGCCATGACGAATGAAGGCAAAGTGATTGCTGACTTGCAGCAAGCCGTGGCAGCCAAAGCTGCTGAATGTAACGACCTCCAGCAAAAACTCTTTGCTCAGAAAATCTTAACTCATGAATGGAACGACAAATTTCAGCTGCTAGAAAGTGAGACAGACAAAAAGCTGACAGATGCTGAAGATAAATACAACAGTGAGTTGGATGCCTATGAGCGGGAGGTGGAGCTGATGAGGAATGAGCGGGAGACATCAGATCAAAGGGTTGAAGAGCTGGCAAAAGACCTACTGCAAACAGAGCAACTGTTATCAGAGGCCAAGGCTCAAAGCAAAGACATGAAGGCTCAGAATGAGTCCCTGGGAAAAGCCATGGCAGCTTTGCAGAACGACCGTGACCAGCTCATTGAAGACTTCAAGATCCTGCGGAGCAGCTATGACAATGAACTCCGAGAGACACAGGCAGCCTTAACCAAGGTTGAGCGTAGTCTCCAGGATGCCACCTCAGAGTTGGATGTGTTTGCCAAAGAGAGGCAAATCCTTGTTAATAAAATGAAAGCCCTAGAGAGCAAAGACACACAGACAGAGTTGAACAAGTTGTTGGATGACCTGTCCAAGGCTTTGTCAGAAAAGGAAAGGGAGCTGAAGCAGGTCATCTTGGAGAATAATACATACAGCAGACAGGTGTCAGCCTTCTCCAAATCTATGGCCAGCCTCCAAAATGATCGTGACAGGTTGATGGATGAGCTGGCTGGGGCCAAAAGAGAGGTTGAGTCCAGGCAAGGGTCAGGTCCAGAGGCAGTCGCGTCCATGAGTGTGGAAGAGTCAAATGGAAGTGGTGTCAATGCCTTCCAGAATGAGAGAGATGGGCTGGTAAGTCACCAGCTGTGACTTGTGTGTGGTTGTGTTTGCTCATCCTGTCTCTCAGCCATTGGCTGTGTATCATTTTGCAGACAGCATGCAGGGTCTAGTCAGAATTCTCTACATGCCGTTGCTTTGACTTGCATGGTATTGTTTTTGGGATGCACAGATGTCAGTGAAATGTGTTGTTTGATATATTTTTTGCAAGTTACATTGTTTTATCTTACCAGTTTTGTCTGCCAATGTTGTTGCAGGAGATGAGGCAGAAGGTGGATGACCTGCAGAAAACATTACAGGAGACACAAGCCTACAGACTGCAAACTGAGAACGAGGTCAGCAGCTACCAGGCAGAAATAGCAGACCTCAGGTAAGATCAGATTATAAAGTGAGTAATAACAATGAATTTCTAGTTTTCTTTTCAGCATTTGAGCACTTTCTTAACAAAGTAATCAGTCAGTGGGTTTTGTTTAGAAAAGTACAAGATTTGAGATTTTATAATTTCTGAAAAATAATGAAGCAAAATCCAAAATGTTTATCATTCCACATTCTTCAAAATGATTTGACTCATCATGGCTTTGGGATAAGGCTCACCAACAGACTAGCATTAGGGCTTTACATACACAAAAGCATAAGATGCAGCAGTTATGGCTTGCACTATCTCACTATTCAGAAGCATGTGCATACAGCAGAGGTCCTTGCATCGAGGTTGCAAAATGAAACAAAGTGTTGGTGCTAATATGTGTATGTATTGTAGTCTGCATATAATTTAGAGAACAAGGGTTTCATGCTGGGCTTATTGAACTTTCCAGCTAAAGCAGGCGCATCTTGCACCTTGGACTATCAATAACCATGTCAAAAGTTGGTGTAGTGTCAGGTTTCTGCTGTGAATTATGAGTTCAAAGTGGTCAGAGTGTGAGGCTCAACATCAGAGGGGACCATGATGACATGTCAGTTATGTAGGAATGAATCAGTAGCCTGTGTTAAAAGGTTTGTCTTGTATAGGTCCCAGAGAAATAGGCTGCATAGTGAATTCCAAGCCCTAAAGGAGAAACAGCAGGCTGCAGAGAGGATGGATGGACAGCAGCTCAAGGTAAGTTTATACATCTGAATATTCTGCCTTTATGTCAAGACTTGGCGATTGAAATCATTTGTTGTGTTTGCACATGTTTTTGTTAAAATCATGTATAAATCACCCTTAAAAATTTTTAATTTGGAATGTTTGGGTTATTTCACATTACCAGCCATTTTTTATGTTAATCATTAATTAGCTTGTTAACATAAGTACCAAACCTGAAGAAAACCCAATCACACCAGCTAGCTGCAGTGAACTGGTGGGCGTGTGTAGCTAGCTGCAACCATTTGGATCATCACCACAATTGCCACCAATGCTAATAAGCTATTCCTTGGTTAACTTAAAGGAAAGATTCACCCTAAAAGAGATATTACCGATGCAGCTACAATGGAGTTTAATGGGAGAAAAATCTAAACGATCTAAAACATCAACATTACATCAGGTTTTGGTGTCAGTCACGCAGGGCAAAGGGTTTGTTTCTACACACTGTTTTGCGCCAACATTCAACAATCATGCAGGGAGAAATTCATCCATCAATCCATTGTAGAAAAGGAAGAGACACCAATTTCTCCACCAACTGTAGCCTCAGTAGTCGAAGACATGTTTCATTTTGCATAAGGGGCTCCTTTTTTGTCCACTAGCAACTATCACTATTGCTCTCTCCCCCTACATGTAAAACACACAGCTGATGATGCATTCAGGTATAATGAAAGATACTGTCAGCTTCCAACTAGGAAAAAAAACATTCACGCCAACCTCGTAGTTGTAATTCCTAATAGGAAATATAGGAACTTTTTGAAGGCACCAATATCTCCCACCTGATGGTACAAATAATGAAATGGTGTCAAACTTGGCTGCTGCAAATCTGCCAATGTCCACAGTCCAAGGTAATAAAAATAAGATTTACATGTTATATTCACACTAGTAGGCTCCTGCACAGTCAACTCTGTTCATGATTAAGTACATGCTGATGTTTGTTTGGTTGACAAAGCAACTTGTTCATGAGTTTTTGCCATGGAGCTAGCTAGCAATAGCCAAGGGCTTCCCAACGAGCTGAACGTGTGAATGCTACCAGGTCCGAGCAATGGGAAATCTTCCCATCTTTCTGCTTCATCCGACATGACATGAATGCAGTAGCAGCAGGTTCGCTTCTGTTCTCGTGGGGTTGTCAAAAGGCATTCTGGGAAATGTAGGAAATCATTAACCTGAAGTAGACAAGGCAGGTTGAGGGAAAGTGCGTACTATATAAAGCTAAATTATAAAACTTCACCTCAAAGTAAATCTAGCAATCCATTTGACATCACAGAATTAAGATATATAACAGTGTAAGAATATCTGAGGGTGGAAATTTCCTTTAAGTGTCTATATGGAAAGAATTTTACCATTATGTATTCATTTTTTACCACATTGAAATAACAGACCAAGCTTAAAACTGTAACTGGTTCCTCTGTTTTTGTACAGGTTACCCACATTAAACTAGCTGACAAAGGACATATTTGCAAGAAATGAGAGAAGATATACAATGTTCCCATTCCTCCCATCTTATTGTGTGTGTGTGTGTGTGTGTGTGTGTGTGTGTGTGTGTGTGTGTGTGTGTGTGTGTGTGTGTGTGTGTGTGTGTGTGTGTGTGTGTGTGTGTGTGTGTGTGTGTGTGTGTGTGTGTGTGTGTGTGTGTGTGTGTGTGTGTGTGTGTGTGTGTGTGTGTGTGCACGTGACAGGAAACTGCTACTTTGGCAGGTCAAAGTGGAATGGAGGAGATGGTAAGCCAGTTGCAGACAGAGAGGATCCAGCTGCACAGAGACTTGCAGCGCTGTCTCTATGAGATTCAGCAAAGAGACCAATACTACCAGCAGCTCAACACTAAGGTACAACACGCACTTAAAAAGTACACACTTTGCTCACAAGATCATCACCAAATGTTTCATTATTGACACTGGCAGAAACACTGGTAGGATTCAGAATTGTTTTGAATTTAATCTCTTCCAATGCTGATTCTGCTCATCTTTTCAATTCCATTTTGGTTCTCAATGCACATTTTTACCATGGTAATTTTTGTAAGAAATTAAATCAATCCATACATTTTCAGGCCACTTATTCATCAGGGTTGCATGCTGGGTTGAATGCTGATAAGACTATATATTGTTCTCCAGTGATGATAATACAGTAATCTGCAGATTTGCATGCATTTGTTATTAAGGGAGTTCCATACTATAAGTATTTAGGCATGTGGATTGATATGAAATTTATTTTAAAGATACACTTTGATAATCTGGTGAAAAATGTAGTTTTTTTTGTATAGAAACTTTCCTATGTTTTATAGGTTGTATCATACCTATATAATAGCATACCTATCACTTCATCTTCTATGGAAATGTTGGTTATCCCGTCATTGGCGAGTCGGTACTAACCCACTGTCAGGGCTGCCTAATGCTCCAGGTGCCCCACTTAGTATGGTTACCAAGAGGATAGATGAATGAAAGAAAAATCAGAAAGTAAAAAGTTTGTAATTTTTTTTGCCATTTCTTGTTAAATAAGTGTACGTCATGAAATGGAGAATTAACATGGTGAAAAGTAATCTCATTCTCATTTCTTTAACAACAACTAGGATAGGAATAATGCACTTTGCCTTCCCTAAAAAGGAAAGGCAGACTAAATTTCTCTTTCAACCCCCACCCCCCCCAGATGCAGCAGGCAGTGGAGGAGAAAGGTGCTGTGGCAGCCCAGCTGAGGGCAGTCTCCCAAACCTTGAGGGACACCCAGAACCGCTGCCAATGGCTGGAAAACCAGGTCCAAGGCCAGGCACAGGTAACAGATCTCCATGCATGATACAGCGGCTAGAAAATTGGATTGATCGATCTCTGGATGGACTCTGCTTCAGTGCAGCCACAGCATGTTTCTGTCCACCTTCTCGAGTGCTTAGATGAGATTGCCATCCATCTTTGTTGCATCTATCCGAGAATAATGCAGACACCCAAGTCATATTTATGCCCGACATCTTAACCATTTTCAGCTCTGCGTGCTTATACAAAGGTACCTCTGACTTCTTTAGGTGTGCTTGAGTTTGTATGTTTAAATAATGTATTCTTGAATAAGAAGTATCAACTGATTAAAAAAAGTAAATGTTATTAGTTTTTGATAAGTGATGCAAACAAACTGTTCTTGGGTTAGTGGACTCTTTGGACCCCACTGTACCTGTTACCTGAACGTTATGACTGCACATGCCTGCTAATCAGGTGATTAGGCCATTGGAGGTAGTAATGTGTAATACGGTGTCCCTACCAGCAGGGGTCAGTGTGCGCTGAGGTTGCACCTGGAGCCCCCCAAGAGAGGAGCAGCCACTCCATCGCCATTGAAAGTGCTGAAGCCACTCAACTCCGAGAAAGGTGAGGAGACTAGCCCTTCCTCTGTCATTTTACAGATGTTGGTGCTATGTAGGTGTGGTTGTGTGGGGTCCAAATTGTTTTAGCTCATGAGGGTATTTGTGTGTTTTAGGCTGTTTGAGGTGGAGCAGAGCCTGGCAGAGGAGAGAGCCAGGAGGGAGGCAGCTGAGGAGGCTGTGGGCCTCGCTGAGGACAGGGCAAAGAAGTGAGACCCAAGATCACTCGCACACAAACACACACACACATTTATATATACGTACAACAATGCAAAACTTTGTCTGAATGTCTTTGTTGTGCAGTGTTGGTTCCAGCCCGTCCAGAGGCAGCCAGAGGGACTTCAGCATCCAGCTAGAAACAGATGATGAGTGGGAGGCCCTCATTCTCAACCCCAACCAGCCCCTACTCACACGCAAGGTATGCACTAAACCAGTGGGTCCCAATCCAGTCCTCAAGTACCCCCTGTCCTGCAGGTTTTAGCTCCAGCTCTACTCAGACACACCAACTTGCCGTTTTCATGATACCTTAATTGGCTCAGGTGTGCCTGAGTAGAGTCGGCGGTAAAACCTACAGGACATAAAGGCCCAATCCCAATGTCCACACTCACGGATTCACGGACTTTGATGCGCGTTCCCGCTAAGTCCGCGAGGGTTTAGGGCTGTTCCCAATGTCAAATCGTCAAGTGCATGAGGTCTCGCTCTTGCAGACTTTTTGAGCCCTTTATGCACTTTCCGTAAGTCCGCATCGATGCAGACTTTGCCTAAGGGAATTACCCACAGTTCATAGCGTTGTGACGATAAATACGGGGTTACCAGGGGAAGCCCGGAAGCGGTAAAAAAACGGTAAACAAATGGAAGGACAAATGTTTATTCATCAACCATTTATTAAATTTTTTGCTTGATGATGCTGTTTTGACAAAACGAGTCAGTTGATTATTTGACAATTACCTCTCATCCACTCTGTAAGACGTTCAGATCGGGCAGTCAGTCCCTTAAGTGCCTTGGTCGTGAAGAAAGTAAAAAACGGAAAATAAAAAGTCCCAAACGCAGCCTCTCGCACTCAAGCACTTACCAGGTGATGTCAGTTAAGTCTGTGAGGGTTCAGGGCTTAGGCCTTAGGGGGGACATTGGGATTGGGCCACACTTCTGGAAAAGTGTAGCAGTGAACACTCAGAATCCCATACTATCATCACGTTTGGAACTTTTTTCCTCACCTGTTCCTTTAAGGACCATGCCTTGTTTTTCAGTTATTACAGCGATGAAACATTTTTATTGGTATCTGACATGATGCACTTCCCAGGTGAAAGGCGGGGTGCTGGCGTGCCGACGGTGGCTCCGAGGGAGAAGCCTCTACTGTTCCAAGCTGTTGACGACCCGCGGCCGCTCCCGATACTTCTTTCTGGCCTACTTGCTTACGCTGCATGTGGTCGTCCTCATGTGCCTCACCGGTGCCCTCTAGCAAGGTCACACTGGGAAATACACACATTGGCTTATATTTCAAACCCAAGGTGACGTCCTCTGTGAAATCTAACATTGATTTATTTACCCTGACGTTTTAGCAGAGTAAGAAATTGAAGAAATGGTTGTGTTGATATTTCTGATTTCTTATTTTGTTGTGGGTGATGTTGTTGGGACACAGAGAAAACTGTCTGAATCTAGTTCAGAAACTTGTCTGGGCACTGGTTTGTTTGGTTTTAGTTTAGACAACAACTTTGATGCTTAATTATTTCAAGTAAACCAAGCCTTAAAGTATAGACCCCCTTTCTCCTCTCCGTTCTTCCTGAAAAGAAGCAAGAGTTGGATAGAGTTTGAGAAGGAGGAAGGAGTAGGATTTATACCTTTTATGAAAGCTTGAGGTGGAACAGAAAGCCATATCCATTCTTAACACTACTGTTTAAAACCTTTTTTTTTTTTTTTTTTTTTTTTTTTTTATATAAATGTTCCTGCCTCTTAACCTTGTTGCCCTTCCCTGAGCTCAAAGCAAAACGTGCAAACCCTCCGCTTCTCCAAGCTCGAATACCACTGTATGCTTAACATCCCGCATCACAAATGTTGGCACCAGTGGGTGCTTCCTTGGGTTACAGCTTTGCCATCCATGGCTTTATACCTTGCACATAATCGTGATGCTGAGTTAAAACTATGCACTGAAACTCCTAACTCTGTGTGTATATAATCATCTCAGAAGCACTACACCGCTCCCGGTCCACCTTACCCCCTTTACAATGTATAGTCAAAGGGCGTAAAGGCTGTTCCCCCACCTTGGCAGTTTAAATAAGTGCTCTCATGCCCCTTACAGAAGTGGGATGCAATGCTTGCAGAATACCCTAAAAATGTACTCTGATGTCACGTTATGCCATTGAAAGTATACTGCAAAAAGTTGGAGGATGTGAAAGTGTGGATGTGTATGTAAGCATGCATCCTCAGAAAGTTTACTGTACAGTACGTATGTATGTATTTATCTGTGTGTATATATGCATTTCTATCCCCTCTGCTCTGATGTTCACTTACAGTACATTTCCACTTTATTTGTTTTGAGTCTCACAATATGATTGATGATAGAGATGTGGTTTTCACAAAACGGGGTCAACAAACCTGCCAAACAATAAAGCATTTCAATTCCTTTCACAAACTTTTTTTTTTCCCCCACAAAATGCATTAAGAGCTCTATCGATTTTTCTTTCTTTCTGAATGTTTGAAATTTAGTAAAAGATGCTTGTTTGGTTTGTTCATTGATCCAATTGTATGGAAAAACCACAGCTGCTGATGAGTTTGCGGTACCTTTGTCCTAATGTACTGTATGTAAGGGTGTGATTTATGGACAAAAAGAGCTGAATCTATTTATAAAAAAAGGTAACTACTGAAAGATGTTAAGATGTCATATTTTCTATTTTCTATATTTTTAAGAGTTAAGTAATAGTGATCCTTTTGATGGCATTAGGCTTAACTGTGTGCAATACTGTGTGGAGGGGAATTTTTTTCAGATGACCTGTTGCCATCTTGTAAAATGTAATAAAGCTAGTTGATTTTTTTTTCTTTGGCCCTTGAGTTGTGGTTCATTTTGTCCAGATGTGTATTTAGTAGTTGTAGTTACCTGGAACCTGTTGCATTATCTGTCCAACTCAATTCAAATAATAATCACAATCTTGCTTTGGGTTAACTTGACATGAAAATCAGATTGTGGCGGTAGAATTAACTATAAATATTAAATATAAATATAATATAATAATAAATTAACTATATTAAAAACATTTTATACAAACGTTTAGCAATTAAATAAATAAATAATTAGCCAATTCTGATTGTACCATCTGTTTGAAAACTAATTTTCTCACAGATATTCATATAAAGTGAAAACCTTCAGTCAAGTTCAATAAAATGTTTGTCATAATATATTGGCAGTTTTATTACATAAAACAACTGTAAATGTAACATAAATGTGGCCACTAGATAGCAAAGTCTCCTCGTGTAATACCAGAGCCTCAGTCAGAAAGTCAGGTAATTAAACGGGCACTGTGAGGACACTGTGCTACCTTTCTGTAGCACAGTGTCCTATTTTCTGAAATAAATGGAGAAAGAGAAATCTATCATTCGCCTCATTTTCATGAGTTATTCCAGTCGCAGCTACAATGGCTGTGGTTGGCTTCCTGCCTCCGAGGCCAGCCTTGCACCTCATCAATATTAATAATGGAATTCCCCTTTTTTTTGTTTGCGTCAGGATGCTGTTTCTCATAACATCACTGTAAAAGGCTGAGGGGCAAATATGTGGAGGTGTAGACCTTTCAAAGGGAGCCAGGTTTTCTTCTTGTTTCTTAAATGCTGAGCTTCTGTTCTGTTCTTTTCACTATAAAAGAGAGGAATAACATCTCCTTTCTTCATGTGTTTCATTATTCAACAAACATACTTTCCCCTTACTTATTCCTGCATTTAAGAGAGCTGTGCTGTTGTTTTAAAAACATCCGTGACTCCACCTCATTCCCCTCCTTCAAATCATCTCTCAAAACTCAACGTTTTAACGTCTGAAACTTTGCACCCTGCTTTTAAATGTCTCATCATTTTCATTTCACCCGCTTTTGTTTGTTTTTTTGTTTTCTTTCTATTTTATTGCATATTATTTTATTGTTTTTATTATTTGTGATTCTTTGGGTAAAATAAAAGTATTATTATTATTATTATGTTTTCTGAGAGTCTGTAAGAGTATGGCATTGTCCAAGCTAAGAATCTTCTGTGGCTCTTACATTATTAAAGTACATGGTTACCGTTGATCGTTAGTTACATCAGTTTCTTAACTATTCATTTGTTGGTGAGTGTTTGTTCATTACCTTCGTGTTGCTGATAGGAAAGCATCTTCCCCTTTTTGTGCATTTCTAAACCGAGATGAGCAGCTGCATTTTCCAATTTACGCTGGCATGAACTAAACTTGATTTGGATCTCCTGGTCCCAGGAGGAACCCGCTCTGGCTTAAATCTAATAAAAGGATGTGTCTCGCTGAAAACCTGTGTCATGGTTTTCTACTGCTGGATCCACCAGAGTGAGAACAGTCCTCCAGTTGCCAGTGACCCACTTGCCTCCAGCAACAAAGGAAGAGAGCTGGAGGAATGAGAGAGAGACAGACAGAGAGAGAAGAGAGAGAGAGAGAGAGAGAGAAGGGCGGGGTAGCGACAGAGGTGAAAACGTGGGAGACTGCTATGATTAATGTGCTTTCAGAGATGGAGAGAGGGAGAGGTGAGCAAGGACACCAGTGATGTGTTGTGGTGGAAACAGTAGGCCATAGTTAAGGTGTACTAAACACATAAATTACCTTATTCTCATCCTAACGCACCAACATTCACTCACATCTCAGAAGATGTATGAAGATATGCCAGCATTTACCAATACACAGGATTTGACGTTATAATCCTTTCTGCCATAATGCAGGGTCAGCGTTCTCACACAGGAGCCCAATGCAGCTGTCGAAAGGAAAGATGCACTAACCTAAAGCAAACGGTCATATCAGATAGATATCAGGATACGCTGTTGCAAATCTGCAGGACCGTCAGACAGGAGGCGCCATTCAATAGCCACCTAATCTAAATGTTACAGGGTTGAGTGAGTCACTGGGTTAATCAGGATGATTTGTTGAATCTGGCACCTCCAGAAGGCTCAACGGGAAAGTTCTGCCGTCCCAGAACCTCCAACCACCCAACTTTAATAATAAAAATTAAAAAATCAATATACCAGCAACCGTGCTTCTAACAAACAGTGACAGAGTAATAGATAGATAGTCGATCACCGTGCAGGAATTATCTTCTTCCAGGGTTTGTTCAGTTGGTCTACATCGATCCCCCTAACACCCAGGAGATCAATGACACTATTGATGAATTAAAACACTCTCCTGGTGGTCAATATGGCGTTTCTATATCTTTTTAATAAACAGGTGAAACCACTTTTTTATCATTACTTCATCATTGAAATTATTCTGTTTGAATACCTGTAAGGTTTCCAGAAAAAAATAAGCTCTCATACACATAATAATTCATAATTCTTCTCCCAGTTGAAAAGAAATGCCACAGCTACAGATTCCTGGATTTGTCAAAAGCTGCTGATACTAGAATCCATCATGACATCTCACTACACATACTGCATACATTCACATACCACATTATACCCCATATACCCCAGGGATCTATTCTTTATTTCATATTTATATAAATGATCTTGCCAATGCCAATATAAATCTTATTGTTTCATGTTGAAGTTTTGATGCAGTGATGAAGGAGGTTTAGACTGAACTTAATGTACTGCAACTACTACTACTGTTAATACATGTGTGTACTACTACTACTATTTCACGTCATATACACATATATTATGGTTTTCTTCCACAGTATCTAAAAGATTTATGAATTATGAACTCATATTAATAAACCTTTATTTAACCAGGACAGACTCATTGAGGAGAGTGACCTGGCCAAGCAGGCAGCAAGTCAATGTGTAAAAGTTTCCGACAGACAACATAAAACATTTTACAAGGCAATCAAATAAAATCATGATCATAAATGCAAACAGGAAATGGGCTAATCAGAATATAGACAGGTCAGTGTGCTTGCGTCTCAATCCTACATCAGAAGAAGAAGAAAAAACTTTATTTATTATTTGTATAGCACTTTTCAAAAAAAGATGTTACAAACAGACAAAAGGAACCATGGCAAAAAGGTGACTGTGTGTGTGTGTGTGTGTGTGTGTGTGTGTGTGTGTGTGTGTGTGTGTGTGTGTGTGTGTGTGTGTGTGTGTGCGTGCGCGTGTGTGTGCTGTATAGGCATGGCTGGACTACGACTCTCCTTTGCTGCAACACTGTTCTCACTTGCCTCTGATCCTCTTTTTAGACCTACATTTTTTCCAGTGTGCCCTATATAATGTCCCACTTTGCAAATAGGTCTGCTGCTGGTGTGTTGGAGTATAGGGAGGGACAGCGAAATGGAGCTGTGCTGCAGACTCCTGGCTGCGTGCACATCTGTGTGTGTGTGTGTGTGTAAATGTTTGTGACGCACTTCAAGGTTGTATGTGTGACAATATTCTCTCCTTCCAATGGGTTTTCCCCACACCTGCAGAATTGAAGTTGCTTGTGAACATGCCCTAACCCAGTGGTTCTCAATCCAGTCCTCAAGGACCCCCCTGTCCTGGAGGTTTTAGCTCCAGCCTCAACCAATTAGAGGCTTCACGTTTTCATGGTACCTTAATTGGTGCAGGTGTGCCTGTGTAAGGCTGAAGCCAAAACCTCCAGGACAGGGGGGTCCTTGAGGACTGGGTTGAGAACCACTGCCCTAACCTGTCCCATCCTTCTCTTGGGAACTTCTGATTATTGCAAGTACCTCTTCTTCCTCTTCTTCTTCTTCTATGCATCCTTGCTTAATTGTAGGGATAAAAGCATCCATTGTGCTGCTTCTGTTTTACAACTCAGTAACCCCCTCAAAAGAATAATGGCATACAATCCAGAAGAGCAATCATCTAAATGAGGCTTCATCCTTACCTCTACTGTGCTCTTCACCTTGACTGCTTGGCTCATTCATTACTTCTCCGCCTTGTTTCCATCAAGATGTGAAAGATGACATTAGGCCCTCATTACCCATCTTTGCTACACACACACACACACTGAATTGGACCGTCAGCAGTTCAGTGTCATCGCCGGAGAGCCAGCATTACATATGTGAGCCCCTCAACACAATGGGGACGGTTCATTAGTTGCCATGGCAACAGTGTGTTCCCTGGCTTCCAGCTCAAGACCCCGGCTCAGTCCCTCAGCCGTACATAATACAACATGTCCGGATGACTTCTTCCGCCGTCCCCGCGGTGTAGTGGAGGACTTGAGTAATATGTGGAACGCTCCTGCACCGATGGTTTCAGATCTGTGCGTCTGAATGTGTGATGGGTGTTAAAGGGTAATTCCGGGATTTTTCAACCTGGCCTCTATGTCCACAAAATCGCTTTTCATACCTTCAAGTAGATCCCAAAAGTTTCTGAGTTTCTCGGGTCCATCGGCTCAACCGGCAGTCGCGTAACGGCGGCTCAATGGCGGTAACGTAATCCGTAAAGGCATACTCGGTCGGTCAAAGTATGTCACAAAGTGCTTGTTTTTGTCACGGACGGGCTCAGATTGTTATTCGTGTTATTATCCAAATGTCTGATATGTCAATTACGGTTGATACGTGAGTCGGAGAGACGAGTTTTGAGTTTACGTAGAGGAACTGCTAGAACTTGCAGCAGCTGGTTCACCCTCTCGCTTCCATAAACTATCTTCATATCCTTTTCACCGTCCTCGTTTTCAGAGCTGTTTCTGTAGCGACCCTTTCCATAATGTTGTCAGACATTTGGATAATGACATTTGGATAATTTGGATAATAAACGAATCTTCATCTGCTCTCTTGTTCTCGAACCGTTCGGTCTCTATCGGACTTCTCGGACATCGGACATCGAACGGTTCGAAGTCCGATAGAGACTGAACGGTTCATCTGCTCTCTCGTTCATCTCGTTCATCTCAAACGAGAGAGCTGATGAACGAGAGAGACTACTTCCGCGTACCTGCCGGATCAAGGACACAAAATAAAATGAAATCAATAGCAATACTCTGTGTAAATACTAAAAATATTATTATCATTAACCTGTGATTTAGTTGGCGTTTTACTGTTGGTTACACATCTGGTTTGAAAGGGGTGACGCTCATGTAATGCCATTACTAGTATTACTTAGTTAGTAGAGCATCAGACTCTCATGCTGTAGGATTGTAGGTTCTCATGGAATGGTATGTATTTGTTGGTGAATTACAATGAATGGAAACTCGAAAGGTTCGATACATTTACATGTATCAGCTCGAAGGAATCGGTGCTTTGAAAAGATTCGGTCCGCCTATCACTATCTGTGAGTGAAGTAACCTCACAACCGTACAGCTAGCTTTCATAGGAGCATGCAGCAATTGCAATACCAAGAACATCTTCATTGAAATGGTAGGCAGGTCAGCTCCCCCACTATGTACCACACCCATGGTGTCAACCACCACCAACCAACAAGCTTTCCAACTAAAATAAAGAACTAAACAAACAAATCCCTGCCAAACATTATCTTCATGAACATGAATTATTTGCATGAACAAGAACAACAACAGACAATGGCAAAGTCAACAGTCTCTCAATGCATGCTGGGAAACCAAAGGTGGGGCATCTCCAGGACGCCCCCCCCCCCTTCAAGTTTAACTTCAAGTTTAACATTTGAAAACTTATAAACTTGAGTTCAACATCCAAAACTTGTCATGACAAGTGAAATTAAAGAGAAGAAATAAATTCACATAACTTAATGGGGCTATCATATTTTACAGTGTAGCTCCTTAGCTTTCATTTAAACTAGCTCTCCAAAATGTTTTAAAATGTATGTGTCTCAACATAATACCTTTCTACAAATGAACAATATAGTTAATACCAGATACTACATAAATATTCCTACCTAAAAATCAGATAGATCTCTATTACTTTGCTACCCAGTCTTTGCTTGTTTTAGCACTGCACAGTATTCCTAAGTGCCACTGATGATCTATACTCCAGCTCCCGGGTGAATTGCAGACAGGAGGACTCCTGCTCCTGAAGTTTTCACCAAGACCTGCCTCGGAAAAGTTTGCAGTAAATCGCTCTGCTGTCAGGAAGACGTGAAACTCAACTCGGACTTTGGAACAGAGCAGATAATGGAGAGGTGGCCTCAGCTCAACTTGAAATTAAACTCTACACTTCTCTGTCTCCTGCCTCTAATAATGCTCAGGTCATAATAATACACTGGTATTGAACTGTGACGATGTTGAGGCCTGCAGACAGTTGCAGGGGGTGAGTGTTAAGAGGGGCTGGCTTCGTGTGACAGCAATTGGGAAGAAGCTGTGGAGGTGATGGGTGCACTCGCGGACCGGTAGCATCTCTCAGAGGAATGTTTTCGGAAAAGATGGTTGATTGCTGCCTGAGGCGCGGCTGGTGGCAATACTTCCTGCCCTTATCGTTGCAGCTGTGTCATGCACTTCCATGATGGAGGTAAATTGACATAATCTGCTCAGAAGTGCCGACAACATCCTGACGCTTGTCCCTGGAGCAGGAGGAGGCAGAGCTGTACCACAGTGTGACAGAGGATGCAAGGATGCATTTGATTATTGATCTATAAAAAATGGTTGTAAGACATTGAACTTCTTCCAGTTGCCACAGATAGACAGATGTGATAGCCCGCTGAGCCACTGCAACATCCTGTGGGTTTGATGTTAAGGTCATGCAAAAGCACCAAATGGGTTCCTGACAACTCGCACAGCATGTAATGATTAGCTCATGTCCCGTACAGTAATGCATCCAGTCATAATGCTGGTAAACACACACACACACACACACAAATAAACAAAAATACACCTCATATATGCCCACCTATTAACAACATCCCACAATTAACATGATAATTATGTGTATTTCTGTGTGTGTGTGGGAGAGAGAGAGAGAGAGAGAGAGAGAGAGAGAGATCAAAGAACGAAGAGGGCAAGGTTGTGATAGTATGGATAGCACAACTGTGCCAGCAAGTTTCCCCTCATCTTGCATTCCAGATCTTAATTGTTTATTTACTGCGAAGGCACCGAGAGAAAAACACTCAAAGGGAAGGCAGAACCAGTCTGGGTGGAGATCCTACTGCTAATTGCCACGTTTCTCCCTCAGATTAGTCGGCTCCGTCTCACTTCTTTACTGTCCTGAAGGCACTTCTCCATAATGAAAAAGATGATATTGCTATGTTCAAAAAAAAAAATCTTTTCCACTGCAGCCTTTAAGAGTAATGAATTTTGAATGAATTTCCAAGCAAGACAACTCAAAAGCGTCTTCTGAAGACGAGTCCCCGAGGTAGCAGGCTTAGTGCGCTCTTAAAGATGTAAGGCGTTACAACAGTTGGTATTTTGACACAGCGCTGCAGTCGTTTTAGTGTCTTTCGACATCCGCTGCATTTGGAATAGTTGTTTATATGTGTCGGTGCTCACGACCTTCTCCGAGTGGAATATTACAGAATATTACAAATAAAAAACTGTCACTTGGTAGTTGATCAAACTACCTCAAATCACCTGTTTACTAGTGAAATGTAACAAAGTTGTGTCATTGTGTCAATGATGTCAAATCCATTGACAAAGTATTTTCTCAAGCCAAGAAAAGGTAATCAATGAATTGGTAAAGTGTAGAATCAGAGATGAGCTTATGGAGGATTAGTTTAATTGGCAGACCTGTGAGGTTCTGCCACGATCCCCAAACCTCCACCAGTGGCTGGGTGAAGACACTCAGTGGAGTCACCCACCAGACGTAATCTCACGATGTGAACAGTGGATTGTCTATGAGATGTGACTAACTGTGTGCACGGCATGACGGGATCCAAAAAGGTTTCATATTCTGCAAATGTGCCCATGCAGCACTGCCTTGGTACACGTGGGGTACAAAGCAGGAAGAACTGTTACTTAAACAAACGTAAAGCTATGTGGTGCTCATCCAGGCTCTTGTTATCTCCCGCCTGGACTACTGCAACTCCCTCCTTGCTGGTGCCCCGGCGTCAGCCATCAGACCTCTGGAGCTTGTCCAGAAAGCTGCGGCTCGACTTGTGTTCAACCGCCCCAAGTTCTCCCATACAACAACCCTTCTCCGTTCTCTACACTGGCTCCCTGTAGCAGCTCGCATCCAGTTCAAGACCCTGGTGCTAGCCTACAGGGCAGTGAAAGGAACTGCTCCGTCTTACCTCCAGGCTATGGTCAAGCCCTACACCCCCGCCCGACCACTTCGTTCTGCTGCCTCGAGGCGACTGGTTGCCCCGTCGCTCAGAGGGCCCTGCGGCCGATCTACACGGTCACGGCTTTTCTCTGTCCTGGCCCCGCAGTGGTGGAATGAACTCCCCACTGATGTCAGGACAGCAGAGTCGCTGCCCATCTTTCACCGCAGGCTGAAAACCCACCTCTTCAGGAGACACTACCCTGACCCTTCCTCCTAGCCTTGACTACTTGACGTCACTTATGTGCCGGAGCTCTTGTTTACTGGCTCTTGGATACACTTATTTGTCTTAGCTCTTGTTTACTGGCTCTTGGATACACTTATTTGTCTTAGCTCTTGTTTTATTCGATTCTCTATTTGTCTCATTTGTTAAGATAAGTAGGTTGCTAACCTATTGCACTCTTACATTAACACTAGTTATGCTCTTAGTTGCTTGTTTAGGAAGGAAATGCACTTATGATTTCTGGTGACTAGTAGTTTCCTTACCTACCTTTGTTGAATGCACTTATTGTAAGTCGCTTTGGATAAAAGCGTCTGCTAAATGACTGTAATGTAATGTAATGTAATGTATGTGCTGACAATGCACACTTGAGCTATGTGGCCAACGACGTACAGTCCAGTCCAGCGGTCAGAAACAGACTGAGATGGACATGGTACTCTGGTCCAACACTCAGTCGGATCTCTCTGCGCCATGGGAAGGGGTGTTGGGCGAGGCATGCAACAGGAGCTAGCAGCTGAGGCCATTACCAGGTTGTGCTCACACTCGTAGAAAACCCCGGGGCTCACACATTGGCTAGTCCTGGGGTAGAGATGGGCTGTTGATCTGGCTTCCTGCCACTGTTGCCATGATCAACATCCCATTTCAGCTTGTGGGGCGGTTGCCATGGTAATGACCATTTATTTGCAGGGGGGCACTCTTGTCTCCAATATTTCCGGGATACAGATAAAGGAAGGGAAAGTGTGTGTGTGCGTGCGTGCATGTGCTTATGTGTGTGCGTGTGTGTGTGTGTGTGTGTGTGCATGAGAGAGAGACAGATTGGAGGTGAAGTTGCCAAACAGGCAATTTGTTCAAAGGGCAAATACATGAATCAGCCTTGCATATCCCTTCCCAAGGTCAGACCATTCTATATTACTCTCAGTAATAGCCTAAACCAACAGGGCCACAAACGTCTATCATTTAGCATGTAGCTATAGTTACAGCTGTGGTACTTTCTCTGCCATCAATTAGACTGATATTCTTCCTGATATTGTTTTTCCTTGTTATTGCTTTTCTTCTTCCTCTAACATGTTCCCTCGTGCATTAAAACTGTAAAATCAAGATACACTCGCAAATAGATTCATAGACAGCGACGTTTATCTTGAGAAATAGTTGTCACCTAAACTACAAGGGTTTGTTTTTTTTGGATGACACTTTACGTTACCCTTCAATAATTAACGCTCAATTAACTATTGATTAAGCCTGAACTAACCAGTGATCATGTTAGTTAGTGGTTAAGTATGCATCGACAGCCACAAATAAGCATAATGCTGATGATAATAAGCATAATGCTGATGATTTTTTTTATGTGCATAAGTCAGTAACTAAAGTAACAACTAGCTAACTACCAAGGGAACATATTGGTGGTTATTGTGTCAGTAGCTGCTGCAATAACCAAGTACTTGACAAGTACTTAAGGATGCCGGGTATTCTGTATTGGGGTTGAGTGGGCTTTACTATATTTTTCTTATTTATTAACAGAGGTACTGATGAGATTGTTGTAGTAAGTTTGAATTCAGATGCACGTCAAAAACAATTTAAAAAAATGAAAATAAAAATAATATATAGCCTATATGCACTTTTAGGAAGGTTTCTGCTCTCAGCCCGGGGTGCCAAAAAATGACAGGATATCCTCAGACATATTCAATGTCTACCTGAAAGGCGCTCCTGCTGTCCTTATAATAAATGTCCTCCCACTTCCAACCCCACTCCTCTGTCCCTCTGTGTGTCAAGCAGAGATGTCTTGGTAGGAGCCAGCGCTGACTGTCTGTCGCCTCATATTGAGTTCCAGCGCGGCAGCAGTCGGGTTTCTCTCCCGGAGATCAGGTTTCGGGCGCGCCTGCTCTCTCGCTCTTTCTCCTCGGTCCTTTCCCTGCCTCTTACCTTCCTTCCTCTCCCGCTCTCCATCACCAGTCTTCCCGTCCGTCCGCAGATCCATATACGAGCGACTTTCACGGGAAGTTTCTCCCCCCGGCAATGTTTGCCCACGGTCCGCGGTGCGCGCCTCGAGGATCGTCGGGACCGGCGGCATGACGCGACATTAGTAGAAAAGGAGGACAGCCGGGCGAAGGAAATAAAACAGTCTGACTTAATAGCAACCAAGGACGACTTCCAAGGTGAGCAATTGGCTTTTTGTTACTTTTTACACCAACTGGATCCTAACAAGACATCTTGTAATATTCCCATAATCGGGAATTGTGTTTGCGTGACTCCGTACTGAGTTTATCGTACTTTATAGATGGTATCACTATAATGTTTTATATGTAATGTTGTATGCGCTTAAAGTTGTTATCTGATATTTGGATAGTGTGTCGTAGAATGTATTATAGAATTACGATAGCTTAGTTATTTTCCGTTAGCAGGAAAAAGCTTTTTGGGGCATATTTTGGCCTCGTTTTTTTTTTTCTTCATCTGAACGCAAACCTTTCAGCTTCTAGGTCAGTGTTGTGACAGCCCATGTGCTGAAGGAAAAGAGCAAGTGACCTCTTCCTCCCTTCCTCCGCACGCTCGCTCGCACGCACGCACGCACGCACACACACACACACACAGAGACTGATCACCCCATCCTTTCATCACTTTTACGCACGTCATACACGGCTCCCTCTCTCACACGCGCACACACACCCGATTCAGCCCCACCTATCTTATCTTTTCCTTCTCATTCATCCATTCCTCCTTCTGCAGTGGAGATTTGGAGATTCCCACTGTTTAGATGGTGACGTTATTCCTCATTTATGGGACTGTGTTTTCTTAGAGGATTTTATAGGAACAACACACAGCACCAGTCTCACTTGTTGAGCTGCTTGGTGAGGGCCGGTGCACAGAACTTCAAGCTCCTTCAGACCCATCTGGATCACAACCTGGCGATACCTCTCTCCTCTTTTCATTAGTCAATACCCATTGAATTACCAGTTACAACATACAACCAGGGCCAGTGGTTATTTCTTTTGATAACTACCTATTTCCTTCATATTTCATCTTGCTGGTCAGTGGAGAATCTGGTCTTTCTGGGGGTGCTGTCTCAAAGCCTCTTATCTCTTGTAGCGAGTGAGATTCATCTGAGGTGGGTTTCAGTGGGGTTTATGAGACTCGGGTTATGCTGTCAACAGGATAATAGGCTGTCATGACGAACCCTTCACTGGTCAGTTCAGTGGCCTAACTTTCTCAGCTGCAATTCTTTGTGTGAGACAGAGAGGAAGAAAGAGAGAGAGAGAGTGTGTGAGAGAGGAACATTTCAATCTGCCGATCTGCAAGATCTTTGAAATGAATCGAAAATCGAGAGGCAGAGAGGAAAAGTAGGCGGAGGGAACACATTATTGACGGATAATTGCCCAAAAGGACACACCAGTCTAAAGGTTTGTAAGCCACCCAACAGTTTCAACACTCTTGGCAATGATGTTGGTGTCTGGAGCTCACGTGCAGAGGGACATACAACACCATTTTTCCCATTATGTGGTGCTTTTCAGGCACCTTTTCTGAATTTCTAATAGGTGTTCAGTTGAGTTGAGATGACTGAGACAGCAGAAAGATTTCATGCTCATGAAAGCATATCACACCACAACCCCCCCTGCTCTTCTGATCCATGACGGCCCTCATTGTTCAGAGCAGCCCAGAAATGCCTCTACTGTTGTCTCATTTACCAAACATCAGGTGTAAGCATATAGGTGGGTGGACCGTAATGAATGCTTTACAGTTGCCTGCACCTGCTACCCGCCTTTAACATTATATGGCACTTACATAGCTTCCTCTGCTGCTTCTCATTTGGCAGGCAACGTCGAGTTGGAAGGCTACCTATCTCCTCCCCCCAACCCCCCTATTTGTTTACTGAACACCGTTTGATGCTGAGTTGAGCTGCTCAAGTCACTGATGTGGAAATGGGTTTCCATACTGCTGTAATGTAACAGCAGTCTGAGTGGGATCAGGGGTCAGGGCTGTTTCTTCAGCTGCTTTCTGTTCTGATGTTGCACTTCCAAATAACAATGGGTTTCCGGTCAGCCGTGACCCGGACACTCATACTGTCGGTGGAGTATATTATAAACAGTGTGATAATCGACTTTCTTACTAGCTTACTAGAGTTTTTATTTCTGTTCTCTAATAGGCCTGCATTGTGATCAGGAAGTGCCGCTCCTAGTATAAGCTCTATTCTTTCTCTTTCTTTTTGTTTAGTCAGGTAGTTGGAGATGTAAAGTGCACATACATTTAGCTGTGACTACACCAAATAGCCTGGAACCTACTACAGCACAAAGCAAAGGGATGTTAAGTGACAGTCTAAGAACATTTGAAATGGAAAGCAACTGAAACAGGAAGTTAAAAAAAAAAACATTCTCTCTTCTTATGAGTCACAAAAAGGCACCAACATGCCTTTACCTCACCTCCATAGAGATGATGCCCCATAATGCACTTGGATGCACTTGGACTGAAACACTCCAACACTGTTAGAAACAGCTATTGGCTACCTTGCATTTCTTTTGCATTTTTTAATTTGCATTTTATTTCCATTCAGCAAGCCAGTCCATGCATTAATTCTACCCATGCTTTCCCAAAGGCATACATTAAACAGGAACAGGCAGAATATGTGAATGCATATTCATCCCTCATCCCCATATATCTATACATATCCCCACTCAAACACACACACACACTGGTGAAGACACATATGCACATAAATACATGTCGATGTGAGCTTATTTTTTATCGTTTTGAGCTACAGAAAGTGAAAGTTTTAGCTCACTGGTTATTGGCATAGTTTCACCAGTTTATTACAGTCATATCTCTTCTCAGACCAACCTATATATACAGTATGTACATATCCATCAATCCATATATGTTCTGCTATTTATTAGAGATATAGTGCTGCTGTTGAGAGGAATCCATACACATGTACATTCTTACAAATGCGTTTGCATTCATATGTACTGTATGAACCCACATTTTACCCATATTTGTACCTACGCTCATACCCATGAACGTATATGTACAGATAATTAAGTGAATGCATAAATAAGTATTCAATCAAGAAAACAAATAATAATAATAATACACAGAAAAGGAAAAAATAACCAATAAATCAAATCAAATCAAATCACATTTATTTGTATAGCCCTTAATCACCGTTACAGTCTCTAAGGGCTTCACAGTGCCCAACATGTGAAAATAATAAATGATTAGTACATGACATCCCCCAGCCTTAGACCCTCACAGAGGACAAGGAAAAACTCCCACAAAACCTTATTGGAAAAATTGGGAGAAACCTTGGGAAGGGCTACTCAGAGAGCGATCCCCCTACCAGGACGGTTGGGTGTGCAATAGATGCCGAGTTTGGGCAAGCAGCGTATACACAATATATGAAAGTTCATTTTGGTGGGACATCCAGATCTGATGGGGCATCACAGCAACGGCAACTCAGTCAGCATCATCATAGGACTAGGGGACCACACAGGCGCCAACACTGCCCAGATAGGGGAACGCAACGCCCGCTCAGTCAGCATCGTCCTAGGAGGCGGGACCACGCAGACGCCAACTCTGCCGGCCTGTAGCCTGGAACAGATAGGAGACACACCCACACACACCCATACACACACTCTCACTCACACAGACAAACATGACCAGCGTCAGTGGACAGGAACAGGTAGACCAGGAGAATAGGACATGTACACAGGATGCTAGTATCCATCGGCAGGACCCTGAGCTAGGATGAGCTAACTGGTCTAGCCTTACTCTGAGACGAGACTGAGCCACTCCCTCAAGGCTGGTCAAATGACAGAGAGAATAAATGGGTTTTTAGCCTTGACTTAAAGACTTCGATAGAACCTGCCTCTCTGACTGAAGCAGCAGACTGTTCCAGAGATAGGGAGCCCGGTAAGAAAAGGCTCTGTTACCTGCAGTTTTCTTTTTAACTGCTGGGATAGACAGGTAGCCAGCGTCCTGAGATCTGAGGGCACGTGGCGGTTTATATGGTTTAATCAAATCGGATAAATAGGACGGTGCCATCCCATGTAATGATTTATATGTAAGTAAAAGCACCTTAAAGTCACACCTGGCCTGAATTGGTAGCCAGTGTAATGAGGATAGAATGGGAGTTATATGGTCGAATTTCCTAGTTTTGGTCAGGATTCGGGCAGCAGCATTCTGAACCAATTGTAGTTTTTTAGTGCGCCCAGTAGGTAAGCCCGAAAAAAAGACATTGCAATAATCGATTCTGGATGATACAAAGGCATGTACTAAAATTTCTGCGTCTGCCTCTGTTAACATGGGTCGAATTTTGGCAATATTAAGACGATTATTAAGATGATAAAACACTGTTTTAGTGATCTCCTTAATGTGCAACTCGAATGAGAGGGTAGGGTCGAATTTTACCCAAAGATTTTTTACGTATGGGCTCTGGGAGATTACACAACTATCAAAGTTGAGAGTAGTATTCTCAAATAAGTGTCTATGTCTAGCTGGTCCCACAATCAGCATTTCAGTTTTGCTGCCACTAAGAAGTAGGAAGTTTAGGGACATCCAATATTTGACCTCTGATAGGCAGGCCTCTAGTTTTTGGAATTGGGTGTCATTGGTTGGTTTGACTGGTATGTAAATTTGGGTGTCATCGGCGTAGCAATGGAAGTTAATGCCAAATTTGCGAATGATGCCACCAAGTGGTAGCATATAGATAGAGAATAGCAGTGGTCCTAGGACAGAGCCTTGTGGGACACCAAAGTCCATATTGCAACACTCTGAGGTCATGTTGTTGTAAAAGACGCGATGTGATCTATCAAGTAGGTAAGACCTAAACCAAGAAAGGGCTGATCCCCGGATACCAATATAATGTTCAAGACGGTTCAAGAGTATCGTATGATCAATTGTGTCGAAGGCTGCGCTCAGGTCAAGTAGCAATAGTGCTGAGGTTGAATTGGAGTCAATAGCTAACAAAAGGTAATTTACCACTCTCGTGAGCGCAGTTTCGGTCAAGTGAAAGGATCTAAAGCCAGATTGGAAGGGATCAAGTAGGTTATTTTTTGACAAAAAATCTGTAAGTTGACTCGCTACTGTTCGTTCAAGTAATTTGGAGAGGAACGGCATATTTGAGATTGGTCTATAGTTCTGGAGTACTTCGGGGTCAAGGTTCGGTTTTTTCAGTAGTGGTCACAGCCGTTTTAAAGGCGGAGGGCACAGTGCCAGTGGAGAGTGACTGATTGATCATATAGAGAATGGAGGGTCCTAGGATAGGGAAAACTTCTTTAAGCAGTTTAGCAGGCAGAGGGTCTAGCATGCAGGTCGTGGGTTTCGAAGACAGAGTTAGCTTGGTGAGAGAGTCTAAGGAAACTAACTCAAACTGTGAGAAAAGAGATTCAGCCCGGGGAAACACCAAGTGGACTTTTCAGGGGTGCGACGGCACCACCAGTAGAGAGTGTACTGGTGATCTCATCTCTAATCAGCGTGATTTTCTGACTAATAAAAAGGGTAAATAGGTAAATAAATAAGCAAATGGCTAAGTCAATGACTTAGATTGATTGACAGGTGCCTCTTCAGAATAGCACTCATAAGTTTGATTAGTACTCCCATGGTCCCTCCCATACAAAGACCCATCTTAATATCTTAATGGATATATTAACGAGTAACTAAAAGTAAATAAATCATCAAATAAATTAGTTCATGAAATCAACCAAACAAACTGAAAAATAAATGCAAATATAAAAATAAATACCTTGATTCTCTGGACCCATTTCCTTGGATAACTGGCAAACAGCACAGCTACAATAGAGTTTAATAGGAGAAAATGTTTCATGGATCTAAAACATCAACGGTAACCGTCAGGTTTTGGTGTCAGCCAATCAGAATCAAAGAGCAAGGGCTTCTTTCTAGACCGACGATCAACAATCATACAGGAGAAATCCATCGGAGGAGAGAGACCAATTTCTCCACTGACAGGAGATAGACCAGAATGCAATGCAGCAGCCAAGATAGACCAGAATGCAAGACATGATGTGTTTTGAGTAAGGGTTCCTCAAGTTCCATAATGTTCACTAACTAGTTAGCTAGTTATTGTAGATGTATATGCCCACATGGCCACCTTTCATTGAGAGCAACAAGTTCATGCCATTCTGTCAATCAAAAGGCATTCTGGGAAATGTAGGAAATCACTAACTGAAGTAGAAGCGGACGAGGCAGGTTGAGGGAAAGTGGGTACACCGAAAAAGTGAATTGAAAACTTCATCACAAACTAAATTCTGGAATGCTCGATAAGAGTATCCGAGGGAGGGTTTTCCCTTTAATCTCTCAGACACCAAACCGTGTAAAGATCTAAGAGCGTGTCCTCCTCCACCTAATAATAATACATATGAAAATAACGTGAGACAGAAAAGAAAATGGAAAACCTGAGTTCTGCCGCGGCCTCAGATGGTGCACCTCCACCCTCAAGTCTATGGAGAGCAGGGCCCTTTTCCTGCCCCTTGCTAATCTCTCCACTGACACAAGACCCAGAGAAAAGGGACGAGGGACACAACAGTATGTGAGTGAGAGAGAGAGAGAGAGCTTTGATTTTTGTCATCAGCAATGATCAAAGTAAACATCTGAGTCCAATCACTCCATCAGCCCTGAAGGGCTTATGCTGAGATGGAGAGAGAGAGAGAGAGAGAGAGAGAGAGAGAGAGAGAGAGAGAGAGAGAGAGAGAAAGAGACCAAAGCAGTGAAGAAGAGGGTTAAAAGTGATGAAAGAGAGACACATACACAGACTGAGAATGGGAGGGAGGGGGTGGACAGGAAACTGTCACGCTTCCAAACTTTTTCATTTCTTTCTCTCTTCTCTCTCTCCTCTCCACTCCCACCCTGCCTTTCATCCCGGGCCACTCCTTCGCTGTTTCTCCCTGTGTGACTCACATCTGCTGGGAAAAAAAAAAGGGGTGATCTTTAGTCTTGGCAGGGAATCCCCCGGCATGCCTCCTCTCTCCTCTGACTGGGTCTCGTGACGTAGTAGCGCCATGGAGAACAGACATTGGCTTTTTTTGTAATTCTTTCCTCCCAAGCCTTTTGTCTTTGGATCTATTTCTTTTTTGCTCATCCTGCTTCATCCCCTTATTGGACGTTTGTGATGAGTTAGTCACTAAGAAAATAGATAGAGATTGAGCCCCAGACAGATTAGGTAATGCAGAACTTTACATCTGTACATGTACACCATCTAAATTATACACACACCTTTTTTCATGTTTGATAGTTAGGTGGGGGCATGCTGAGTTGTTGTTTGGCCCGCAGTGCTTTGTTAACCTTTTCTTTCTCGCCACAAAGGTAACCGTTTCCTATCAGTTATTGATGGAAGCAGTAGAATTGCCTTGGCTCCTTGTGTCACTGAAGTCTCACGGGGTCATTGTACTTTCCTGTGACTTTCAGTGCTCACTGCCAGTGTGTGTGTGTGTGTGTGTGTGTGTGTGTGTGCTCTGAGTTGCCTTGTTCAGGAATGTTCCTTGTGCATTCCAGATTCATTCCTGTGCTGTTTTCCCCTGATTCACCAATTACGATGCTTGAGATGTCACATTCATGATGTCAATGACACAAAAACATTAAATCCTACTTTGGTTATGAATAATTCTCCGCACAAAACTCTTAGAACGATTTGAAATAGGTATGCAGTCATCATGGATCCCTATGAGCTCCATTAATGGGAAATCCATTTCATGCCCCCCCTGTGGAGTTAATGACTCAGTAGCCAGAGTAAACCGGAAGGCCTCAAGATGTTGCCGTATTTGTGGTAATCTGCAAAGTCCTCATTTTTATTTCATTTAGTCTCCATCTTTGTCTCTCAGCCTCGTTGCTGTGGTGTTTCATTGCTCTTCCCAGAGATCACCTGTCAATCAAACAGTGTGTCCAGTACTGTGACGTCTTTCTCCTTGGATTTTCTGTTGATGGAGTTTGAGTTTCTGTAGGTGGCGCTCTTTCCTTTGTCTGTTCAGCCACAGTGGCTATCGCTGCTCATGCTCACTACCCAGTTATTCTTCTGATTATTCCAAATAACAAACAATAAATAATCTGAAATTTACAATTTGGTACCTTTCATATAAAAATAAAATAAAGCAATAAAGCAAATATCAATAGCAATACAGGCTATTGCCCGGTTCAAGTTCACAACATCAAAAATCCCTGGGTGCACCCTTTTTACCTGAAATTGTAGGTATTATCCTAATTTCAAGGTGGTTCAAAAACAAGATCGAAATCAAATAATCAGGTTCTAATACACAATCAAATACATACAAACACCATCTGCAGTAGGAATGTATCCTACCACTCAGCCACAGGTCCACAGTTCCAGTGTAAGGGGTAAGTCTGTAGTTCCAGTCAGAATAAGTCAAAAGGGGAGTCAAAGTTCCAGGGGATTGGGGAATGTGTCTGAGGGGGGAAATGGGAACTATGGGCAGAGTGAGGGGGTGTTTGCAGCTTGGGGCCTACCACACCGCAGAGTGTAGCAGTAGAACCTGTCCAATGTTCAGTATCTTGTGATCCCTAGATCCAGGTGGGAAGGCTCGCCATCTAGGTTACTGAAAATATTTATCCATCCAAAACAAAAAACCTGACCTGTCACAGACAGGATCAGAGATGTCTCATGAATATCAACATACAATCATACAGTCAAACTTACATCATGCAATTTGCATTACTATGAACATTGATATCCAAATCTCTGAACAGTTTTACATCAAATGCAAAAAAAACAACATACAATAAGGATAAAATTAATTATATCCTTTCCTTTGCATTGTAGCCTATACCAAAATAGCTACACACACAATAATATAACTATGTACAACATTAAAATGAAATCCCTCAATTGAAAACTGAATGTTCAGGGTTCTCACCGATTCCGGGTGAACAGGCTGAACGCGCATACACCAAATGGCGGCGCCCAGTACAGCCACGAGAGTTCTTGCTTCTTTGGAACGGTAAAAGCCAAAGATGAACGTTGCAAAAGCTTCACAGCTAGCGACTGCTAGCTAGCACTACAGCTAGTGACTGCAGAGCTAGCGACCACAAAAGCTAACAATTGCAGCTACAACTAAACTTTTATAAACAGTAACTAACTACCACTTTGGTAAGGTGTAGTCTTTAGTAATATCATCCGTTTTGGTTGTATTTCTTTGTATTCTTCCAGTTACTTTCCACTACTCGGGCAATCGCGTTCTCTCTCTCTCTCTATGCGCGGGGGAAAACTCATACACACACGCTCATTAAGACGAGAGCAGGTAGGCGGGACTAGCTGTCATCACCTGATTGTTGAATGGCTAGAACACAACCGTCAATCTATATCTAAACTAATATTAATTGGATGTCAAATATTATCCTAATTTTAGGACTAAGTTAATTATTAATTTCTTTTAAATGGCTTTTAATCATGAGTAACTGTTACTAAACTATAGGAATTTTATAGTTTGCATTTCTTAAATGTACTATAATGTTATCTGTGTTATACTTGAATCACTATAGGTAATTTCAATCGGCAAGAGAGAATTAATTAATTAATTTATATGAGGATGTTACAGATTAATACTTTAATAATGACACATCTTGAGTCTGAATTAAGTTAATCTTAATTAACTGCAGGGCCTCAAAACCTGGCAGTCCACGTCTGAGACTTTTTATTTTGACAATGACATTGGATTGTTGAGGGGTTTTTCTTTCTATGTATTTGTATCTCAAGACCATTTGGGAAACTCAGATTATGAGGTACACACCTTTATCTAATGTTCCACTCTACGGAGTCCTTGGTTTCATAGCATTTTCATCCAAAAGTGAGAGTGGAGAGCAAATAAAAATGCAGGCAATGTTGTAACTTTTCTACATGAGATTGGGGTTTCTGGGGTCTTTTTCTTTTTTTAAGATTGTGACTCCCACAGTGTTTCAGAGGTGTCACAGGATTTACATTGCCATATTGTCTATATATATATTTTATTGTTAATATTTATTCGTATTTCTTGTTGTAGTTTTTAGTATATCTCCTAGTTTTTAGCCCCCCTTTTCCTTTTCAACTCTTAGTATAGTGATCAAATATACTGCCGCGCTTTTCACTGCACTTTTGCATCACTATAACTGTGTATGTGACAAATTGAAACTTGAAACTTGAAACTTGGATGGGCTCTCCAATTATCCGGCCATCCTGTCACAGCTAAGCTAGCCATCTGCATTATTTAAGAGGACTGCAAGTGATTTTTTTACACTTAATGAGAGGATCACCATTCAATTGTTGTACGTTGTTGTATGTTGTTTGCCTGCGACTTGTTTGTCATGAGCTTGCTTTCTTGGCCAGGTGTCTCTTGAAGAGGCATTTATCAGCTCAATGAAACCACATGGTTAGCTAACCACTAGGGGTTCAAACTCAAATTTAAAAACTCCCCTTTAGACACTTTAGCCATCCATTTGTTTTGTTATTTATGAGTGGTTTTTTAGTATTTCATTTTTTAGTACGTATTTTTTAGTATTTTGTATTATGTATTTCGTATCTTGTGTTGTATTTCTTACATTGATACTGTTATACTGCTGCAACCCCGGAATTTCCCCCCAGGATCAATATAAAGTATATAAGTATATAAAACCATCATCATTCTGGGTGCTTAGATGGCCAAACATACATCAAAATGTATCTTGGTACAAATGACAATTATTCCATCAACAAAATACTCAAAATCAAGTATAAAATACTGGTGTAAAGGAATGTATTTCATTTAAATATATGTTTTCCTTTTAAAATACTGACCATCAATCTTTGAAAGGAATTGATAAACAGCTAGACTAGAGAAAAGTTAGCAGACCGGGAAATGATCAAGTGACCAATTAGGTTCAATGTTTTACTTTTCAAAAGTTGTTTTACCTTATTTTTTAGGTTTCGAATTGAATGGTTCCAGGCCTGAACACCTCATATTCTAAGGGTATGTGGGTACCAGGATTGGAGGTACAGCAGAAAGTAGATTACATCCGTTAAGCAGCATCTGCTAGCATCACTCCACTGGTCTGAATAGGAACGTTATGAACGTGATGGTGTGAAGCAGTTTTTATCAGACTACTGTCACAGCATTGGTGCACAGGGGTTTTTCCTTTTCTCAATGGTAAAAGCTCCTTATACTGAGAGGATGATAATTGCAACACAAAAATAGTGTCTTCAGAAGTATCTTGTAAAAAATTTACAAGACTTCAATAAAAATAAAAAACTTCAATTTTTGACACCTGCAAAATACAAATTACAACACACACAAAAGTAATGAATATATATATATTTAAAATACCTACACTGGAAATAACGTCCATCTCTTTCATCTTGCAAATTTTTGTTTTGCTAATTACTTCAACCCCATCACTTATCACACGCGCGCGCGCGCACACACACACACACACACACACACACAAAGGGATGGATCCAGGTGTTGGTCTTATGTTGAAGTGCCTCAAGATAATGAGGTTGATAATCTAGTGTGGAAATAGCAAATAGAAGAGGATCCTGCTTTGATCTTTAGCTGTTTACTTGTTTGTTTTACCCTCCATCCTTAGAGATTTGGTTATGTGCATCAACAGCAAGACCACTGTGTACTCAGGTTCAATTAAACAAATCTTGAATGCAGTATTGTACAGGAAGCTCATGTATTATGTAACAGTTGTTATTCTAGGTCACAACTTCCATGGACTACTGGACACGATGTAAATTATTGCCCTTTTTTTAGCAACATTATGCCCTAGAAATTTATTTTGGAAAAAAATGAAATATTCACAACCTCAAAATGTATAGAAAATCTGGGCCAGAACTTATTAGCATCTTAGCTATGAAACGTGATTTCACACACATTTTGCCATCTAATTTGCAATGTAGATGCTTTCAGTAGCATTTCAGCAAATTCTGTCATTCGAATTATTGATTCCATTTTTGCATAGTTGTATTTTACTGATTATTATGGTGAATTATCGATGACATCAAGACATGGGACTCCATATATGTACTCCATATATGCTTTTAAACATGTTAAGCTAGAAATATATGGGATTTTAGAAACCGCTAACCGATATGCCTGTAAGATCCTCCTCTGTGCCTCTCCCTTTAAAATACACCATATATGAGATTATAATACACCAAGAGAGAACAGTGAGGAAATGACTTCATTTACTGTAGATATCTCTGTGTCCTCCCTCCCTCCCTCCCCCTCTCTTTTCTCCTCCCCGCTCAGGGAGCCTGGGCGCAACAGTGGAACCTCCCTCTTGAGAAAGCGTTCCTCCATTGGATGTCATGGCTGAAATGGTACGTAGGCTCAGTCAAAGGCTAAAAATACAGCTGCGATTAAGGGGAACAAATAACAGAGAGATGAGTGCAAGAGCATGCATGACCCACTTTCATGTAACATCTCAAGTCTTCACTTGAAGCATCAAGGAGCTGGCTGGGATGAGGCTACCAGGTATGCACATGGTATTGCCTACCAGGCCAGTGACTCTGGACACTTGGCTTTGCCATATATAGAGCTGTACCAGGGCCTTTTTATCATGGGGAACTTTGAGTGAAGTTACCCATTACCGCTGTTTAGCAATCATCTTCATCTTCATCTTCATCTAAATTAAACTATTAGTTGAAATTGTAAAACTGAAAAAGAAGTGGAAACACAAACCAGTATTGGTGAGCTGCTGGCAGGAACAGAATGAATCAAAATCAAAAAAGGGTAGCTGCACATATGGCTCAGATGCAACACATTTTATTGTCCAAAGTCAACATTTCAACAGGCAAAATTGACAAAAGCTCAGTGTTTATGGGTAACGTCTTCCTTCTCTGGAGTTTGAACAGATCATGAGTCAGAAAAGGTGAAGAGAAAAGGTGTGGTATATGCCAAGACAGTGGAAAGCAGAGGTAATAACCAGGTTTCCACATGAAACCAATGTTCTCCCTCTACGCAGCCATAGGAATGCCACCATTAAGCCCTTGGACTGTATGGTCGGGTAGCCAACGCCTATACGCGTAGATTGGAAGATGGACCTTGGTTTACTAGCAATCTGAGCAATCAATATCGACTGTTCTCTGGGACAGTTTCATCTTCACAATAAAATTAGAAGTCTAGGTAACTGGATATATCACGATGGAAATGAACACTGGTTGGTCAGTTGCTTCTTTGGCTTGAGAACAAAAAAGTGTTGCGACACTGCTCACTTAGTCGTAAAACCGTCCTCTATCACTGACCAGTTGAAAACTGAGACGTAATCGTTGCATCATTGGTATTGATCAACAACCCTATCAAACCCCCACAGATACATTATGGTTATTTTGCACTATGGAAATTGTACTTTACACACCTTTAATGAATCAAAAGGGAGAGTTTTCTGAGCCGTCTGGTTACAGCACCATATTTTCATGCTCTTGTGTGCATGCATTCTGTTCATCTCCCAGTTTTTAAATCCACGTTATTTATCTCATTCAGCTTCATTGATCGTCTCCCCACGGCTCAGCGATTGGCCACTTTCCTCCACTTGTCTTGTCTCCACGCTGTTCCCAGCAGCAGCAGAAAGGCAGCGCTTTAACATATTCCTCTGAGCTGCTGCCAATTCCATCCTCTAGTTTCTCTGCATTTTGTTTTATATATATATTTTTATCTCAGACTGTTGCCATGGGACGTATGATAAGAGAACTTGCCTGCTGTAGCAGTTTCATTGTGATTATGATGAGTTGTTTTTCTTTCTAAACTGGACTTATTTATTCTGGGCCCAGATGGCTGCTAATATGAGGGACATGAGCATGCAAAGTCTGTTAGGCAGATGACAATATGACGGCTTGGAGATAAAAAGTGGGGCAAAAAAACATTGAAGGACTGAGTGTGTGTGTGTGTGTGTGTGTGTGTGTGTGTGTGTGTGTGTGTGTGTGTGTGTGTGTGTGTGTGTGTGTGGAGAGGTGGGGGGGATCCAAGTTTGTCAGTAAGCGAACAAGTTAGCAGGCGATTGAACAAATTAGGGAAGTAAAATTGGGAATTAGGGCAGAGCAGAGAGTAAGGCCGAATCCCAATTCTCATTTTCACCCCTACGGCTTCGGCTTGGCCCTCGGAACAGAGTCACAAGGGGTAGTGGTAGAAATCTCTCCCTAAGAAATGGGACAACCCTTCAAGACCCTGATACGTCATCGATGACGTTTACATAAACAGACGGGACGAGTTTGTTATCGGAGATTACTATAATGGTAATAATGCAATAATGGTATTATCACAGTGACATTTGCCGTTCATCTGATGGAGATAGAAAAGCATGGACGCTCGCGATTCGTTCCCAATTTATATGTTTCACTCTACTAATCGATCAAACAAGTCATCAAATAAAAAAGACCACTGCTTCATTACCAGTCCACTTCATGACAGAATAGCGTTAGCGGTGCTCTGTAGTCTGCACTGATATTAGAGGAGCCGTAACAAGTGCAGCAACTTCGCTGCTGGACTTTAGTTATATTTCGTCATATGCCATCAAAGGGGGAAATGCGACATGGAAATATGTCAAAATGCAGGACTGTCTTGCACAAATCAGCCTAAAAACAATGTTGTAACGTTAACTAACGAGGTACAGACATCGGCATACTAGCGATTTTTTGTTATGCTTGTTATAAAGAAAAGGTCTATAATACATTGAAATGACATTAAACTAAGATAATACCACAGTTAGAATATTTTTAAAATCTTTATTAACGAAGAAAATACTACATTTGTGGTTGGAACCATGAGGGAGGACGATGTCAACACTGTCAGACCCTCTCAGAGTTGGAGCATCTTCTTAAATGGATGGAGAAGACTGTCATTGGATTGGCTTAATAACTTGCGCATGACAAGATTTCTTAAAGGTTTAGATTGAAGTGGTATAAGTACTTTTCAGAGTAAACCATGATGTGGGACCTTCTGACCCATGCCAGAAAGGGAAATCATGGTTGCTCTGTGGTCAACGATTGTAACTCATAACGTAAACTCACCAAGTGAGCTACACCAATCTGAGACGTCGCTGTTACACTTTAGGATTGTGGGTAGTGTAGTACTTCTCCATGACATCACGAATAAAACATGTTTTTCTCAAAACAAGGTTGATATCGATATCATACAGACTTGTGGCTTCTACAGGAGCATACACCGTCGTTCCACAACCTACTAGCTTGTGGTGAGTCTACTTTGGTTGGTTACGACATTATGGCTAATAATCAAAATCCTCGATTCAGAATATGAATGGGATTTTCACTTCCGGAACCTCACTGTTGAGCTCTTTAGCTAAGGCTAAATCTGGTCAAAATCTTGCAACAGGATCATATGAGATCATCCCTTCTTTGTGAAATCAGTCAACGGTATTTGAGGTGGGAGGGTACAGTAGGTAAAGAAGGCCGACAACTAGACTGATAGTGATGGAGGAGAACTTCTATCTAGATTTGACCTACAGAAGAACAAGCCTGTCATTGTTGCGCAGAAGTTTATTTTTTCCACTAGCAGAAACCCGTTTGAGGCGTGGAGGAGGACGTTCTGCTGCTAGCTGGCATCCATTCCAAAACCAGCAATTTCTACGGCATAGAGCGTTCCTGATTACAGAGTAAATGACTGAATGAAAAGGTCAGGTGTGTGCATCAGGTGCATTCCACTCAACTGTGAGACCGCCCGCTGAGTGAACCCACGGGATAGTTTGAACTAGCACAAGCCTTCAATTAAAGCTATTCAAATTAAACAATAACTGCTTTATTCCTAGCGGTGTTATTTTGCACGGTAGTTTGCCTGTCAGGTAACCTCGCAGCACCACCCACCTTTCCAAATGAATTCAAGTTAGACGTTGGTTATTAGATCATCCGGCATCGTCAGAAGAGAGAGAGTCTGCCTCAGACATTGTGGATCGTAGTCCTTGTGCATCGTGTATATTGACCAACTCCTACTGTCATGTGTAGCATGCTCGCCAACGTGGCTGTTGGCGGAAGCGGCATATTGACCCACTTTTTTCTCACCACATATGAGCTTATTCATAATTAATAAGCTATATTTTCTTGCTGCTGTTTCAATGTGTGGTGGTGGTGGTGTTGAGGGACTGGGGAGGGTGAGTTTTAAGTTAGTGGTAGTGGTAGTGGTAGCCAGGAAATACCCAAGTCAATAAATTCAGTTATGTAACGCACGGCAAAACGTTGCGTTAACGGTACGAACTCTTGAATTCACACATTTGAAAATGTAATGGAAGTGTGACATAAATTAATGAGTGAGAAGCGTGGTTAAGCATACCCCTAGACCTGGGGTGAGCCCACTTTCACATTATGACCAAATCAGACCACCAAGAGCTGAGACAATGACGGGTTCCTGTGGAGTCGTGAAAGTGTCCAGATAACGAGCTGAAGCCCTTTAAGATGCCAATTAGCCATAATGAGATACTGTTTCTGGCAACCTCAGGGAGAGGCCGGACCATTCTTATATACAGCACACACACACTCAGCTGTTCTGTTTCCCCCCCTTATATTCTGCCTCACAAACACACACACACACGCACACATTTCCTCTCGTTGTCGCCAAATTTCTGTCTCTAGGAGATGGCTGTTGGGTCCCTGGTGACTGTGGTGACATATTGATCAGGGGACGATGGCTGCTCCAGCTTGATCTCTCAGCACGGAGGGCTCATTACTCTGCTTTTGGACTCGTCCAAGCCGGTGTAAGCGAGGGGAAAGGTGGCGGAAGCGAGAGGGACGAGTTGAATTCGCAAACCGATGCTCCCCGTTTTCTGCGGCTGAGCCAGAAACGAGTCTGTTCGTTTATCGTCCTCTCTCTTTGTCTCTCGCTCCACTTGAGAGGAATAAAAATCCCTTCTGTCTGTATGTTTTTAATGGTATTAACAGCTGACAGTATCCCCACATGTGGACTATGGCTATGTTTACATGCACACAAAAATGTGAGTATTGCCAAGTCAATATTCTGATTAAACTGTTTCCGTGATTCCATAATTTGGCAGCTCCCCATAATAATCCTCTTTATATGAACGATTATCCAGAGAGAATTGCGGCAATCGTTTCACAGTCATGTAACAATTACAGCCATGATTCTCTATCCATCCGCAAAATTCTGCTGACACTCGATCACCTAAAACGTCACCATTCCCATCTAAAAATTGAATGATCTCCATGTCTTGTAACACGCATCACGTTCTGTTTCAAGTGTTGACTCCTGCCTCCCGCCGTCTTGGTCCAGCCCAGTCCAGTTACACTTCCCTTTTCACCTCCACAGAACATGATGAGCCCATGCACAACTTGACCACAGTTCAAGAAAGGTGACTAAGGTGTATTACATGTCCAAACTGGCGTCTTTTAATGAAAATAAAATGTAGGTACTCCACATATGTTACAGTGATTAAAGGGTAATTCTGGTATTTTTAAACCTAGGCTCTATTTGTACATATTAGTCATTTATACCACAAAATAGGTACAAACAGTTTTGGAATTGCTCCGGTAGATCGCCTCAGTCCGCAGTAGCGGAACGGGCTGCTATGGCTGCAATGTAATCTGTTGGGGCAAGTGCACCGATCAAAGTACGTCCACTAAAAGTGCTTGTTTTTGCCACTGACAGGCTCAGATTGTTATTGGAAGTGTTTGACAACATTACAGAAAGGATCGCTACAGAGATAGAGCTTTGTTTAACCAGAAACAGAAGTTTCGCTCAAGGAGAAGTCTCGCTCTGAAATCTCGCAAGGGTATTGGAGTATAAATGTACTAATATGTACAAATAGAGCCTAAAAAAATAAATTAAAAAAAGCTTACTATAACTAAGAGTATAATCACGTTAATACAAATAGAGTATGATGTGTACTTCGGTCCTGACTTACTTACATGATCACATTTTAAACATGGCCAATGTTATTTGACTCCTGGTCCAAGCCACGCCAGTGAAAATGAGCTTTGAGTTGCTGTCCCCGATAAAACTGTAGATTGAGCTGTTTGTGTTCTGGCGTTCCACAAAATGACTGAAGTTGATTGTGAAAGGATTGTTTATGACAGACAGATTTGATACAAAGCTTTGAGATGAATGTGGTAATCAAGAGAAGCGTTTCAATCAAAATGGCATAGAAAAAGAAATGATCAGCATGCGTACGCCGTCAGCAGTCAGACGCTCGAACCGTTTCTTTGACGCAACAAAGATGAAGGAAAGTCATTCAACTTGAAACTAATTCAGATAGTTCAATCATTTCCTTCAATCCAAGTAATTGCTTCATACCGTGGGGACAAATGATAAATGTTATCAGCAACTCTACTACAGTTGTGGTCCCTCTGTTTGTTGGCAGTGTGTATTCATGTTTTTCACCTCTGGCTGTTTTCTGCTTCATCCTAGAATCTAATTGCAGTGGCTGCTTAATAGATTTGCAGGACACAATTGGACGTATAAAACAGCCATTGAGATAAGGCCCGATGATTGCACTCATTTAAGGGGCTTCTCTGCCGTTTAACTCGCAGAATGGATTGTGCTTCCTCTCTGATCGAGATGGAGGGGGGGGGGGGGAAGAGAAGAAGAGGGAAGAGAAATGGGGACTAGCAATAGAAGAGGCCGGTGTATTAAGCGGTGTGGTAGAAAAAACGTATGCACCCTTCATAGCATTCTTTAGGGCGACCATTCACTACCCTTATAAAACACATTTCCACATGTGACTGTCCCTACATGTGAAAATAAAGTCTGTGTCACAATATCACATGTGAATTTGACATTTTCACATGTGATTGGCTTTATTTACATGTGAAAAACTCAAACACGTGTCCAAAAACCAAATGTGGGAACACTCACATGTTTTCCACATGTGACTTTTGTATGACTATGTATTCTTTAGGGCGACCACTTACTATGATTTCCTCTGTGTGACTGTTGTCCTACATTTAGTTTTGTTTCTGATGGTTAGTTGTACTATTGTCTATGCTGGTGTTGTTTTTACATGACAAATGACCTTGTGTCTCTATGAAAACTCACTCCCAACTGCTCTTTCTTCAGAGATCTGTACACCCGATACTGTGGGTGGATCTCTCCTGGGCGCTCAGCTATTGCAAATAAATATACTCAAGTAAATCATGACTTGACTCTGAACTCTTTAGTTAGCAATTTGTGCTCCTAGTACAAAAGGCAATTTTTAAAAATTTTTCCTCTTTCCTTCCATGTGTGCTGTGAATTTGATAAGATAAGTACACACTAGACCTCGGGTTTGATGTCCCAGAAACCTTTGCAGTTGAAGAGGGGATGAGGTGTGACATTTGTGTAATGGAGACCAGGGAGTTTTTCGTGACCTTTGCCATTGTGGTGTGTGATACGAGACAAAGATGTGTGAGATTTTCCTTCTCATCTCCTAGGATATATGGCCGAAGGGAGGTCTCAAGCTTACACACAACAGAAGAAAGGGCTTTACCACTTTGACCACGACGGAAGCCTCTAAATAATGTTTTATTCCTGTTCATTTGTTTGCTGCGTGCCTTGCCATCATTAGGGAGTTGATGAAAGAGACCAATGTGGTCTATTGACTGACTCAGAAAGTTGCCCTATTGCCCATCTCGGAGGAAAGTATTTGACATCACTAACTATTATATGCTGTGTATATGCTATGACTATTACTCTGGGAGGCAGTTGCCTAAAGGTTAAAGAAGTGGGATTGTGACTGGAGGGTCAGTGGCTTCAAGTTCCCACACCGGCGAGAGACATTATATTTTGGTTTTGTCCTTTAATCAAGACAGAGATGCTACATTTCTTTCCAGTTGTGGAAGGATTTATGTACCCTTATGTATCTTATGATTATGTATCTTATCCCTCTGTGTATTCCTGCTTATGTTGTATCTTAAGATTGACGCTGCACACTTGGTGTGGCGTCAAGATGTCGTGGTAGTGACACTGGAGCCCCGGAGTGCAGGCCAGAGGTCAGACTGTGTAGATGGCTCACTGTAAGGATGGAGCCATCTTTAGGGCCCCAATCTGCCTTTACCCAGAATGTTCCCAAATAAGTACGCCTTGTACCATAATAACCACATGGCCTTGCTGATTGTGTAAAAGCTACGCCATCACCTGTTCCTCCCCCTTATTAGGTAATACTTTGCTAGTAGAACCTACCCTCCTATTTCTGTTTTCCTTACGCTTTATAAACTCTGTCCAGAGGCTCCTCTGGCAGAGATCCGCATACCATACCCATGTGTGTGTATCTCTCCTGAGCGCTCAGTATTGTATTGTATAGTATTGTATTGTATTGCATTGTATTCTATGTGCTAATAAATGTGCTCATGTGATTCATGATTGATTGAAAGGACTTCTGTCTAGATCTGAATTTATTCAACACCAGTGTTAATGCTGAGACTAGATACTGACTAGATACTCAGCCTCAGCATCAGCATCGACCATCACGATGCCATTGAGCAAGACACTTAAGACCCAACTGGAGCAGCTCAGTGGCCAATAGTAGTAGACTGTGGACAGTTCCCTTTGTGTGAATGTGTGTAATTGGTATGGATGTGGAGCATCATTCATTGCAATTGAAAGGTTCTTTGAGGAAAAGAAGGTGCTTTTTGTTTGTTTCTGATAGACAGAAAGATACTGCATGAGAGAGAGAGAGAGAGAGCGAGAGAGAGAGAGAGAAGCTCTAGGTTATGTGGGCTGTTGGTTGGCACAAGTTGTCTGCCTGCACAGCCACTTATGGCACACTTGGCTTGGCTTATGGTACCAGTTGGCACTGCAAGTGGCTCTCTACCTAATCTGTTGTCTGTCAAAAACTCCTGGTGGGTTTAGCAGCTAATTTTCAGAGAAGCTACATTTTCCGCAGCACTCTTACAGCAAAACAAGTGCATTTGCTTTCATAAAAACTCAATGATATGCATTTACAGTGTAGAGCAGGTAAGAGGATCCTATACACTCTTTCCTACTTAGGTCGGATTTGTGCTCTGTGTGGTTTTAAACATGATGCCCTTTTGCTGGATTGACCCTTAAAGAAATGTACCCCAAAAAAAGATATTTGTGAGAAAATGTTTGGGAAACCTTTTGAATTACATTGAATTTATGTATAAATGGTTCCTAAAATATGATCTTCATCTAAGTCATAACAATAGATTCACACAATGTGTTTTAACACAAAAAAATGTACTGTTATATGTTTTTATCGAACAATTTTTTTTATTGAAATTCACAAATTCACATTGGTTCCCGTTTGAGTTCCTGCGAGACTGGAGGTCCTGCAGCGTCAAGAATCTGTACAGGAATCTTAATCATAGTTGTTGGAGCCTATGCACTATTTTTCTTTTTGTATTCTGCACTGCAATCACACAAAGCAGCCTTTTTACCACTTGCACAGGAGGGGGGGGCGCTTACATTCGAAGTTAGGTCAGACTACCCACACATTGGGTGTTTTCTGACTTTATTGTTCGTCCAAACTCATTTTGTTATTATTTAAACAATATCATGGACAACCCATGGACAACAAGAACAATGAAACAGTAAGGACGGTGAGAAAACAATTCATCTCAGTTCGGGAGCATCTCAGCAACTTAGTTTATTAGTAGGAAAGTCACTACAATATGGTTGGTCGTCTAGTATCTAGTATTTCAAAGACTAGAGGTGGAAAAATCAGTCAAATCTGTCGGTATGTGTGTGATACGATACGGTCAGGTGTATTGCTAGCTTCGGCAGGAAAAAGTATGTGAACCTCTAGGATAATGACTTCTATGAAAGGTAAGTGAAGTCATGTGAAAGTACAAACCTTTGTGTCTTATTTGTTACATTGTGTCTCTTTGGATGACTTAGATAAAGATGGGTACTTACAAACAAACTTTTTCCTCACAACTGTGGTCCCGTCATCCTCTGCCACATACTGCTGTCAGGGTGTGTTTAACATTGGACCCAAAAGCAGGGCTGGGACAAAGGCTGGCAACAGTTCAATGCAGTTTGCGATGGGGTATGGCGAGCTGAGCCGGAGTTACGGTGGAGCGTGGCAGGCAGAGAGAGCTGAGCTGACTGGTGGGGCACTGGGCAAGGCAGGGAGGACAGAGCCTGGGTAAACACAGAGTTAGTCAAGATTCAAGCATACACGAGTAAACACAGAACTATAGGCTCAAGTTGACCGTGGCGTTAGTACCACGTTGGCGAGCTGAACAATCTGGCGAAGACTGGAGTGTAGAGCTGGGGTATTTATACTGCAGGAACTAGATGAGTGGATGGGTCGCAGGTGTGCAGGTGGATTGGCGGGCCAGAGTCTAGTGGAGCACCACAGGGAAAAAACAGCATAAACACTAGGAATGAGTGAGAGGCCCAGCTGGGACCATGACAACTGCTCCCAATAACCTCCAGACAGAGGGGGAAGTCATCTCTGATAAAGGGCCAGATACTGTGCAGGGGAGTGGAGTAATACTGTATCTGTAGATGGAAAGACCTTATGCCAACGCAATAAATATCACAACTGTAGACATCTCTCTGTCTCTCTCTCTCTCTCTCTCTATATATATATATATGTATATATGTATTGCTCTCTCTCACTTATTGTCTTATTCAGTCTAACATGACGTCTCCTTTGATACCATCCAGCTATTTCAGGAATGACCCTTGTGCGACTGAGTTCTGCTATTGTTCCCTTGATCCCATGCAAGGTCACACACACACACACACACACACACACACACACACACACACCCTTCAGGAGGATGACTAATGAGAACCCACCACGCCTTTGGTTAATTAATTGTCATGCATCTGTAACACGGTGAATAAGTGTTCAGTCACTCGCTGGGCAAAGAGGATTATGATGGAGAGGTAGGGAGAAAGAGATAGAGGAGATGAAAAGAGGAGAGGAGAAAAGGAGGGTGGCCTATTATGCTCCATTTAGACAGCTCTCAATTTGGAGAAACTCCACTGTGTGTTGGCCTCTTTACACCGTCTCATCCAGAGAGACAGGGGCAATGTGTTGAAGAGGGAGGGAGTGACGGAGGGAGGGAGGGAGGATATTGTTCATCATGATGAGTCAGGGAACAAAAGGATTCAGTGAATTGTAGGCCCATTCGGATGGACCGTGTCAATGTGGTCGATAATAATAATACTGGTAGTATGAATAGAATGCTATTTAGGCAAAATCCAATTTATTTGAAACTAGGGCTGCCCAACGGGGACAAAATATCATATTGTGATTTAACAGATATTACATTTGTTATGTGTAATTCTCTTCTCAGGACAAAGGAACGTGCAGTGGGGTATAGTTCAATAAAGAGTCTTTACTTCCCCTCTCAGGAAGTACTACCAACGTTCATGAAACAAATGAAACTGTACACAATAACTGGCTTTGGCATAGAGGAGCTCAGTATCCTCTACCTAGATACAAATAGAGAGGCCTATACAGGAGCGTGGTCATTTCTATGTATGCCTACTGGTACACCATGAAGTAACCACTAAGAAGTTTGTAAAAGTAATGGTATTTTAATTTAAAAATACAAGAAAATAAGTGTATTGTTAAATACTGTAGATGTATGCTATGATATAGAGAAGTAGTTACTTTCAGTGTGACCAGAGTTACTCTTGAAATGTTGGATTTTTCATTAGTTTTTATATTTTTATATTTTTTAAATTTAATTTAATTACATTTTTACAAATTTTAAATTTATTTTTATTTATTTATTTATTTGTTTTTTTAGTTAGTTTGGTTAGTTAGTTTCAGTGTGAGTCTGGTAGTTTTATGTTTGTTTTTTGCAAATGTTTAGTTTTAGTTCGCCCAAGATTCATTCTCTTTCTACCCTGCACATAAACATAAAGACAAAAACTATATTGTGTATTTTTATTTTTATTTTAGTTAGTTTTACAAGTACACAAGATAGTTCAGTATAAATTTTTTCGCAGTCTCATTTTCATTTTCATTTAAGTTAATGAAAAATGTTTTTAACACCTTAGTCTCAGTTTTAATTTACATTAATAACCTTGATTGTGACTTTAAAGTCTAATTTTTTCGTTTTAACTAGCTCTGTCCAAAAGGGACAAATAAGAAACGCAAACAAAATAGAGCAACAAAGTTCAACAAACAACAAGAAAACTATTGAATAATAAAAGTTCTGCACTGAACAAGAAAAGGGAAGTGAACTGCAAAATGATGTGGTTTCAAAATCTTCCGCAGCAGTAGATTACGGGAATATCCCCCACTGGACTCCTCATATGATGGAATAATTCATGATCTTGAGGGAGGCACGTCAGCTGGATGCTTTTCATTTTCACCACTTCACTCATTGACTGCATGTATTATGAAATGGATTTTAAAAATTAAGTAGTGCCCTGCGTTGCATTTTAGATATCGCGTTCATTCATAATGCTCAGCCCAATTTGAAACTGTAATAGTTAGCATGTGCCACAATATACGGTGCTTTTTTCCTGCTTTGCATTCAGTTACAAACACTCCACCACATTGGAAGATAAGAGTTGGGAGATGGACTGGGGGGGATGCTGGGAGGTGGAGTGGCAGACGGAGCGCGTTCAGCCCAGAGACCCTCTTTCTTTCTCAGCCAAGTCACTCTCTCTCTCGAACGCCCCTGAGGAATCATGCGTGACAGCGCCAATATTTGTGTGAGACGTGGCATGCTGAAGTATTTCCAGGCCTCCACATTTGGCGACAGAGCGAGCAAGCTTTCAATATTGTATTTAAACCATAATCTGATATTATCTGGGGCAGGGGGCAAGGAGTGATGGCGTATGAAACAGTATTAATATATTGTAGAGTAATGGTTGATTTTAGAGCAATATTGTGTGAGGCAGTGACATGCAGATTGGCACTGCTGTACTGCAATCACAGGCGTGAGTCACCGCCGAGACAGTACTCATCAGATAGCCATTTCATCCTGTAAAGTAGAGCCCAGTCTCTTAACAAATGACTCATTCATTCCAGCTGAACTTAAATGAAGCTAGATAGATTTTTTTTTTTTCATATTCATAAACACAGCCAGACACAAACTGTTTGGAGTGGAACAGTGGCTGAGAGGCTGATGAGGCAGATGAGCTGGAGAACAGTGAATACCTCGTCTGACAGCACAGAAATAGGATCCACCATTCATCTAATATGGCTTGGATGAGGTTGTCACTCACAATCCAAAGTGTGTGTGTGTGTGTGTGTGTGTGTGTGTGTGTGTGTGTGTGTGTGTGTGTGTATGTGCACAGGTGCTTGTGTATCCTCTACCGCGCGTGTACGGACGTGTCCGTGGCTGCATGCCTATTTTACGCGAGTGCAATGCGTCCAACTGTGCTGTTTGCCGACCTTGTTTGTCACAGCTCATGTATCACAAAGGGGAACAGGAGACTGCTCCATATGCTGCCCGGGTCTGTTTTGGGGGCTCTGTGGAAACCTTGACCGGACCCCCTCCTCTTCCCCCCCCCCACGCCTCCTGCAGCCACCTGAGGCTAACAAGTTGTGCAGGACGTTGCACCGATCAGTCACATTCACCAGAACTGCCCTGGGAATAGAATGGAAGTGAGTGTGGCTCACTGGTCACCACACAGGAAGAAGGGCCCAGGTTTGATTTCAAGACATGTCCAGGGTGCAATGCATGCTGGGATAGGCTTAGCCCCCCCCCACCCCGGCCGCGTGATCCTGAATAGGAATAAGCAGGTAAAGAAAATGAATGAGCTGAGGTGAATGATGTCCTCCAGGTGTTAATCCAACGGCTACGATGCGTCACACATTCAGAAAGTCAATGCTGGGTCACTGAATGACCTTGAGAAACGCTGCTTCTCAAATCTGTCCAGTCCTGGTAACACTCTTCTCGCCTCCTCTTCCCAGTCCACTCCAGCCTAATGTTCCAAGCTTGGTGCAGACTTTTTTTTTAACTTCACCCAACTCTCTCAAATGTTAGAGGAGAAATGTCTCCCAGACGGTTTAAACAGTCCCAGAACGGACTTCTAGGAGCACCGAAATATCCGCCAACTCCTAATCCCATTTAAGTATTGGATGGCATAAGGCAGCTAAAAAAACTCAAATATCCAAGGTCCAATTGCATGTCCTCACCATAGGTTATGTACAAATAATAATAATGATAATAAAAATGAGGCTAGATATGACCAAAACATGATAGTAAAGGTCATAGGTGCCGATTTATGTTTCTGCCAGTGGGTGCTCAAATGAAGTGAATACCACCGAGGTGAAGATTGTCACAAAATCACTTTTATTGCACTTGCTTTAGTAATTACCGTGGTGCAGGCTGCTGTCATCTGTCAACGTAGACACACACCCAAACCAAATGCAACACTGCTCTGCTACAAATTCATCACTGGTGGTGGATCCTCACTTTGACTGTCTTTACACTTGGTATCTCTCCGTTTTTTAATTACAAATTTGTACGTTTTTTCCCGATCATCACCGTGTTTCACACATGCTGTTGCTAGTAGCAACGATGGAACGTTGGTTTAGCCGACTCTAACGTTACATTGGCAGTTGGCTGCGTGACCACGCCCCTTAACGTAGCCTACACACACACAGAGCTGTGTTTAACAAGTTTAATTGGATAATGCGATTTGTAGTTAAAACGTTCACCGATAATAATAAGTAATAATAGAATAAAGACTGCATAAAGATGCAGTTTTTTAATACATTTATTTATTCATTTATTTTTTTAATCGGCCTTCCCCGTGGGTGCTCAACCTTTTCGGTGGGTGCTCAAGCACCGGAGCACCCATGTGATCGGCGCGTATGGTAAAGGTGCTCTTAGAATAATGTCTATGGAAACATTAAAGAAAGTAGCCCGTGTCTAATGCAGATGGAAGTTTCAAATATTTCAAATATTATTAAATTCAACCTGTCAAACGTCCATCATATAAGACCTTTTCTCACCTCTGAGTCAGCCAAAGCTTATATGCACACCATAATATTTTCTCACATAACTTACTGCTATACAACCTGGTCACATACAACAGCAAGCACGGTAAAACCCATCAAGTCTCTCTTCAAGAAGACTATCATTTTGGATAGGAAACCTCTTCATTTCCATCATTGCAATATCATAAATAAGTTTAACATTTTCAACATGGACAGTTACCAAACCTTCATGGATGTTTGTCTTGTTTTTAAAGTTTTAAATGGGCTTGCCCCCCCACCGTTAAATGATTTCATCCAGAAAAAAAACCCAATAATGGGATAAATACCAGAGCGCTAACTAGGGGAGACTGTGATGTACCTAGGCGTAGGACTAAATTCAGTCAAATGGTGGGGTCTGTAAGAGGCACACATTCCTGGAACAAGTCACCAGTACACATCAGGGACTGCGACAACTATTTAACGTTTGGTTAAAAAACATTGGTTAAAAACAAACCAGTTATGTACCCACATATAATATCTGTTTCCTCCTCTGGTGCCTGTTCCCGGGGGCTTTCGGTTCATTGTGCACTTTCTCTTTTTTACTGTATGTACCTTTTTATTGTAATACTGTTTGTAATTTGTCTTTTGTAATTGTGAGGTTTGTTTTGTGTTTTCCTAAGCTCCCTTAGGTGTTGAAGTGTTAAGGAATTACAAGATTATGTTGCCTTTCCTCTGCCTCTCTCTCTCTCTCTCTCTCTCTCTCTCTCTCTCTCTCCTCTCTTAAGACCCTCGACCGCTGTCAATCTCAGAATTCATCACACATGTCTCTCTCAAGCTCTCTCAAGGTCACAGGACAGCGAAGAAAACCTGAGAGCGCCGCCGCCGCCACAAGATGAATATGACCGAGCTATTGTGTCAGTACATGGCAGGACTAGATGAATGGCTCATATTGTTGTTGATTTTTTTACTAGATGGGAACAAAATGGATGGGTGCCAGGAGCTGCTATATTGGTGTGTGTGTGTGTGTTTAGGCTTCCACGGCTGACCTAAAAACCATAATTTACGCATTATACTTGTCTTTGGTGCTTCACTTTGACTTTTTGTTTTGTTTACGGATGATTTATGTTGCTTTGTGTTTGAATCAGTGCAGCCAACAGCCCCACACTGTATTGTCTGTGTCCCTCAGCGGGGTTTATTGATCTGTCCATACAGATGTAGCGAAGGCAAAGACTTGCTACACTGATGCTGACAATAATAACCCTGCAGTACTAAAGCAGTATTGATGCAGGGGTGATGGGGGATCGTACGAGGCCGCCACTGACCGGCCACCGCTCTCGAGCAGATACTGACGTAGCAGATTAGAATCACTCTGGCTGTGGTTATTCCTCCATGTCACTGAAAACACATTTATATCTGTTCCATCTTTCAGCCGAGGAACTATAGAAATGGTCTTTTGTGAAGCGAGTGGGATGCCGCTGTGACGAGCGATCGGTCTATTGATGCAGATGTGTGTCCCCCCCCTCATCTTCATTCACTCACCATAGCTGAGTTTAGGAAGAAAAAAACATAAACTCGAGGGATTATGTCCCATTAGACCCGCTGAAAGATCAAGATGCCCTTGAATGTTTGGGAATCGGGGCAATTTTAGTATCTGTGCTTCAGAATTTTGCTTTTTAAAGCCACTTTATTCTATCTAGTCTCTCTCTCTCTCTCTCTCTCTCTCTCTCTCTCTCTCTCTCTCTCTGCTCCAGTTTGTTCAGTTTAAATCACTGAATCACATTGAATCATTTCATGCTTTGAGTGAACTATTCATGTTTCTCTAAATGGTATGAGGTATCTGTAAGAGATCCATTACCTTTCTCTACGACTCTTATGACATTTTTTTGAAAGCGCTATGTTAATGTTTAGCCACCAATACAAATTGAACCTGCTGTAGACCCAGCTTTATAATATATCGATGTCCTCCAAGGCCGTAGGAGGTTGAGAGATATTACTGTGGAGATCATTTTGATTTAAACGCGTTGGCCCGGTGGGGGTCTGCAAAAAGGAGTGGGCAGGTGGGAAAAGCGGTGTGATTGTACAATAGTCAAACATGTGAAGACAGTGCTGCTGAACAATGGCCAGCAAGAGAAAGAACACAGTAGAAACCGCCAAGAAGGAAACAAAAAAACCTTTGATGCTTCCACTTATGTGTTTGTTCTGGGAAACACTGCGCTGCAGGGTTTTTCTTTTACTTTCAGGCACTTCGCCGGCACTCCAGAACAAACAACAATAAGGAGTAACAATTGCCAGAGCCATAGCGCCCTGACAGTATTCCTATGGCCCTAGAGAAAATAAGACATGCAAGAGCTAAGAAGATGTATTTACTTCAGGACCATATTCCAGCAAGTAGAGGAGCAAGATATCGTCGAGGGGATGTGATTCATGCCCTCCAGCTTCCCAGTCGAACCACCAACAGTTAGAGGTTACGGCTTACTTCAGCACCAGTCCAAAACCAGGCACATACTGAGGGTAGCAGCCCTGACTAAAGAACTCAACTAGCTCAACGTGAGCAGGCTAAGAACTTTTGTTTAGAGGCAATCATTTCATAATTTGTGGCATCAAGGGGGGGCTCCATCCCCACACAACAGCTTCCCTTAAAAGAATTGTACTGTTCCATAGCACAAAGCTACCAAAAAGCCCCATTCGGACGGGATTAGTTTCTCTAGGGGAGGTCAGGTAATTCAATTTATTACAGCGCTATTCAATAATTTTAATCCCGTCCGGAACGGCCATGTCAGTGATTTTTCCCTCCTACCCCAGTAATAATTCCAGCTCCAAATACCTACCGTTTTTTAGCAAACTCACGGGTGCACTGATAATTTCTTGGTAATTTGAGATATATATCACAGAGTTCGCAGGCTGGCGTGTATACTACTTCCTGGTGTGATGATCTTTTGCACGCAACAGATAGCCTACCATATCGCCAGCTGTCATTTTATCGGTTTGAAATGGAAGCACTCAAGGAGGCTTTTGCTCTCTTGAATGAGATGAACGTACAATACAACGTTAGTGCTCCTGCTTGGGAGCTTGGGAATAGGAATTTGACGTGAACATCCGGGTACGTCCGACAATTACGTTCCTCCGTCTGTAAATTTGAATTCCGTCCGGATAGATGACTGAAATTACAGAGGAGCCATGCAAATGTTTTATTACCCACCTTACCCTGTAAAACTAATCCCGTCCAAATGGGGCTTAACACAGCATATCTGTAGGGGTTGATGGGGTTGTAGATCAATGACTCGATTTCTTTGCCAGGTGGTGAGATTTCTGATCCCCCCCCCCCCCCCCCCCCCCCAAATATTCTAGTATTTGACATTGCGATGTATTACTTCTTCAGTAAGACGTTTCTTTTCGGATCTCCGCTCCTGTTAGGTAGTTTACTCATCTTCGTTGTGAAAATGCTCCTTTTATTATTTATGTCGATTACAGGCCACCGTATGCTGTGCCAGAGACTTGTCCACGTCGTTGTTGCGGTTTCTTGGTTCCTGAGAGAGGGTGATAAAAGTAATACATTGCGTAATGCCCCTTTAAAATCACCATCTGGTGACATTTCAGATCTTAATTCTTTAGCACAGGCCTGCACTCACTAGAATCTTCTGTGCTCTTTCTAGGCACGTTTTCACACTCACATGCACACACACATACATAGAACTGTCCGAGATGCCACGTTTTCAGGGCACGTTTCATATAGTTTCTCATAAATATCCAATGTGCACATGGACAGGCCCCAGATGTAAGCGTCAGGCAGAACTGGGCCATTTGTGTATAATTGAAGAATATTATTAAACTTGAATGGCATTCCTTGATAGAAAGTCCTTATGAGTGTAGTCACACCTGTATACCTGTGTGTGTGTGTGTGTGTGTGTGTGTGTGTGTGTGTGTGTGTGTGTGTGTGTGTGTGTGTATGTGTGTGTTTTATCATGTTTTTTAAATACACTGCGTTAGCACCGAGAAGCGACGATGGCGGCGATAGTGGTTCTTGTTCACTGTGATGAAAAATACAATTACTGGCTGCAACCTATTAGCCACCCCGACCCAATGATGTGTGCAGACCCAGAGAGAGAGAGAGAGAGAGAGAGAGAGAGAGTGTGTATGCGGGCATGCAAGTGTGTGTGTGTGTGTGTGTGTGTGTGCACAAGAAAGCTGTTCTGTCTCTTGATATTAGCATTATTGTGAAGCCAGCACCACTTCCAGCCAGAGAGAAGAGCGAGTGGGAGTTCTCCAACCTGTGCAGCAACATACTTGCATGCACAGAACATCACAGTTAAATCAATGTTGCATAAAATGAAAGGTGTCAAAAAATGGCTAGCTTGTTTTTTCACAAAGAAAGCACCTTAGAACCAAATATGTTTGTATCAGGAGAAAAAAGCTACAAGATGTCACAGAATAATTTTAGATTTTTAAAGAATCGTTTGGTGACTGAAGCTGCCACAGTGTAGGCCGTGACCTCATAACCTCCTGTTTACACAGACTGTAAAGACCTCAGACCTCAGACAGGAAACCTTTCCTCCACCACTGTACCATTCTAAAGCGGCATAACCTCGTAAACTGGGAAAACTTGATCAAATACAAATGCCTAGTTTATAAAATGTGAAGTTTTTTCACATTATCCCATTTAAAAAAATACATTTATTCTATCTGCCTTTTCAAACAGAGCCTCACAATGGAACTATATACTGTATACTAGTAGATACATACCAGACTTTTTCTAACTAAGATCTTGGCTCACTATCAAAAAATACATGCCAGCACTAAATTAAGGTGGCTCTTCCTGCTGCCATCTTGCCATTTTTACACTCCGGGTCTTTCTCGGTGTATGTTCTTGTGCGTTCTCGCATACGGTTCCAAGAGAAAAAGAAACGCGAGGTGGGTGGACGGATAAAGAGCCCGGAGGTTTACTTGCCAACGGAGGATGCATCGGATAGCGACTTGGCTTATGAGTATGAATGGGAAGCCCCAAAATGCATCACATCTAAACAACAGCTGTGTGCTTAGTAAATGTGGCTCTGTGGCTCTTCACCAATGTGCATCACGGTGCGTGTGCTTGCTATTGGTCTACGTGAGCATGCCTATATCCTTTTGTGCTTTCTGCTACATGTTGCCTTGTGTACCCTCTCGCTATAGACTACCTTTGTCCACCATCCATTTCAGAGCGGGACTTCTCCTTGAGCTAGACTTTAGTTTTCTGGTTAAAAAAGGTCTATTTCTGTAGCGATCCTTTCAGTAATGTTGTCAGACACTTGTCAGACACACAAATAACAATCCGAGCCTGTCAGTGGCAAAATCAAACACTTTTAGTGGACATACTTTGACCGCACGGCTATGCCCCTACAGATTACGTTGCAGCCATTGAGCCCGTTTCGCGACTGCCAACTGGGCCGATCTACCAGAGCAATTCTGAAACTTTTTGGACCTATTTTGCGGTATAATAGGCGATTTTGTGGATACAGAGGCCAGGTTGAAAAATCCCAGAATTGTCCTTTAAAGGAAGTTCACCTCAAAATAAAAATCAGCCATTACTTACTCACCCCCATCTCAGTCGAAACTCCATTGAAGTTTGTATGACTACCAAACACACCGAGTTAGCCCCAGTTTCATCTCCCAGTTTCATCAATTTAAAGGGGCCAAAAATGCAAAAAAGACAACATGAAATTCCTCCAATTCTTCTCCTGTGTTTTGCCGCCAAACAATTGCACCGTGAGTCCAAAAGTCCATTATTTCCTTGTGATCTCATTATTACATTACATTACATTACAGTCATTTAGCAGACGCTTTTATCCAAAGCGACTTACAATAAGTGCATTCAACAAAGGTAGGTAAGGAAACTACTAGTCACCAGAAATCATAAGTGCATTTCCTTCCTAAACAAGCAACTAAGAGCATAACTAGTGTTAATGTAAGAGTGCAATAAGTTAGCAACCTACTTATCTTAAACAAATTAGACAAATAGAGAATCGAATAAAACAAGAGCTAAGACAAATAAGTGAACCCAATAAACAAGAGCTAAGACAAGAGCTAAGACAAGTAAGTGTATCCAAGAGCCAGTAAACAAGAGCTCAGGCACATAAGTGACGACAAGTAGTCATGGCTAGGAGGAAGGGTCAGGGTAGTGTCTCCTGAAGAGGTGGGTTTTCAGCCTGCGGCGAAAGATAGGCAGCGACTCTGCTGTCCTGACATCAGTGGGGAGTTCATTCCACCACTGCGGGGCCAGCCGTGACCGTGTAGATCGGCCGCAGGGCCCTCTGAGTGACAGGGCAACTAGTCGCCTCGAGGCAGCAGAACGAAGTGGTCGGGCGGGGGTGTAGGGCTTGACCATAGCCTGTAGGCCCTGTAGGCTAGCACCAGGGTCTTGAACTGGATGCGAGCTGCTACACGGAGCCAGTGTAGAGAACGGAATGTTTTCCTATGTTTTCCTCACTGACGATGCTCTGGTTGGGCCTGCGCCCTGCAGCACTCCGGAGGACGATTCCTCCTGCTACTATAGAGCGTGCATGCCAGTCATGCGTTGTCAGTGAGGAAAACACAGGACATAATGAGGTCAATTTTGGTGAAAGTGTTTGGATACAAGACAATTGGATTATCCTACAGGATTTTGATATGACATTTCATGCTGTTTTTTGGAGTTGTAAAAAAATGCCCCAGTTAGCTGCAGTAGTTTGGAAGAGGGCTGAGATGGAAGTACGCGGGCTAGCTTGCTATGTGTTTGGTGGTCCTGCAAACTTTCCACTGAATTTTAATTTCACGGTGAACTATTCCTTTAACATTGTCACCAGGTTCTAATTGCTTTTTCTTTTAATTATAGGTTAATGACATCTGCCCAGCTACGACAGCCTTTTTGGCTAGTTTTCAACATTTACAGAAATGTGTTTATTTATCTGCACTGTCCCAATCAAATGCAATAATGGAATGAAAATAAAAATAAGCCAGCGTTTGTGAGTGCAGTGCAGAGATATGTGGTATCTCCGTGAATGAAGCCTGGATTGTGGGGTTTAGCGGTGCGGCATCTTCACGGTTCACCGCGGTTCAAGTGTGGCTGCTCAGCCGTGATTAGCTGTCAGCGTGCGCTGCCGTCACTCACGGCTCTTCAAACACAGGAGGGAGGGTAGACTAATTTCAGGCGTGTATATGAGGCATGTGAGGTTTGTGTTTTAACAAAATAATGCTGTAATTTTGGAGTACCACATTCTGTACCACGTTCCCTCATATTGGGGTTCAAATTGTTCTTATCCAAAAGTTGATTCCAACAAATACAAATACACACATACGCATGCACACGCATACACACACACACGGCACATAGCTGTGTTGACTGGGTTTGACATCTTAAGCCATCTGCCAACTTCCTCCATTTGTCTGTGCACCACTGGTCCCCTCATCAGTGCCATTATATCCTCCACTTCCTCTCCTGCTGACCTGGACCAATCAGAGAGGAGCATAGTGGCTGCCCCGCGGAGGCAAGGGCGAGAGGGAGAGGAGGTTTGTGCAGAGAAAAAAGGATGAACCAAGGAGAGGAGAATGTTGTAGCAAAATCAGGTCGTTTTCAGATGTGAAAAGAAAAGTTTGAGAGTGAGGTAGCGTTTCAAGAAGTGAGGGGGAATGATGCTCGAGGAGAGAAAAGAAAAGGATCAGATATTTGAGATGAAGTGGCTTGCACACTTGGGTCTAGGGACCCTCGGGGATCCTGGTCCCAACAGAGAGCTAGTAGAATTTAGCTAGTAGTTAGCACCAGGAAATGCTGGTTAATCCAACTGGTCTGTCTATGTCAGCATGAAAAGACGGTGGTGGATGCACGGTGAGGGCCATGGCTTGACGCTCAGCTACAACACTCTGTTGTGATTCCTCTTTGTCTGTAAGCTTCTCTGCTTCCTCTCTGTCAACATAAAGAGAAAGCACACAAGGACACAGATGGTTGACTGTTTTTCAAAAGAAAAAAGAACAGTACTGTGTGTGTGTGTGTGAGAGAGAGAGAGAGAGAGAGAGAGAGAGAGAGAGAGAGAGAGAGAGAAAAGAACATACTCTCCTTCATTTCACAGTGAATAATTGCTCTGCCAACTTCTGAATGACAGCCCAGTGTGACTGGAACATGAAAATGCACTCCTTGCGCTTTCGCTGAACCACTCCAACTGTAACACTGTATAGAAGGTGCAATATAGAATACATACCGAAGACTCTGAAATAGCCCATTTGAAAGTGACCCGTCCCCAAATAAATGGCAATTGGCTTTTTGCAGCGACGCCCTTCACCTGCTTCCTGTTGGTACAGGCCCACACACACACACTCGCACCTGGGAGTGTTTTTGCTGCTGGCCGCTGAGCACTTTGGAGATAAATACATTGCTCAAGGGGCACCTCGGTGGTTGTCGCCGAGGGAGGGAACGCCGACACTCCTTCTGGCAACCTTGCAATCACAAGCCCGCTTCTCTAATGTTTTATGCTCCCTCTGCTCCAGAGTTTTAACAAATTATTTGAATGCCCTTTTAGAGCTCTTACAACAAACTCTGCACTCTCATTCAGGTTCGAGTCTCAGCCCCAGTTTGTCTGCATGTTCATGTGGGTTTCCGTCCACATGCCAGTCTGGAGACTCTAAAAGTTTGTATGTCTAAGTGTTCACCCCGTGATGGACTGGGGAACTGTCCAGGGGTGTTTCTGCACAATGCATGCTGGGATAAGCTCCAGCCCCCGCCCCCATGACCCTGAATAGAAATAAGCAGGAAATACTATAAAATGAATGTTTGTTCCATCCTTTTTAGATGTGTTATCCTAGCTTGTTTTTGTGCTTGTAGCCGTACTTCTCAGATGTTCTGGGGAGGCTGTGTATCTGTGTGTGTGTGTGCAAGTGTGTGTCTCTGCATGTGTGTGTGTTAATTTTGTGTTTATTGAAGCAGCATGGTAGATTAGGAAAAATTATACACTGATGAAAACACATGTGTGCGTCTGTGTGTTTGTTAAAAAGCAAGACAAAGATACTTTGCCATAGGTGGTAACGGTAGTCTTCACACACACATGTGGTATGTGGAAACAGACAAGTGTGTGTGTCTGTTTCCACATACCTTCGTTTGCGAGGTGGGGGAAGCAACCGACTGCAAAAAAAGACACTTGTCAAACTAGAATTTAAAGAGTAATTCCGGTATTTTTAAACCTGACGGGCTCACATTGTTATTGGAAGTGTCTGACAACATTACAGAAAGGATCCCTACAGAGATAGACCTTTTTAACCAGAAACAGAAGTCTCGCTCTGAAATCTGAAAGATGAGGTGAGTTGTTACAGGAAGAGGTTAAACAAAGGTTTCTGGTTAAACAAAGGTCTATCTCTGTAGGGATCCTTTCTGTAATGTTGTCAGACACTTAAATAACAATCTGAGCCCGTCAGTGGCAAAAACAAGCACTTTTAGGGGACGTACTTTGATCGGCGCACTTGCCCCTGCAGATTACATTGCAGCCATAGCAACCCGTTTTGCGACTGCCGGCTGAGGCGATCTACCGGAGCAATTCCAACTTTTTGTACCTATTTTGTGGTGTAAATGACTAATATATACAAATAGAGCCCAGGTTTAAAAAGACCGGAATTACCCTTTAAGTAGAACCACAGGGAAGGAAGTTGAATGTTTAGAACCAAATTACACGTATTACACTTACACTACAGAATGATCACTGTGCTAACATTTGGAAAATAATTTGATCATAATTTGAAAGCGGTCAATATCTTCCTGGCTTTGTGTAGGAGTGAAAAGTGTTGTTGTTGTTGTTGTCAGTGCGATCACAGTTTTTACAGCTTTGTGGAGGGGCCAAGTAATTAAGTGGAGAGTTTTTAATACCGGCTGTATTTGTTGCTGTTGCACTGCCGCTCAGTTTGCCCCTTGCAGCCATGCATATCGCACGAGTGGGTGCACGCTTTTCCTGCCCTCGCCCATCATTGATCAGTCATATATCCTACTAATTAAAACGTCTTCATTAAAGAAGGGATTAGGTGTTTTTCTCTCTGTGGTTTAATATGAGGAAGCAGTCTCGAGGGGGCTTCCACTGTAGCCCACAGGCATGTATGTACGAGAAGGATGGGAACAGTCAATTGTCTCGTTTTGAATCCAAAGCTTATAAGTTCTAATGTAATGTAGGACCATGGCCAATAAAGGAAGATGGTGAGGTTACAAACGATACAAAAAATAAGCACAACAAAAATGATAACGACTCGGAAAAAAAGGCAATCTCAGGTTCAGTCAATATTCTTGTTGAATACTTTTGTAAAATCTTGGATGTGATTTTACAAGGTTTTTAGTTATTTTGGATATTAAACTTTTTGGGGGTTTTTTTTTTGCTGATTTTTTTTATCCCATCATTGTAAAATCTGTAAAATCACAGAATGTATCATATGAGGATTGATGAAACTCTGGCAGGAATTCTGAAATGTAATTTTCTCTACTAGGAGCTGAATCAGTATGATTCTGTGTGAATAGTTAATAATATATAATAATAGTTATTATTTTGTGTTGAGAATTATTTAGCGTGGCGATATGTAATGTATTGTTATTTGTGGAGCCAGGGTGTCATAACATCATCCTTTGATAAATGGTGGGTATCATCATCATCATTTATCACGTTTTGCCAAAGAAAGAGATGGTCAATTTAGCGGACCGGTTACCTCCTACACTGAGGACACATTAATCTGGGCGAGGGTCCGTTATACAAAGGAAAACGCACCAATTCATTTTTTACAAATGACACAAATTACAGTCTTACTGGCACCACAACCAAGGCTTTGTGTGGGAACTGCTGGGTGAACACTGCAGGGGTTTGTCTGCAGGGCGGAGGAGTGCTTTTAAAACCTCCAAAAAACTCTTAACACGCTCTTTAAAACACCCCTTTAACTTGGGCATTTCAGGTTTCACAGCACCTCCGAAACAGCTGGAACAATGCTCTGCGCTGGAACAATTCAGAATGTCCTGGAATGCATTTTAAAAGGCCATTTCCCATTCTAAACGCATTGAGACATTTTAGTTCCTCCTCCTAGACCTCTGTTGCTAGGCAATAGAACTTTAACCCCTTCCCCCCATAGCGAAGGTTAGAAGGCTGCAGAGGTAACCTTTAGAGAAATCTGCATCACAACCTTCCAGAGATGGAGCAAAAGAGGAGGGAGATGAATGCAATCTCTTCTCTTTACTGGCTTTCCTTAATAATAATAATAATAATGCTGATAATAGTAATCAAAATCGGACCAGTGGTCTAGCAGTTGTAGCCGTTACAAGTTTGGTCTTTAATTATACTCCCCTATCAGGCCAATCATTGTCATTTTTTACACACCAGAACACAGAGCCAAATGCATCATCCTGCCAAGTTTCGTCAAAATCAGACCAATGGTGTATAAGATATCACCTTCAATCATAATGTTCCCATTTGGTGAAACAGTGTAAGAAGTACGAAGACGCATCATCCTCCTCCTGGTGTCTGGGATTTCACCTGAGATACCACGTTTGACAGACAGATGGACTAACACAGCCCAATCCATAGTCTAATACTAATACTACTAATGATACTACTACTAATAATACAGAGTTTCTGGATCATCTAGAAAGTATGACTCCAGGGATGAGAGAAATCGTCTAGTTACAGGGGACACATTCACACACAGTTTGACTATGAAGGCGTAAATGTAAAAGTCAAAGTAGGTCAGCAAATCATTCTTGTTTCATTCTTGCAACATTCAATTTTCTTTGTGAGCCTCGACCAAGTGTGTGAGCATCAGGTGTGTTTGTCACCTAATGTTGTGCAGACCTACTTTGCCTTCATAGTCAAACAGTGCATGAATGTTTGTGCATATGTCCAGTTTCATGAAACAGATGGAAGTGCATCATACCCAAGAGCAGGAGGTGAAACCGATGTCTCTTCCATGCTGTGACACTGATAGAAGCATGTCAACTGAACAGAGGGAACAGATACGAGGAACCTTGATATGCTAGTGTGTGCCGCAATGAAAATTGTAGACATGTTTCTGCATTTTACTTTTATTTTATTTTTATTCAATTCAATTTAGAGTAAGATTCTCTTCTTCGAGGGAGACCTGGCCAAGAAAGGCAGACAGACAGACAGATACATCTGCAACCGTGTGACATTACCAGCCATGGATCAGTTATTATTGGCCTGGCGAGCACAATCAATCATTTCTATTTCTAAAGATTTTCATCCTTATAACCCAATATAGGAGGGGGAAAGATACGCATCAATCATGTTCCATAAAGGCGGCTTGTCACTTCACACATCCATCATTGATTGCTCAGTGTACTTTGTCATTCCATCACACACACACACACACTCACACACACACACACACACACACACACACACACACACACACACACACACACACACACACACACACACACACACACACACACTCACATGTCATCAATCAAACTCTAACTGGCTTCACAGTTTGTCATTTCGGTGATATAAAAAGCCAAGAGTACCACAAAGATCACCACGGTTTGATCCCCCTCCTCATCTTCACCATTATCGCTATTTCTAATATTTACTTGCCCTTGGCTCTGAGCATCAGTGGGCATGGCAGCACATTCACCATCATTGTTGCTGCTGGTGGCAGCAGTGGAGCTAATGTTTGCTTCACTGCGGAGGCAGTGGTAATATTGCTAGCAGCAAATATTAGTAGCAGTTGAATTTTTGATGAAAGTTGTCAACAAAGCCTTTATTTGCTATATTTGTTTGTCTGTGCCACTTGGGTAGCTTTGCTTCATTGTTTTTACTTCTCTTGCAGCTTGCAGTTTTTTATTTTATCATCAGGAGGTTTGTCAATAAGATAATGGTTGTCTTTTGTGGGGCTCTCTGGCTGTCACGGCCAAAGGTATTTGCCTACTACTTCGAGTACTGCTCGGCTGTATCATGTATCATGTCGGCTGGTTAATTGCATTCACCTGATGGCCAAAATGAACTGAGGACCAGGCTTGAGAACCACTGAGATAGTAGCTATAGGATGCAATAGTAGTGGTGTGTGTGTCTGTGCTTGTGTGTGCATGAACTTCTCAGAAATATTGTAGGGAACCAGTACCTTCAACAGCTACCGAGCATCAGACCAAGTTCAAGTTTCATGTCACGTTTCATGTCACGTTATTAAAACATTTTTTTGACTTTTTTGACGACATCGGGATCGGTAGTTATACAACCGATGTGTATAACTACCGATTTTTAAATAAGTATAATAAACAAAAAAACATTGATTATTTATCCTGTACTTGTCTGTTTGAACGTTGTAATTGCTATTTACTAGAATTATCCAGTAGAGGGAGCTCTTAAACAAGTGTGAGCAGCTGACGCGCTACTTCTGTAAGACGATCTTTTACATTTTGTATCTATCAAAAAGTTCTTTCTGTGCTTATTTTTATTCATTTGTTTGCTTATAAGTTCAATGTTCTCAAATATAGAACATTTAATAAAATATAAGTTTTTCAAATTGATTTGAAAATTTTGCACTTTTTGACAAAATATCGGTCAAAACATCGGTAATCGGTGGGCTAGGACTCTCCTAAATCGGGATTGGCATCAGACCCAAAAATCTGTCGGTCGGGCTCTAGTTGTTATCTTATTACGTTTTATTTTTCATTTAGCATTTTGCCTTCATTTAGACAGTCAACAGTGTAGAGACAGACAGAGGAAAGATTGGGTAAGAGAGGAGGGATGACATGCAACAAAGGACCTGGGTTGGATTCAAACCCAGGACGTCACGCTTGGTGTGCACCTTAGACCACTGAGGCAGCAGGACACCCCTAGTCAGTACATTTTTAAAAAAAAGCAAAGCTTGTACCCTGGCTTCCTCCCCTTTTGAAAGAGTGCCTACAATAAAAATGAAGATGAACAACAGTAGGCTGTGACATCGTCAGGGCTGCATGTGTGTATGTGAGCTCAGATTGCACGACCACTATTCATGATTCTGACTGCCTGAGGGTAAAAAACTCTGAAGCGGGTGGTACGACTTCTGATGATTTGATTGTGATTCCCAGATGGCGGAACTTAGAATAGATCATGAGCTGGATCTGACAATCATAGACGATTTGTTACACTTGACGGATAGTCCAGTGTTGATTCTCAACTAACTATCAGATGACAAAAATAAGTTGTTTAACAAAGTGTTACTTTCCTATTTGTTGCATCTCTAAAGGCTATGTAACCCCAACTCTACAATTAACCCTAACCCAGACTACAGAGTACAGGGATGGGTTGTGAATACATGTACAAAATATCAGGGCCATATAGGTGTAACATACATGTAGTGTTCAAGTAGCAGTGGCATAGAATGTAAAAGGCTGTGCTACACCTTCACTACACTAGATTTACTAGAAATTTCTGACATCTGCATGTGTCAATGCCTTACTTTAAAAACAGCCTAACCCCACGCTTACTAACAGCATTATCAAATACCCGGGAGAATGATTCACTGAGCTTTCCAAGACCCAACGGAAAGTTTCCGATGTCCAAGCCGAGGCCTTTTGAGTGGAAGCAGTGTAATGCGCTGTCCATGGTGCTGAAGCTTGGGTTGACACGTGCAGTTGTCAGATGTTTCTACGAGATACACTATATGGCCAAAAGTCAGTGGACACCCCTACTAGTTGTTGAGTTCAGGTGTTTCAGCCACCCTGTTCTTCAGGATTTGGGCTTGGCCCCTTAGTTCCAGTGAAGGGTAATCTTAATGCTACAGGATACCAAGACATTTTAGACAATTGGGCGCTTCCAACGTTGTGGCAACAGTTTGGGGAAGGCCCTTTGCTGCTCCAGCATGACTGTGCTAAAGACATGGTTAGACCAGTTTGGTGTGGAGGAACTCAATTGGCCTGCACAGAGCCCTGACCTCAACCCCATTGAACCTTTGGGAGGAAGTAGAACGCCGACTGCGAGCCAGGTCTTCTCATCCAACATCACTGCCTGACCTTTAATGCTCTTTTGGCTGAATGGGCACAAATTCCCACAGACACTCCAAAAGCTTGTGGAAAGCCTTCCTTTCATTCCAACCAATCACTTGGATGCATGACTCACAATGCATGACATCTGCATGTGTACGAAGACACTCCTGATAGGCGTTGCAGGTACTGGTTCTCCAGGACAGTGGTTCTCAACCATGTGCCAAGACTATGCAGGTTTTCATTTCAACCAAAGCACACCAGGTGACTTCACTGACTTTAACACTTTCAACCAAAGAGGGGGAACTCATCTAAACTAAAATAAAGACTGCCTTGGATTTGTTTTTTTCTTCATTGCTCTTCATAGTCTGAACACCCAAACTTCACAGTGTCTGTAATAGTGTGTCTATAATAAGAGACCCCACCGACTCGAGGTATGATTCTGCTTGGACAGCGATGACTTTTTTCAAAAGCTCAGATTCTGGCAGTACATCCGCGCCCCCCCCCCCCCCAAGTCCAAGGGAACTACATTCTGTTGAGGTCTTTCCCCTCTGTATCAATGTCAGAGGTAACCTTTTCCTCCAGGCTTTACAAAGCCCATTTGGTTTAAGTGACACGGGGATCACTGCTTCACTTCCTGGCATCACTAATGTGACAACGGTCGTCGTTAGTTTTGCTAAAGCGATTTTGTATACCTCTAGGTGAGTGGCACTCACAACAGGAATTTAATAGTACCACAACACACACACACACACACACACTTACAGGTAAAAAGCAACTCGGGAAAAATAGTTAAACACCCTTAGAGGGCTGATTGATAATGAGTGTGTTAGTTGTTATTCTCCTGTGGTAGAAGGATTCCTGCTGTCTTCTCTCTGTGTGAGACTGAATCTGTTTGGAAGGCTGAGAGGACTTTGAATGAACAAGCTACAGTTGAAAAGAATCAGGTTGTCTGCTGAACGGCTCACTCTCTCTCTCTCTCCACACACACACACACACACACACACACACACACACACACACACACACTTTGGAGAACCTTGCTGTCTCATCATGTTCCTGTTCTCCACACAAATCAGTCCTCCAATGATATGTACCAACATGGTCACAGTTTCTTGTATTGTGTTGATCTGCTTACCAATTCACTACATAATGCAGATGGTATCCATTTAAGATCAATTTAAACTTTCCTTCCTCAAGCTGAGCAGATTGAAACCATACTCTTCATCACTTTATTCTTATTACACTTATTGTCATTAAGGTAATGTACAAAATGTGTTCGTTCTGATGTAATGACTCCCAATGCTAGTTCCATGCGTCGGCCTAACAGGTGCTGTGCTCATCCTCACCTATTTCTGTCTCTCTCTCTCACATACACAACTCCTTCGATTCCAAGTAAACTCACTGTGTTCATTTCTGAACTCGTCGTACTCTATTAGAAATGTAAAGACTCCTTTCAATCCTATCACTAAATTAAATGAAGAATGAAAGCAATTGAGTCTTGAATGTGGAAAGAATGCTCTGGTTACAATGGAAGCACACACACACACGTTCATTCACACATTTACTCTGCCATTGAAAGTGGCGGTCGCTGAAGTAAGCTACGGGGCAGTTCAGTCCCGAAGTCCTCTTGATTTGTCCTTGTTATGAAGCAGGTAGCTGTGACGGCGTGCTGTTGCAGAATCAGGTTAATGAGGCTGATCTGTAGGAGATGCTGGAGTGGTGCAATCACGAACACCGCTGTCAGTCAGTTAGCACCTTATTGAACATCATCAGACTACAGATCAGCCTGAACTAAAGGATTGCATCAGGTCCATCGATGCGTGGCAGCCTATGCCCCGAAATCTTAAATGCCGATGCTCATCTCTCAGTCACTCCTCAAATGGTTTCAGATGGCTGATGTTCAGTGACTAGTGTTCACTTTTGATTGAGTCATTTTATCAAGTGCATTTTCTCTCAAATTCATGAAATGAAGCTGTTATCAGTGTTTGAAGTAACTGAGGATGAAGATGTATGCCGAGATGTGTCGCGGTTGTATCTTCATCTTCATCTTTAGCCTTTATCTTGCTGCTGCTCAACAGCTCCTGAGCATAAACTCAAGCTTCTGTTTCATGTTATCAGAAGTAAGCTGAAACAATAAACTCTTTTTTAAAAATTTGTATTTAATTTATCGTTGTATAATCTGTATTTAACTCCGCATGTAATAACGTGACAACATGACCTGAAGACGTGTCTCTTTAATGTGCTTGTTGAAAGTTAATTGGTTGTGAATGAAATAGCATCGGTTGATAATTCTCACTTTGTGTGACAAAGAGGAGCTTCTTGTTTCTTTGGTTTTGTTTTGTTTTTTTGTCCGCTGGCTAAATTTATGATTATGATTGGAGATGGAGATTGGGCAGTGGGGGTTAAATTTGTATTTTAAATCATAATGTGATAATCATAATGCTATTAACACCCCTGTGCCTATTTGTCTGTGCAGTGCTGATTGTGTGCTGCAAGTATGTATATTTATGCATGTGTTATGTGTGTGTTTGTGTGTGTGTGTGTGTGTTTGTGTGTGTGTGTGTGTGTGTGTGTGTGTGTGTGTGTGTGTGTGTGTGTGTGTGTGTGTGTGCCCCCTCCTGGTATAAATTGGCCACATGCTGACAAGAAAGTGTGAAAAAAATATGAATTAGAGTAGGAAGCCCCCAGCAGGATGCAGAAATGGAAGTGTCCATTAACCAAGAAATTGCACTTCACATCAATGTGAAAACAGCAGAACCTTTTTTGTATGTTCAATTTAAAGTTTTTGTCCTTTTTCCTAGATTGGTGAATGCATAGCGGTAAAACTTGTTTAAGCTCCAAACCACACAAATGTAATCTGCTGAAAGATGTTAGAAAACCTCCCCTGCCATCACACGGCACATTGAAAGTTGATAGGAATTGTCGCCTTTATCCGTTGTTATCAAAGAGCATTTTCAGGAGAATTGTTCAGGTAGCTGGGATAATGTCAACATACAATGACAAGCATCTGAGTTAATGGAGACCTATGTGGGGGGGGGGGGGTGTCACAGGTGTTGCTGCGGGGTGAAACAGATAACTCAACCTGTACGATGTCCAATGACCCTGAACCTGCGATGTCTTCTCCGCGCTCTATTGGTTTTCTGAGTGAAGAGATTCTCCCCATCAAACCAAACACTTGTACCCTCTTTCTCAAGAACGATGGATCGGTTCTTTGTGCGGAGTTGATGATGAGAAGAAATGATTGCATCGACGGCGCCAACGCAATTCTGCCGATAATCCAAATGGAGCTTTAAGTGCCAAGCCAAGCTTCTATTATCCAGACAAGCCACATATTATATGAGCCATATATTGCCTTGGCTGACTCATTGGTTGGCAATTTAACCTTAGTCAGTTTAAAAGGTTGAATGACTGTCAGTGGACACGCCATGTCTACCAGAATCCTCTTTGTATCGTTCTATGTAGTTGGTTGATGATCTTAGTTCCCTTTCTTAAAGTTTTTTTATTCAATGTGAAGGAAATGCACGAACATGATGATGATGTGTTTTGCTGGATTGATTACTGATATTCAAACCCTGTACGTTAACCCCTGCACAACTGTTCCAAGGTAACCATTTAAATTTGAAGGAAAACACAGCGACAGACGATAGAGAGACATGAGATATCGGGGAGTTTTGATGTCTCAAGGCTGCCCTGGTCACTCATGAGTGCGTGGTTGCAAGCCGATGAGAGGTTATTTGATTTGATCTGCTGACCTATTGATCATTTTGACGCAGTGCGGTCACTAGGTCCACTACGTGTTTAGGAGTACAGTCCCATGGTATGTTTTTTTTATCATCCTGACATTTCTTAACTCACACATACCCTTAATGAAGCAAATGATGTGAAGTGGGAATGGGAATGTGATAAAACGCTAACAACTACGGGCCCACAAAAGGGACAATCTTCTAATCTAATCTCATCAATTTTTTGACCTCCCAGCTGAATCCGCCCGGCCTGCTGACTATGCCCCGGAGCCCCACCTCCAGCGAGGATGAGATGGCCCAGAGCTTTTCCGACTACTCCGAAGACTCCGCCTCCGACAGCTCCCGCGAGGAGACCATCTATGAGACCATAAGGGCCACGGCCGAACCACTGTCAAACAGTATGGACGACGTTCACATGCACTCGCTGGTCATCCGTGTTGTCATCCCCGACCTGCAGCAGACAGTGAGTTATCGGTGTAGGATGAGGATAGAAGCATGCAGGGTTTGTGCCAATGTATGATTTTTCTTTCTTTGCGGGGTTGGTTCAGTTTTTGGGGTATAATCATTGTCATCACACCTTAAAGCCCCAGGAAACCTGGCTTGAAATAGTAAAAATGAATATATGATATCAAAGTTTAGTGTCTAATTAAGCATCCACAAATATCTGAGTGAAAATAAACGTTCAGAAATATTAGAAAACCTTGTTCAAATGAGTGGGGGGTTCAGAACAGTGGGGTTGAATTGGGCGTGGAGATTTATGAGGTAGAGAATTCATTCATCCAATCATTAAAGAATGTCAGTTGTCCCTCCCCCAACAGGTGCAACAGCTTGACAGTTTGACATGGGCGGAGCTATCCATCGTGTCAGGATGTCAATCAAATCCTGATCTGACATGCCTACACAGTCCTGAGAAATGGTCTAAACAGCTAAATGAGCTGTTTTTGAACAAGGTTTTCTAATATTTCTGAAAGTTTATTTTCACTCAGATTTTTGTGGATGCTTAATTATTCTTTTTTCTATTTCAAGCCATGTTTCCTGGGGCTTTAAACAAACAGGTATATTTTTTAAAAGATCATAAAGTGCAATATGGGTGTAAATAGACCCTCCACTGCACTCCACCTGCAACATGTTCGCTTCCCTTTTGAACCATCTCAGATGAGTGAGTTCATCCTTTTTTTATTCCATTCTTTTTTCTTTTTCATTTTATTGACGTTACATGCACTCATGCTCCATCTCCCCACACCAAGCCCCTCTATTTGTCTCACATTCGACGCTGTAACAGTTTCAGGAGGAAAGACAAAAGCCATTTCACAGAGATGTTTGTATTCCTTCAACCAAAAACTATAATCCCAGCACTCTTGCACAATGAAAAAAAGGTTCCTGTAATTTAGCTGACATTTTGTTTGCCAGGCGTCCCACGGAGCGCCGAGGCCTTTTTCCTAAGAAATGCACACAGGATACACTTTGCTCTTTTGTAAAAAGCTTCACCCAAAGACTGGTGTAGACGGGTCACAGTATTCACAGAGGACCAGGATGTCTCAGAGACAATTCCACCTCAAAATAGCTTCCTTAAAGTTTGGCATACACAGGCCACGGGTTTTGTCTGGTATTATGATAACCTTTCATTCTTTTGAAATTGTGATTTGACAAGGGCCAGTCCTTATGCTTTCCATTTACCTATAAATAGACCTTATTTTATCTTCAGTGAATGTATGCTTTCAGGGCAGGCTTGCATATTGCCTCTCAAAGCTGTTAGAACTTTCTTATGGCTTTAAATTGGCTTATTAGAGTGTTCTCTCTCTCTCTCTCTCTCTCGCTCTCTCTCGCTCTCTCTCCCATTTCCTTCCAATATAAAGCCTTTGGATTAAATGAGCTCTGACCAACTGCTCTCCTATTCATGTGATGTGTTTTTGTAGCCGTGCAGTGTAGTGTGAACGTTTGCGTGGGAGCCATGTGGTGGGCTGATATATAGACCGGTGTGGGGGTGGGAGTGGTGGGAGATGGTCTTCAGTCTTTGTAAAAGACTGCGGGGGAAGACGCAGGACTTGAAGGATCTTGCAAATGAAGGAGGACGGGGACAGTCACTGGTGTAGGCGTCCGCTGGTTCAATACTGATCAAAACAAGGCGGGGCCCGCTCTATTGATCAGCCGGATATATTAAGACACAGTATTGGTGGTACAGTATGTGTGCTGTAGCTCTCGATGCACATTGCTGCAGTTATTCCCGGAGAGCTGCAGGACATAAAAGATTTATCGTCAAAGAGCAACATACAGTACAGTATACAGTACAGTAGCTCCATCTCCGGCTGATGTAACTCTGTACTGTAGCTCTCTGTTTGATGTGTGTCCCGGAGGGGGTACCAGATGTCTTTACACTGGATGTCCATGACCATTTCCTCAACATGGCTGGCAGAACAAAACAAGAGGGACAGAAGAAAGGGAGAAAGCTTGGCATGGCGGCTAGGTGGCGTAGCTCTCCGCTCAACGCCAGCCTCATGCCTCGACCTCCATCGTTTGTTCTGACTCTCCATCTCATTTTATCCTTTCCGATGCTTTTCACCCCAAAACATCTTGCTGTAAAATTCCAATTCCCAATGGTGCTAACACAGGAATATAATACTGAAATATTTAGCTGTTAGCTGTATACTTCATAACCATTAGAATATTGTACCTTATGAAAAAACAAATGGTGTCTGTACCACGTGGTGCATCCAGTGAGGTTCAATCCTCAAGGTACACTGGCAACCCACAGATGAACTTGTGACCCTCTGATGTAATTCAGCTTTATAACTCTACAGTATACAGTGTGTGTGTGTGTGCATGCGTGTGTTTTCATACGTGCGCTAAGCTCTCTCACATGTATGCACTCATGCCCACAATTTCACATTCATCACTGAGCACTCGGTACAACTTGATCACATGATTGTGTTACACAGTCCACTTGAAAGCAAACACAGTTGAATAATTCAAGCGCACGTTTTCCCCTCCTCCAAATCTAACTCTCACATGGTCTAAAACCTCCCTCACTATGAAATCAATCACAATACTTCATTTTGCCTTCTTTCATATCATACACCGCTTTTCTGAATGGCTTTTCACATCCTATACTGGCACAATGTACAATTAGACGAGATGACTCTTGAGAGTGAAACTGATCTGTCACTCAATCTGTTCAACGTTTAAATATAATGTGGCAGCTGTAACATCGGCCGACTCTGCCACACAAGCAGATGCTAAAAATACATTTAAGACAATGAAAATGTGATGAGGGGGGAAAAAAGAGGAAAATGACAGAAGACCGATGTCAGTTTACATCTTGCTTTTCTATGTACGTCTCCTTGTTTCTCCTTCTCGATTTAGGTTTTGTCATCCATCTCCCTTCTCATTTCATGCGAATGGATAGTTATGACTTTGTTATAACCAGCTGGAGGCATTGTCTTTACTGGGATGATTCAAAGATTTGGTAGCCTTGAGGTTAGACAAGCAAGCTGGTGTTCAAAAGGTTGCTGGTTTGAATCCTTGGAGCATTCAGCATTCGGTGTTGAGATGGAACAAAAATTGGAAATTGGTGAGTTGGTAATATCAGTCTTGCGAAACACTTAAACCTTAACCCTCTTAAACCCTCGACAGCGCCAGTGGAGTTCCACAGCGACCCACTGTAGAAGACCGTGGTTATACTGAAGAAGTCTGCAGTTGAACTATTTTGGTTTTTTTTGCTTCTATTTTCCTAAACCTGAGAAAAAAAAGGTCAAAAGAAGAAAAATTATTCCAATTATCTCTGCAACGTTGACCAAGGTGCATCAAAATAGCAGTTAAGCACATGTCAAAGTTACGTGACATATGCATGACATGTTCAATGTGACTCAAACACAATTGTTTCCCAATTCCCTGGAAACTTAAATCTGTACGATTGTCTAAGTTTAACTCGTGATGCCAAGGGATGAGGAAGCAGCTGTAATGGAAGTGGATGGAGATTTGCCACAGTAATAAACCAGAAGAGGAAAAAAAGAGCCATATCAGCCCAAACAGCCTTGCCAGATGCCAGACATCTGCTTCTATATACCTTCAACCCTTCGTCTTTCCAACCTCCCCTCTTCTCTGCCCACTCCGATGCCAGGCAAGAGGATTACGGTTAGGCAGAGTTCACAGACTGCTCATCCCTCCAGCCCTTTATCACAGATGCAGGGCTGCTATCGCCGGCTGAGCAGCACATCCAGCTGTAAACACTCAGACACTTCCTTAATGCCACGGCACAGTGCCCGTAATCCTCTCTGATCCAGCCGAGGCCAGAAATCCCGCATTGTGTGTTTATTCACTCCAGGGAAGCTGCGACTGGGAAAGACCAGGGGCCAGCAGGGTCGAGTCAATTACACTCCCAGCTAGCCATGTGGCACTATTTAGCATATAGCACTGTTGAGAACAATAAAAACAATAAGGAGCTTTGGCGAGGCTGCTTGGCGAACATGCTTTATTTGTAATAACTGAGGAAAGGTTTGTATTACATTTGTGGTATTAATGCACAAATTCTGACTTCGTTTATTGGACCAATTTTGATTGGGTACCATTGTTTCTGTTATTCTATTCAATTCCTCCCAATAGTTTTATATATCCCCTCCCATATGCATCCATCAATCAAAAGTTTGAACACGTTTTTACAGTATTATGGTGACTATTTACTTCATAGGTGAATGTGTCATTGGTTTTGATTGCTGTCATGGCTTGTTTTCTCAAAACTGCAGTCATCCAAAATGTCTAATCAGTTTATCTCTTCCCCTCTGACACCCTTCCACTCTCCTCCCCTTGCCTACATCCAACCTGTGAATCCAGAAATGCATGCGGTTCAATCCGGATGCCACAGTCTGGGTTGCCAAGCAGCGGATCCTGTGTACCCTGAGTCAGAGCCTGAAGGACGTGCTCAACTATGGCCTTTTCCAGCCTGCTAGCAATGGGAGGGATGGCAAGTTCCTGGACGAAGAACGCATCCTTCGGGAATACCCCCAGCCGATCAGCAAGGGCGTCCCATCTTTGGAGGTACACTATTGGCCAGTTAGACCAGGTTCTAGGTCGAAGGCATCTACACTGGCTTCCTGTTCATTTACAAACTGATTTTAAGATTTTGCTGATCACTTTGAAGGCATAGCTGGGTCTAGACTCATGACCAAAGGCAATCAGCCCTTTGCAATTAGTTGCCCCTAGGCTTTCTAATGACTTGCCTGGTGATATTAGACCAAGCCAGATCAGTATCTTCATTTAAACTGCTTCTTAAAACAAACTTTTATAGACTTACTTTTACCTGATTGGGATCCTTGTTCCAAGAGAGAGTGTAGGAACTATCTGACTTTGGATGTTTGCATCAGTAGTGATTTTCAATGTGTAGTGATTTCATGTTATGCTCTCATCTTATTGTTTCTAGGTTTGTTGATTTATGCTGATCTGTATTTTTGCCTTGATTTTGTTTTTAGTATGTTGCCGTCATTTTGCTGTCTTTTCTTGTTGTTTTATTTTAAGATAAAGCACTTTGTAAATACACTTTTGAATGGTGCTATACAGATGAAGTTACATGTCACACTATATCATCACTGATATTTCAACTGAAATTACAAAGTGTCTAAACGTAATATTGACAATGAAAAATGAAACACAAGTATATTAGAGATTATAGAAAGTTGAATAAGAAAGGCCTACACTAACTCTATAGCCTCCAGAGAAAAGCCATTATATAATTAAGTTCACACAGCCAACCAATAGCATACCATGACGGTAATGAATGTGCCATTAATAAAGAGGTCACATCTCAGGCTTGATCCCCCTACTGATCCTCTTTCCAGAGGAACAATTGCTTTCGAGGTATACCCAGTAGTGTAACGTAAACAACTCAAGATCAAGATTTCTGCGGGAAAGGTTATCAGTTCCTCAAAGTAAACCGTTATTGCAGCGGAGCTGTACTGGATGTCATGTCAGATCGAATATTTAGCTTTGGGCCTTTTCTACGTTTTCTACAAACTTGTTTTAATAATTTGTTTGTCCTCATTGCTCCCACTCCATAGTTTCGCTACAAGAGCAGAGTCTATAGGCAGCCCCACACGGATGAGAAACAGATTGCCAAACTTCATACAAAGGTAAGAATTGTTTTTTACAGTAGACAAAAGAAAGGGACAACGATATTGTGATATGTTAGCTACTACTATATAGAGACAAGTTGGTCTCTCTCCTGTCTACAATGTCGCCATGGAAACATCAAGCTAGCAGCGTCTACTAGCACGGGTCAGTGATGAATAGGTCATTGGCTGCATGTCAGCAGACTGCTCATAGGTCACGTAGCTTTAATAAAAGCTTTCACAATTGTGTAGGAAGGTCATGCTTCATGCTTCATGTTGTTAGTGAATAGAGAACTCAGAGCTATTTTTCAGCTAGCAGCACTTAGTAGCACTTCTACTGTTGCTAGAGTTTGAAGAGCTTTTTTGATTCATAATGGTGTACTGTGCACAGAAGTGCCCTGATTCACAGCTGTTGGATAACGCAGAAGTACACTATATGGCCAAAAGTCAGTGGACACCCCTACTAATTGGTGGAGGAGGGATAATGGTCTGGGGTTGTTTGGGCTTGGCCCCTTAGTTCCAGTGAAGGGTAATCTTAATGCTACAGAATACCAAGACATTTTAGCCAATTGGGCGCTTCCAATGTTGTGGCAACAGTTTGGGGAAGGCCCTTTGCTGCTCCAGCATGACTGAGCTCCTGTGCACAAAGCCAGGTCCATAAAGACATGGTTAGACCAGTTTGGTGTGGAGGAACTTGATTGGCCTGCACAGAGCCCTGACGTCAACCACACTGAACACCTTTGGGAGGAATTAGAACGAGCCAGGTCTTCTCGTCCAACATCATTGCCTGACCTCACAAATGCTCTTTTGGCTGAATTCCCACCGACACACTCCAAAAGCTTGTGGAAAGCCTTCCAGAAGAGTGGCGGCTGTTATAGCTGTTGGGGTCCAACTCCATATTAATGCCCATGGTTTTAGAATGGGATGTCCAGCAAGCTCATCTAGGTGTGATGGTCAGGTGTCCACTGACTTTTGGCCATATAGTGTATGTTTAAGGCAGAATGAATAGAAGCCAGTGCTGCACAGAAAGGCCTTTGACACTATATGTTACTGAAGTTCATTCATCTTAACACTAGCATTAATATTCAAACTTGCCAGTTCAGTTACGTTTAGTTGTTATTATCATCCCAGAGTGCAACAGTGCAACGCCACACAAGACAACAACATCTACACATTAACAGAATAACCGTCTTCTTTAAAGTTATAATCCGTAAAATGTTCATGTGAATACATTTCTGTTTTGCTACTCTATCACTGATTGATGTAACACAATAGTGATCCAACCTTTAACTAGTTCATGACAGCTTTTCCATTTGCTGTTCTAAACACCCGGTGTCTGGTAGGTCTTTCCTAGAAAAAAATCCTCTGGCGCACAGGAAGTGATGGGTTTTACGTTTCCAGCAACAGCTGTTTGTTTGGAATAAACAGAAGAAGAACTGGGTAGTTGGCATGAGCAGCGATAGCCACCATGGATGAAGAGACAAAAGAGAGAAAAGAGCGCCATCTACAGAAAGTAGATTTACTACTTTGAAGGAAAAAACACCCTAAAATGTTTAACAATTTTAAAAACAGCTATTTGTGATGTATCTTGCATTTCTAGACCCATTTTCTTCTTTGGTGGTGTATTTCGTCAAACGCAGATGAGCCAGGTTGACATACACCAAAAACGTAAACTACAACACTTCACCACAAAATAACTCCTGAAATGCTTTGAACATTACAAATTGATGACATCTACAGGTGGAAGAGTATCCAAGGGTGTATTTTTCCTTTAGAGTGCCTTATTAGTGCCTGTGCAGTTCATACTGTCTATCCTATTTAGAAGATTCATGGCTGATGGGACAAGAGAGTGTTTGTATTTGTTGGCTTTAATTCTAGCTTGAACCAGGTGCTGGAGGGAAGGGTGACAATAAACACTCCAAGCAGATATACAGTTTAGCTTAACTGTTGGGTTAAGCTAACCTGAGGGAAACTCTCACACACCTGAGGCTCCTGAGTGGTGCAGGAATGAGTTCTAAAACCAGGAAATGAGTTAGCATTTTTGCACTTCCGGTTCTCTCGTCTCAAAGTCTATTTTTTGGTTAGATGCCTGAAATAAGGTCTGTGGTTAACACAAGCTTAAGAGGTTTTCATGTTTTGTTCTACGACATAAAATACGTCAGTAAATACCTCACTCGTGAATTTTGAAGCTTTTACTTTTGAAGTTAGGCGGTTGCTAACAAGTGGCTAAATGAGACTATAGAGGTTGTCGGGGACATTAAACGCATCACGCCGAACACGGTAACTCATCTACTCAGTAGTCCGCCTTTACAGCCTCTAGTTGTGTTTATACTCGCGCTCTTCCAAACTATTCGAACTCAAACTTTCCAACTTGTAGATTTATCAAGTTATAGTATTTTTAGCGGTGGTGACGTTAAAGTCATGCGACCGTGGTGTAGTTCGTTTATAGCCTGGACATGGAAGTGTCATAAACTTTTGTTTGCCACAGAGTTTATTTTCTGCAATAATCCAAAATCCAATGCAAAAATCCCATTGGCTTTTTTGTCGAGGGAACCAGGGCGATGCTAACTTCCGGGTTGGCCTACAAAAATATGTCAGCCCTGCACCACTCTGTTATATCTAGTTTGATGCTAGAGGAGAACCTGTGAGACTGTTTTTCATGCCAGCCCCATACAGCATTCCCTTCCCTTTCTCTATCTCTCTCTCCCTCTCTCTCCCTCTCTCCCCCCCCCCCCCCCCCCCCCCCCCCCCCAACATTAAACTAAGTACATTTAGACAGTAAATTGAAGAATTACCCTCTTCATCATTGTGTAAGGCTAGCTCTGGGCTCCTATCCCACAGCTACTGTAGCGCTGTAATGCAGCCAAAGCATAAGTGTTTCTGGCCGCGCTCTGCTAACAGCACACTGGGAAACTGTCTGACAGCTGCTCCCATTCTACATCCGAATGCAGGGAAAGGAGGACAGGAGATGGGGAGAGACTAGAAAGGGAGGAAAAAGAGAAATGGAAAAAAAGTGTTCTGCTACAGGAGCCCGGGAGAGGAATACACACTCACTCGCAAACACATGCACATTCACACACTTTTCCAACAAGCGACCGGTTTTACTTTACGGGATCATGTCTGAATTAGAAAAAACAGATTGAGGCCTGAGAAGGTCTTTCTCTGCCATAGTCATCATTTACTTCAATATTGAATCTTTTCTTTCTCTCTTTTTTTTTTTCTTTTGTCTGACCACCTTTTGGGAGCTAATCCAGTTTGCCATGCCGTCTGGCGCTCTGTGGTTGGCTGAGACTCACACTGAGACAGCCAATCAACTGCCAGCCCTGACTGACAGACAGAAAGAGAGAGAGAGAGAGAGAGAGAGACAGAGAGAGACAGACAGACAGACAGACAGAGCGAGAGAGAGCGAGACAGAGAGACAGAGAGAGAGACAGAGACAGACAGAGAGAGAGAGACAGAGAGAAAGAGAGAGAGACACAGACAGACAGAGAGAGACAGACAGAGAGAAAGAGAGAGAGACACAGACAGACAGAGAGAGAGAGAGAGACCATACTCCAGACACTGATTCATCAGGCCCTAACACACACACACACACACACACACACACACACACACACACACACCAGCTACATTAAATAAAACATTACATGAAAATATCAGGCCATGTGCACGCTCCCTTGACATTTCAAGATATTGAACCAACAGTGACTCAGCGTCTAAACAATGACTCCACAATGACTGAATGAATCCGCTTAGGTTTACATCGTATAAATCAAACCATCTTTGTTTTCACAACAAAGATCCTAGTCTGACTTAAATACTCACTATAAGAGCAAATAATGCCATCGATGCAGGGTTGGCAAGTTCCCACATCGAGTATAACATACAGTACTGTGCAAAAATCTATGGCACTGTAGATTTTGTTTTAATATAAATTTGGTCTTAGATGTTTATTTTATGTTTTCTGCACCAGTGTTTTACAGTACTGCTCTTTATAGTTGTTTTTTTTATATTTAGAAACTTTTCAAGTCATTATTAGCATTAGCATTAGCATCTTCGTTTTCCGGATTGTTTTTAACATGCGCATGTGACTTTTGCGCAGTTCTGTATATATTGGATATGACTGGAGAGCCCAAAGTTACATAGTCCAGCAAGCTGTATAAACTGCGTCAGACCTACAAATGGGTTTCAGACCACACAGAGAAATTCACAGACAGATGCCCTGAATTCATCTGAACCAATGAACCAAATCTCCTGTATAATGAAAATGGAATACAAAGCAAACAGAACTAATGTTAATCTGTCTGTTGAAAGCGATGCTGCATCTCTAAGAGGTGACACAAAGCCTCTCCGAAGCCTCTTAGTCTTCACTGATACCGCACATCCCTGCCTTCCTCCTCCTCATCATCCCTTCCTGTGCTGCTTTCCTTCCCTATTTATTCTTTTATTGCTACCCATTGTCTTGATTTTCTTCTGCTATCTCATTCTTCTTCCCTCATTTTCTCCTCTCCTTCAGGGAGCTGCTCTCTTATCTATTTTTATCACACGGCCTGGAAAGGAAGCAGACGGGAGCAGAAACAGAGCATCCACTCCACACTCTGAACCATGTCATCTCTCCTCCCGTCCTCCTTGCTTTTCGCTTTCCTTTATTTTGTTTTACTTTCCTCCCTCCTTACTACAGAGACTCCCTCAGTTTCCCGTTCTTTCAAAACTTCCTCTTTTCACCTTTCGTTTGACCCAATCTCCATCCTTCTCCGTCTCAGCCGCCCTTTCTCCACTCAGTCTTTTCACACCTCTGAACCTCCCGCCCTCTATTTTCTCCAGCCCACTGCCATTTGTTCCTCCCGCTCTCTATAACAGTTATTTCTGTTCTCTGGTTGTAGGCCAATCTGAGGAAGTTCATGGATCTCATCCAACATCACCAGGTGGACAAAGTGTCGAAGATGCTGGAGAGAGGCCTTGACCCAAACTACCACGACACTGAGACTGGTGGTAAGACCGTATTCTACGAGCACACACACTATTAAACTAAACTAAATGTCTTCTTCCTAGAATGTGTATCTTCATTTCTGAGTCAGGAAATGAACATCCCATCTCATATTCCAATATACATTCTGGACATCAATAAGTTATACCAAGTGGTTGGTCCAGTCACAGCAGTACTACCACAGTCATTCATCATTCTAAAATTAACGTCCTCACGATGTGGCCACTGGCTCACTGCACGGGCTTAATTGACTTCCAGGGTAGATGCAGTTATGGAGGTAAGTAGGTTAGAAAGAAATGAAAAGCTGAGGCAGCTATGATATTACTGGTCGCCACTGACCTCACCTCGGGGTCCTCTGTGAGAAAACGGTTTATTTCCAAGGTGCTGAAGTCTCTCCTAAGGCCGTATCAGGGCGCCTGCAGGTCCTGAAAAAGTGTTAAAATGTCTCCAATTATATGATCCAACCTCAAGGCCTTAAATGGTGTTGAATACAGTTAAATATAATTATATAAATATAATAAATAATAAATATAATAGTGTTAACTTAAAAATGTTGTGGTTTCTTGGTTCTGCCGTTGAGAAGTCACATTTCTTCAAATGTGAAATTGATCTAATAGTTCATTCTTATAGGCTTTTCACACTTGAATATGTTAGCCCTGGGTTAACTTTAACCCTGGGTTATAATAGCCCTGGGTTAACTTATCTCACGTTTCACACTAGTTTTCTTTAACCCTGGGCTAACAATTGACCCCGGGTATTCAGTGTTCAGGATTTCACACTGTAAGCTTGTAGACCCCGGGTTAACGTTTAATACTAACGTTTAACTCGCTGTTACATTGTAACCCCTGTTACATTCTAACCCGTTACATTCTAACCCTGTTACATTCTAACCTGTTACATTCTAACCCCTGTTACATTCTAACCTGTTACATTCTAATCCCTGTTACATTCTAACCTGTTACATTCTAACCTGTTACATTCTAACCTGTTACATTCTAACCCTGTTACATTCTAACCCGTTACATTCTAACCTGTTATATTCTAACCCCGTTACATTTTAACCTGTTACATTCTAACCCCGGTTACATTCTAACCTGTTACATTCTAACCCCACAACGTTTCACACTATTGTTCTTAGCACCGCGTTTCGGCAATAGCACCACAAAAGCGGTGCTAACCCTGCTTTGTAGCAGGGTCTGTTAACCCAGGGTTAAAAGCGGTGTTAACCCTCTTTCAAAAATGCAAGTGTGAAATGCTGCTTAGCCCGGGGTTAAATGCGTCCTTAACCCAGGATTAAGAAAGACGTTAGCCCGGTGTTAAGTGTAGTGTGAAAAGCATATAACTGGCATTAAAAAAGGTGTTAAAAAGTGTTCGATTTGAAGTAGACGCCCTGCATATGGAGGCCTCTGTGCTCCATACAGACAAATAATTCAGAATCTCAAAGCTGGCCATGCTGCAATGCTACAGTCAACTGCACTACCAGTTAAGTGGCCCTGAAGTGGAGTTGCTCATTGGCCAACAGTAGAGGACTGTGTTGTACTGGGCAGCTCCCAGGTGTGAATGTGTGAGTGTGTACCAGGCATTCCTGAAAGTGAGCATGTGTGCTCAGTCAACCTGCACCAAGTAAAGGGAGTTAGAAAAATAAATATAGTAGCCCAAGGCCTGGCTCTGTGTTCACAGGCATCCACATTAGAGGGGACAGGACGCAGGCAGTGCCCAGAGTAATGAGGTGTGTCCTAATGCCGTGTGTTCTCAACACGGCGAACAAATGCTCCATAAAAATAGAATGAGAGCAGGTGTTTCATTCTACACTAGGAGAGACCCCGCTGATAGTTCTCATAGGTCCACTTACTGGAGGATGATGGTCCTCAGTTAGGGTAGAGTACAAAAAAAGGGAAAGAATCCCAACCTCACGCTGTAATCTCCAAACACACACACATTCCTGTAGAGATCATTTTCCTATGGATGTTCTGAATGAGTAACCAGGTCAGTGGGTGATCTCAGCCGGTGATCCATAAGATTGACAGGAAAGCAGTCATGAGGCGAGGAGTGTGGAGGAGAGTTCTCAGGGCTTGGATTATTGTGCCATGGAGTACCACTGGATTAACAAGGTTCAGCACCACGAACACATGGGGACTCCAGTCGGCCCGCAGGGACTTGTGAAGAGCAGTCTGCAAGGAAGACGAAAAATACGCGACTGCAGCTTCAAAAGAACAAAATAAAAAATGTCCTTCCTGCAGTAGAACCCTTTTTCACGATTCTTGTGCAGCGCTGGGAGTAGAGATTATCTTTAGACTTGAAAATAACTATGGATTTCAGTTTATCTGATCCCAGTTTATATTTGAGAGCCCATTGCACTGGTTGGTAACCAAGGTTTAAGTGGTATTGACTTCACGTGAGTACTGAGTTAAGGTCCGTTTAATTAGTATGTTCAGGGTGTCCCTGCAGTGTAGGTGCTCTCAGCCAGTATTGAGTGCATAGAGATTGCCCAGTAAATTGGTCATGCTTGATAAATTCAGTGCAAAATCTGTTCAGGAAAATAAAAGGTGGAGTTGAGGGGAGAGAGGTAATAAGGTTGTTAAGTATAGAATTGAGGGTGTCTTAATGGGCTCTGCGCTATTGGTAAATCAAGGCTTTATTGCTGAGGGCAATAGGCGTCTCTGTACAGCTCTGGCTAGGTATTGATTTCAGCTTTCAAATCATAGTGCTCCACGTGACAGACAAAATGCCTCTTTCTCCCCTTGCCTATAAACACAAGCACACCAATAGTCCCAAAATCAATTTCAAAGTTGGTGGGGAGGGGGGGCAACCATGGAGTCATCTTAAAGGGCATCGTCTTGGTCTAAATTTGTATTAGCTATACTATAAGACTGTTGTCTGGTTGCTACACTTCATATTTGTCATTACAGAAGAAGTCAAGGTTAGCACTTGTTATACATACATGAAGGGAGACCAATTTAGCAGGCGTGTCGTGTCGGGAGCTGGCCAGCTTGGCAGATAGCCAACATGTTACAAACTCACACCGGAAGCCAAAAGTAATTTTAGAGTTCACTTTGAAGGGTTTTTGTAATACTGAAAATACAAATAAAGAGTGGAACTGGTGCCTGCTTTGCATTAGTACAATTGAATATATGCCATTTAGAAGTTGTTTTTTGTACATTCTTGTTGATACTGTTATGCTGCTGCAACCCCAGAATTTCCCCCCGGGGATCAATAAGTTATCTATAACATAAGGTCAAGTGACGTAAAACCTTAGAGGGTCTAATGGCCATTGCCCCTCAGAGCCAGAAGACCAAATTGCACGACACTCAGGGAGAAAATGTTAGACGAAGATGTTCAGACCATTGTCTTTTGACTATGGTGTGAACCATGTACCACTCCCCATCCAGGAATGTGCTTATGATTGCATGCATACTGAAATCCATGCATGTTTGAAAGTACTAGTGGAAGCATGCAACCCAAAGAGTAGTTTCTACTACTGCGTACTACATAGAGGACAATAGGACACTCTGGTCCTGTTGAGGAACACAAAACATCAGTGCACTCAAACATGCTGCAGTGTCAGCGCAAATGGATTTAGATAGCGAGAGAGTAGTGGCGACAAGTCAGTGTTATTGTCAGTATGACAGATTTGAGTCAGACTCAAATGCAGTTTTTTCCTCCGATTGCCTCAAACTCAGCTTTTGTTTGTTTAGCTTTTTCTGATCCACTCCGATATTCTCAAGATAACTGGTAAACATTCTTGTAATTTATCAGCTTTTTTTCTATCAGCTTGTTTGACGTCCGTGTGTAACTGCTAACAAACTGAAGACCCGAGTTCCCAAACAAAATTGAGCAGAGTGTAGAGAAAGACAATTCGTGGCGTAGTGGAACAGCTGCGTATTGCTCATTACCATTGTAACAAAAGCGTACCATTTGCACATTTATATTGTACAACTATTGACTTGAATAGTTTGCACAGCATAATTTGCACAGCATTAATAATTGCACAATTGAGTCATGATTTTAAAGTATTTTATTGAATATGTAATTTACTAAACATTTTAAGTTTGTTTGAGAGTTATTTTATCTTGTCCTGCTGGAGAAGTTACTCAGCATGGGCAACGATTGAAGCTCCACCTGAAGGAAACAAACAAATGTTCAGCAGCTAACCTGACATGGAATGGGTTTTCATTGTTTGATTGAATGTCATGATTTGGTATGGGCAAGTGCAATACTACATTGGTGCAACATAAGGGTTTAATGGTTGGTTCATACAATCACTCACCTGTGCTGTCTTGTCAGTGTTCAGGCAAAAGAGCTCCCCAGTAGTGATGGGCAGCTAAGAACAAACAAATCTTTTTGAACTTTTTAGTGTCCGGTACGTACCGGGTTAGCAAATCGAACGGACCAGCTGCTCATGAATCCCTACTCACACTGCCCACGCCCGCTCACGTTGCCTGCTATGAGAGACTGAGCGGCTGCTCTGAGCTGCTCGCGAACCGTTCAGTCTCTATCGGGCTTCTCGGACATCTGCTCTCTCGGTTCGCGAGATGTCCGATGTCCGAGAAGTCCGATAGAGACTGAACGGTTCATCAGCTCTCTCATTCATCAGCTCTCTCGTTCATCTGCTCTCTCGTTCATTAGCTCTCTCATTCATCTGCTCTCTCGTTCTCGAACCATTCGGTCTCTATCGGACTTCTCGGACATCTCGGACAGTAAAATGTAAAACGCCAACTAAATCACAGGTTAATGATAATAATATTTTTAGTATTTACACAGAGTATTGCTATTGATTTCATTTTATTCTGTGTGCTCTTGACTTTCTTTTTCTAATAGAGACAGTTTTGTTGACCAATGTTAAATGTTAAATAGCTTATAGTTTACCCAATCACCAGTTTATTAAACAACATCTTAAACAACAAAAACTGTTGTGTGCAGAATAGATCGCTACATTATTACATTGGCCTTTTTCACGATCCAATATGGGTCCTTGATCCAGCAGGTACGTGGAAGTAGTCTTTCTCGTTCATCAGCTTTCTCGTTCATCTCGTTCATCAGCTCTCTCGTTCATCTCGTTCATCTGCTCTCTAGAGAGACTACTTCCGCATACGTGCCGGATCAAGGACCCATATTGGATCGTGAAAAAGGCCAATGTAATAATGTAGCGATCTATTCTGCACACATTGACAACAGTTTTTGTTGTTTAAGATGTTGTTTAATAAATTAACTGGTAATTGGGTAAACTATAAGCCATTTAACATTGAATGAGATGAACAGAGAGGGCGATGTCCGAGCGCCAAACAAATAAATAACAGCGTCTTCACCGGCGATTTGACTTTTTTTCTCTGCAGATGCAGAAAGTTCAGTGCAAGCCATTCTAGTTCAATAATCCGATTTAGATTGGAGGAATTAAAGAAAAAAATGTAACGTTATACAGTTGCAAACGTCTTTATTATAATGGCAAACATAAAAAATATAAAAACAAACAACAACAATGAAATAAATATAAGCATGTCTGCTCACTGCAGGGCATGACCAAATATAACAATCAAAGTGTCACAGTGACAAGGGCCTTAATATAAAACAACAAAAGAAACAAACCAAGTTGTAAACATATTATAACAAATATAAATACAAATATAAAAAAAGAATCAAAACTCAAAAGGTTCGAAAGGTTCGATTCATTTACATGTATCAACTCGAAGGAATCGATTCTTTGAAAAGATTCGGTCCGCCCATCACTACTCCCCAGGGTGTCCAAGCACCTATATATAGTTCCGGGAGGGACCATGTGATCGGATAGCGGAGGGGGGTTGTTGCTGTGTTGGGGTTTGAACTAAAATGTATATTGTTTATATGTGGCAGTATTTATTGTTCGAGAGCAAGACTTAACTGTACAGTATGTAGTAGATAGAAATGTAAAATGGTATCTTATAGGGGAATTATATTGAATTGTTGATTGTCATTTCGTACACCCCTATAGTTGGTAGCATCCAGGTTAATAACCTCAGAAGAAGTCAGAACGACTTTTAATTGCAACATTGAACACACATGCAGGGGGAAGTGGCTGCATAACACACACACATTTTTAGAGTGTCCAAGTTGAAGTTGAGTCTTCGTCAGGGACAGTCGACTGGATATTGCATGTTTTTAGACAGGGTTCTTTCCAGGAGGAGACCCAAGTGAACATGGGGAGAACATGCAAACTCCACACAGAAAGGCCTGGGAGATAACCCACCTGGGCACCCCAGACTCACCGGCGGGAATCGAACCCATGAGCTTCTTGCTGTGAGGCAGCAGTGCAAGCACTGCGCCACCGTGCCATATACCTAAGGCAGTATATAAGGCTGCCAGTGTTGATCTGACTCTGCTGTTGGTAAGACCCTGGAAAGCTGCTCATAGCCAGGCTGCTCATTTTTTGGCGACCATTTTGGCGGTCTCATGTTGTTTTTGTGGGTGAATAAACACCTTTTGCGCCTTACTACTGTCTCCTGCGCTGTGAATCGGGTCAAGCCAAACACCCATAATGCCATTCTTTGTTTAGAATTTCTTGACTCATTTCATTTTCTGCTGGTCTTTTAAAAAGTGTCATTCATGCTTGTAAGGACAAATAAAACTAACAAAAAAACTGTGGTTGTCATCGCACCCTCAAATACTAGTCCTGTGTTACACTGAGTATGTTTAATGTCTGGAGTGTCTGTGGAAAAAAAACACAACGCATGAGTATCTACCAGGAAATGAGACTGATGTTTTACTGATTTTCTTGGGCAAACCTGGTGGCTGTTCATGAACATGCGACAGAAGTGCCATGGCCACACAGATATTCTGTGTTTGCAGGACTGTTCATCCTTGTACAGTTAGAGGTTCCACTGTTATTTTGTTACAAATAATGTTTCCCCCCCAAAAAAGATCCTAACCATGGTTTGCGCTTGTTTTCTAGAGACCCCGTTGACATTTGCTGCACATCTCGACAACGTGGTGGAGTTGATCAAGGTGTTGAAGAACGGAGGAGCCCACTTGGACTTCAGAGCCAAAGACGGCATGACGGCCCTCCACAAAGCCGCGAGGTCCAAGAACCAGGTTACACTCATGGTAAGAGAACGAACATGCACACAACCATAAAACAAGTTAATATGTCAACGGGCACTGACCAAAAAAACATTTTAGTTGATAATTGTTTTATTTTGTCTTATTTTATGGTGAAGTGCCAAAAAAACAACATAAATATTGTAGTAGGGATGACAAGGAAGACTCCTGTTATTTTTTTCTCCATTTTCAAGCACAATTTCTGCCTGGAGGAGTTGATGAACCTCATTTTTAAAAAAGTTTTTAAAAAGATTTGAACATTATTTTATGAGATCACATCAGTGTCCATCCACACTTGACCTACACTTGGCTGATATGCATCTCCTGTGAGTAGGATATGACTGATGATAAAATTGCATCAAAATGACAATATGTAACAGCCTATATATATTTGAAATAGGACTTGCTTACAAACTTTCTGATCCTCCTTGCTCAAGCACTGCCTCATTTTCTCTCTTTCTCTGTCTGTTTCTGTCTTTCTGTGTTCCCCCCTCCCCAACACACACACACACACACACACACACACACACACACACCTTTTCCCTCCCCAGACGCTGCTGGAGTTGGGAGCCTCTCCGGACTACAAGGACAGTCGTGGTCTGCCTCCTCTTTACCACAGCGTGGTGGTGGGAGGAGACCCAGGCTGCTGCGAGCTGCTACTGCACCACCATGCCTCCGTCTGCTGCCAGGACGAGAACGGCTGGCATGAGGTTCACCAGGTACACGCACACACACGCACACACACGCACACACACTCACACACTCTGACAGACAGACAGACAGACAGCCTTTCCCTGGCTACAGGCGACTGTCTTGGCAGCTGTTACCCATTGGAGTAGATAAAGCCATTTAAGGAGAGCAACCCTGCAGCGCTTACATAGTATATTCGTTAGTGTGTGTGTGTGTGTGTGTGTGTGTGCGTGTGTGTGTGTGTGTGTACGCCATCAGCTTTATCAGATTGCTGATCTCTCCCCACAGATTTGCAGAATCTCTCCTTTCCTCTGCCCGTCCCATTTCAGACACGATAGCGATCAGCTGTCCAGCAGGACTATGAACATCAGAGAGTGCCGGCTTCTAGTCGACAGACCAGACCAATGACATTTGAATGTGATTTCAAATGTTTGAACTAGTCGAGGTGTGACGTGACTGGCGCATTTTGCCTACACGCTAAAACAGGCCTAAAGGTTGGACAGATCACATTGCATTCAAAATATATATTCAGCTAACGTTTTGCCTGGGTGTGTTAGCTGTTGCTGCCTTAACACATCTGTACCACAGCAATGACTTGATGACAAAATGTTACCTCGTTTGGTTGATCAGTAGAAATCTAGGTTATCATCCTTCCAAAATCAATAAGCTCAATAAACCCTCCTAAAATAAATACCTAGTTGAAATCCTTCACCACAACCCACAACAAGGTTGAGTGAGTAAAATGTGTAATTAAAGCACTAACCTGTGCAGCTTTTACTACTAATTGTAATTGCACCGGCTCCTGATGGATTGCATTTTACCCTCATCTGTGTTGCAAATGAGATTTTCGAATTGCGCAAACGGTATCAGTGTTGTTTGTGTAGTTTTCCTTCCGCATGCCCTCGCTCTTCCCCCTAGGAACTGTTGAGTCTTTTTGATGACTGGGTTCAAACGGAGGGTGAGGCCTGTCTTGATGTTATCTCCTTTGCAGCACACTGACATCTAGTGTTGAATGCAACTTACTGCAGCTACTATGTAGGGCAATTTGTTGAAAGGCTTTACTCAATGACGTGTAACTGTGTGTGTGTGTGTGTGTGTGTGTGCGTGTGTGTGTGTGTGTGTGTGTGTGTGTGTGTGTGTGTGTGTGTGTGTGTGTGTGTGTGTGTGTGTGTGTGTGTGTGTGTGTGTGTGTGCGTGCGTGTGTGCGTAGGCTTGCCGACACGGCCATGTGCAGCACCTGGAGCATCTGTTGTTCTATGGGGCAGACATGAGCGCCCAGAATGCCTCGGGAAACACCGCACTACACATCTGTGCCCTATACAACCAGGTGAGGAGCGTGTGTGTGTGTGTGTGTGTGTGTGTGTGTTATGTAAAAGAGTGCAAATATCACCACTGCTACTACTATGACCTTTGACCTGGTACCACTCCTGCCTGGTTAACCTAAAAACTGGCTTGTTAGCATTCCTCATCCAAACCAATCTGTTGGCCACTATTAGCCAGAAAAACTAGTGGTTTAGGTGTGAGGGTTTTCTCTTCAATAGCAGATTACTACAGATTACTAAGTGAGAGATGTCTGTCTTGAAACTATAACTAACTACAAATATGATAGAACATAACATGGAGGAAGTGCATAACTAATAACTGAGGTGATCTATAGTGTCTCTCCATAAAACAACATATTATCTCACTTGCCAAAACGCCTCCCGAGGCCACGACAGCCACAAAATCTTCAAGGAAACAAGAGACCCAGGAGATCACCATCTGGGTCACCTTCCTCAAATGTGGGCTGAGACGAAATCAACAAACATGTTGTTGCGAAAAGCAAAAAAACTTCAGTTATGCTAATACTGTTCCAACTTTGAGGAACAAATTAAACATCTAAAATCTGCTAAAATCCTAAAATATGTGGAACCATGAAAACCATGAAAGGAAAATTCCACCTTTGGATCCTCGTCCCCTGTTCGATCTCATCGATATGTGATACTCAACACATTCCAGGAGATATTTTGTGTTGTAAGTGTTGTAATTTACTTTCTTGGTGTACCCACTTTTCCCTCAACCAGCCTCATCTTCTTCTATATTAGTAAGGGATTTCCTACATTTCCCAGAATACCTTTCGGAAACCCCCAGTGAACATGCCTGAATGTGTTGTATTCAGCTGTGGGTTACACATGTAGGTGGAGAGTATGGGGTTACTTTTGTGGCTTTATTATGCAATCAAACAGAATAGGTTTGAGAGCAAAACTTTCCACACTGCAATCAAAAAAGGTTTTGTTGCAAGTAAAATAAATTTGTGATTAAAAATGTATTAATGCAAATCAAAAACTTTTGTTTGTAAATCCAAAAGTTTTGCTTGCGAATCCAAAACTTTTGCTTGCTGTTGAGCTGAATCTCGTGGGCGGAACATACGTCTCTATTGGCCAGTCTCGATCAGAGTGACAACATCCACTGTTAGGAAACGAGAGAGGGAGTTTTGAAGTCCATGGAGAAGACAGAGTGGGAGCGGACTGTTAAACAAAAGCAATCTACATGCACCAGTTCAATTCAGTTCAAACATAATATTCTTGCTATTACTAAGGCGGAAATTATGTGTAAACATAACTTCAAAACTCCCTCTCTCGTTTCCTAACAGTGGATGTTGTCAAGCTGTCACTCCGATCGAGACTGGCCAATAGAGACTTTTGGATTTGCAAACAAAAGTTTTTGATTCGCATTAATACATTTATAATCACAAATTTATTTTACTTGCAATAAAACATTTTTTGATTGCAGTGTGGAAAGTTTTGCTCTCAAATCTATTCTGTTTGATTGCATAATAAAGACACATAATAAAAGTAACCCCATAGAGAGAGCAATAATCATAGCGATAACAAGAGGGTTTGCAGTTGAGAAAAAGCTAGCATCACACCACAAAATGCAACATGTCTTGTGGCTGCATTACATTCTGGTCTATCTTGGCTACTGTCACTGAGAAATGATCTCTCCTCTCCTCCAATGGATTTCTCCCTGTATGATTGTTGAACGTCGGTGTAGAAAGAAGCTCTTGCTCTTTGCTAGTTGATTTCTTTTCTGATATTAAACTCTGCTATTAAATATCCCAATGTAATGTCACCCTGTCTATGTTTGGCCAGTCCAATAGCGGCTTTTAACAATGTAAAAGTGTTTTAGGGTGGATTTTTCCTTTAATATCTAAAATAATTTGTTCCTCAAGGCAAATTGGTTTCTGTTAAATCATATTCCTCCACATAGAAGTCAAAAATACTAGCTGGACTCAAATCATATAATTAAATCATGCAATTTATTTCTAAAACTGATTGTTTGTGTATTTTGTAGTTTCTAAAATGATCTGATGCTAACTCTCACAGTGAATATGTACAGAATAGGCTAACCGTTTCAACAAACAAACAATTGGACTGTTTCACTACTGCTCGCTTGCTTCTTTCAAGCCTACAGCTAAAAGCCTAAGTAGCCTAAGTACCCTTGCATGTACAGCCAGTCATCTAAATGGCCATTGAGCACATCATCCTTGGAGCACGGCCCGTTGAGCTGACGATTAAATCTTCAAATCAAAAGCAGCTATAGCAAGTGACTCGGTGGCAGCATGAGCATTTAGTTTGACGAAAGGTTTGTGGCGTTTCTGCAGAAAAAGGAACCATGTGACTTTTATGAACAAATACTTATAAGTGAGACAATTTAGCCCAAGTGAGTGAGACTGTGGATGAAAACGGCATTGAATTTCCACTCCTTTGTGATAGAGAGAGCACTTTGCATGGATTTCATGGATTTCAGCCCCCAAGAAAAGTACATGTACTTTGACCTCTTTTTTTATAGCACAAGAAATGTGCATTAAGCCAGGTATATTATTGACTTCTTCTGAGAATCCTCCTTGGTCCTGCCGTAGCCCTCTTCTCCATCAGTGATATACATTCACTACCACAGAGTGAACACCACAAGAATAATGCATTTGAAAGCTGATGTGTCCATTAACCCCCCCGATTCTATTCATAGCTTTTGCACTACGTCATCCATTTCCATTTCCAAGTCTGCACATGTAGCTGAAACAGAAACCCGTCATGGGATTGCTACATGTCTTAACGCCTTTGCATATCTCAAAATTATATAATGCTGAACAGCTAAGAAACTAAAATTATTGTGAAATTGTGTCAGTGTGAGACTCGGCGAGCTCTTTCAATTCTCTCCTTTTTTTTTTTTTGTTATGGATCCAAAAAAAAGTATTCACACTTGTGTGTACATGCGTGGTTGAGCACTTTGTGGGCGATTTGTGCAGTTGATTCAAACCCCTTAGCACTCTCCATCTTTCTGTTCTCTCTCTCTCTCTCTCTCTCTCTCTCTCTCTCTCTCTCTCTCTCTCTCTCTCTCTCTCTCTCTCGCTCTCTCTCTCTCGCTCTCTATCTCTGAGTGGAGCACACTTAAAGCGAGAGAAGCTCCATCTCTGATACAGGTAGTAATTGTTCTGTCAATGTTTTTCTCCCCTCCTCTCCCTGTGTTGAGGCTACCAGTAAGGGATAGATATCCAACCACACTGATCAATTCCTTGCACCATTGACGTCTTTGCTTTTGAACAGTTCACCGCTGGTTAAGCCATTTTCCTGAACAAATGTCAGGGATGGAATGGCACCTCCCTGCGTTGTCAATTCATAGATGATTTCCCACGTTTTATAGAGCTTTCCTCACTTTTTAAAAATTTTTCTCTCCCAGGATAACTGCGCCCGGGTGCTGCTTGTGCGTGGAGCGGACAAAGAAGTGAAGAACTACAACAGCCAGAGTCCATTTCAGGTAAAATACGGCCCCTCGTCTCAACTCTTGCACGTCAGCGATTTGTAGAACATGAATTTCAGCTGAATATGAAACAAAACTGAGTGGTATGTACATCGCATTTGTTACCACGGCAACAGTGCAAGAGGTCAACATCAGTTGCACAACCAAATATTGCTCAATCGAACAGTATTAGCCTGTGTGGGGAGCTCTTCTCTCTATACTGTCGTCATAGTGTAGCCATATAATAATAATAGCACACTAGGGTGGAATTACTACTTTATTACAATGTGTGTGCTTGCGTGCACAAGTACATGAGCTTGTACTACATGTTCACTCTTGCATGTGTGTGTAAGTGTGTGTGTGTGTGCTTTAGCAGTGCATTGAAAACCCTGGCAGCACGAAGAGCTCCAACCCTACGCCTGAGTTACAAAAGAGTGTCATTCAGGGTGGGCGTCCCTACGGGGGCAGTCCCTACGGGGGCCTCGATTGTCCTCCGTGACCCCAATTCATCAATTAGCCCGGTCCGGATGCTGTTCACATCAGTAATGCAACTTGGGATAAAAAAAAGAGAGAGGTCTGCCCACAAAACAACGATTGCTCTCTTTTTTTAATCTTTGGTGATTTTCTTTGGTTTCTCCTTTCTGAGTCTCAGAGACGGTTTGAACACGTTGATGTTAGCATCCTTCAGTTTGTCGGATCTCTCTTCTCTCCACATGTTGCTGCACTTTTTATTTCAGCTCAGCGCCAGCATCCGGTT